>CM018038.1:5449164-6070639 GCA_008638375.1 Nyssa sinensis | reverse complement strand
GAGAAACACAAAGGGAAAGTTTGCACGTGCGTGTTTTAATAAGTGATAAAACTTTCAAAAGGCGGGAAATAAAGTTGGCTAATTACCATTACCGTAGAGTACAAAATACTAAGCCAAAATTAATGCAAAACAAGTTTCCCTCATATCATGTTTTGTTTTGTTGGTAAGATGGTGCTAAAGAAAATTTCATCATTTTCAACAAATTAATTGCAGTTCCGAAAAGAACATGCTTCCCGAAAGTCAAAACCATGTATCAATATTTTATTTTTTCGCTTAAACTTTATCAAAATTTCCATAGATTTCCATGATCAATCCACCACTACGACAGCCAAAACCCGACCCGACCCAAAATTCCAGATCATGTATTCTAAAGGATGTGGGGACTTTTAGAAATTTCTTCGCTACAAAAATATGGAGTGTATTAAAATTTAGGATAATTATACTGACTTCTTTTGAGATTTATGACATTAAAATTTAGGGTAAATTATACTGACTTCCCTTGAGGTTTATGACAATTATACTGACCTCCCTTGAGGTTTATGACAATTACACTGACCTCCATATAACAAACCATGGCAATTTTTTACACTGACCTCCGTATAACAGACCATGGCAATTTTTTACAAAATAAATAAAAAAATTCAATTAATATAAAAGGCCATGGAAATTTTTTGAGAAATGGAAATCAAAATAATTCAATTCATATAATAGCCATGAAAATATTTATTCTTTTTCTGTTGTTTTCTCATATAGTGATAGTTTTCAACAGTGACAATAACCAAGCAGGTTAAGCCATTATCGTAGAAACAAATCTTTTCACAATCTTTGGTTTGTTTCTCAAAACAAAATATATTTTCACTAATTAATTGAATTAAATTAAAGTTCCACAATCTAGACCTAAAGGGAGAAGTCATGTTCAGTATTACACTAATCAACCATTAAATTTGCCCAGTAATCCAAGGAAAATAAGTAAATTTTGGAATCTCATAAGATGTTGGGATTACATTAACTCATTTAAAATTCCAAGCTTTTTCTTTCCTTTTCCAAAAGTTTCTCACCATCCAAACAAAACAAAAACAAAACAAAACAAAACAAAATCAGAGAAATAATATTCAGAACTCAATGATTCGATATTCGTCTCAACAATCAAAAAGTGCACTCTCTTTGTTTTGATTCGGAGCTCTCAAATTCAAAATATCGGACATCCTCCATAAAAGGCAAAACACATCCAACAATTGATAATAACAGCTGTAGTCATGAATTAATAACGAAGTTAAATAGACAAAATTGAACCTCTGCTAATTAAATTTGAAATAAAACAATCCACGAAGATTTAGAGATTGAATAAACAGATAGAGAGATAGAGAGAGGAACGTACCCCGAATTAGCAGAAACGAAAGTTCAAAATCGAGATGCGATTAGTGTTCTCTGGGCTATTTGAAAAAAAACTGAGAGAATAAGTATTATATTAGCTTAAAATCAAAAGGTTGAAAATCACTGCTAAATTTAGCAAAGAGTAAGTAACAATGGAGAGAGGGCCTTACACGTGCATGGAGCTCTTCTGGGGCTCGCAGACTAGATCCATCCGACTCTATCTCTCTGTCTCTCCCTCTCCCTCTCGTCTCTCTCTCGCTCTTAGTCAGGAATCAGGATGAGATTTTGATATTTTTTTTTCCATTTTTTCCCGTTATTTTATATGTCCAGAAAACATTGTGGTTTATGTAAATATGAATTGTTTTTTCGACCGCAGCAGAATCTGAGGTCAGCCGGCATTGCTTTCCCCACTCTTTCTCCCTATCTTCTATTCTATAATCCCTAAATAAAAAAAAAAAAATAAATAATATAAATAATTTTAAAAATTATAAATATCTGATATCACCATCAATCAACTGAACAGAATGAATGATCAGAAAAAAGAATTTACAAAACCGTATGATTGGTGGTGAAGGGCTAATCATAAAAGACTTCTCAGGCTTATCTGTATTTCTCAAATTCCTAAAAATTCAAAATTTACA
Organism: Nyssa sinensis; assembly: GCA_008638375.1. Classification (NCBI taxonomy): domain Eukaryota; kingdom Viridiplantae; phylum Streptophyta; class Magnoliopsida; order Cornales; family Nyssaceae; genus Nyssa; species Nyssa sinensis. The sequence goes on along the minus strand of CM018038.1, from coordinate 6,068,624 downwards.
AAATAAAATTATTAAATTGTTATTATGCATTGAAAATTTATCTTTAATCAAAGATAATACAAAAAAAAGGGATAATTTTGAAATAATGTAAATTGTTTTTTTTTTAAAATGAAAAATCGAAATTTTGAAAATGAAGCTCAAGATGAGACAAATCAGCTTTATTATAGAATATATAAAGCCACCGTCCATATAGAGATGGCCTTTAGGCCGTGGGAAGAACTTCCTGTAAGATGACTGTTATGGCCTTATAACTTCCTGGGACGCGATTGGTAAGCAAGTAGGTTTGGGATTTTTCGACAGCGCAAAGGGTCAAAAGGTCAACAACGATATCACGATATGATTACCATCAAATGACGGAAGTACCCCGAGTCCACGATTCCATTGACACGTGGGTCACGTATTTATCTCTGAGTACCGACATGATTGGTGATTTAGAGCCGTCTGATCAAATCATGACGTTTTTTTAATTAAAAAAAATAAGTCCGAAGGCCGCGGAATGAGAGTGAGAGAGAGAGAGAGGGAGAGGGAGAATCTAAATGCAGTGAGCTGTCCTTGTTGAGGTCCTTCAAATTTGAAAAGAGTCGTTAGATCCATAGTTGTCTGAAACATGCTTGGAGCAGCTCAATTAGTAAAATAATTAAGGAAAGATTTGCTATCTGTTTGTGTCCCCAGTTCACCAACTCCCTCCTTTTTTTGTTCATTTAATCATTTTAAAGTGAAATCTTTATGATAATTGCTATCCTTTTTTTTTTTTTTTTAAATTATAATTGTATGCAAAACCAACCATCATCGAAGAGGTATAATACGAAGAAAGATCTTGAAAAAAGATATGACTAGTAATGTTTATTTATTTATTTTTTCTAATAAGTGTTTCGATCAATTTACACGTTTTTTTGATTACTTTTAAGATTCTAAAATTAATGATCAGATAAATTTTTATTGATTTCAAAGAATACTTAAACTCGAGAACTTGAATTTTAATCCTTAAGTCTTGATCGTTCGATCAACCTTTTAGAATTGTAATATTTACTTGTTTAATTACATGCAATTTTTTTTATCATTATATATATATATATATATATATATATATATAAAAAACAAAGATTGTGTAAACCAAATTAACGGTGAATACTGTTGTCATTTGTTTTGAAAAAAGACTCATTAATTTTTATATACTCCAATGATGTTTTTTAAGCAAACTGTTATATGTGTGTACAGAAACTATAATAAAGATATGAGTCCAATACTTATCTTAAATTATAAAAGATACAAGTTTAATAAAATAACGATAAAGATTTAACTATATACATAATGTATCTAATGTATCACAAATTATTTATTGTCACATTATTTAAGAAGAAAAATGTGATATAAAAATTTGGCACACAATATTAATTACATGCAATTTTTGTTTGTTGGGGAACAAAACCTCCCCTTCCCTTCAATATTCCTTTAATTAACTCCAACATAAATGTTCTTTCCTTCTCTCTCTTAGCCATAAGTTGATAGGATGAAGACGAAAGACCATGATTTATATTCAACTTGTAAATTACTCAATCTCTACCAGTCAAACTTCTATGCTTTTCATACTTATTGAAACCCTAATTTCACGTTAAAAGTACACCAATAAGGTCAAACTACTTGTCATTACTGAAGTTCCTTCATCTTAAAGAATGCAGCTGCTGGTGCAATTAGCTTCAAGTCTGCAGCCCAATATATTCCTGGAGGAATGCTAAGGTCAATTTCGGTGAGAAGAAATTCACGATTTGATTGATACATGTAATACATGCGTTTGAATCACATGCATATGTGATATGCATGTATTAATCAAATTGTGAGTTTCTAATCGTTGCCATTGATGATAGCATTCTTCAATATTCTTGAGATGCATTTTCAAATTTTTCCGTGGATGGACAAAAAGTGCTGCTATCACATAGCAACTCCTTTTTCTGTTGGGTTGGAGGGGGTTTTAGTCTAGTCTGTGTACAAGCCCAAACATAACATAAGGTGATCAGGGGTGTAGAACAAATCAAGTTATTTGAGTTCAACTCGTGATTAATTTGGTTAAAAGTTTGTTCGATATCGGTTTACGAGACAAACAAGTCAAACTTGAGCAAATTTTGAATCTCGTAAATTTATTGAACTTGGCTCGAGTTTAGTTCATTAAGCTAATAAATAATCTAATACTATATTAAAAAGAAGTTATTCAAACTCGAACAGAGGCTTCTTCAAGATCGCTTAAGAAAGAAACAAGCCAAGTGTTACCAAAATCTGAAGTCTGTTCATTTTAGTGAGCCAGTCTGAACAATCCAAAGGTAGGTGGATTAAAGTTCCCCAGTTTGGCCCAATGCCTAGATGACTTTTCAATCAAAACTGAACTGAATACAAGTGGACTGGATTGCTGGACTTTTGAATATTGTGGGCTATTCTTTGATCAAAGATAAGGCTTAAGGCCCAATGTTTCCCACGTTGGGCCACTGCCCGTTGTAGTTCTGCTGCTAGAATGGCGAACGCATCTGTGAAAAGCTCGGACTAGGAATCTCTCAAATACTCCAATTTGTGAACATAGAATTGATTCTAGGGCACCAGAGGTTGAGAACAAACTTGTAGATCTAAGAATTCTACACGAAACATATTTGTTCTAGGAAACAGTAATGTTAATCTCCCCACCTCTTCCTATCATCTCCTAGCACAGGGGTGGGATCCACTGCTAATGAATCCACCATAAGAACCATTTAAAGGATTGTAAAACAAAACAAACTACTTAAATTCAGCTCATGACCGGTTCGGTTAGAGACACAGTAAAGATCAACTCGTGAAATAAGTTAGTCAAATTTAAACATATTTTAAAACTTATTAATTTATTGAGTTTGAGTCACATTCGGATCAATAAGGTAATAAGTACTCACATGCTACATAAAATCAAGTTACTTGAGTTGGCCTCGTGACCAATTTAATTAGATACTTGTTCAAGATTTGCTTGAGATATAAGTATAGTTTGAATACAATTTAAAATTCGAACGAGTTAAAGTTGAATATTCACTTCTCGGCTCATTTACAATCCCACCCGTTAGTGAACCTACTTTTGTGAGGTGGCAAATAAAAGTGATAGAAAGAGATAGAAAGATGTTAGAAAATTTCATTTAAACGTTCTACACAAATGATGTATATGAACTATTTTATTTTCTTCATAATCTGTGTGATATTGCTCTGTGGTTTGTCCAGTGATAGAAAGAGAAAGAAAGATGTTAGAAAATTTCATTTAAACGTTCTACAAAAATGATATATATGAACTACTTTATTTTCTTGATAATCTGTGTGATATTGCTCTATGGTTTGTCCAGTGATAGAAAGATGTTAGAAAATTTCATTTAAACGTTCTACACAAATGATATATATGAACTACTTTATTTTCTTGATAATCTGTGTGATATTGCTCTATGGTTTGTCCAGTGATAGAAAGAGATAGAAAGATGTTAGAAAATTTCATTTAAACGTTCTACACAAATGATATATATATATATATATATATATGAACTACTTTATTTTCTTGATAATCTGTGTGATATTGCTCTATGGTTTGTCCAGTACTATATGTATTCAGCTTCGGTAGTTGTACCAAATTGGTTTGCTCAACCACTCCATTTCAGTGTCTATTTCTTTCATCATTCATCATATGTATCTAAATCTTGCCGTCCACCCAATCATTTGTTTAAGTTACATTTTCCCTTACCCAATCTCCAAGATTTTTTTTCACACTTTTGCTGTTATAGAAAGCAATATTAATCAAGCAATTAGCCAGACGAAGTTTGTTAAAAGAGAATGAATCAGGTATCACTCGCAGAACCCTATATATCTCGTGTTGCCACATCCAATTTTAAAGATAGATATATATATATATATATATGTGTGTGTGTGTGTATGTTTATATATATATATATATGTACACAAACATATATTATGTATGTGTGCGTATATATCTATGCACAAACATATAGTATGTATATTATCCTTGTAGGCTTTATGCCTTGGAAGTAGGGTGGCATGGCTTAATCATGTTTTAATTTTCTCTCTCTCTCTCTCTCTCTCTCTCTCTCTCTCTCTCTATCTCTCTCTCTCGTATAAGTTATGTGTAGTGACATTGATTTTCAGATACCTCAATTAATAAGAGATTGAGACATTTTTGAATAGAGTGTTGATTGAGTAAACTGAATAGATGCAATGATATAATTTATAAAGGCTAATTAATTATAAATTCATAAATATTTTTTTAAATGTTATAAATAATTAATCTTCTCAATGTATTTTTTTAACTCCTAAATACAAATTAGTGATTTCACATACATTTATCGTAACAAATTACATCACCTTTTATTTAAGAAAAAAAAAGTATTAAAATAATTTATTATATATAATATTATTTTTTTACTATGTGTAATCGGTTTATTAAGTTTATTGTCGAGTTTATTTATTTATTTTACTGAATATTTAAAATTTTAAGAATTGCACAAATACTTACTAAAAACTAAGCCCCATGTTTTCTTTTCTTTTTTATTAAAAGAAAAAAATAAATAAAATCCACAAAAGTTCCAACAATCTAACTTTTTTCATGCAATCAAATTTAGGTTTAACTAGTATACATGTTGTAGGATCAATTCTCACATAGTGAACTTTTTTTTTTTTTGGTAAGACACTGCGATAACAAAAATTATTATAAATTTTTTAATTTTAATGTGAATGAGCTTCTTTTTTTTTTTTTTTATCGAATAAGAAAATAGACTTAACTTCGTATGTGTAAATTGATTTAAAATATTATTTTCCATGAAATCATAAATATATATATATATATATAGAGGTTTAACAGTCTATCTATACACTCATAAATTATACGAATAACATATATCCCATAAATCGTTCTAAAAATATTACTATGGGAAAATGATAACCCAAGAAAAAAAAAAAAAAAAACAAATTTTCAAGTTGTACTGTGTCAATTCAATCGAGCCGTCTTGGATCAGTAATGTTGACCCTCCAACGGTCACCACGTAACTTCATTTCTTTAGCCATCTTCCTATCCCACAGCAACTCAATCTTTCTCTGCTTCGACAACCCACAAAACTTTTGCAACCTCTCGTCCATGGCGTCGTGAACCTTCCACCACCTCTGGTGAGCCACATCGCTAGCGTACACCAGCTGCTTACTGAGGTCCCAGTTACAATCATAGTCCCTGTAACAGAGCCATGGCTTCAATCCTATATAATGTATTGTATATAGCCTCGGAGGATCCGACCCGAAAAGCTGGTTCTTCATGTAAGCCTCGCCCGAGTAGTTGGACCAGAAGTTTTTCAGATAGTTCATTCTCCTCGGCAACCGGTGCCACCACACAAAGACTTCGTTGAGGAACCCTTGATCACCGCCATTGTACGATACGATCTCTTTTCGGCGATCCATGAAGATACTAAACGTGCAATTCGATGGCTCTATGACCATGATGCCGGAGTTGAATATCGACCCGTCATTGCCGGTGGCTGTTATTTGAGGGAAGTGGAAGAGGATGTCGAGGTTACGCAGAACGATGATGTCGGCGTCGATGAAGATGATCTTGTCGTACTCGGTTAGCTGCCATAGCCTGAATTTGCTGTAATTGTACTCATTGTACGAGCCTTTCTCGGCTCTCGGGTTTCGGATCCTCTTGATGATTCGGATTATCCACCCGGCTACTGAAAGGGCGTCGCGTTTGGATACGGAAATGGACTTGTCCAGGAGGAGGATGAGGTCGCGTTTGGTACCGGATTGGAGGAGAGACTGGGCCAGAGCTATTGCGCCGCAAACGTAGGATTCGGAGGAATGGAGAACCGTAGCGTATGCTTCTCGTCTCACTGTCTTTGTACCGCGTTCGATCTTGGAAACATCGTATACCTCGTCGATTCCTGTACATTCAACTTTTGTCACTTGTGTTTAAGTGAATATGAAAAATTAGTGTCCGTTGATTGCATTTAAGATTTTATTTTATTTTATTTTAAATTTAAATTTTTTTTAGAAATAAATTTAGTAGATTTAAAGTTTTTAATGTCCCGTACTCTCTCATTCTTTCAGTAGGTTAAAAGAAAAAAATGATTTTCCAAAAAAAATGTTAAAAATAGATGGTAAAAGTTTATGAAATAAAACCATAAATTAAGAAAAATACTCAACTCCCTTCTAGGTAAGATGAATTTTCTTATAGTCAATTAATCCGTTACAAATATAAAACACGTGTTTTTTTTTTAATTTAATTTAATTTTTATTTTTTAGTTAAAATTAAATAATTAAATAATATTTATATGATTGTATAAGTAACACATTAAGATTGTAATACGTTGATAGATACAAGGAAGTTATTCTTACTTGATTTACAAGTTAAGTATTGTCAATAATCAATAATCTAAATATTTATCATACATTTTATATTTCAAATGATATGACAGTACAACATTGTTGATAGATTAAATCATGTAACTAATAAGTAAAAGTAATATATTGTCACAATATTTAAAATAAAAATTTAAAAAATATAGCATTGCTCAGACAAAATACCCTTATTTTTTCTTTAGACAGAAGGCTTTCTTAAGTTTAGCTTTCAAATAAGATGGTATAACGTATTAGAGAGTCTAAAATGTTTTCATTACTTCACAAGAAAGAAAAAGACAAGGTGTAATTAAGAAAAAATTATTTCATGAATTCATTACACAGTAATTATATAATTTTAATATTTTGTAAAATTCATATGAAATAACTTACGAAATTAAAAACTAGCATTAAAATTTGAAATAACTTATAATTTTTTCATTACTTCACAAGGAAGAAAAGGAAAAGCTGTAATTAATTTCATGAACATGTTACGTAGTATAATTATTTTATTATATATTTTTAATATTTTGTGCGATTCAATATGATACCCATTATATGGCCTACGTGATCATTAAATAACTTCTAGCAATTAAGAACAGGGATTAGATTTTGAAAGCATACCTTTTTCCCAGAGAGGCAGTGCCAAATTACAGGATCCAACAGGCAAAGAAACCTTCTGCTTCAACCTATCCGTTTCCGGCTGAAAAAACCACCAGTCGCCTTCTTGTCTCACCATATCATTACATCGAAACAGCTCCAGCATAGGCCTACACTTGCTCAAAAACACCACTTTTGTCTTCCTACTCCAATCTCTCTTCCCCTTCTTCACCGCCAAGTTCGCCGCTATGAGATGCACTTGAAGCCTAAACACATCCCTCCCCCACCCTTCTTCTGGGTACTTGCATGGCAGCTTGGCCACTATGACATCCATGGCTCCATACTCTTCAAATTTTGGCATTGGTATCTCAGGACAAGATGGGCCATCAATCTCTTCTTCCTCATCAATCCATTCTGGAAACAAATCCTTCCATTCAAAGTACTTTGAGACTTGCTCAAAATAAATTGGTATGATTTGTCCGTGCTCATTCCATTCACTTACATCATCTTCATCCATATTCACCATCCCAATCTTCAATCTCCTACCCATTTCATTCAAAAAGCTTGGTTTCTCTCTCTTAATTACTGGTTTTCCCACAGGCTTTGATTGATTGCCTCCTTTCTCTTCCAAGACTACATTCATCTTGATTCCTTTTTCCGTCTACAACAAAAATGGGTAATCAACAAACATAATCTTTGTATATCTCTTTAATCAAAATTTCTCAAACTACATATGGATGTGTCTGTATATATATATATATATGTGTGTGTGTGTGTGTGTGTGCGTGTGTGTGTAACAACCACCTGCAGATTCAGCTCACCTTACCTTGTGATGGCACTCGCGCAAGGAGCACATAACAAGAGATGCTGCATTCTCGTGATAGACAGTAGCTGATGGCCAGAGAAGAAGAGCGGCATAGATGAGCAGGAAAAAAGCAAGGAAAATCAAGTTGATTCTGATAATCAAAGCCTTAGAGGGAATCGCCGCCTTCATCATCTTTTGAAGACCACAGAAGGCAAAGTTTCTAAACCACATAAAACGGAACTGATATATATATATATATATATATATATGTAATCTAACAGATTTGTGTAATGGGGTATTAATTAATCATGACGATTAACATATATTAAAGTAATTTAGGAGGGGTGTGGCTGTGGTGGTTAGGGGCAAAAACTGGCCAAATCAGAGCATAAGTTAAATGGAAGTAAGTAAAACCCATTAGAGAGCTCCACGTGTCAGTTGACGTACCTTTCAGACAGAAGGTTCGGAGCAAATAAGACTATACTTTTTTGCCACCTGCTGTTGGTAAAAAAATATATTTCAGCAATATACTTTTTGTATTCCAAATACCAAACTATAAGGTTTCTTATCCACTTCATGATTCATTAAACATGGAGTTTCTATTTGCTAAGTGCTTACTAATAAAATATTAAAATGCGATTAAAAACTTGGAGGAGGTTATAACTTCGAAACACTTCATGTCTAAAAACAATTAATGTCAGTTTATTTTTAATAAAGAATTAAAATAACAAATAAAAATTAAACAACATTAGATCAAAAGAATTTAGGGTTGCAGTATCGGCTGAGCTAATCTGAATCCAACTTGAGTTAAGGTAAACTTGAATTATATATTTTTTAATTTAGACGGGGCATAAACTAAAAAATTCAAATTCAACCTCAATTGAGTTGGGCTTTGATCAAGGTTTTAGACAATCCAAACCCAGTTATATATACACATTTATATATTTCTATTATATTATTCATATACACATATATTTATACAAATTTGAATTTAAATTAGAACTAAACTTGTGTTGGATTATTTGAATTCAAGATCCAACTTGAATATATTATCTTAATACTCAAGTTAAGCCTAAGGCAATCTCAGGCTTGACTGCGCTTGCCAGACTAACAGCCGTATTCATTATTTAAAAAAAAAAAAAAAAATCTGAAAACACATTAAAGATGAGAAAAAAGGGAGGCAAAATTAGTAGTTTAGACGTCAAAGGCAGGGAATGGGAAAGAAAGGAATATATTATTGGTGAGACACAGGGATTGCAGGCTAGGGAATCGTAGAAAGAGCAGCTAAGCAATATGTCCAGCCAACAACTCCATGGTTGGGCCGTCAACTTCCTACATCCAGAGAAATGTCGCTTTTAGCCGTTACGAAACACACCAAAATTTATATTGTTCATATGCATGTATATATATATATGGGTTGAAAGGTTGGATATCACACCCCCCCACCAAATTGATTTCCATGTTTTGCACGACCAAACTCAAATGATACGGTGAACTATCACATTTGCTCTCAAAATGTCAGCCGCTTGATAATTAGATCAATTGGAAATGGGGATCGGACTAGATTGCCATGTGCCCCACTTGGAAGTTTGTCATTGTCTTGAAATTGCATCCATCAGAGTGCAAGGCCCCACACCTTCATTCCTTTCACTTTAAACTAGTGTGATCGATTTAACTTAGTATATCTACATCACCTTCATTCCTTTCACTTTAAACTTGTGTGATCGATTTAATGTATGTATATATATATATATATATATATATAGTTTGAAAAATAATTATTTAACTTGAATCGATGAGACACGAAAATAAATAAGAAAATAAATTTAAATCTAAATGGACACACAATAATATAAAGATTTATATAACTTATTTTACAATAGGGTTACGTTTATGAGTGTCGCAATTTTACTATGATTTGAAGGCGTTACAAATTACAATGAGATGCAGTTCCTCAATTATAAATACATAAAATTAAGATAAGAGAAAAATAATGTGAAATATAAAAAATATACCTTCAGAAAAGTATTTATCAAGATTTACACTACCTAACACAAATAAGATAGGAGAAACTTTTTCTTACTATTTGAGTATCTATTTTAATTATAATCTGTTACATATACAATATACATATATTTTTAAATTTTATTTTTTAGTTAAAATTAAATAGTCTCATAATATTCATGTGATTCTATACGTAACAGATTAAAATTGTGATATATATTTAGATAAAAACAATTTTCTCTTTCCTGATTTAGAGTTAAGTAGTAACTTATAGATATATAATAGATTTCTCAATAATTTTTTTTCCCATTTTTAAACACAAGATATTATGGCATATTATAATAAATATACGTGACACTACTTGCTTGTATTTAAGAATGAAAAAACTCATTATGTTTAATAACTTTCATACAATTATTGCATTTAAATTACCAATCCTTTTTGGAAAGGTTTGATAGCTTTCACAGTGTAGTAAATAAAAAGGGTAAATTACATTGACCTTTTCTTAAATTTCTGATAATTACACTGATTTTTTCTAAGATTTCTAAAATTACACTAACATCACCTATTTTACTTGACAATATACAGATATCCCATTCCAATCATTTTTTTCCTTCAAAATGACAAAACCATTCATTGCATATTTTTTTTTTCCAATTTATAAAATTTTGACAAATTCTTTGTTTCATTTTCCAAATAAATATTGATACAAATTATAAATTTATTTTTATATAAAAGAATAAGTTATTTACCTTAAATTTATTTTAACATAAAATAAGAAAAAAATTTAAAAAAAGTTAAAAAATATTGGTCAAAATTGAAAAAATATATAAATAAATAAACAAAATGGGTAGTTTTGTCATTTTAAAAACATAAATTGACTAAAGAGAGTTATCTGTATATTATCAGATAAAGTAGAAAAAAGTCAATGTAATTTCAGAAACCTCGAAAAAAGTCAGTATAATTTTCAAAACTCTTAGAAAAAATTAGTGTAATTTATTCAAATAAAAATATATTAAAAAATTAATCATACTATCACCAAGTTCAGGTTATGATTAAAAAAAAATTGAAGGGTCACCTCTTCTAGAATTAGAGGCACAAGATTCAACTCAATTACCGATTGCTTTGTCATACATAGAACAAGTTTACGTTACCCAGCTTAATCATATGAAATCCAAACTCTCAATTGTTCTAAAACCTTGGTGAAATTAAAAAATAATCTCTATATGAATGGTCTAATATTTAGTTAGGAAAATATTGCATTTTTTAAATTTATATTTTAAATAATGTAACACTAATATAACAAAATTATATTAATTAAATAATTTTGAATATTGTCAATAATTCAGTATCACGTGAATATTATATTATTTAAAATATAATTTTGAGAAGTTGGTTAACATCCAGCCATCCATTTTCCACAAAGTCTCTTTATTGGGAAATGTTAATGGTTTCACTTTCTTTTGATGGGTACTATTTACCTGATGATCTGCTCTAGATTTGGTGCATTCAATACAATGTTCCAGGGAACATAACTTCCTATGATTAATGTAAATAAACTTACCTAGAAAAAGAAATTAAAAATATAAATTATCAATCCATGCGTTAAGCAGTCCAACAAAAGCATGTCAACTGCCATCATGATGAACATAGCTTATCACAGCTTTACCACATCACGTTCTGAGATGCGAAATAACAATTTCCAATTGATACATGATGCAGCCTTTCCATCTACAATGCTAGATCCCACTAATATCCACCAAAAATATGCATATAAGGCCACCCCAAATGCCATCCAACCTTTTATTTTTATTTTTATTTAATTTTATTTTTTCATGATCTGAGCCTCCTCAGTACTAAAGATAATAATTTATTTCGTCTTCTTAAAAATTCGTCATATTCATGTCTAATAAAAAGAGTTTGATGAAATTATGTTTACTCTGTTGGGATCTGGGGTGATAGAAAGAGAAAAGAAATTTAAATAAATTTATTAAATAATTTTTTTTCAAAAAAGATATATTCCCAAGCCCAACCTAACTTAAGGCAGGGCGGGATGCGCGTGGTGAATTCACAATGAATTAGAAACTCTTTCTTCAACAAAAGTTGAGTGTTTCTCGGGCCTAAATTAATGTGTCACACAAGGTTTTTAATGTTCAAATGACAATATCTAGAATTAATTTCTCATTTACTTCTCAATAATTTTGTGAAATCAACATATTTTCTTAATCAATTTATGAAAGAAAATATATTTTCACGTGGACTCACCTTAAATAATACGGAAAACTCGCTTTTATTTTAGTTCAAAGTTAGAGAGAGATATGGTCTATTTTGACCACCAAAACTTTCAGAACTTGCAATATCATTGTAACAGGGCGAGGACATACCAACTTACAAATTCCAACAGTAGCAATAAAATTTTGCAGCTTTAGTACAGCTTCTACCTCAGTTTCCAAATACCCAATACAAGGAGATGCATGAAAAATGGACTAACATCTAAGAGGAATGATTCATGACCTAAATAGTACTCAAACGCATACTTAGAATGTTGCTCATCATTACGGTAGATTCATTTCGCACATGAGTGTTTGGACACCAACACTTTGAGAATTCTAATATTACTCAAGATTTAAATCCCCACCTGCTAGAATATGTAATGAGATTCTTCATTTCGTCTTCACTAATGTATCCATCTCCATTAGCATCAGCCTGTCTAAACGCCTTTCTGGCTCTCCACCAGCTGAAATGCAAACCTGCATTGTGGAAGGCTACTTTTAGCTCTTTCTTGCTTAGCCGCCCATTTCCATCTTTGTCATACTGCTTGAGAATACCCTTTTGTTTCTCTTTCGACAGCGGCAAACCTGCATCAGATCTTGAGGTCCATATGGGCATCCTCTTATGGTTCCTCTGTATGTTCTGTGACATATATATATATATATATATATATATAGAGAGAGAGAGAGAGAGAGAGAGAGAGAGAGAGAGAGAGAGAGAGAGAGAGAGAGAGAGACCTATAGACCTATATGCTCTAGAAGAATCTCTCTTATTATTTTTAAATTCTCTTTGTTAATTTTGAGAGCCATCAAAATTTAGTTAATCAAGAATCAACCTTTCTGTGCTCAACCTCTGGTTGAGGTTTAAGAACACAGATGAAGGATACTTAATTTGATTAACTTTTGTCTTGGCAGACAAAGGAATGAGGAATCATAATATTGATCATCGGGTCATATATAACCGACTCTTGTTATAATAAACAGATGATTGCAAGATTTTGGAGTAAATTATCACAAAGCATATTTAAAAGACCCATATTAGAGCTTTAATTGGAATAATATATCTTAATTAACACTAAAAATCTTGCTCTGGTAAATTGTTAATCAAACATGCATGTCATAGATCAATACCGAAATTATGGAAGCATATCGTCTGAATAATTAAAGCTGTTCCAAGGTGTCCAAACACAAATTTGCTTTTCTTTTGATTATATTTTTGAAAAAACTAAATTATATAAAATTAGTAGCGAAAAAATTCATGTAGCAATGAAAACAAAAGAGAAGTTCAATTCCAAGTCAATTATTTTGTGACAAGTTGAGAATACTTTCCAAAAATGTTTCAGGAATGGTCATTTCGACAAAAAGTATTCGAAATGACTAAAACTCCTTATGTTTGACATGAGATGGTTAAATTGACAAAATTCACCACTGTACCGAGGACTGAAGTTAAAGTTTTGACCAAATTTGCTGGTTTGTTTTTCATTTTTTTTTTCCTGTTATTCCCTAGTTTTAATATAGGATTTGCTTGGTGCAGTTGTGATTTCATAGTCAAATTAGTAGTTTCTTATATCTATAAATTCAGTTTTTATTAATAAAATACAGATTTCATTTTAGAGAATTGGTTCTCTATTTTTTGTGATTGATTTAATCCTATAAATTGTCATACTTAATTTATCAAGCTCCGTGTTGCACCATTAAGCATGCCCGTTACAAGTTATAAATATTGCAACAAATTTTAAATTTGAGTATATGACTAAAGCACATGAGTTTAAGTTGACAATGATTTTTTTTATTGAATCGGTAAAGGGTATTTTGGACCAGATTGCGTGCATCAGACTAAGTTCTACTTTCTGTAGGCCTGTCAACGAGTCGGGTTTGGACAAACTTTCTAAGATTCAAACCCAAATCCATCAAGTTTAAACGGGTTTAGACCTGAATCCGAACTTGTTAAGACCTGCCTCAACTAGACGTGAACTCGGATTCGTCGAATCAGGGTCCCCGACTCCAAAACCCGACCCGTTTGCAAAAATAAAAAAATTAGGAGCTAAAATTTTCTATTTGGAATAATCCAGCTTGACTTTACAAATAAAAGATTTTATTGGCCCCAATTATGTCATTGTTGATTGTAACTGTTTTATGTAATAATCACTATTATTTGTATATTACATTCTTACGATTGGACACATGATAAATGGTAAAATGACAATAATTGTCATCTAATTTTTTTTTTTTTTTTATCAAGAATTTAAGTTTACAAAAGATTACCTAACTCCTAAATATAATATGAAATTGAATAAAAATGACATAGAATGAAATAAAGATTATTCATCCAAGACAAAAGAATGCTTATAATGATTTTTAATGGAATGTTCATTCAATGAAATTTGGTATTGATAACTAGATTCATGAAACAATTTCATAAAGTGATCTCCAAAATATTTTATAGCACAAGATGGTGCTAGAAGGTTGAAGACGACAATTTTACTGAGACTCTCTCTTTCTCTTTAACTTTTATGTGTGTGTGTGTGTGTGTGTATATATATATATATAGTAACTTTGTTAGGAGGTTAAATACTCTAATTTCAATATTGTACTAAGAGAGAGAGAGAGAGAGAGAGAGAGAGAGTGTACGTTTCTTAATGATTTAGCGGGTCAAGTCTTTAACGAATATTATCTAACAAATCTATATACAACCCATTCAATTAGTTTTTAACGGGTCTTATTAACGTTAACGGGTCTTGTTAACGGGTCTGGGTCTTATGTAAATGGATCTGAGTCTGGGTCGAGCCAGATTTGACCCGACCAGTTTACAGGCCTACTTCTTCTTGACAGTCAAACCATCCTTTACGCTCTAACTGCCAACGATCGGCGCAGAGGAATTTCGAACTTGAGATACTTAAATTTTATCCTCAACGTCTTTATTGTTCGACAATAACTTAAATTAGAATTAATTATTTTTTATTTTTTCAAATGTTAAACTAAGACAAGTGAAAATCTAGAGAAAAGAATATATAGTCTATTGGCCGTTTTATTTTTAGCTTAAATTTGGCTGAATATTCTCTTTCATGTTCAAACAGGAATATGCTTGGGGCTTTTTTGAACCATGGATTTGTTATTGCATTAGAAAAGAATGTTGTAAGAATATTACTGAAATATTAACTTTGAGTCAGTTACTATATAATAATGGGTTTGATAAGGGCCTACTTATAGAACCAAAAATTTTATTCTATTGAAGATCATAAACTGAGTAATTGATTTGGATTTTTTTTCTCTCTAATACCATTATTGCCATGCACCAACTTTTAACTCACGCAAATCTCAATTGCATGTTCAAAAACATACTTGATATTAGGACTGTAAAACGAGTCGAGTCGTTCTAATTTGATTCATGATCGATTCGGTTACAGGATCATTCGAGACTTGTTTATAAAATAAACAAGTTAAGTTTAAACAAATTTTGACTTGTTAATTTATTGAGCTCGATTTGAATTCGGTTCGTTAAACCAAAAGTAATCTAATATTATACAAAAAACTAAGTTACTCGAACTTGATTAAAAGCTTATTCGAGATCAACTCAAAAAATTAACAAGTCGAGTTTGTGCATAATTTGAAACTTGTTTATTTTAATGAGTCAAACTTAAACAACTCATTACTCGGGTCGGCTTGACTTATTTATAGCCCTACCTGAAATGAACCAAATTTGGAACCAACTTTATGTTATATAACCTCCAAGGAGTAACTTGGTTGGAGTGTCAGAAAATAATAAATACTTATCTTTGCGGGATTCCTTAGGATGTCTTTCCTATAAATAAAAGCTTAAATGAAATAATTATAAAAGAAGTTCTTGATTATATGACTGAAAGTTGCTATTAGTGAGATCGGTTTTGGGTTTAAAAGAAAAAACGCTTTATGTTATGTAATTTATGCTTATTAACATTGATAGCATGTGGCCTGTGGTCCTAGTTTCGTACAGATTACGAAAGTCTTACACAAGTCCTTTGCCAAATTAAATGAACCACTTGTGATCACAGTCCAAATTGGGATTGTTCTTGCATGGGCTGAACTATTCATAGGGTGAATCTCAATTCCACTGTTCCACCTAAACGACTCAAAATTTTGCATATTCTACGCCAAACTCAGCCTCTATTTTTCCCCCATCTTCCCCTTTCCTTTTCCTTTTCCTATTCTTTTTTTGGTCAGGGTGAAGGAGAAGATAAGAAAAGTAAAGTAAAAAGAGAAAAATCCGTTCTTATCGGATTATCATGATACTCCCCTAAGAATCGAAGCCAAAAAGTTGTCGGAAAAGTGTCAATGATATTCTAGCTAGGAACAAAATGCCAACCTTGTTCATTGAGATATCCTTTTTTTAGTACATACATACATACATACAGATAGAGAGAGAGAGAGAGAGAGAGAGAGAGAGAGAGTAGGAGTGGCACCATTTTAAATCTAATCATTCTTCAAAAAGATATTTATTCAAAAATGGTCGGAGCATTTCTATCTTCTGAGTGATTCACTTGCAACGAATATATCCAAATACGAATCTTTTCACCATGCTTTATATATGTATATATATATATATACATAGAGAGAGAGAGAGAGAGAGAGAGAGAGAGAGAGAGAGAGAGAGAGAGTAGGAGTGGCACCATTTTAGAATCTAATCATTCTTCAAAAAGATATATATGCAAAATTGGTCGGAGCATTTCTATCTTCTAAGTGATTCACTTGCAACTGATATATTCAAATACGAATCTTTTGACCATGCTTTATATATGTATATTCTTTTCTTCACAGCTTGAATTTTCTTTAATCACTTCAATTTTTGTGTTACAAGCAATAGGGAATTAAAGATCCTTGGAGACTATGGTAGGATTGTGGTTTTTGCCTACTTGTTGGGATTGGTGGCCCTACTCCAGCACAATTGTCCAACAAATAAAGGAATTAAGAACACCCAAAAAAAAAAAAAATTTTTTTAAGTCCCAGGATTCCCAAATTTGTTATCCTATAAATAGTCTTGGTTTACTAGGTACAAAAACCAAAACCTCCCCAACACACAAAGCACTGAAACAAATATCATAACAAAATGAATGAGTGCAGATGTAAATGTACAGGAATTACCCTGTCGGAAGAGCAGTTAAAGGGCATTCTGAAGAGTTATGACACCGACGGAGATGGCCGGCTAAGCAGGAAAGAGCTGAAGACAGCATTCCGCAGCCTGGGCTTGCATTTCAGCGGCTGGAAAGCTTATCGTGCTCTCCGCCATGCTGATTCCGATGAAGATGGGTTCATTAGTGACAAGGAGATGAATGAGCTTGCCAAATATGCCTCTTCCAAATGGGGATTTATTATTAATTAGACCTTTTGTTTTGGTGATCAACGGGTCTGATTTTATGTTATGTAGCAAGTAGCAACTACTTTATTATATATAATTAATGGAAAACACATGTATGTGATACTTCTTTTAGTTTTTTCCCCTTCTATTTCCTTCGAATTTTATTGGCATTAAACATTTAAGTGAATTGAACACGCTGCTGGTCTATTCGGAATGTTTTTTTGGTCACAAAACCCCAGATGCATGTGTCCCCATCAAGGAGTTTGAGTCCACTTTAGTCCTCCTTTGTATCAATTAATCTATCCGTTTCTCATATAAGATACGAACATAAATCATTTCAGATCTTGAAATGTTTTCACATAACTTTCGATGATGTACAACGTGGTTCTCTGGTCCCTTGAATCAAGGATTGACCTCTCAAAAATATTTTTAGAAATCTCTGAGTCGAGTTACCCAATATGATTTTATATTGGATCTTGCTGCTTCAATGAACCACATGTAGAATGAGAGGAATCTCAGAATGTTGGTAAACGTAGACAGTGAAATTTTGGAATGGAATTCAGAACACTTATCATAATTGGGAAGTGAGTATTGTTGATAATTAGAGGTCCAACTCTAAATTAACTCTTTAAAACTTAGGTTTTAATTTAGAGTTGGTCCTCCAATTTCAATATGGTATCAGAGTCAGGCCAGAGATCCAACCTTAAGCTAGAGGAGTCGGGGCCGCTCACCTGGTTTCCTTTCTCGGGCAATGTAGTCTAGGGAGCGTGTTAGATTGTCCCACATCGCCAGTCTTTAACTCCTCTGATTTATGTATAAGCACTCTCTCTCCCTCTCCTTAACACTTAGGTTTTAAGGAGCAAATTTAGAGTTAGGCCTCCAATTTCAATAAGTATGAATATGAGCATTTCCATGTCTATTTTCAAAGTTTAGCTAGTTTGATCCTCTAATCTGGCTTCCAAGCTTCTTGGGTGAAAGTGTAGATATAAGAATTTAGAAAAGACTTTTTTATATGAATATATAATAATAAAAAAAAGAGGTCAACTCATTTTTTTTAAAATTCAAACAAAGTTTATAGTAAAAAGTATAATTTTTAAATTTTTAGAGTCATGGCCACCATATATAGAGGAGAATATTTTTGGTGCCTCCAAGACACCGAGGTGGTCATCCCCCAGTCAAGTGATGGAGTGACATGTGAATTAAGTCGTATTAAAATTGGTAAAATATATCTTACAAGATATTTTATTATTAAATGGTGGTTTGACCACGAGCTGTCCCAGAATGCTGAATATTTTCTCGGTTTCTCCTCTTATTTAGCGCCTCCTCCCCCTCCACCACTTTGGCCAATTACCTTGGTTGTAGCTTGTGCTTATGGGGGTTTGCCCACGTGATCATTTTCTATCTTCTTTTTTTTTCTCTCTGTGTTACTTTTAATTTATCTACCCCAAAAATCTTTCATATAAAATGATATATATGTTCAATATGTATTTGACCAACTACAGTATTCCACAACAAATATGAGGATTATTAATGTGTGTTATAATTTCATTTGAGATAGAAATTTGATATGAAATTCTTATTTGTTTAATATTATTCCAATTTGATAACATGACACGCTTTAGCTAAATTTAGTTCATTTAACATGCAGGTGCCTAAGAATTTTCTTTGCCTCCAATTACTGAAGTAATTAAGATGATTGGAATAAAGTTGTTGCTGGGTAACAAAGTGATTCTCTTCCATCTCTCTCTCTCTCTATACACACGCACACACACACACACCATTATTGAGGAAAAAGATCCTCCAACTTCGTGGGAGTCAGGAATTTGGATTCCACTATTCCACCGTGATGTTGATCTTATAATGGGGAAATTTTGGATTTTTTTTCTTAAATATAGCAAGAGTGAGAAAATTTGAGGAAAATCTCGAATATTTTCCCTATATTTTCAAATAATTCGTCTTAGGGGATATTAGTCATAGTATCCAAAAATCAAATTAAGGATTCTCCAGAGAAAGTGTGTCAATCAAGTTGTTGTAGGGGTTAATCCTAAGCTTGCTCATTATCATTAAGATCTACGCCTTTATCTTTTTCATCTTCCAGGACATCTATTCAAGTGTAAAGTTCATCAAAAGCACCGTCCGAAACTCCTTTTGAATGCAAACACTTTCTCAAAAATGCTTCCAGCCTCCGAGGAAGAATTTATCTATGTATTTTTTTTCCTGATAACCTAGAATCGACTCTACCAAGTACTACAACCTAACTTAAGAAAAGAATATATAAAAAGAAGTTGATAAATTATTGAACCAAGAATCTCACACTGGAGCCCTTCTTGAATTTATCTATGCTTTCGGGGTTGTATCTCACACAAGACTGAAAGAAAGAACAAACAAATGGGTGGATCAAATACTTTCCATTCTATCTTTACAAGTGACTTTATTCCACTTGAACTTCTTGAATAATCCATGAAGAGGGTTCCAATGAATTGCCTAACAAGCTAGGGTAGATAATATAATCTATATATACAATCTTTTGACCATATATGCTCTAGATATTTTTCTTAGTTTGACTCAACTTTTCCAATCAACTATAGCTTTTCCATATTTTAACTATATGCTTTAAGATATTATTCTTAGTTTAAGTACTCAACCTTTCCAATCATTTATATCTTTTCCATATTTTATCTGGTAACATATAGTAAATATTTTTTTGTCGAAATGGTTGTACTTGAATAAAGACTTATTTTAATTATATAAAATTAATTATATGAATTTTGTCTATTTTTTCCATTTAAAATTAATTTTTTTGGGGTTAAAGTACCATATGTTATCATAGCCAAATTAATTTTGTTCTCTATTGTTAATGTTTGATATAAATTGTCAGTCCATTATTTAATAATTTAAAATTTTAAAATAATTAATAATTTAATGTAATATTAAATATCTGATTATGAGATATTTTGAATTTAAATCTCTATTCCCACAATACAACTTTGCACTCACTCACTTATACTCGCAACACCTCGTGCTCTTGTGTCTACTCTCCACATATAAAATAAGGTTGGTATTAACCTTTGATATATATTGTCTTTCCTCCCAAGCATGTCACACTCAATGTAAATCATGTCTTTTTTTCTTATAGGAACAATAACTGATTTTCATTGCACGTGATCTAACTACCTTAAACGATATCCTCTTATTTTATTTTCTATATTAGGACAACATGGTTGTTATATTAAAAGAAAAGAAAGAATCTATATATGCACTAAGATTGGGATGATTTTTGCCTATGCCTACTCAGCACATATCCACCAAACGAGAGAATATGAGGGTCTTGTCTCTCACTACTTTGTCACAGTACTACCAGATGTTCATATATATACATGGTTCCTAGTAACAAAACTCACCTCCTCAACAAGTCTAGTAAGAAAAATGCCTATCTGGAATCCTCGTCCTCCTCAAAAATGTGCAAATCTTCCCCTGTTGGAAGAGCAGCTAAAGGGTCTTCTCAAGAGATATGACACCAACGGAGATGGCAAGCTAAGCAGGAAAGAGCTGAAGGTAGCGTTTCGAAGCTTAGGCTTATCTTTCAGTGGCTGGAGAGCTATACGTGCGTTGTGGCATGCTGATGCGAATGAAGATGGAGTTATTAATGAAGAGGAGATGGAGCAGCTCGTCAAGTATGCTTCAAGATGGGGATTTACTATTAGCTAGTTAACACTTTAGCTCTCTCTCTCTCTCTCAAGTCTCAAGTACAAAGAGAGGGAATATTCAGAAATGGGTAGTGTTGCTGAGTCTCTGTAGATTTGTTAGTTCCTATTTTGGTTTCCTGGTGCCCCTGTTCAGTAGTGTTTTTTTTTTAGGTTTTTTTCGTTTCTTCTCTTTTTTGTAACTATGGCGCTCCCGTGTTATAACAAATGATGTAATAATTATATGACAAAATTTTACTATACCTCTTTAATTACATGATTTAATAGATAATTAATATTATTATGTCACATTATTTAAAATAAATATTTAAAGAGGTACAGTATTATTGATCTATTTCCCCCTTTGTCATGGGGGTGCTTATAATACTTGCCCTTACCTTTAAAAGAGAGAGAGAAAGAAGCAAAAAGATTTTGGATTTCAACCCTGGATGTATCTTCTACTGACCTCCCTGTCTTTGGTAATTAAGCAGGTTTTATGGTTTAGGTCATCTTCAAAGGATCGAGGTAGCAAAAATGGAATAGCAAATGCGTGATTTGCTACCTTTATATACAATTTTATTACTTCTAATCGTAAGTTTTTAAATTTAGCACTGCAATAGAAGAAGTAGTAAATTCAAATAAATTTACCGTTGAAATAACAAAAGAGCCGTTGAGAAATTTTACCGTTTGGTGGGAAATATACTACTGATTTGTGGGGCTCATGATTGTTTAATAAATCTGAAGGGTCTTGAATGGGGTAGCAAACTTATGGTGTTGAAGGAGGGAAAACAAATTTGAGCTTCCCTATTACTCTATTGATTGGACTAAAATTTAATGACATGGCCCGTCAAAACCTGTCCTCCCAAAGAGCTGCTACCACCGTACAGGAGAAGGTCTTATACGATGCCTACAAGGTTTTGGTTACCCATATCCCCCAAAAACAACAAAAAAGAAAAAAAGAACAACTTAATTAAAAGGAAAAAGTAAAAGATATGATCAATCATACATAGTTAAAGTAGCTTTATATATATTGTCTAACAACTTAAATTTTTGAAATAATTAGTGATTTAATATGGTATCAGAGTTTTCGTTATAAGAGGTCTTAGATTCAAGTCATATCGTGCATTTCTCACCCTATTATGTAGGGTTAATTCTCTCATTTTGTTACATCAAAGCTTGCACTCTGTGCCTAGGATTTGCACATTGCAGTCAACTCAAAAATTATTTCTAAAATAATGTTAAGTACACCGAATTAATTTTTCGAATGACATCATTTATCATAATTTTTCTTTAAAATTTAAATACAAAATCAAAACACATATATTAATTACAATAAACCGAATTAATTTTTCGGATGATATTATTTATCATAACTCTTCTTTAAAATTTAAATGCAAATTTAAAACACATACATTAATTCAGTTGACACATCACCTGATAAATCAAAACTGATGTACCAAGTATTTTCTTTATTTCTGTTACACTAATTTTTGAACTTTGATGGTTTTTCTAAAGTTGCCCCCTATTGATCTGTTGTTATGTAAAGCCGTAGTTGATGTTAATTTGTTCAAAAACAATACATTCTAAAATGAGCAAAAGGAATATCCAAACTGTAAAAGTATATATAGATACCCCATCTCAACCCTACAACCAGTTAAATTGGACTTGTCCTTTCATTTTTGTAAAATGTATGTTTTTTTCAACGATATTTCTTACTTTAGGATACAAACAGGTGATCATCATTGAAAAATAAATTTTCAATAAACCAGAGGCGGATTGCCCTCCCAAATTTTAAAAATCTGATTTTTTTACCAATAATTTCTATAGAATTTTTTTCTTAAAAATAGGATTTGCCCACCAATTTTTTTATTTATTTAAAATTTTATAAGAGACCCTTTTAAATATTAACTTTTATATTTTTGACCCCCCTAAAGTTATGGTCCAAATTTGCCACTGAATACAACAGTAACACCAACTTACTGATGACGAAATTACTGAATCAGAATAAGAAATCATAAAAACTACTAAACTAAAAAATATTAACGACAATAGTATAAAAAAAAGTAAGAAATTATTGTGGTTGATGAATTATTTTCCCCCTGATTTATGGTGGATAGGTTTGGAAGTTTAGGTTGCATATATGAAGTTTTTGTATGCATGTTGAATTAGCTCACATGAAGGTGAACAATTTAATGAAGGGAGCTATCATTAAATAATGAAACTTTGTGTGCATGTTGGTGTTTGTTTACGTTGTGTGTGCTCTTTTGGGTTTAATTTAAAAGAAATGGTTAAATTACACTAATTTTATATGAGATTTTCTAAAATTACACGATCCTTTTTTATTTTATCTAACAAATGACAAATACGCTATTCAGTTAATTTTTTTTTCAAAATGATAAAACAATCCCCATTAATGTGTTTTGTTTCTTTCATTTTTTTTTTAATTTTCAAATAAATATTAATTAAAATCTTAAATCTATTTTATTATAAACTGATAACAAGTTATTTACCTTAAATTCATTTTTATATAAAATAAAAATTTTCTTTAAAAAAAGTTAGAAAAAAATTTTTAAAATTAAAAAAATGCAAAAAAAGAAAAAACATGAAAATAGTAGTTTCGTTATTTTGAAGAAAAAAAAAATAGCTAGAGTGAGATATTTGTAGTTTGTTAATAAAAATAAAAGACTTTAATGTAATTTCAAAATTTTAGAATAAATTAATGTAATTATTAAAAATCTTAAGATAAGTCATTGTAATTTACCAAAAAAAAAAAAAAGATGTGCCGCTACGTGAAAAACATTTCCTATTGAGTTGGCAAAGAAATGCTCTAAGGTGGAGTCCTGTGTAGTGTGGTTGGAGGATCCCATCCTTTTTTTTTTAAATTTCAGACTTTACTAGTGTTTGAGCTTCAATAAAATCTACTTATGCATCGGTAAAAGAACTTCACCTCAGCCCAATAAAGTTGCAATTAGCTTTAAGCAGAACATGGTATAAACCACCTGACTAGGACAGCTAAGCCCTTCAACATTAATGGGCCTGGCCACTTTCCAGAATGTGAATTTTCTTCAAAGTAGATCTAATCTCAGCAGCTGCAGTATTAGCAAGGAGAAATTTTTATATGAACCAAGTTCACAAATCATGATAATCATAACGTGTTATGTGAATGATTTTTGTCAAATTATTTAGCTTTGAAGGGTAAAGATTCAGTTGAGAAATTGTGATTAATTTGATTTACAAAATTTAATTTATTATCTCAGTTTATTCAAGAATTACTCTAAAAGAAGACGGGTCTCCTAGATATCTGCCAAAAAAAAAAGGAGAATAAAAAAAGATAAAAAAAATCTATGTAACTCTCTTTATTCGTTATCCATCCCGGATAATATATATAACAGTGACCCATAAAGGGTGTCAAAGAAGTTAAGATCTAATTAATCCTAATCTAGCTCCAGCTCTGTCTCTATCTCTATCTCTATAATTTTTTCTTGCAAGAAGCAGTTAGCAAGATATGATTCTATTGTGCATCTTTGCCTACCCCTGCGTACTTTTTTTTAAATTGAAAGCAACGGTTGATCATCACAAGTTGTTTCTTTCGGTACAAGCTTTTGCAAATACTTCCATGCATCTTTGAGAGCTGAAAAATCTCCATACGCAGACTAATTAAGATACCCAAAAAAAAGCTTACTGGCTATGAGTTTTTAAGTGTTCAATATTGCTCATATTGCCATCTTATGTGCTTTTGATTGACGGCCATTAATCATTTCTGTGGTAGCTAATATTGTTTGTGTTTGGTTAATTCAACTTAATGAATTTTAAAACGAATGTTTTCAAATTTAAAATGAGTGTTTGATTCAGTTTAAACAAAATTTTTTAAGATTGTACTAAGTTCAAAATAGACATTTTAATTATTTTTGTTGAAAGAAACTTTTCCAAATAACACATTTTTATCACTCGTCCAAACAAGCTAGCCTAGATTCCCAAACTGCCAAAGTTTAAGTAACTTCTATATATGCGGTTCCTTTTGACCGTGCTTTATGATTGTTAAAGTTCATCTATTAGCTCTTTTAATAACTTTGTAAATCATCTGTTTCTTTTTCTTATTCTACCAACAGGAGTACTTGATAGGATAGTGCTCCAGAATTCTAACTTGGCTCTTCTCTATGAGATAATTTTTTTTTTTTTTAGTGAATTTGATACAATAGGTAATAATTTTTTTTATATATATTATAAGTTACTAAAAAAATTAGGTCATATAAAATAGGACACATTATGATGTTAGTATACTTGTTCTTATTCAAAAAAATTTCCTTCCCTACTCTTTTGGAAACATATATAGTGACCCCACCTTGGTACTTATCCTAAACAAAAAGGTGGTAAGAATAGAGATAAGTTCTCGAACTCTTTCTCTCACTAGGAATCGCTACTCTCTCTGTATATAAGAGACTCACTCTTTGGTTTCTTTTCAGACCAACACACCTCCTCAACACACACAGTGACACATACACAAAGAAGTACTGACAAGATGCCGATATGGACACCCAGAACTGCAAGTTTTCCTCTGTCAGAAGAGCAGCTAAAGGGTCTGCTAAAGAGATATGACACCAACGGAGATGGGAAGCTGAGCAAGAAAGAGCTCAAGGCAGCGTTCCGCAGCATGGGCTTGCGATTCAGTGGGTGGAGAGCCGGACGAGCACTTCGCCATGCCGATGGGAACGGAGATGGTTACATTAACCAAGAGGAGATGAACGAGCTCGTCAAATATGCTATGAAATGGGGATTTACTATTACTTAAACCCTTTTGTTTTTCAAAACCAGGGTTATCTAGCGTCCGACTAGTTATGTAGCCATTTAAGAGTGTCTCTGTAAACTAACACTCTTCTTTATTATTATAAATAGATATGTATCTGATGTTTCATTTTTATGGTCCGAAAGGTTCTTTTCTCAAATTATCTATCAAGAATTCAAGATTAGAAAACTATGGAAAAGGTTGGTGGTAATCATTTTGATAATAAAATTAGAAAAGAAAAATAAAAATAATAATTAAATATGATTTGAAAGCGTATTTTATAATCTTATTTATAAGTCGTGTATCTTCTAAATTGAATAGAATTAAGAGTCATAAAAATAGAGATATTAAATATCCATCGATCGTAGTTTTATATAGAATCTTGTTTCCTTATTCTAAAATTAGTAGACCAATCAAGACAGTGACTAGATGGGGAGTACTAGTAATTGTGTTTTGGATGCTAGTTGATAGGATGGATAATATCCTTATGATATGTATAATATGTATTTTAAAGAACCTTTTGAGGACACGTGCCATTTTTTGAATGCTTTGATCAAATCATGATATATTAGGTTCAAATATTATTCGTATAGAATTTTTTTTTAGTAGCATAAATCATGGTATATTAGGTTCAAATATTATTCACATATAGATTTTTTTGAGTGGATGATGGAAAGTGTATCTTGACCCAAGTCATGGGTTTGGGCCTTTAATTGTACATCTTTATTATTTTTAAAAAATAGTATTTATTTAATTATCTCTGATTGAGTTGTAGCTTGATACAAATCTCTTATTTTTCTATCTAGTTTTTAATTTTGATCACAATTTTTATTGTATATGTTTCTCTTTCTAATTTTATTAGGACTTGCTTGTTATATACACTCCTTTTTCTTTTGGGGTTTAAAAGGAAAACTTTTATTAAAGATAACTAAGAGCTTCTATAAAGAAGAAGGAAGCTATTTTACAATCCTATTAAAAAATAAGTTAGAGATACCCACTATAAGGAACAAATAAACAAACAAACAATTAATTAAAACTAGTTTGACAAATGAAAGGTGTTTTACTTATTTTTCAAATATTATTTGCATACAGATTTTTGACACGTGTTTTTTTTTTTTTTTGAATCTTAAATTCTAAAAGACATCACTCAATTAGAAGTGTTTTACGTTATTTTTATTAAACGATCATGAATATCATCTACAATCAATGTGAAATGCTAGTAATTTCAATTAAAATAATTAAATTTCTTAATTTATAAATAGACTTTAATTAAATTCAGTTACAAATGTCCTTCCGAAATTATTATAAAAAATATTTCAATTCGTACACTCAAATTCGATTAATCAAATCTTAGTAAAAATGATAATAATAAATCATAATCACCTGTGTATTTCACGCACGTAAAATGAGTCAACCATTCGTTCGACAATCATGGCTAGGAAAAGACCACTCTTCTAACCCATGTATCAACTAAATTGAACAAACAAGAGCCAGACTTAAAATGGGCCGAGCTTCTGAACAAAATATTAATGCCTAGCCTCGAGCACTTGTGATAAATTCCCAGAAGTATTCATAGGCCAAACCCTGGGCCTGAATTTCATTATTATATCCTCTGACCCATTTACTTAAACCCTTTTCGTTCCTGGTCTATGTACACCCCCATTTGTAAAATGGTTTGCCCACTGTTCGTTCACTGTCACTTTGGGTCGGCAACTTGTTGGTTAGGAATGACAATTTAACATGTTGGTTAGGATTTTATGATATCCTGTCTGTAATGGAATGAGTTTGGAAGAAGTTACCTTCATTCTTATTAGGAATTGGGACAAATTTGGTGTGAAGGCAATCTGCGGTGGCTTACTATAATTATAAAAAATAAAATAATAAATAAATTTTGTGTTATATAATCAATGTTTATAATGATATTTTTTAGTTAACAATTAAAAATTTAGAAAATCTTGATAGAGTTGTATGTTTGAAAAAAAATAATATCATTATAGTTTTTTTTTTGTTTGAAATGTGTTAATTACTATTAGTTAAATAAAATAAATTTAAAATATTGAAGTTTTAATATAAATGAGGATTCCAATGGAGAGCTGCCTCCGCCTATCACAAGGTTTAAATGAATTTGTAGAGAAACATTTTTTCTCAGGGTGGAGTTGGACATGGCATCCGTCACCTTAAACTCATCTCGTTGCCATCCTTATAATGTTGATTCTTCTCACATTACGCTTTTTCAATTTGACCCTAAAATAAAATAAAATATCTAATTTTTACCCATTATTTCTCACCAAAAATTCTAGCCAACCTTCCAAAAATTTGGCCAGCCCACTCTTTAACCAACATTTTTCTCATTTTTTACTCCAAAATTTTAACCCAATTCAAAATTTTCACTAAAATTTTTTCCAAGATTTTTCTAACTCCCCTCTAATTTTTTTTCCTTGCTATGTCTGTATGGTGTTTGTGTTCCATAGTTAGTAACCCGCAGCTGTCTTATGTACATAGGAGAAACCAGAGGGAATAATCCTCATGTATAGCATGTTTCCCACTTAGGAAGCTGCAGAGAACTTGGATATGTAGTTTCAACTCTTATGTCGGATAATAATACCATGTTTGGTTAGCTGGAAAAAAACTCATCCTCCAATGTTATTTATGTATTTTTTTTGCCCTGTCTTGTTATATTTTTTTTCTTCAATTTTGACATAATTTTGTAACTTTTTTAAATATTTTTTTTTATTTTATATAAAAATAAATTTAAAATAAATAACTTATATTTTTATTTTTGATCATGAATGTTTTAATCAATATTTATTTGAAAATAAAACAAGTTTCAAAAACTTGGTCAAAATTAAAAAATTACAAAAAAATAAAAATGATACTTTTGTCATTTTGAAAATAAAATAAACTTGAAAAGAAATATACGTAGTTTGTCAATAAAAGTAAGAAATGATAATATAACTTAAAATATATAAAAAAAAAAATTTATAATTATCACAGATTACAGAAAAATCAATGTAATTAACTTTTTATTTTTTATTTTTTAATTTTCGATATATGGGCCACATGGGAAAGAAACGTACAAACAAATTACCACAGAACACCAAACAAAAACAGAGGAAGGAGGACTCAAGTACAAGAGCCAACCAACCCTCAAAAGCAGCACAAGAAAATCAAACACTCCAATTCCTTTGAAGCATCTTGATATACCATATTTTGAATTTTCTTAATTTATTTTCTCACCTTAGAGTGAGAAAATGGCGGAAGTAAATTTATTATGTTTAGAATTTTTCTTTTGCTACATTCCAAGTGCTGTTGTGCTAGTAAGTATTGGAATTTTCTGTCAAGCTTCAAAAAAAAGCTAAGTAGTATATATTCCTTTGAAAACATAGGAAATGGCTTTCCCTTTCACTCCTTTTTGACTGGGAGAAATGAAACATCACAAGCAATTAGATGGAATTGAACTTCACCATCCAATATTTTCTTCTGTGTGGTGACTTCGACCTCAATAGCGTGGAAAATTCTCTTCCTAGTGAATGTGGTTTTACAGAGATTTCACTAAACTTGCTATAAATTGAGTGGTGCAAACCTTATCAAAACTCAAAAGAAAAGAAAAGAAAAGAAAAACTTTCCACTAGAACCATTTGACTGCTTTCCACCATGCAAGGATTATTGTATCACTCAAATGGATAATTTTCTCACAAGCACAATATGTTTTCTCACAAAAGAGATCTTACGTAAATGGCTGAGACATCAGCCAGCATCGTTACATCATTCCATATGAGAGAAATGTCACGGTTATTCGTGAAGGACAGAAATTCAGGATTTGATTAACACGTATAATGCACACATGAACGTGATTCCACAAGAATTATATGCACCAATTAGATCTCTAATTTTCGTCTTCTGCGACTGACCGTAACATTTATTTTTATATAAAAAAAGTAATTATTTTATTTATCTAAAATAATTACCATCTTAGAATTCATTTTAACGATTTGGAGAGTATTTTCATTACAACGGAAATAGAAAAGTCTTATTTCTCTCAAAAATATGTATGAAAGTAATTCCCACATGTAAGAGAAAAATAAAGTTTCTCTATTTTATGTGTTGAAACGAGGTAAAAAATTCATAGGAAGAGACTGATGAAGAGAGTTAAGGATTCCATTATCATTGGAGGAAAAAAAGAATAAATTTAAAAAATAAAAAAAGAGTTAGTGTCATAGTAAGTCTTCAACAGGCATTTCAAGTGATTACAAAACATAGTCTGTAAACTCTTAGAGCATCTTTATTAACATGAGAGCTTGGGAAATTAAGTCATTTACAATCAAGCCGTTACCCACTCGACTAACCTTTGGGTTCACCAAGACATGTTAGTTGTTCTTATATCATAAGTTAACTTTAACAAATCATATACTCTCTGATAAACATGTTATTTATATATTCTTATGTTTAGGGATCACACTGCATTTATTGTCTTATTTCTTTTTCTTTCTATTTTTTCACATAAAATATTTAAAAGATTTTTTTTTATTACTGTGCATGGTTGGCCAAAAGGCTGGCCCCGATTATCATTGAGTTTAACGTATGATGTGTGCCGTACACATGTTTAGCATATAAGATAGTCTGTCCATTAATAGAGGGATTTTCTTTTATCTATTAACTAACATCTAACACTAATTTACTCATTAACTTGTCTATGGCAGATGCTCTTAGTCCTCAAAGAAAAAAGTTTCCTTAAATGACATTAGGCTTTCAATGACGAACACCAAGGCCTTTCTCCCTATGATGACTGGTTTATTTTTCCATTATTTCTTTTTGGCTGTAGAGTTTTTTTTTTTTTTCTTTTTCTTCATAATCCTTTGAAGCACCTTGGTATATCATATTTTGATTTATTTACACTTCAACATTTGCTCTATTTGCTGTTTGCCGACCACCAAGTGCTGTTGCCAATGGGCAATGGAATTTTCTGTCAAGCTTCCAAAAAAAGCTAAAAATCTAAGCAGTATATATTCCTTCGAAAATATATAGGATATGGCTTCCCCTTCACTCTTTTTTGACTGGGAAATTAGATGGAATTGAACTTCACCATCCATTACTTTCTTCTGTTTGGTGACTTTGATCCCAATAGCATGGAAAATTCTCATACTACTTAATGTGGGCTCACAGAGATTTCATTACACTTGCCACAAATTGAGTGGTGCAAACCTTATCAGGAAAAAAGAAAATGAATAAACTTTCCATTGGAACCTTTTGACTACTTTATACCATTCAAGGATTAGTGTACATTACTCAATGAATCATTTTTTCCACAAGCATAAAAGTGATCTTACATAAATAGCTGGGACATCAGCTAGCATCGTCATATTATTCCATATAAGAAAAAAGAAATATTTTTTTTTATCTTAAATAGTTAGCTTATAACGAGTTGGGTGTTTTTCATTTGAAGAAATAAAAAAGTTTCATTTCTCTCAAAAGCATGTTGATCCTACAACTTAAAATTGTAATAGTCCCCAGACGTTGCGACTAGTTCCCATGTGTTTGAAAGAGAAATAGAAGTTCTCCATTTTTGTTGAAATGGGGACACCCTCGATTCATCTGTAACATTTCTACAATATCTTCCTTCTTGATTTTACAGCCAACAAGCAAGTGACTAGGACTAAGGGAGTTAAGGACTCTATTAAGAAAATGAAATGTTAGATGGAATTGAACTTCACCATCCATTACTTTCTTCTGTTTAGTGACTTTGATCCCAATAGCATGGAAAATTCTCATACTACTTAATGTGGGTTTACAGAGATTTCATTACACTTGCCACAAATTGAGTGGTGCAAACCTTATCAGGAAAAAAGAAAATGAATAAACTTTCCATTGGAACCTTTTGACTACTTTATACCATTCAAGGATTAGTGTACATTACTCAATGAATCATTTTTTTCCACAAGCACAAAAGTGATCTTACATAAATAGCTTGGACATCAGCTAGCATTGTCATATTATTCCATATAAGAAAAAACAAATATTTTTTTTTTTATCTTAAATAGTTAGCTTATAACGAGTTGGGTGTTTTTCATTTGAAGAAATAAAAAAGTTTCATTTCTCTCAAAAACATGTTGATTCTACAACTTAAGATTGAAATTAATAGTCCCCAGACGTTGCGACTAGTTCTCATGTGTTTGAAAGAGAAATAGAAGTTCTCCATTTCTGTTGAAATGGGGACACCCTCGATTCATCCATAACATTAATTTCTACAATATCTTCCTTCTTGATTTTACAGCCAACAAGCAAGTGACTAGGATTAAGGGAGTTAAGCACTCTATTAAGAAAATGAAATGTTAGATGGAATTGAACTTCACCATCCATTACTTTCTTCTGTTTGGTGACTTTGATCCCAATAGCATGGAAAATTCTCATACTACTTAATGTGGGTTTACAGAGATTTCATTACACTTGCCACAAATTGAGTGGTGCAAACCTTATCAGGAAAAAAGAAAATGAATAAACTTTCCATTGGAACCTTTTGACTACTTTATACCATTCAAGGATTAGTGTACATTACTCAATGAATCATTTTTTCCACAAGCACAAAAGTGATCTTACATAAATAGCTGGGACATCAGCTAGCATCGTCAAATTATTCCATATAAGAAAAAAGAAATATTTTTTTTTATCTTAAACAGTTAGCTTATAACGAGTTGGGTGGTTTTTCATTTCAAGAAATAAAAAAAGTTTTATTTCTCTCAAAAACATATTGATCCTACAACTTAAAATTGTAATAGTCCCTAAAAGTTGCGACTAGTTCTCATCTGTTTGGAAAAGAAATAGAAGTTCTCCATTTTTGTTGAAATGGGGACACCCTCGACTCATCTGTAACATTTCTGCAATATCTTCCTTCTTGATTTTACAGCCAACAAGCAAGTGACTAGGATTAAGGGAGTTAAGGACTCTATTAAGAAAAATGAAAAAATAAATAAAAGAGTCAGTGCCATGGTAAGTCTTCAACACACATTTTAGGTTTTACCTGACCTTATGCCTATTAACTTATATATATATATCAGCACGTGAACAAAATAAATGACTAAATCTGGTGGATTTCTTTATGTTTATAATGCTTTGTGGAATTTTTTGATAGGATATTCTAAGGCTCAAGAGCAAGACACTCCTTAGAAAGATAAGCTAGAATAAAGGTGTGCAAAATAAAACAATTGGGTGATAAAAATCTTTTTTCTCTCTCTTCACTGTATTTCTTTTCATTAATATATATAGTCCATATATATGTCTCAAGAGTTTTCCATATATAGCAAGAATAAAACAAGCCAACCCCCACTCCCCCTCCCCCTCCCTTCTCTCCAAGTCCATTCCCAAAACCCTAATCCTATGAGAACTGTAATAACTGTGAAGAACAATAAGGGTTTGAGTGTCCTCCTGAATGAACAACAACTACTGCTTATGTTGAGCAATTATGATATCAACAAAGATGGCCACCTTTCCTGGGAAGAGCTGAGGATTACTTTCCGG
This sequence comes from Nyssa sinensis, assembly GCA_008638375.1. Lineage (NCBI taxonomy): Eukaryota > Viridiplantae > Streptophyta > Magnoliopsida > Cornales > Nyssaceae > Nyssa > Nyssa sinensis. Next base: position 6,035,251 of record CM018038.1, on the reverse strand, counting down.
AAGCTTGGCTCGCATTGCAGCGCCTGGAGAACTTACCGAGCATTTGTCCATGCTGATGAGAATGGAGATGGATTCATCAGCGAGGAAGAGATGAGAAACCTTGTTAAATATGTTATGAAATGCAAATATGAGACTAGTTAGACTTAGACCTCTCTTTATGGTTTGAAGTAAAGGGACTTGTTTTTATGTCCTTATCTGTAAACTGCAGCTTCCTTCCTTGTATATTGGGATCGATGAACAAGGAGGTGAAGATTATATCATGTAGTAATTAATATATCCTCATATTCTATACTTTATGCTTTTCTTCTGCATGTCCTAATTTGGGAAAAAAAGTCTAATGATCGTATCAAATTCTAATACATGAGTTATATTTTAAATGACAAGATTATAATGACATTATTTATATCACATGTTTAAAATTAATTTGAATGATTAAGAAATTTATTCATGCTATTTCACTACTGAATATTTTTCTCCTAATTTGTAAGGGTCTGTTTGAGAAAGACAGATGAACTTATTTTAAATTTTTTGCTATTTGGTAGGTATTTTTAACAGTATATTAGTTCATGTTTGATCCTAAAAACTATTTAAAATATGAACTAAGTCAGATAAGAGATGAGTTTTTTTTTAAAAAAAAAAACTAAATAACTTAATGAAAATTATTCTGACGTAATCTAATTTGGAGAATTTCCAAACAGTCCCTAAGCGTTATCTAAGTTGAAGCAAGACTTTTTTCTAAATATTTGGATTAAGTTTTGGTGTCTCATGCCAAATATATATTAGTGAACAATATTCAAATGCATAGTCATACATGACTGACTATGTATCTTCTTATTTTCTACAATTTGTGATGAATTAGGTGTATATATATATGTTGGGATTTAGCTTAGAATAGAAAACAAATAAGCATATTAAGTGTGGAAACTCTCAGACATTCAGACTCATTTAACTAGTAGCTGTTGGCAGATCCCTAGTCTTCTGCTGCTATCTCATTTGACCGTGTGGTCTGTTGATTCTTTATTCTGTGGTGCATGCCTTAGTTTTGACTTGCTCTGTTTTGTTGTTTGCAGGGCCGGTTCGAGCATAAAGTCAACAAAATAATTTTTTTAGGTCTCACTTAAAAAAAAGATCCCAAATTTTAAGTATTTATAGTATAATGAAATTAGAAATCTAAGATTAATAAAACTTTAACGGTATAAAAAGGCCCCAAAATAACTTTAAGCCTCACCTAAAGAGAAGACCCCAAATTTTTGGTATCTATAGTATAATGAAATTAAAAGTCTAAGATTAATAAAAGTTTAACTCTAAAAAAAAGGTCCCAAATTTTATATATTTATAGTATAATCAAACTAACAGTTTAAGGTAAATAAAAATCTAACTCTATAAAAAATGCCCCATAAAAACTCCATGAAAATAATTTAATTCTATAGTTTTATTCGTATTATAATCAATTTTTTTTTATTGTTGTCTATTAAGATAAAAAAAAATGTAAAATATTTATTAGTATTATTCAATACATAAATCTCTCTTGTTGGAAAACAAATAAATTTTATATTATAGAAATTAAAATGTAATATATATATATATATATATAAAAAAAAAAAGAAATAAAGTAAAAATTTATATTAATATTAAAAAAGCCTCGTTAAGAGTTATTATTTTCTCGTTTTAGACCCCCAATTATATAGAGCCAGCCCTGGTTGTTTGTTGTAGATTCTCGAGTCTTATTAGTGTTTTTGCTTGAAAAATTATTTATTAGTTTCAGTACATTACAACTGAGTTATTGAGCATAAATCACATCAACAAAATATGTAAGTCACTTGCTAATAAAGTTATTGAGCATAAATCACATCAACAAAATATGTGAGTCACTTGCTAATATAATAAATGCTCATTAGTCCACATGTAATGCATTCAGGGTTAATGAATAACGGCTTGTTTGTACTCTATTTTGTTAGGGTACTTTTGTTTACATTGTGCTGGCGTGTTTTGTGGTGTGGATGAGTACAATTGTAGCTTCTTTCTTGTTTTATTTAATGAATTCAACTTACACCCCAAAAAAAAAAAAAAAAAAATCCTTTTTTTTAAGCACGACGGATCATATTTGCCAGATATACTTGTCCACGCCAACCATAATTTGCCACCTAGTTGCCATGAAGAAAAAAAAGAGAATCTTTGGTGGAGAAACCAATTTGCCACAAGTACGACCTATAACAATAGCATCATATCTATCCATTTACATTCTAGTCGAAGTTTTTGTATTTATCGATCCAAAAGCTTAAAAAAAAAAAGAAAAAGAAAGAATAACACCATCGCGTGCATCACATATTACACTGTCATACCAATGCCATTAGAGTAAGGATAATGCTTGGCAATTCAATTGGACACGTATAGGATAGTTCTTCATCCCCCATTGCTATACACACACACCAAAAAAAAAAAAAAACTGCAATTGGTGTCTGCTGGGGCTCTGTTTGCTTAGTGCTGTGGCTGCCTCTCCTTTGCTCTGTTTGTGTTCTGTGTTTGTATGGGTAGTCTTTGCCCATTTCGTCCAAAACTGAGAGAACCACCACCATGTGCATCGCATTCTACTTTGATTATTGGAATATTCCATGCTCCAATTTTGAAGGAATCCGCTTCACATGTTGAAAGTATTTCTTTTATTGTGGCAGGCTTTTATAGTTCTTTCCTTTCCTTTTCTTTTCTCTTTCTTTTTTGGTCACCTTTTTATCAAGTGAGAATGGAATTTAGAATTTCATTTCCTTTACGACACCACCACTTTTGATTTGTAGAGACAGACATAATAAAGCTTTTGTAAATCTTTAATTGGTTAGTAAAAATATGCTTGGTAGTTGATAACATTTGGAGTTGTATCCATTTTCAATTCAATACCGTTATTTTTTAAATTCTATTGAAATTTGTAAGTTAAAAGTAAGACGGTATATATTTAATTTTTTTCAAATTTGATAATAACATAAATTTGGACACTCGGATTGCCTCTTTTTTTTAATTAAATGGCTGGTTTGACTACACTTTTTTCTTTATCCTCACCCAAGCTCCTGCCATGTCCTTTATAATATCAATATGAATAAAGACCATGATCCATCTCATGCATTGTCTTATCTTATAATTTAGATATTTTTTCATGAGAAGTGAGACTCATTGTTAGACTTCATAAAAAAATTAAACGAAGTGCATTTAATTTAACGACTAGACTACACATTTTAATTATATGTCACTCATTTATTGGGTGCATTGAACCAGACTAATGAATAATTTTTAAATCATAAGGGTTGGTCTAAGCCTTCACACAGAAGAAACAATAATGAAGATAAGTTGGAATAATATAAAGATGTACAGGAAAAGTATGAAGATCGTTATATAAATACATGCATATCCATGCACCAAATTAATCATAGTGGAAGGAAGCTTTAGAGCTGTCTGTTTTATCCCTAGGCAACCCAAATCCCTCTCAAAGCATGCCTCGCCATATAGTAAGTAAGGGAGAGATTTATGGCCCGGCTCTGAGTGACACTCAGTTAAAGAATATTTTTAAACAACATGACACCAATAACGACGGTCAGCTTGACAAGAAAGAGTTAAAGGAAGCCTTCCGGCACCTCGGCGCACTTATCCCCGCCTGGAGAGCTGGCCGCGCGCTCTCCCATGCCGATTGTAATGGTGACGGATACATCAGCGAACAGGAGTTGGATTATCTCGTCAACTATGCTCTGAAATTTGGTTATTCCCTTAAGGCTTAAGTACAAGTTTTTTTTCTTCTATGTACTTCAAATATATATATATATATATGTATATATATATATATATATATATATATATATATTTGTGTCTATGTACTAAGCAAGTTATAGCTTCTATTTGTACAAGGGGCTACATGCAAAGATGCAATACTTGCATGTTTAAGTTGAACCTCTTTGTAACCTCTCTATGTTTGTGATACTTATATTAAGCCCTTTTTATAAGGTTTCATTTCTTTTTTGGAAGAACAGGAAAATATAATTAACTAGGGAGAAAGAAATAATGGTCTGATATTATATATAGTACATGATATTTCAGCCCTAACTAAAGGTATTGACGTCAAGAAATACAAAAAATTTATGTGCATATTGAAATTTTAGTTCAATTGCATTACAATAAGGTATCCACGAGAGTGGTTGCTCTGCATGCTATCATGTTAGGGATACGAAGTTTCTTATTAATTTCTACTCTTGTCTCAATTGTTACCATACTCAGAGGTGGATATAAAGAGGTTAGGGGTAGTCATGGTCCCTCAAAATTTTAAATATTTGATATGTTAATTTTAATTTTAATAGAATTTTTTTAAAAGAATTTTTAAATTGCTCCTCCAACATTTTCAATTTTTTTTTATAATAGCCCTTTTAGATTTTAATTTTGATTCTTTTATCTTTCTATGTTAATGGTCTAGTTTCACCGCTGATCATAATAGCAATGGCACACATTATTACAAGTCTAAGCAAAGCGGAAGTAATCAATTTGCTAAATTAATAAAAAAAAAAAAAGAAGAAGAAGAAAATCCATAAGCAAACTATTTAACTTTCAAAGTACTTAAATATACTTAATGGAAAGTTTTCAACAAAAAATTCTAATACTGGTAAGGTAGAATGGAATTTCTCTATTGTCCTACAAATCAGATTTAGACATGTGATATATATTTTAAATTAAAATATTATTACAATATAGAAGGTGGTGTCCTTAACATTAATGACCATAATATTATTTATGTCACATGTTTAAATATGATTTGTATGATCATAATTAAAAAACTCTATGATTTTTATTTTTTTATTTTTTCAGTGACCATCTCTAATGACATTTTCTGGTAATCAGGCAACTGAAAAAAACTGCAAACCACTTTGCTCATATATTATATATATATATATATATATATATATGTATATATATATATGTGTGTGTGCATTAATGCATAAACTGGATTCTGCAGCCAGAAGCTTTCCACTGCATCATAATCACCATGACGATAGCATGTGCCACTAGCAATATTATTTAATGATTACAAGTATATGGAATTAAGTTATATATCACGTACATCCGAAAATCAAATGTAACCCATAACTATGCACTCGCACAGGATTAAAGTTATGGAGTAACAAAGGGCCATCAAGGAATCGGAGCCTTAGTTACACTTTGATACATACAACTCGTTTGTCCACGAGTTGGCTGCGCATAATTACCAGTGCGGTCCGCCATTTTCATCTTGCTTCTCAATTTTATACTCTTGTCCCCAAAATCATTGGGACGGCATGCAATTTTGTCCCTCCAGTCCTACCAAACACTCATATTACGCAAGGAACCCCCCTCCCCTCAATTTTAGGTGTGTGGGGGCGGGTTGGAGAGAAAAGAGAAATTTTTAATGCGAAACAAAAACATAGAAGGAGAATTGGATTTTTTTAGTAACAAAGTAACATGGGAATTCCTTATTCAATAAGAGAAAATAATTCTCTAAAATTCATAATTATTTATTATTGATAAAAAAAATCACCACAAAGACATATTACATTGTAATTATAGTGCTAGAATACTACTACTTTGATTAGAAAACAAAAACACCTATTTTTAGACTAATCGTATTACAATAAATACTATTAATTTAAATAGGAAACTAATAATTCCTATATTTTCTATATTAATACTAATAAAGCAAGAAAACTAGAGAAATTAAGAATAAATTAAAATTAAAAATTAAATAATTCTAATAAAACTCTATAACAACTTTCCTTATTTTTAGGATACCAAATCTGTCAACTCGTACTTGAGTTAATTGGATGTACGCGACCACAAACTTATTCATAACCCTGGTGAATTTTTGTAAGAACAATTGAATATTTAAGGAGTTTTTCTACCACATCTTCCATGAAGTAGGTAATTTTAATCATTTTCTGATAATAATAATGATCCAGTAATAAAACAAAAATTATCTTCTTGATCTATTATAATTTCATTCTTCTTGAAAGTATTATAATCATCATCTTTTACTAATTTAGGTTTGTCTTCATCTTTAAAGTTGACCATTGCTATGGAAATTTCTTCTTTCTCTTTCATAAAAGAGTTTGTTGAATCTATTAAATCTGAATTTTCTTCTTCCCGCACAATAAAATTTTCATTCAATTCTTCTTCTTTATATGCACCAATTGTTTCAGCAACATCATTAGAACTAAATTCAATTTTATTTTCTGTCAACTCTTCGTAATCCTCTTCAAGGCATGGATGACTTTGATCTTTATTTTTTATGACAAGAGAGACTTCTATAAGGATGTGAAGAACTTCTTTCAGCGGTTCAATATTTGTAATTTTATTAGTTGAAGTCATCTTCACAATTCAGATTTTGCTTGTGCTTCTTTCTTAATGCTTTTCCATGTTAGCCTGCATTTATTTTATAAAATCTGCAAATAATTTTTAAGCAAAAATCTAATCATCAATAAATTCATTATTTTTTGCCATGAACGAATGCACTTTTTACACGTTGTAATTGTTTGTGCCTTTATAAATCAAACTACCATTTTTTTGGGAATCCAATGAATTTATATATATTCTGCCAAAAAATATTCTTTTTCTCTAGAAAGTCTCAAAAATCATTAAGACAATCATCCAAATCATAAACTCAATCATGAGAATTTTCAAGATAAAAATTACTATCAAAATTTGAAAGTCTTTCATAATTGTGAATAACTCAATCTTCAGGCTAGTTTTGGGCAAATCCTCCGACGCAATTCCTGTAGATCGGAAGATCTCTAAGAACATTGACATTGGGTCACATGAGCATATGTTGTATTGCACCAAGCTGATCGTTGATCTATGCGAAAAGTTGCCCCTGTTCATCAATCGTTGCTCATAAAGCCTCTATCCCATGACGAACCGTCAATGAAATTTTTTATTTTGTCTCTATTAATTGCCATCAAGCCACTGATACCAAATAATGCAGAATGAAAACATAGAAAGAGAATCGAATACGTCGAATTTCTTAGTAACAAAGTAACATGGTAACTCCTCACCCAATAAGAGAAAATAATTTTTTAAAATTCGTAATTATTTATTATTGATAAAATAACATCACCACAAAGAATCATAATTATAATAGTGCTACAACACTACTACTTTGATTAGGAAACAAAAACTCCTATTTTTAGACTAATCCTAATACAATAAATACTATTAATTTAAATAGGAAACTACTAATTCCTATATTTTCTATATTAATCCTAATAAAACAAGGAAATTAGAGAAATTAAGAATAAATTAAAATTAAAAACTAAATAATCTTGATACAACTTTAAAATAATTTTTCTTATTTTTAGGATACTAAAAAATCTGTTTTACATCAACTTCATTGATAAAAATGTACTTTTTTTTTTTTTTTTTTTGAGTTAAGTGTATGTATTAAGAAAGAAATGACTAAAGAACATACATACAGTCAAGGAGGTGGCCTAGCCTCTAGGACCTAAAAATTATTCATTGGTCCGGGATTAATGGTCCCAAGCCAATAAAGCATGACAAACATGAAAAAAAAATTGGTAGGCTAATGTGTTTATTAAAATATTTAAAAAAAAAAAAAAAAGCATTACCAAACAGGTATTTAATAACAATACTGCACGCATCACATATTACAATGTCATACTAACACTAATCCAATGACGAGTAATGCTACATTTTTCATTTCTTTATATCACTTTTAGTTATCACCCTTTGATGTGAGTAGGTCCAATCATAAGTCAATATAAGGGAGGTTAAGAGTGGCCGTAACACTCGCAAAATTTTAAATATTTAATATTTTACCCTTAATTTCTATAGAAGTTGTTTTAGAAATTTTAAATTGTCCTTTCCATAATTTTTTATTTTTTTTTTATAAATGACCCCTTTACATTTATTTATTGATTTATTTATTTACTTTGCTTCCCCTGTGTCAATTAATGGTTGAGCTTCACCACTGATCCCAATGGTAGGTTCTGTGTTTCTATGGGTAGTCTTTGCCCATTTCTTCCAAAACTGAGGGAAACACCACCAGGTGCATCGCATTCTACTTTGATCATTGGAAGATTCCATGCTCCAAATTAATTTGAAGGAATCCACTTCACATGTTGAAAGTATATATTTCTTTTATCGTGGTAGGGTTTTATAGTTCTTTCCCTTTCTCTTTATTTTTTCTTTCTTTCTTGGTCACCTTTTTTATCAAGTGAGAAAGGAAAATCATTGGAAGATGCCAACCCCAAATTTGAAGGAAGAATAGTATTTTATGATCTATGCATGTTTGTTCATATTTTTATTCGAATAAAAAATAATCATTAATTGTTATCATATTAATTATTTTTTAAAAGATTATCTCATAGATTAACGATTCTCACGTCAAACACATCATTCAGGCACTCTTTTTGGACAAACATACATAAATTACATAACATTATCTTTCGAAAGAATCTATGAGAAAAGACCGATGACCCACCTCATGCATTGTCCCACCATATAATTTATGTACTTTTTCACAAGAGGTAGGATTCATTGTTGGGTTCTATAGACACTTACTTTCACAAAATATTAAATAAGGTAAATTATATTAATTTTTTAAAAATTTTTAAAATTACATCGACCTCTTTTTTTTTATCTGATAATATACAAATACTCTCTTCAATCAACTTTTTCTTCAAAGTGACAAAATTGCTTTTTTCATATTATATTTTTCAATTTTTTAAATTTTTACCAATTTTCTTTCATTTTCCAAATAAATAATAAAAAGTTAAATTTATTTTTATATAAAATAATAATAAAAATTAAAAAAAAAGTTAAAAAAATTAGTCAAAATTAGAAAAATGTAAAAATAAATAAATAAAAGAGAAAATTTTGTCATTTTGAAGAAATATTTTGACTTGAGAAAATATCTGTATATTGTCAGGTAAAATATGAGAGGTTAGTGTAATTATCTGAAATTTCAAGAGAAATCGAAGTAATTTATCCTATTAAATATTATTCACCACAAAATTAAATTAAAAAAAAATAGCAAATCCTATCTAATTCTATGACTAGACTACAAATTTTAGTTATGTGTCGCTCATTAATTGGTCCGGTTGCACGTGACCAAGGAATAATTTTTTCATCGTAGTGCTGCAAAGGTTAGTCTAAGCCTTCACACGAAAGAAACTATATTAATGGAGATAAGTTGGAATAACAAAAAGAAGTAAAGGAATAGTATCAAGATCGTTATATAAATACATGCATCCCATGCACCAAATTAATCATAGTGGAAGGAAGCCTTAGAGATGGTGATTTCTCCCCCGATAGTAAGTAAGGGAATTCCTGGCCTGACTCTCACTCTGAATGACACTCAGCTAAAGAATATTTTCAAACAACATGACACCAATAAGGACGGCCAGCTTGACAAGAAAGAGCTAAAGGAAGCCTTCCGGCACCTCGGCGCACTTATCCCCGCCTATAGAGCTGGCCGCGCGCTCTGCCATGCCGATTATAATGGTGACGGATACATCAGCGAACAGGAGTTGGGCGATCTCGTCAACTATGCTCTAAAACTTGGTTATTCCATTAAGGCTTAAGTACAAGTTTCTTTTTTCTTCTATGTACTTCAATATATATATATGTATGTATGTATGTCTGTGTGTGTGTGCGCTTGTCTATGTACTAAGCAAGTTATAGCTTCTATATGTACAAGAGGCTACATGCAAAGATGCAATACTTGCATGTGTAAGTTAACCTCTTTGTAACCTCTCTCTGTTTGTGATACTTATATTAAGCCCTTTTTATAAGGTTTACTTTATTTTTTGGAAGAACAGGAAAATATAATTAACTAGGGAGAAAGAAATAATGGTCTGATATTATATATAATACATGAAATTTCAGCCCTAACTAAAGGTATTGACATCAAGAAATACAAAAATTTATATATATATATATATATATATATATATATATAAAACTGGGAAAGAGAATAATAAATTATATCCTCTCTCTCTCTCTCTCTCTCTCTCTCTCTCTCTCTCTCTCTCTCTCTCTCATTTTCAAACTAGTTACAAGTCCTACAACTTATCTGCATATTGAAATTTTAGTCCAACTGCATTACAATAAGGTATCCACGAGAGTGGTTGCTCTGCATCTATCATGTTAGGGATACGAAGTTTTTTATTAATTTCTACACTTGTCTCAATTGTTACCATACTCAAAGGTGGATATAAGGGCCCCTCAAAATTTTAAATATTTGATATTTTAACCCTAATTTTAATGGACATTTTTTAAAGAATTTATAAATTGCTCCTCCAACATTTTCAATTTTTTTTTATAATAACTCTTTTAAATTTCAATTTTTATTCTTTTGCCCCTTCTATGTGAATGGTCTAGCTCCACCACTAACTATAGTAAAAATGGCACACATTATTACAAGTCTAAGCAAATTGGAAGTAACCAATTTGCTAAATTAATAAAAAAAGAAGAAGAAGAAAATCCATAAGCAAACCAATTAACTTTCAAAGTACTTAAATATACCTAATGGAAAGTTTTCAACAAAAAATTGTAATGCTGATAAGGTAGATTCATGGAATTGCTCTATTGTCATCAAGGGAAACCAGAAAAATTAATAGAGAGGGGCTAAAAAAAATTTAGAGAAAATTTTGGATTTGACCAAAATTTGACAGTGAATAATGAAAAAATAATAATGGACAAAGATTGGGTTACCCACAATTTTTTAGGGTAGGCTAAAATTTTGAATACAAAATGAGAGAACTAATAGGTAAAGATTGAGTTGAGTCCGAATTTTAGGATAGGTTAATTTTGAAAAGGCAAAAAATTTACATATAAAAAAAATCTATAATTTGAGGGGGCTATGGAATTAAGTTATACACCACATCACCCATCATAGTACAAAATTGAGGGATGTCACTACTCCATATCAGATTCATTTTCAATCTTCAGCAGATTAAGGAAGTCATCTAAGGATTATGAGTTGATTGTGTTTTTTGTGATTGATATCTTTAGCCTCCTCCCCCATGTTAGATGTTTAGAGAGGATTATAAGGTTTGGAGCGTGGTCATAATTCTCTTATCTTGATTCTGATCTCTCTATTGAAGTCATCTTAGTAATGAGTAGCTCCAAGTTTGTTTGTTTCCGGCCTATTCCTTAGAGAAAGTGGGAGATTTTTGTATTACAGAAATATTAGATGTATTTCTTATGTTTTTCTTCTCTTTTCCTCCCTCTCCTTTCAGCTTTGTGCTTGCATATGATTAGTTCTCAGTCTGGTGTCAATCTGGTTTGGATGAGTCTGGTCTGCAATAATACTAGTTGCACTTAACTTTTATTGATAATTTTGAGTTGTATTTCTTATACCCCTTTTCATCAATAAATTTTTTCTTTGCTGCTCAAAAAAAAAAAAAAAGTTATATAACCTACATACATCCAAAAATCAAATGTAACCATAACCATGCACTCGCACAGGATTAAAGTTATGGAGTAACAAAGGGCCCATCAAGGAATCGAGCCTTAGTTACACTTTTTTGAGAACCTTACCTTGTGTTCCCCTGACTTGATACATAGAACCCATTTGGCCACGGGTGCGCATAATCACGGGTGCAGTTTGTCATTTTCATCTTACTTTTTATATCTCTATTCTCAAAATTGTTGGGATGACACATAATTTTGCTCCTCCTGTCTCGCCAAACACCCTCTTATTACGCAAGGAAATCCCCTGGATGTGTGGGTGAGTTTTTGGGGGGGCGGGGGGAGAAAAGAGAAACTTCAACAATAAAAAAATATTTATTTTTTCTTTTTTGGTAAGTATATGTATTAAGAAAGGAAGGAATAAAGAATGTACAGTCAATGAGGCAGCCTAGTCTCTAAGAGCTAAAAATTATTCATTGGTCCAGGTTTATGGTCCCAAGCCAATAAAAACATGACACGTATTAAAAAAATGGTGGGTTAATGTGTTTATTAAAATTACTACTTAATATTGGTAAAAATTAGATTGGGACTCGCAAATATCTGACATAAGCATATATAGATCAATTAATCTAGATTAGATTATTATAAAATATATTAGTAACAGCCCATGGGATGCCATGCAACAATCCATATATAGCCTACTTTTGCGGCATTGAAATCTTTTTGAAAATTTGGCATGTCTTTCTCTTAATCTTTGCCCTATTTTCTCTTAGAAATAGTGTAGCACTTGCAAATAAGTATTATCAACTACCTAAAAAAAGTAGTTTTGAAGATTATAGATACGGTTATATGAAAGTAATTATCCTTTTGAGGCGACTTAATTTTATTTTTCCTTTCTTTCTTTTAAGAGTAAATTATATTGATATTCTTTTAGGTTTCTGACAATTACAGAAAAACCTCTCATGAGATTTCTGAAATGACGTTAACATCTCATTTAGTCTTATTTTTTACAAAATAACAAAATATTTGACCAATTTTTTCTAATTTTTTTTTCATGTTCAAATAAATATTAATTAAAGTCTTATTTTACTAAAAAAATATATAAGTTATTTATCTTAATTTTATTTTTTATATAAAATGAAAAAAAAAATATTTTAACAAAAAAATAAAAAAAAATGTCAAAATCTAAAAAAAATTGAAAGAAACATTTGTCATTTTAAAAATAAAAATAAAGTTTAAGGAGAGATTATTATAATTTATTAATAAAAATACAGAAATTTAGTATCATTTCAAAATTTTGAAAATTTTTATAAATATCAAAAAAAAAAAATTCACTATAATTTACCATCCTCTTACGCAAACTTATGGGAAGAATATCATTCTGTGCCTAGAAACAAGGACAGATAAACAAACATAATCATGTGTTGTCCCATCGTACTGAAAAGGGAATATGTTTTCCATGATTGAACCCTGAAAACATTTCTTATACATTCCACCTGAAGAGATGCTCTCTCTCTCTCTCTTAACCTTTTTTTTTTTTTTTTGTGGGTTTGGACTGTGCATGATTCCATCTTCAACTTTCATTTGGACCTTATCTTAGATCTAAAAATGAGATGCTAAACATGTGATCTAAAAGTGATGATACCGATCTTTCAAATTGTGTAGCCACTTTTTTATCCACCACGGATTAGATGATAAGGTTGAATATTTTTGTGACATCTCACGTCACCAAAAAAAAAATAAAAAAAGAAATGGTATTTTCTTTTAATAGATGTGATGCAAAGGTCATCCAACTGTATCATATTTTCTAAAATTGTGTAGCGAAAGACTGAATTCATTAGACAAAGCAAAGAATACACACGACTTGCAGATTTGTGATTGTGGCTCTGGTGTTACAGCCGCTCCCAAAGAGTTGAGGTCTCTTAGAATGTCTCTCATTAACTCAATTCATTAACCGATTAAAATAGATAATATTGCAAGATAATTATACTCTGCACAACTATACTCTGCACAACTATATATATAATTGCAAGATAATTATACCCATCAGTGACGATTTAAAAGAAAATTGTGGCATTCGTTTTAAATCATGGTCTTTTTTGAATGATAAAATATGATAGATAATTATACTCTGCACAACTATATATATATTTATAAATAAACTATATTAATTTTTTTAAAATTTTGTCAATATTACATATGACTTTTTGACATTTTAAAAATTAGACTGATTTAAATGATAAAATATGATAGATAATTATACTCTGCACAACTATATATATATATATATATATATATTTATTTATTTATTTATACATAAACTATATTAATTTTTTTTAAAATTTTGTTAATATTACATATGACTTTTTGACATTTTAAAAATTAGACTGATTTAAATGATAAAATATGATAGATAATTATACTCTGCACAACTATATATATATATATATATATATATATATTTATAAATAAACTATAATAATTTTTTTAAAATTTTGTCAATACTACATATGACTTTTTGACATTTTAAAAATTAGACTGATTTTTTTTATCAGAATTAATTCTAAAATAACTTAAACATAAATATTAAAATCACTATAATACCCTTCCTTTATTATATTTTATATTTTTAAATCCTATTTTTAATTTGAAAGTCAGATTTGCTGTATCCATCCTCCATTTTCAATCATCTCCTTTTTCATATGCTTTCAGCCACTTTCAGCACTCATATATATATATATATATATATATGTGTGTGTGTGTGTGTGTGTGTGTGTGTGAGCAGATAACTTGCTCATCATCATGAGTGTAAAGCACCACTACAATCATATGATTATTTTGATCACTGAGAATATTGTGAGAATATGCAGATGACGAAATATGCTCGGAAGCAAGGGTTTCAATTATAAATGGGTTTTTTTTTTTTTTAATTACAACCATTCAAACAACCAGTGTTGAAAGATTAGTGAAGTCCATTTTTGATCGGCTGATTATTTGGATGTGAAATTTGCAAATTTATGAATTAAGGGTTTTCAATTTTGAAATTACCTGTTAGTAGTTTTTTGATCTTTTGAAATGCTTTTTTACTTGAAACCCATTTTTGATTGGCTCATCTTTTGGTTTGATAGACATTTTTGCAAGAGCACCATGCATTATGATTCAACCTTTGGGTTATACTTGAATTTTACTATTAGTTTCTCCATTAATCTTGCTCACAGGGGAAAATTCGAAAGACCTTATTTACAGATCTAACGCTCATCTTCTTCCTATTCGTTAATTAAGCATGTATATAGATACGTCATAAAAAAAACGTTTCGCCTAAACAAAGGGCCAAACACATATAAGCTTTGTATAAAGTCTAAAGGCAAGGAAGGTATACCGATGTCAACTTCGGTATACCGACCTCGGAACGATGGAACTAATAGCGACAAAAAGGAATGACGTAACTCTTATGATTACACTGCTTTAGCCTGACAGGCGGTGAGTCTTAGCCCTGCAAGCGATAAGCCTTAGCCCTGTAAAAAGGAATGCACAAGTTGTGGGACCATTTATATAGATACACGTGTACAGGAAGCCGTAAAATTGGAAAGTCAAGGAGAATTGACATCCACCGCTTGTCAGACAAATTAATGCTCCATCATCCTATAAATGCTACGAAAAAGGTATGAAATGGGGGATCTGCATCTGAATTAAGATGATTGAAGGTTCAATCTTTGATATCAAAAAGAAGAAACTAATTTAACCATCGGAGAGGTTACCACCGGAACTTTTCCTGGTGGCTTGATTTTAATATCAATTCTTTTCAGGAACACAGCGACGGACAATTCCATAACGAGCCCAAAATTGTAGCATCATATACGATGATTTTAAATGAAATTAAATTATGAGTATATGAAGATGGAAAGTGCTGCGTATAATAGTAATTGCAGTGGGTGATGGTGACCATGTTGTAACTATTGTTGGGTTCACTGTTGGTGGAAGGGGTGGTGGTGTTCATCGTTGATGGCAAATGATTAATGGTTGATCTGTGATAGATTGGACTACGAAACTGAATTTGCCAAAGCAGAAACCTATTTGCAGAGAGAACGGGGTAGAGAGAGAGAAAGAACAAGGGAGGTAGAGAAGAAAGGATAAAAAAAAAAAACAGGGAATTTCAGTGATTGCAAATTGCAACATCACCTCTTTCTTTTTTTCTTATTTGGTAAGTCACAGGTTTATTACGATCTGAAATTTAAATCATTTCATATCTGATTTGCGGTGGTTCAACATGGTTCATGCCACTGGTGTGACTGTACACGTATATGAAGAACTAAAAGAATAAATTAAACATTTTTATTTTTATTTTTATTTTTATTTTTTATTGAGGGTAAAGTTGTCATTTTATAAAAAAATTAAAATGCATGGCGTAACAACTTCCGTTAGATCATCTGATTGACGATAGGGAAAAACAGTTATTAAAATATTAATCTCAATCAAAGTTAGTATAATTTTCAAAAAGTCACGAGTATGTATGTAAAATCGACAAATTTCGAAGGAGATGAGTGTAATTTATTCATATTTTATATGATTTCTAATATTATAATAAAATTTTCTCTCATAATTGTCAAAAAAATAAATAAATATTAACAAAAAGCATGAATATATTGTTTTACTTTTATATTGACATATTCTGTGATAATTAATAATTATATAAATTTTTCTTATAATTTTTGAAAATATAGAAAAAAAAATTAGTGTAATATATAAAAATATTTTAGCCATAATAAAAAAAATTAATTGAAACCCTAATACCACGGAGATGGAGCCGAAAGAGAAAAAATCTATTTTGCAAGAGCTGATATACGTTGGTCCATTGAGATTATAGTGTCAAAAATTAGATCATATGATACATGTACATAGACCGTTATATTTATATATGTGATACATCATTCGATCATAAAATGTAATGATGTGGATGATTAATGAAGAATTTTCTGCTTTGCACAATAAAAAAAGAAAAGGAACTGATACTAAAAGTGGGGAAACGGTTCAACGAGAAAAGATGCTTTTATAGTTGCAACTTTTTTGGAAAAGACTATGGATATGGATATATCTTCTGCTTCACGTCATTTTCTTATTTGGTACCAAGAGAAGAAGGGATGCTAAAATGTTTTATGTAATATCATACTTAACTCACGTTTAGTCCACCTCTTATTAGGAAGCTTTTCTAGTAATGCCCATAAATGATGGGACACGTCTCTTATGAAAGGATGAATTATTAATAAGATAAATATGGCGTGATGTTTTAAATACAAATGTAGTAATTAATATCTTTAGATAACAAAGGATGTGTTACTTACAACTTGTTTATTATTATACGTTAGTCATGTACTTGGTTAATTATTTATTTGTGTTTATTTTTTCTCTGTTTGTTCTACTAACTTATCTCTTTTTCTCCATATTTCAATTAACTTTTGACTGTCTTTTCTTTTTTTCTCCTCTTATGAAATTCATATTTGCTCTCAATTATTTACTGTTCATAGACTACATCCATTTTGAATCTAAGTAACCAAAGTGATAATTAAAATAAATAACTCGAATCTAAGTAACCAAAGTGATAATTAAAATGAATAACTCTCTTTCTACATCTACTTGTAGATTGCTCTAAGCCATCAAACTCAAATTATTCCATCCAGATAAGCTAGAATATATAAGATAAAGGTGTTAAAAGAAAGAATATTTTTTTAATTTTCTAATATAGTAAAAGAATAGTTAAAGAACTCTATCCATAAATATAACTCTTGTATATATCGTTGTGATTACAGGACAAGAGAGTTGTTATATATAGTTGTTTCTCCCTTTGGTCTTTCAAGTTAGAACAGCCAGCCAGCCCCAAGTCTCTTCACTTACACAACATGTTTTTCATGGATTTCAAGTCTGTGGAGTTACGCCTCGATGAAGATCAACTGAGGAAGATTTTCAAAAAACACGACAAAGACAGAGATGATCGACTGAGCAGAGAAGAGCTGAAGGAGGCCTTTAAAGAACTGGGTGCTTGTATTCCTGAATATAGGGCCCGGCAAGCTCATAAACTTGCTGATACTAACGGAGATGGATTCGTCAGTAATGAGGAGATGAGTAAGCTCGTGGAATATGCTTTCAAATTGGGGTATACTATCTCCTAGACATGCTCCTTGTTGTACTCTCACGTACAATAACTAATAGCTCTACTATGATGGCAAATATATAATGTGTGGTGTGGCCATGGATTTGGAAACTATGGCTTCCTTGTATTAGTGATAATTAAGAAACAAGTGTGTGCTATTATACTATGATGATAACAAAAACTAGCATCTTATTTAGTGAGTTGCACATCTTACCCTTGTTGCTTCTAGTTTCTTTATTGTATGATGGTGTCTCATAAATTCTATAAATTCTTGAAAAAATTTACAAGAGATTTAAGAATACTCTATAAATTTTTGAAAAAGTTACTTTCAAGATTTAAGAATTTATGAGATATTGTTACATACTAACGTAATGTGACGAGCTCGTCTAATGATTTAGAAACTCTATTATTTTTTTTGTTATCTAAAATAATTATTCAAGATTAAGGTCGTAAAACAAACCAAGATATTTGATTTCGGCTCATGATCGGCTAGGTTAAAAGATTGTTAAGATCAACTCATAAAATAAGCAAGCAAAGTTCAAATAAATTTTGAAACTCGTTAATTTATTGAGTTCGACTCAAGTTTAACTTGTTAAGTCAAAAGTAGTCTAATACTATATAAAAAAATCAAGTTACTCGAGCTCGATTCATGGTCTGTTTGATTAGAAATTTATTCGAGATCAGCTAAAAAAATTAATTCGTGTATTTTAATGAATCAAACTTGAATAACTCACTGCCCAACTCGGATAACTCCACTCATTTACAACCCTATTCAACATATAATTTTGCCATATATAAAATAAACTTTCTTATATTAGCAAAAATAAAAGTCAACTTCAAAAATACCACTTTACCATAATTAATTTCGTGTGTTTATCATTTTCCTTTTTTAAGGGATAACATTAGTATGCATGAAAAAAAATCTAATTCGGTATCCTTTGTATAGAGATGGAAATTTAACCGAGTTAGCCTGAGTTTGGAAAAATCCTGTAAACCCTGATAAGGTTTGTGCAGGATCTAAATTAAGGCATGCTACTCTATCTCGTTGATTAATATGAAAGTAACAAAGAAATTTTTTGTACACTTTAAAATAAATTATATTATGCAAGGATTTATTTTTGTTATATAGTTAATCTTTACAGCTCGTTTGGATGAAAGGAATTAGAAAAAAAAAAATATTAAGATAGAAAAAATAACTAAATCTGTTGTTTAGAAGTTTTTAATAGAGAGAAAAAAAAAAAAAGAATAAAAGAGAAAGTTTGAGAGTTTTAACTCACTTCTCCGATTTCTTTAAAAGTTGTGATATTTGGAAAAAAAAAATAAAGTGTTTTAATGAAATTTTTTTTTTGAAATAGCCAAAATTACTTATAAATAATAGAATTAAAAATTTTAAAAAGGAGTATAATTGTCAAATAATTTTTGTACTTTCTTTTTTTTTCTCTCTCCCATTGATCATTTAAATAAAAAATGATGACGTTCATTTCTTTTTTTCCTAAACCATTAAACAAGATAAAAATATATACTTTTTTTTTCTTCTATTTTAAATTTTCTTTTCTTTTCTTCTCTTCAAAACTTCCTTTCTTTTTTTTCGTGAACTATCAAACAAGATAAAAATAAATACTTTCTTTTTTTCTCTTCTATTTTAAATTTTCTTTTCTTTTCTTTTCTCTTCTCTTCTCTTCAAAACTTCCTCTTTTTTTTATCTCTTAAACTATCAAACAAGATAAAAATGAATATTTTTTTTTCTTCTATTTTAAATTTTTTTTCTTTTCTCTTCAGAATTTTCAAACAAACTGTTAGAGTAAAGTCTTTCAATTTTACATTAAAAATTTAGTAATAAAAAGAAGTATAATTTTGTGATTTTATATTGATTTTTCTTTTTTTGATGGCACAAAGATTTACCCTATTCTATAATGTACTGCTTCAAATCCCATCTATTATGATCTCCACCTCTATATATGTTCATCAAAGTGTGCATCGACAAAAACATCAGACGTTCTCGAACCTCTCTGTATCGAAGAATTGAATGTATTGGAATTCAAAGCCATTTCTAAGTGCTTCATCCTCGTTTTTGAAGATCTAACATGAAATCTCTGAAACTAGTTGGAGTTCTAATTTCAGTAGAATAGCTCATCAAAACCCAGAACTGGATAGGTTGGCGAGTGATCATAGAAAGAATGGCAACGAATAGCTAAGAGGCCTGCCCGTGGAGTTAAGGAGAGTATAATTATATTAAGTACAAAATTATCATTAAAAAATTTTAACAATGTCATGTCAGCATTGAACTTGATCTCATATAATAAGTAAAAGTCAAGGACTTTTTGGCAATTAAACTTAAGTTTGTAAACACTTATTTTCGAGAACATAATAATATGGGTAAATTAAAATGACTATAAAATTTTCTTTTCAAGTTTATGCAATTATACTAACATTTTCTATTTTTATTAACAAATTACAAAAACCTCCCTTCTAACCTTATTTTTTTAAAAATGACAAAAAAATTCCCTTTACATTTATTTATTTTTTTTTTTTTTGCATTTTTTTAATTTTAACCCTTTTTAACTTTTTTTCCATTTTATATTAAAAAAATAAATTTTAGATAAATGATTTATATTTTTTAGTCAAAGAATACTTTAATTAATACTTATTTAAAAACGAAAAAAAAATGTTTAAAAAAATGCTCAAAATTTAAAAAATACAAAAATAAAAAAATATAAGACTGGATAAGAAGTATTTATAATTTGTCAACTTTTTTTTTTTTATAGTTGCAACATTTTTTATCTTGCCGATCACCATCTATAAGTGGATATGGCTATATCTTCATCTTCACGCCCTTATCTTATTTGGTACCAAGAGAAAGAGATGCTAAAACAAGTGTTCTAAATATGATGTTCCCAACCTTTCTCTGCAACTTGCAAAAAACAAAATTTAGTAAATGCAATTCAAATGATACTTGCGTATTTGCCAACTCCATCAATTTTTTTTTTTTAAAACACATCGAGATGAAGTAATTAAAATTCATTTCTTTACCCGGCAAGTCAGAGTTCGAATTTCATGCCGTGCACACACACACACACACAGAATTATTCTCCCCCCAACTCAAAAAAAAAAAAATCTTCGTCAATTTAATATATAGTGAAAATTTCTCATGGGATAGAAAAATCAAAAGATTTCATAGAAGCTGTTCAACTTTACTAGTTGCAGTTCTTCAAATTAAGGGCTTTGTTGTATGCGGATGACGACTTTAAAAGTAACTCATAAGCAAACTCTATCAAATAGAAAAAAAATTATATTTTAAAGAAAGTATCTTTAAATATGCCCCACAGACTTCAGATTTTACATACCATCCCAACGGTAATGAAACTAGGTAATTTGTTTTGGGGAGTCATTTTGGGTTCTAAGTATTTTGGAAATACCAGTTTTCTATATATATATATATATATATATAAACAAAGCCGGAATTGAAAGAAAATGGGTTAACTATATAAAATCTCACAGAACAGACAATAATATTCACCATTGCTAGGGCTAGCAATTTATTCTTAAAGGTATTGTTGTCATAAAAAAAATTATAAATGAAATTATTTGTATTTTGAAATCATTTTTCCATTTTTTTCTTCATGAATACTTGTGTGATCCTTAGTAACTTCGACAAAAGAAATTCAAGCAGTTTGTTGAGAGGGGTTTTTTGATTTTCTAAATTCATAGTATGAAAACAAAAAAACAGGCCGAAGTCTGGGTAGTGGCCAGTGGCATTTTCTGCTCATCCTCAAAGGAAAGAACAGGGCTCAAGTCCCTAGCAAGGACAAGAGGAGGAGGGTTAGTAGGGATTTAATACTATCGACCCTAGCAATTGGCTAGATTTCAAAAAAGGTGGCCAGTGGCATTTTCATGCAGAGGGTGAGATTCAATAGAAGAGATTGACGGCATAGAGGACTATTGAGGTAGGAAAGGCTGCATGAATAATCTCCTTCACAGACTCATACAGGTACTGTCAATACATGGATGGCAAGGATGAAGATCACTTCCAAATGCACAAATGCTGTATATCTATTTAACCAGTAATAAGAAATAGGTTTTAAGTGTGAAATAAATGGTACATTAATGTTCTGAAGCATACCCTATCCTGTCATAAATTTTACACTAAATGCTTAAATGAGAAAATTGCAGTGTTCATGGGATTATGAACACACTGTACAAATTCAAGACTAACCTTACTCTGAAGCAGGATTGGGATGAAATGGGTCCATCTCTTCCAATGAAAATCATCTACAGATTACTTTTCTTTGCCAATTAGTCAGCCAGCCAGCCAGCATTGAAAGGGATGTGTCCTTTCCGAATCTGTTGCCAAAATATCATCTGGTCCAGAACATAAAAAACAAATACAGGTGAAATGGGATCTGTTCCTTCATTTGAAAAATCATCTATGGATTACTTTCTGTAGCAGTTGAATCAAACGGCCAGGACAATAACCATGAAGTGGAAATTCTTCCATCAACTAATGCATTGGCCTACCTGACCCTGTAATTTGTTAGTCAAATTTGATTAATAATAAGAAGAAGAAGAAACACAAACCCAGACTGAAAAATTTTAGAACACAAGTTTAAGGGCATGATCGAAAGAATGAACTGCTTCCAAGATTTTGTTGACTTATTGGTGTTTAGAATCAAAATGGTTGTCTTCAAGCTGCCTTGAACTATAGTGGCACTGCTGAGACTCGCAAAATAAATTTTCTTGTAGACAGCTCCGGTTAGTTCAATATCATGTTAAAGGAGGATTTATAAGTATCATATAGCGTTTTTTGTAGAAACCTTCAAAATTGATTCATGTTGATAGCTCCGAGATAAGAATATATTTCAATGCAGTGAATTGTGTCAACTAGAGATATGAACCAAAAATTTCTGTCCCAAATCCAAAGTATTATTCTCCATATAACACGAAGCCAAAATTAGAAGTTACCTGAATTTTCCAGGGCAAGCAAGGCAGCATCCACCTGTCTCCCATCCTAATTGGTTGGTTTTGCAACTATTTCTTGCTGACACCTTCAAACATCCATAGCAGGAGGCGGCAGTTTCCAGAAGTTCCATGAATTAAAATCCTCCTAGAACCAAGGGGGGTAAATGGAGTAGAAAATTGAGTCATCCACAAAAAGAGCCAAAGAAACCTCAGAAATCTGAATAATAGTACATAAGGCATGTAAGGTTAAATGATCTGAAATCGAACTCAGATGGGAGAAAGCCCATGTGATAGATAGGAATTCCAGTAACATCCTTGGGCAGGAAAGGATATTAAGATAAATTGAGTCGCCTGAAAAATAATAATGGGTTTTTCCTAAGCAGAAAAACTATCAACTATTGTGTTCCTTTCTCTTTTTTGATGGCTGAATTTCAACCCTGAGCTCAAGTTCAAATTTTACATGTGCAAAAGAGTCAAGTGGGGAGGGGTGTCCTTGAGTTTCACCTCATACTTATATGTTATCACTTTACCAAAGAGCCCCATATGAATCTTAAGTGAGAACTCTCTATTTTTTCCAAGTTCAAATTTTCGTGTGCAAAACAGAAAATGTCGAGATGGGGGTAAAGGCAAAGAAACTAGTAATGTTGAATTAACCTCATGCTTATTACCAGTTATTGCTTTACAAAACAACCCCGATTACTTAAGATTTCAAAATGTAAAAGGATTAAACCTGCTCAGATGAGGACATGGACGGGAACATGCCATGCACAAGAGCATGCAGGGAAGTGTATGACTTAGTGTTGATGCGGCGATTCACAGCAACCTCACCCTGTAAACTCAAAACCGTCACAATAAAGTTTTTCATAGTTAGGTAAGACACTGAGACATTGTACAAATAATAATTCATATTTTTTATCATTACCTTAGGATTAATGATGAATATTTTTCCTTTTGGAATTCCAACCCTAAGATAGCTAATTTCATCGGTGTCTCTGTTTCCAAAACCAGCATAGAATGGGCTACGATCAGAAGGAAATAATGCCTTGATATCCTGGAAAATTCAAGAACAAGAGAATTAAGAGCCTCCTCTTTCTAGTATTACAGTCTTCAAGTGCAACACAACAAGAAAATTTCTCTCCTCCTCCTCCCCCCCCCCCCCCCGGCGGGCGCCCAACTCTTGTCATGCATCTAGTACATCAGTCAGGTTTCAAATGCAGAGAAATAATCAGCAAGATTCAGATAATGTTTTCAAAAATCTAAGCCACAAATTACCTATCAAAGAAAAAAAAAAAGGTTAGAAATCAATCTAAGCAAGGTTGTTAAAATTGGGATCCTATGTTGGATCGTCTGGGGGTTCGTAGGATCGGATCGAGGATCGTCAAATCCTACAAAATTCTTTAAAAAATTGCCAAATATATATATGTAAAAGTAAAGAACTGTTAAAAATCAATAGTAAATAAGCCTCAAAAAAATAAATGATGTAAAATATCGTGACACCATATGAAAGTGTGTATTTATAATGTTCTATTCGTATTTGTTTATAATATGTAAGTTTCATAATACCAAAATAACACATTAACATTTGAAATAAATAAACTAAAAAAATTCTCTAAATAACCAGCTAAATGTAGC
Organism: Nyssa sinensis; assembly: GCA_008638375.1. Taxonomy (NCBI): domain Eukaryota; kingdom Viridiplantae; phylum Streptophyta; class Magnoliopsida; order Cornales; family Nyssaceae; genus Nyssa; species Nyssa sinensis. The sequence goes on along the minus strand of CM018038.1, from coordinate 6,011,088 downwards.
AATACTTATCAAATTTATTGATGAATCATCCAAATAGTTTAGGTGATTTTTTTGTTTATCAAGTAAAACGATCCTACCATGATCCTACCACGATCTTGTACGCTCTTACTGCGATCCTGCTAGCTCTACAATTTTCATACAATCCAAATCGATTTAGTCATATTGGATTGTAGGATCATACGGTCCTAAGATCTGGATCACAATTTTGATAACTATGAATCTAAGCCACGACTTAAAGAGAAATATAATACAAATTGGTGGATGGAGAACATATATAATAATATAACTTTAATTTGCACATTTTAGAGTATCATTTTGTATATAATTTTGGAAAAAAAAATTCTTTTATGGTACCAGGGTAATGCCTCGCATGCATGGCGTGAATTTGGGCCATGTTCATGCACACGATTCACTGCAGATCTTTTTCAGATGACCTCTAAAAATAATGGACATGGGCTCATTTACTGAAAATATAAAATGTCCTCACTTTAAATTAGAGCTAAGAAAAACAAATTGACTTCATAAAAGACAGTAAAGTAACACAATAGTCTCGAAGGTTTTGCAGGGGACATCTAAACACCCCTTAAATCATCTATCAGCAACATAAAACTCAAATATATGAAGGTTAGAAGTTAGAACAACAACAATATCAGGTTGAAGTTGAAGAAACTGATCAGATATATTAAGATACATTTGTAGTAGTGATGAACTAGGAACTAACCTCTAAGCAAGCAATTTTGAATTCGTGAGGAGCCCTTCTAATAACTGCAAAAATTACAGTTAATAGAATTTCTTAGTGCATTAAAAAATAGAAAAGCAATGTACCTGAAAATTCCAGATATGTTCACAACTTAACAAGTTTTATTAGTATGTTCACTAGTAAAACATTGCCATTTTCTAATTCAAACTTCAAACTGATTTGTTTCATTAGCAGAACCAGCAGGAATTTATTCCTAAGATAGCCCTTTTGCAGACCATAAAATCTAGGAATTTAGTATAATTACTTCTTGAGACAGTGGATGAAAAGGTGGGTATTCCTTTAGGCCAACATTGCAACAAACACTAAATTACAGAAAAGCAACTAACTACAATCACGAAACTTTGTCATAAATGAATGTATTTATGTGTTCAACATGAAAAGGGAGAAACCAAAGATAAAATAGATGAAAAAAGTGGGAAAATATCTCAAAGTTCACAAGATAACAGAGGATGTGATTCTGGAAGAGTGGATAGGATCAGGATCCTGCAGCCGCCCCTAAAACAGATTTAAGATCAGGATGATAACGTTTATGGTGATGTTGTGACGAAAAATATGAATATACATGCATAAACAGCTCATGTGTATTGCAGTTTCACTCATTAATCATAAACAGCAGAGAGTCAGAGACCATACAGCTGAATGATAAAAATATACTAGTTTCTTTTATAGGCTATAGCTCACAAGATTACTTTTAGTCAAATAAAGCTTGCCAAGAAACTAGAGATTAAAAAAAAAAGTCAATATGGAAAAAATAAATAACTCAATTATATAAGGTTTGCTTCAGATCAGAGTAATAGTGAAGTAGACACTGAGATTCAAATAGTGCAGCTCATCACCATAGAAGTGGAAGTATTCCATCAGCTTATGAAATAAATAAATGACGCAGCCACATTGAGAGAGGTGCGGTGGAAAGAGGGAGGAAGATCACATGCAATGACTTATCAAATGGCAGCCATTAAATCGATAGGAAAAAGTGGACACTTGGCGCCATTTTAGAAGTTTGTCGGCTTTCTACATTTACCATACTTCATCCACTGACTCAAAAAGAAAAATATACTGCCGCGTTGATTTAAAGGAAGGTCACAATGATAAGTCTTAGGACAACTGCAACACTGGCAATACAGATTACCTGGAAATCAATTTGCAAAGTAATCGGCAATTCATGGTTTTTTTGTGGTGATATGTCAGTTATTCATGGATGAGTTTTAAGAAACAGAACATATATACCAATTACCTTCTCTAAACAGCGAAGGAAAAAGCCCATCAGGGGAAATAACGACAGGCCCATCTGGTAAAGCCTTCCCATCCTGCAAATGTGATAAATAAATTTTTTTAGAGAAACAAAAATTTAGACAACAAAAATAGAACACTAGGACTTTCTTGATTTTGATTTCCCAATGCTCTATTCTGAATTAAGCATCAACTCTCCATATAATCACCTGCTTAAGGTTAAATAGGAACTGTCTGGTGAGATAGGCCTGAGAAATTGAGCGTGCACTTAGAAAAAGCAATTGGTATCCATTTTCCTGCAATATGTGAGAACAAAATGGGTTTATGGAAGATGCTAACAACATTGTCACTTTTGTTAAGTCATGAGTGATGATATGTAAATTGTATAAAAACTCTTTGCATCCTTAAACTCCAGAAACACAATAAATGAGAAACGGAACACTGCAAGGCAAATAGGGTGAACTGCATTTGTAGAATGGTAGTACCACGATTGCATAAATTTGTTGGCTAAAAACTGAGGCTGCCAACCAATCTGCCTATTTGCAATTCAAGGCAAATAGGGTGAACTGCATTTGTAGAATGGTAGTACCACGATTGCATAAATTTGTTGCTAAAAACTGAGGCTGCCAATCAATCTGCCTATTTGCATGATGGCATGATGAATTGCACTATAAAACATTGCCTTAAACTGATAACATTTATAAATAAATAAATGAATGAATTATAGAAGGATAACCATGCAAGAGGTGCAACAAACCTTAATTGCTGAAAATAGATGTGCAACACCAGTCTGTGACCAATCTACTCCAACCAAAGGCATGAATTGTCCTAGAACATCAGATCTGTAATATGAAAGCAAAACAAGAGAATCAGGAAAGACTAAGAGAAAATTTCAGCTTTTAGCTAAGTGAGGGCTTTAAAAAAGGAACCATATCATTAAACTATTAAAGAAATATAATGCAACTAAGTGGTGGAGCAATCTAGAGCTATTATGATCTACAAAGTAGACTTCACTAACTAGAAAGCAAAAGATAGAACCACAAGCAACCAGTGGAATTGGTTTGTAGACAAGAATTGACAAGTATACCATTCAGATGTGAAGAAGATGCAATTCAGCACATAAAAGTTGATTCTAAAACCACTGACTAGTAAAATATTACGTATCTTCAAAGATATATAAATATATATTTTAAACATAGCTGCCAAGCTCCTGGCTAGCATTCACACGTCACAAAAATAGAAAAATAATGTAGCAAAAGAAATGGGGAAAAAAATCTGGAAGAAGTGGAAAGAAATAGGTAATTGAAGAAAAATCCAGTCCACTTGGCAAAAACAAAATTTTTAAAAATGAAAAAAAAAATTAAGACTTATGAGCAATAATCACAATTCACACCCAGAAATATGTTCTTTGGACATAATAAATGTGAATGTTTTAGTAGTACCATCTGTTCACTTTTTTTCATATTCCAATATTTTCCACTTTTATCTCCACGTCTTTCTTCCTTCTCCATTTTTCCATTACTACAATGACCCAGTCTATGCATCCAAAGCCACACCAGCGAATTGATCTATACCTTCAACTCATCCTGAAGATCCACCTATAGTACCTTTGGCCCCAACCTGTCTTAACAAGCATCCACATTCTCTAACTCCTCTAAAATTGTCCAATGTCTCTCATCCCCAAGAAAAAGTACTAGTAGACGTAGAGTTGGTCAGTCACGTTTTTTGGAACAAAAACCTATCTTGACCCAAAACGGTGAGACGGACAATACTCATTGCTCCGCCACGATCGAATCTGCCACGGGGCCAAACAACTTCATTTAGGCCTCCGATTTGATTTTTTGCCATTTATAGTAATTTATAATTTTGCAATTACTTTGTTTAGGAAAGACCGAATAAACTTCTGTTTGCGGCTATAGTTTCTTAGTTTGATATGATTTCTAGTTTTCTAAAAAGCCTCAATTTTTATTAATTTTGGATTTTTCCTCTTTTTTGGAATTATTATAGTTTCCTAATTGTAATAGAACTAGTATAAGACATTAGTAGATTCCTATTCAGATTACTAGTAATTTTAGCCCATATATGCAGATGTTATTATTCAGATTATCAATAATATATTTCTATTTAGAAATTTGAGATGTGTTTTCTTTGTGTGAAGAGTCCCCTTTGTTCTTGGTTACTAAGGAATTTAACGTGTTTGATTCTCCTTCACGTTCCACACTCTGTTACCAACACATCCTTGCTCCACCTATTAAAATTTATTTTTTCCCCTTCACAAGCTTGAGCTTTTATGCAAAAACACAACTTGCTCTATATACCAAAAATTTGCCACCACATTCACAAGATTGTATTCTTTAAGCAACACTTGAAAAGCAATACTCCTGATTATTATACTAAAATTTCTCTCTCCAAAAGAATGTCATCAGTCCATTTTTTCACAATAAACTCAGAAAAGGCATTCATTAGAAAGATTTTTCTTGTTCCTTTTTTCTTTCTCAAGTATAAAATCTTTATTTCCTACAGTTGGTCCAGATAATGTAAGGATTGGAGAAGAAATGATTCATCAAAATAATGAGACATCATTGATATCAACACATCTAAGATTGCCAAATGTTTAGGAGTTCCTCGATTCAATCGTTTTCCTTCTTTTCATTGGATATCTTATACTGGCATAGACCTAACCTTCAACATCACTTGCAAAATAGTGGTCTCAAACTTGACCACATTCTCACGATTGACAGGAAACCACAAGGTCAAAGCTGTACCTACCTTCCCCAGATCTGCAGTGTTGGGAGTCTCGTGCACTGAAACAGTCCTTTTAAGTTCCATAATCTCTAACAGCCCTTCTGGCCCACTTCACAATTACCCCTCTTGCTGTAACGAGGAAAGAGATTGACCTTATTTACCATAAAAGAGCACAACCTAACACTATTTTACCCTTTATCCACTGATCCCTGTAAATTCTGGGCTTCAAAAACTTGGTGCAGAAAGAAAATTGATTGCAGGAACTACACTGCAATGGATTCAGGCTTCAAGGTGTGAATTGGTCACTTTCCTAAAATCAGTATTTTCCTCCACTAGACTCTGTAACTGGTACGCACTGGATTTTTCACAAACCTAAAGTCAAGTTACAATGAAGAAGATTATATTGTCTGCAAGTTGCGCACTTGAAGACAGTCTGAGATTATCCACCGGAAAGAACTCTGGCCAAGTATTGGTATTCTGTTACTGCAGATTAACATAACCCAAACAATTAATTGGTAAAAAACAAAGGAGAAAAGAATAGAAAGAATGGTTGCTTAAATTCGTAGAGAATTGCAAGAGAAAGGAGATGATGTTGTATGAAATTCAGTCAGAATGTAGTATTTATAGACTGTCAGTGCCCCTTTGCAATAGGACGTGTCTGTCTGAATAGGTACCTGTTCATTTGAACAGGTGCCCTTTCATTTAAACTGATACCCAAAGTGCGCCAATTAAGCGCCACTATGCAGCCACACAGCCCACTACCCCAGCCTCGCTCCTGCATCTGCATCGCGTGCGTGTGGATGGTGCTTCGCACTGTCTTGGGCCGACCCAGATTCATGGTTTAACTCATTTTCTAGGAAGCAAAGGCTTATAGCACACAAGTGGTTATATACCCCTTTAACTTCTCTCCTTTCCTATGTGGGATAAAGTTCCACTACAAGGAATAAGCCACCAAACCCACTTTTCCTTCGCTCCTTATTTTTAAAATCTCCAACAATCCCCCCATCCTAGTCTATATTGTGAACCCATTACAATCATGATATACTACAAACAAGTATGCTGGGCTCCAAAAATTGCTCATCACATAAGGAGAACGGTGTAATAAAAAAATATATTAGTCCAACACCAAGAAAATAATACAAGGTGGAATGATCTACATCAAGGATAATACCAATATAATCTTTTTTCTTTAACTGATACATAATTATGGCAATAAAAATATTGTCATCACAAATACAAACCAAATTATAGCATTACTGTCTTCTCATAAGCATATGGAAAGTCTATTTTACTACTAAAAGTTATCTTCTTGGAAACTATAAGATGTGCTTGAACAGCAAAGGAAAATGAATCATTCAATTGTGTTATGTAGCATTCGAACATAAAAGGTTGGTCACGTACAAATGGGGTCATAATTGCAATCTCCAAAATGATTACATAAGAAAAAGAATCAAATTCATTAACTGACATATTAAAAGGAGACAGTAGAGCAAGCATTAACTAAAAAGAATTGACTCTTTTTTAAGAGAGAGAATGGCTCACAAATGATACTTAAAACCTAAGAAATGATACTGAAAACCTAAGAAGCACAGATACACTGCGCAGACACGGCCTTATTTAAAAAAGTAAGGCACGGATACGTCAGAAACACATTGAATATATATTTTTATATTTTTTATATGACCATATAATAAAGACCTGACATTATTTCAATCAAAATTGGCATAAAAATAGACAAATCATGACAATATTATTAATGTATCAAAATAACAAAGTCATTAAATAAAAATTTAAGAATTTCATGATTCAAGTTTCAAAACGAATTTTTTAACTACTATATATATGTGAGTGTGTGTAAATATATATATATATATATATATATAAGTGGAGAAGAAAAGGAGAAAATAGGGGAAATTCTTGAAAAAATCCCCAAAAAAAAAAAATTCAAAAAACGTGTCCAAGACATATCCGTAAAGTGTCTAAAATATAGAAAAACTGGAGACTTTTTCACGTGTCCAACCATGTCCGGGATATGTCCGAACGTGTCCAGGACATGTCCGAGCGTGTCCGTGTCTAACACTGATACGTGAGACAAAATAAAATGTCTGTGCTTCATAGTTGAAAAGGGCAGAGAATGGCTCATAAATGGTACTGAAAACACAACAGACTCATTTGGTATGCTACATAAATAGCTATGGGATGACTTCAATTAACACAAGACATTCAAACACCCTTAATAAATTCCCACAAGCAGGGTAGAGAATGGCTCATAAATGGTACTGAAAAGTGAAAACACAACAGACTCATTTGGAATGCTACATAAATTGCTATGGGACGACTTCAATTAACGCAAGGCATTCAAACACCCTTAATAAATTCCCACAAGCTGGGCAGAGCTATCTAACTCAACAGATGACAATCAACTGAACCACACCTGTCCCTTCAGAAGTTGAAAACATGATTAGCCATGTTCATGTTTCACGTATTGTTTAAAATAGTTGCATTAATTGGATAAACGGGTCATAATAATGTGAAAAAATCGTTTTTGCAATGAACTTGTTAGTTCATATAATAAGACACAACAAACAGAATCTAATTATATAAACTTGATTGTCAATTCTTAACCATCTTCCGATACAAATTAATAGGAATAAGCTCTTGCAGTAAAAAAAGTAAAAACCTTACTTGGTAATTGTCCCATCAACATCTGAGATTACTATACGAGTGTCCCATCTCCACAAATAGATCATGGCATCAACCTGTTAAGCATGTACTCCAAGTAAGTGGGCGGCTGCCTTCACGCAAGTGCACACACACACACACACATAGATCCAATTGAAACAATGCACCAACAAATAACCTGCTGCTTCCCCAGCATTGCAGTTGAGAATGTGAAGGTTACTGTGTTCCTCCCTTCCTTCAGATTCATGGATGCCAGCTGTTCAGATGTTGGAGTGATTTCCCTTACTTTCTTTTTATTGACCTTGGGTTTAAACACATTTTTCTCCCCATCCATGCTGGCAGTGCTCTCCGGAGCATTCTCGGCATCAAAACTTCCGGTACAGTCTAAAGCTGGCGGTGTAGCTTTCATATTTCTTGATCTTTTGAAAGGAAAAGGCCAAAGTCCCCAGCTTCCACCAGAGGCATCAATGGCTTTAGATGGATCCCCTGCAAGAGTTTTCTCAACTAGGTCAACAGTTATCATGCCCTTTGGATCAAATATGTGCCCACTCCCAAACAAAACCATCCCTAAAACAATGGCTGCAGCATAATTGCATGGGAAGTAATGCCCACTGATTTTGACTACAATCCTATCATCTTTCCTAACAGCAGGTGTGCAGGACCAAGAGAATTAAATTTATCCATATCCAGTTCATCAGTACAAATGCCTGAGAAGCGGCATCAGCCCCCATTCCTTCATATAAGGTGTTTGCAAAGAGATTTTTTATTGTTTCAAGCAGACGAAAAGCAGGGGACATCTGTGACTAATTTTCATTGCTTGTATGAGGGTTTGGATACCAAAGGAAAAGAAATACTTCATTTAGGTTTCCAATGGAATTTAAAGGACGACATCTATCCTTAAAGGGTCCTTCATAGAACAAAATGGAGTTGTTCCAACTTCCAAAAGCGGAGTCAACACCATACATGTTATAAAATGTAAATAACATCATTTCTCAAACTTCAAAAAATCATCTTTTATGAAAAATAAAATGGAATATTGTCAAATTCTATATAAAACTATATAGAATGATTTCATTTCAGCTCAGTATGCAAACACCATGAAATAGTACGAGCCTTTAATATAGACATGGTATATATAGAAGACTAGATGTCTTACCAATAGCAGGGCTGGCAGGCACTTCTTTGAGCTCGTCCAAAATCTGACCAGCATCAGTTGTAGGCTGTGCCTGGGATAATAGGCGTTCTTTGTCTGCATCTGACTTTATAATGTTTGAAATGTGTTTCCTAAGCAACATCCACTTTGAGGAGTTGGAACTTGAATCCACAGAATGGCCTAAAGAATGACAATAGTTATGTGTTTCCAAGTCATCAGCGTGCGACCACATGTTGGGTAAAGATTCAACCATCCTCCCACCTTCCTCACCAGTAACTTTACTGCCTCTAGGAATATTAATGTGGCTAGATAAAATCCTTGACATTTGTCTCACATCTTCAACATAATCTGGTGAATTCTTTTGCACAAACTTGTCTAGAGATGAATACAACTCATAATCTAAATCGAGTGACTTGGTCACTGCTTCAATGCCTTTTGGTGTAAGAGAGGAATGATTTTCTTTCTCCTCGTGATCTGAAGAACTTGAATCCATGCATTTGACATCACTGAGTTTGAAATCATCAAAGTCACCAAAAAGGAATTGCTCTTCCTCTGCACTATTTGATGGTGAAGTATTTATTGCCTCTGCGGGGATACGATCACCATTAAAATTATGAGGATCACTAAAAGACTCCAAAGAATGTTGGAACTTGCTCATGTTATCTGCATCCTCAACATTTTCCACATCTTGTACTTGACAAATTGAGTTGCTGAAACCAGAAATGGTGCAAATGCTCTGTGACTCAACTTCTTTGACTGAACCATTTTTTGAGTCAACAGTGACCATTTGAGTATATGTTTCTGTTATAATTGTATTTGCAATTGAACTTGAAGGAGTTCCCTCACTTTCAAGAATCTTTTCATCATTAAGGAAGTCGTAACAGTTCCTTTCCCCTAAAACCTCTTGAATGTTCAAAGGTTCTTTTTCTACTAATGAATCAGTTTCTAGTACAGAGTTTACCTTGGACATAATTTCAGTTGTCCCATGCAAAGTTTCGGCATCAACACAGATTTCCCTGCATTTTCCGCAAGAAAAGTCCAGAGTCCCTTCAGCTTGTTCACTAGAATTATCCAAACCTACCCTTGAGCTCTCTGAAGTTTCATGGTAAACAAAAGATTGAAGTCCATCTGCTCCACTCTCCTTCTCGGGGACACTAATAATATCCTTATCATAAACCTGTTCTTCGTCAAGCATCTTGCTGAGGCATGCTTCAAGCTTGGCAGAATCTGGAATTTGTGAATCAGGAACATTGATCTCTGAGTTTACACTATTAGCATTCTCACCATAATCTGCATTCCTTAGTTCCAATTCATCAATCCTTCTTGGAATTTCAGAATTCAATTCACCACTTTCTTCCAAACCATCTTCACTTGAAGCTGATGCTACAATAACGTGTTTGGTTATTAAACAGGACATTTCCACACCAGTTTCCCCAACAGAAGTCTCCGGTTTCTGAAAGCCAAACTGAGAACTATCGCCCATTTCAGTGTCGCAAGAGCCAGTTTCGTTATGTGACACAAGATGGTCCAAACTATTTTCCATGTTATCATCCACAAGTGAATCCAGTTGCTTCTGTCCATGAATCTGCAAATTCTTATCTGCTTCACCATTCAAAGTATCTGGAGCAGAAATACATGGAGCATGCTCTTTCCCGTTCCTGCCAGAGGAAAGATTGGTAGACCACTTCACCTCCAAGAGGTCAGCTGCAATCTCAGCACGCTCCAACGAATTTGCCCTTCCAATACCATCGCCATCATCTTCATCCGGCAATCTATTCTCTTTCATTGAATTCCTCCCAAAAACAAGCCCCATAACCCGAGACCGACGGGAACTTGTCCTAGCCACAATCTTCCCATTGCTCATGTCGACCTGAGTAACCAAATTGGACTGATTAGCATCATAATTATAGCTATTAGACTTCATTGGCCTATTATCTCGGGATTTCCCATCCATCTCCTCACCGGAAGATGAAGGATCAAATACAGATTCCCCTTCTTCACCATCCCCCTCCCTGAGAAAGTAAGCTTCCCCTTTACGATCCAAATACATATGGAAATTTGCTTCGACTCCATTAACACTTATGTTGACCACCTTCTCTTTTGCCTTCAAAACCCCTTGAAATTTCCCAAACCGAACATACCAAGGCGAAGATTTGAAGCTCCCATCTTCCTGTTGGACTACAATAATATCTACAGCTCCACCGAACGGATGAAAGGGGGCAGAGACGGTATAAACACCGCGAGTGATGAAGCTACCTATGCTCTCTCTAGAGAACATCCTCCGAAAATTCAGTTACAGAATATCAAAATCAGATAACAAATCAATAACCCAACTGATCGTCACGCGAAATTTCGACCCTTTTACAAATAAATTACATCCCGTTAATCATATAGAACCAAAGCCTCACAAATACTTCCGAGCACGCATCACCCGAAAATTCGATTTCTCAAAACACCAAGATCACAGTATTCTTATATGAAATCATTTTCAAGAACCTAATTGATTGCCCCACGAAATCACGAAGCTTTGAGCTTGAAACAGTGACGCGCAAATAATATGGAGACAGAATCTCTTGATGGATGATTGCCAACCCAAATTAAGATACAAGCAAAAATAAAGCATTTATCAGAGACCAAACTCAGCTCAAAAAGCTTCACAAGTTCAAATTTAGAAACAACCCATATGGGGGAAAACTAACAAACAAGCCAACCGCCAATAATAGGGGGTTGAAGAACAGTTAGCGTGAAAAGCATATTCGCTGTTCATTTGAATGTGCCAAACAATTGGCCATATATATTATGGAAGATGATTAAAAGAATCGCCAATACAAAAATAGGGCTTGGACCAAAGAGAAACTGACCATGAGAGTAGAAAACCAGTTTTTGAGAGAAATGGCCAACTGCTCTTCGCGATCTCGAGAGAAAGATTTCAGAATTGGTGTTTGTTTTTCGAAATGTCGATCGAAAGACTGCAATTGCATGATGCGACGTGACACGTCAGTTGGGTTGTATGAGTCAGCTTGTAGTCCCCAGAGTTATTCTTATATAATATAAATTGATCATTTTAAATGATTTTTTAAAAAATAATAATAATAATTTCTAATATAAAAAATAACATTATTTATTTAATCAATTTTAAATATCAATACTTCAGTTTATATTTCACGTGCACTTAATGTATCCTAAATAACATAAAATAAATTAAATTATATCAATTTGACAAAACAATAAATCTTATAATTATATAAAAAATATATATATATACATTACGCAAGTTTGACTTGTAATTAATTAAATTATAATATTATTTAAAATTAATTTAAGAAATAAAAATAAATTAATTTAAATATAATTTAAAATTCATTAATTTTAACTTATCAAATTTAAATAAAATAAACACGACTCACGTTATTTATAACCTTAATTAAAAATTAAATATACATAATATTTTTAACATTAATAAGATCAATAATGAATTTTGATCATATAACATAGAAGATAATAATATACTGTGTCAAAAATAGTATTCATTATTCTCAAGTATGGAATATAAAATTAAATTTCAAATTAAATTTTTAACAACAATATATATATATATATGTCAGTTTAAGATTATTCTGTTCCTACCAAAAGGATATTCTTTCTCCTTGGTTTTTGGGGGCTATTTGGCTTTGACTTATACTAACTTACAACTTTGAAAAGTAGACATCATAGAACAATCACTATTATTCATAATGGAAAAGTTAAGTCATAGCGGTAACAAACAGGGCCTAACTTTATTCAGATATTAATAATTATAAATATATGAACTCTTGCTATCAAATTACAAAAAAAGGAAAAAATTAATGAGTCAAATAATTACGATGAAGAAGTCAAATTAAAATTTTTTATATGTATGTAATATCCTTTTATTTATTCTGATATCAATTATTACAAATATGTGATCTTAAATAATACGTTAACAGCTTTAATTATATGTCTTATTAAATAAACATCGATTGAATTACTATTATTTTAATTAAGAAATTAAGGTACAAGTAATCAAGATATTAAAAAAAGTTAAAATTTCCAAATATATAACAATTAATAAAATAAATCTAACAATAACAGACTAATAAATTAAGTAAAATATATTTGGGATTTAGTTTTAAGGGTTCAATAGAGTAATAGTAAAAGAGTGAAGTAGGGAATTCAAGCTGACACCATTTGCATAAGAGTAGTTTTAATATCACTTAAGATAGAACATTGGTCCTAATTATATACATATATATATATATATATGTATTGTGCATGATATGAGATTTAAAATCTAATTTGCTATGTGAAGAGATGATTTTTAATCATTTCATCTTGATGTGTTTCTATTCAATGATAGATATAGGATAGAAGCACCGGGAGCAGGTGGTCCCACTGAAAGTTTTGAAAAATTTTGGTTTAATTTAATATTTTTAAAATTCTTTAAAATATTTTAAATTTGCTTCCACTCAATAAATTGTTTGGAACTTGCCTCCTGCTGTATTTGTTTCAAAAAAATTTCTAATTAAACATATTTGTGGATGTACACCAGAAAAAATAAAACATTACGTCATTTCTATTAATTTAAAATTTAAAAAATTAATAGTTTAAAATAAAATGATATAAAGTAAACAAATGTCTTAAATTCAAATCTCACTAATAGTGAACAATCTAATTGCATGGGAAATGACCTATTAAAATATTAAATAATTTAGATACACATTCTTTATTAATTTAATTTCGTAAATGACTTATTGGTTTAATACGTATAAAAAGTAAAGAGCCGTTGCTTCATTTTTAATAAGCTATTTTAATTGCTTATTCTTGATATATTATTATTTCACACATAAATTATAACATAATTTAAGATTTCAATACTAATTTTTGACCTTTTTTTCTTTAATTTTACTTATTCAATATCTTTAAGATTAGATCATTTAGGGAAAGAATTAATGATTTTTTTTCTTCAAAGTACCATTCAAGGGTTTATTCAAAACAACTTTTTAGATGCTAAATTCTTATAATTTGTCATTTGAAAGAAGAAAAATAAAACATATATATTAATACACATATGACTATATATTTCTTTATTTTCCATTTAAAATTCTCAATTGAAGAACACATGATAGAAGAATTCTTAATGTTGTTATCCTTTGAAAAAATTATTGACAGGTAATATATATATATATATATATATATATATAGAGAGAGAGAGAGAGAGAGAGAGAGAGAATGTCTTAAGAATTCTTAGAATTGACTGAAAAATAGAGTAAATATGATTTCGAAGGGTCTTAGTAAATATTTAGATATCAGTTAAACAGTTACAACTAATTTATGCTCTATAACTAATTCAAATATGAAACTCTCAAGTTATTAATATGGCTACTCTATGAGGCATTAAAAAAAATTTAAAATAAAAGGATGAAGAAAAAAAAACATCGAAATGAATAGAGAGATATGCATTTATTGAACAAGAGAACACTTATCGAAAACAATTAAATTAATTTTTTTTGTATAAGAATTTTGAATTAGTATTGATATTTTTATGCTTAGTAATGTCAAAATCATGTGCAAATATTTTTATTATAAATAATAATAAAAATGTATAAAATGCAACTAAATTAGGCAAATTTCATGTGTAACATGTACAAAGATAGCTAAAAAAAGGATAACTGTTAGATTCAACTTATTTTTAATTTTTATTAATATTATAATTAAATATTTTTCATTTACCAAAAAGGCAATTTTAAATTTTTTTCGTTGTAATTATTTAAAATATATTTAGTAACAATTTATTTGATAAATTCTTAAAATTAAAATTTAATTTTTTTAGTGAGTGTTAAAGTGCCTCACTAGCACAAGATCCTGGCTCTACCCTTGTTTCCATTCTAATTTAAAATATGTCACGTGTTAAAATTTGATTTATATAATAGCATGAAGTTTAATTTGAAACATATATCAAAATTTTCTATTTGAAATATATTTGGTATTTTTCAAAAAAAAAAAAAAACTATGAAAAAAAAATCATATCACACGAGAAGATGATGATAGAGTAGAATGATCTCCCACCAAATAACTTATTCATACAATGAATACTGAAACGACTAAATGCCAACCAAGGCCCAAAGTAGGCTTGCACTATGGACCTTAAATTTAAGTTATTCAAATGGCCCAAATATGGTGGCGGAGGCACTATTCATGACTAACCCAACCCAACCGGGCCCTTTGCCTTTGATTTGGGATATCATAACTTTCACTCATCACTGGCTCTGCATGCATTCTGCAGTAAAATAAAGTAAACTTTTCCTAATTTGCGATAGAGCAATGTCTGTGTCTTTAGAGTAATGTTTGGTAATCTATCACTTTATGTCATGCTGTGTCTATCACTCTCGTGGGTACGAGATTCATGTGAGTGATACCATGATAGAGCTTACACTCATGAGTGATATGCACCAATATAAACATAAAATGATGTGCTAAGAATCACTACTCATATTTTTATACCCATATAATGTCATGTTTTTATAGGTAGTGGGATCCATCATCATGAAACCTAGTAATGGATCTCATCCATAAGAAAAAATAGTTCAATGTAATGGTAACACCCACTGTAATTGGAGTATAAGCTATAGTACCAGTAGATTTTTTTTACATATAAGGTACATGTTTATCATGGGGCTCACTTTCACTCATCACTGGCTCTGCAATTCTGCAGCAAAAATAAAGCAAACTGAGTTCTATGATACAAAAGTACAGTTAAATTCGGGACTATGGTGAAAAAAAAATTAATTTTTTAATTTATTATCGTTTTTAACTCATTTACTCGCTATAGGTTGTTTAGAGAACATTTTTAATGTCAAAATCGTTTGATTTGAGAATTTTGAAAAATAGATTTTATATGAAAATCGTCTTTTAAAAAGACTGTTTTCAAAAGCGTATTTTCAAAATACACTTTCAAAATTATTTTTTCAAAAGACGATTTTTAAAAAAGACTAACTGGTTCCGGAAACACACAGTAAAAGCTTACCAAATATTTTTTTTAATATAAATAATAAAAACGTCTTTTGAAAAGACGATTTCACAAAATAATCATATTTTGATATATAAGTTCAAAACAATCATATTTGAAAAAAAAAATCTAAAAATAACCATATTTTGAAAAAAAAAAATTCTACAAAATTATAATACATGTCGCTCGTAATCAGTTGCTTTCATGTTCATAAGACTATTTCATTACTGTTTGTAATTATCAAATGGCTTGAAATTCTGCCACATGATAAAGACGCACGAATGCTCAAATAGACTTCACATGCTTTTGCATTTGTCTAGTTTTTGTTGAATTTGTGTTTTTTATGCATATACATATACATAAACATATACACACACACACACACACAACCACAACCACAACCACACGCACTCATATATTAGAGGGTGAAGGTGAAGGTGAAGCTTAAGCTTACGTACCCCGGCGGTATTTAACATGGCATTTTTGAATTCTTGATCCAAATGTGCAGCTCAATCTGTATTTTTTCTTAATTCCTATATCTTTGAATATAATCTCTTTCCATCATTCTCGTTATTGTTGTTATAACTCTAGTCTACATTACCATTGTTGTCTCTTCCAACAGTTTGGGTGTTAAAAGTGCATACACGTATCAATGTCATCTACTGTTTTTAAGCATTCAGTACTTAGCACAAATCCTTCTACACTCTTCTAAATTATACCCGGCACAAATCCTTCTACATTCTTGTAAATTATACCCCTGAACTATGAAATCTCATTTATGCAGTCTAAGACGTAAAGATACAGACACGAAATTCAAATGCAATACGACATGAACATATAAACAAGTCATTTTTCACAAAAAGAAGAAAGAAAATGGACATGGACATGTTAAATATATATATTTTTATATGAAGTCTCATTTTTGTAGTGGACCAATTCGTGAACCTCGTCATGGGTAGCTCAAGTGGTAAGAGATAAAATGATAAGCGTTTAACTTCACTAAATTCCTAATTCAAAACTTATAGGGTGAGTGTCTTCTTAGAAAGTCACCAAATTTAAATTTATCCAATCCGTGCAGAGAACTCACTTTGAGTAAATTCATAGAACTGTTGAGATTTTTATTTTTTATTATAATTGATTCTTGTAAATTTTTTTTCTATTTTTAGATTGATTGTGGGATCCAAATCTCGAGATTTGAAAGAGTCAATCTCCGAAACAATCCTGTGATTTGTGAGAATCCCTAGCTATATAATCATGTACATACTCCGTATAACAATATAAATGAAAAAGAGAATTTTTTTTTTTCTGTATTTTAAGTTAAGTTAGTATCAAAGGCAGATTCACGCTCAGCAACCTTTATCGGTATTGAAGAGAATCTCAAATAGAGCTTCTCTATTTTGCACAGAGTCTCAAACTCTAAAATCAGTTGAATCTCGTAGCGTCTTCCTCACCCAAAGTCTGCAGCAATCTGTCCGTCAATCCTCCTTGAATGATCTTCAACCCTCTGACCTAATCTTCTAGTGATTTGAATAAAATAATTACCACCTTTTATCAACCAAAAAAAAAAGGTTAATATATCAGGGACACGGAGCCATTTTTTTATGAAGACAATGACACTTGAGAACTAATTTTTAGTGAGTAAATTTGCTTTTTTGTACCAACTTCAGAAAAAGATGTCTTTTTTAATCGATGGAAGTAGATCTGTGTTGGTAACATGATTGTTAGAGATTCAATCATAAGAATAAAGTCTCTCCTCGAGCCAACAGTCATTGTCTTTTATGTGAAATATTTTTTAATGAGTCCAGACACTCCAATGTACTGGACTTATTAAAAAATATTTCACCTTAAGAGCAATGATTGTTGGCTGACATATGTAAGCATATTTCATTAAAAAAATATCAATTATATTATACATAACAAAATATTATTAAAAAAATATATTATTACATCATTATACTAGTCTCATTCAAAAATTTTGATTATTTCAATGATTGCAAAAAAGAGAGGTCGCATGAATTCTAATGTATTGGAATAAATGTTATATGCATACATATAATGAAATTTCTCTTTTTAATTCAATATATAATGAAATTTCTCTTTTTTAATATAATGATGCAATGTGATATCATTATTACAATATTTAAAAAAATATATTTTGAATAAATTATATTAATTTTTTTTAATATTTTTAAAATTCAGTGAAAATTAAGATAGTTTAACCAAATTTAAAAAGCTGTAAGGTTGCTCTATTTGTTACAAGTCCCTTTTGCACTTTTGTTTATAAAGTGACATAAACTACTATCATGTTCAAACCTCGCAATAAAGTGTTATATATATATATATATATATATATATATATATATATATGTGTGTGTGTGTGTGTGTGTGTGTGTGTGTGTGTGTGGCACCTTTCATGTTAGTGGGCTTTTTGATCAGGTGGAATATTTAATGGGTATAGTGATCATGAACATGATCATTAAAATAAAAGGTATCATTCAGTCAAATAGTCAAAAACTCATCATTATCATCATCATCCTATTCTAATGCTGATAATGAGAACCCTGGCATCAAAGAGAAATTTCACCATGGATCCAGTTCATTCACGTAGCATGAACCAACTTATTTTATTTTTAAGATATATAAAAGTTATCTTTATTTACATAACAAAACATGATTGGTGGAATTTAAGGATCAAGTCAATGAATTCTGTCAATTGTAAAGTTTCTGATACCAAATGACTCATGTTGTTAATTATTTGGTACATGAAGTAGACTAGACAACATTTGCATTATTCATATCATTCATTGGTGATTTCTAAATGTATCATATCGTTTTTTAAACCCCATAAACTTTTTTATTTATTTTTTTGAATTAATGTAGTTTTTAAAGATATCTCTTAAAAGAAAAATAATAATTAAAAATTTTTTTCCAAAACATATCTTCAAAATCCGACTAAAAAAAAGTCTTTTGAAAAAAAAAAACATCTTTTAAATATTAAATTAGTAAGAATTCTTTAATACTTAAAACTTATTTGATTCTATCCTAAACAATATAGGTACGAGAAACGAGTAGAAATTGTAATACAAAAATTATGGATTAATTACACTTATTTTTTTTTTGTAATTTCTGACAATTACAGATATCTCTCTTATACTTTAAAAATCTACACAATCTGCCTTCTACTTTGATTATCAATTACAGATTCTTTATTGTCGTCAGTTTCCGTTACTAACAGGGATGGAAATTGATGATGTCACCCTATAACATTTTTAAAATAGTAATTTTACCCTTCTTAAAGTCAATGTGACGTGTATAGTTCAACATTCAAATTCAAATGATTAAAATACCCTCATTTTTTCCCAAGAATATCACCATGTCTCAATTTTTTTTTTTTTCTAAAATGTCTCTTTGAAAGTCCCCCTCTCTCTAAAAAAACTATATGCAAGTCTTTCTAAAATTATTTACGGGTGTATTACCAAAAACTCTATTCCTCGCAATATATATATATATATATATATATAAAATGGTTGGTTTAGAGAGAAAAAATATGAGGGGGAAAACAAATTTGCATTGCATTTTCTAAGTAATTTAACTTGAACCAAACATTAATATAAAAATCATTTACAAGACACATGATAGAAAACAAAATCTGTAAAACAAAAATTTCACTCGACAAATAGATTATCATATCGCAAAAATTCCTTACATTATCAAAATTCAAACCTAATAACAGAGAAGAAATGGAAGTCAACAAAATAAATTTTCATATACTAAAAAATAAAATAGAAATCAATCTCAATCTGCACACCAAAAACCCAGTCAATAAACACTCACATTATTAAAATTCAAACTAATAAGATTCCACAACGTTTGAAGTTTCTAATTATCCCAAAACTGAAAGCCCAATCCACTTGTTTCAAGCATCTCTCAACCAGCAAGACTCAGCAACAACAAAATGGGTCACTAATGGCCACATATAATCATCTAAACTAGAGTGATAATTCTCACTCATCAAGAATGTCCAATGTCAACAAACAATTTCGAAGTAAAAGGATTTAAAAAATTATACTCCTTTAATATATATAGCTTCAAGAATAACTTACATTTTGATATTTGAGTAAGGACCTTGTAGATGATAATTTGATGATTTATCAAAGGCTCCACTTTGTTTTAGAGAGTCATAGTTGATTGTAGGTATTTATGTATGTCTATGTATATATGCAGTGAAGATGAATCCAAAAAGAATAAAAAAAAAAAAACAAAGATTATAAAGAAATCTAAATGGGTTGGGTGAGTCGGCGGTTGGGATCGATGGTGGGGATCAACAGTAGAGGTCTTACGAGACTACTTCAGTTCGTGCTCTCTCTCTTTGTTAACGGTGAAGATCAATGGTGGGCGTCGGCGTTGAAAATCGGTGGTGGGGCGTCGGCGGTAAAGATCGGTGGTGGGCATTGACGATGAAGTCGGTGTTAGGGTGATACGAGTTAAGCTTTTAGATGCTTTTCGAATGACATACAAAAAAAAAAAAAAAATGTGTGAGAGAAGAAGATATTGACTTTTTTATTAATAAATTATATTAAAATAAAAAAGTAAAATAATAAATGAGAATATTATATTTACTTGAGGAATAACTGTGATAAGAAAGATAGTGTAAATTTTTGAAATATAAAAAAAAATATCAAAAATTACTGGAAAAATAGGATGTAATTAATTCAAAAGTTATTCAAAAGTAAAGTGGATACAGTCAAAAATTCATACATTTATTATTGTTGTACTTGGGTACTTTCAAAAAATTCCATACCCATCAACTCATGAGCCCCCAGTCCCCACAATTTCTGAGTCGCATTGATACGATTTCTTTTAGCAGACTTGACGACTTGTCTTGCAGAAAGAAATGGTTCCCCTTCTGTTTTTTTGTTGCCTTTTTCAGTGGGGACATGCAGGTGACTAGGGGTCATTTAATTTTACAAGCAATGTTCTAGTCATTTAGTTTTACAAGCAATGTTTTAATGTCCGTGTTTCACACAACCTCTCACGAGATGGAACCCATCATCATGAGTATACTAGCAGATCCACCCATTTTGAAATATGAGTACCAGGCAGGCACAGAGACAAAGAGCATTAAAACTTGTTCTTAATTTTGCTCCTGTTTTGCTCTACTCTTGAAGCTCTGCTTTTTAGATTAGCTGATGCACAACAAGAGACTACTCAGCATACATATTTTTTTATTCATCGTGCCTACTCAATTGTAATCACTGCTAATCACTGTTTTGAGTGATCTAAATTATTCACATTTTTATAGTGACTTAAGATATTTATAAGCATAAGCTTGAATCTTCTTTATTAAATGTGTTTTTTTGAATTAATTAAGTTTGAATAAGTGCGAAGAGGAACCGGACCACTAATGACTTGCAGTCCTAATCACGGATGCATCATTATAATAATTGAATAAGGAGTAATTCTGACCTTTAATTCCCAAGAAATTATCTCAAAAATAACATTTCAAATGACTTTACAATATGTTGTTGTGTGACTATCACATTGTCATTATGAAATGATGTATATCTTATGAAATATTCTTGTATTATTTGAAAAATTAATTTTTGCGATCTTTCTTTGTAAAGATAATATGAATAAAGTCATTCATCCAGTCACACATTACATTAAAAATACAAATTAGAAGTTTCTAACGTTTTGTTTTAAGATCCTAAAATGCTACTATTTAGTTTGAACATGAATTATCAAATAAATAAAGTCATTTATCCGGTGACACTGTTACATTGAAAATATAAATGAAAATCTCTAACGTTTTGCTTTAAGATCCTAAAATGTTACTATTTAGTTTGAACATGAATTATCAAATACAAGATATTGGTCTAAATGTTATCAGCCAAGACACAATGGACTTTTTTTTTTTTATTTTATGACCCAATCTTCGATTGTGTAACTAAATCATAAATCGAAAACAAATTTATAACTATTTCGTACAAACTTTATTTATAAAAAATGTGATCTCAAAATATTCGTGATAAAATTTTCATTCTTAAACACTTTTACTTCCTGACGTCTTTATCCGAATTAGCCAAATACAATGAACTTATTTCAAATATTCTATGAGAGCATATAATGGATCTTCATTTGTTTAATATTCAAATTTTCAAACGGTCACAATACTATATCCATGTCTATCTTACACACACAAAAAACAAGAAATATAACAATATAAAAGCTTACTTGAATTTATTGCTCATCTACACGACCCATCATCATTTCCAAACTCATCCCATAGAACTATACATATATACTATACTATACACAAGAAAATTAACATCCATATATATAATAAAAAAAAATAA
Source organism: Nyssa sinensis (assembly GCA_008638375.1). Lineage (NCBI taxonomy): Eukaryota > Viridiplantae > Streptophyta > Magnoliopsida > Cornales > Nyssaceae > Nyssa > Nyssa sinensis. The sequence continues at coordinate 5,989,138 of CM018038.1, read as the reverse complement.
AATTTTCCGAACCTAATCTTAACATTTGATTTTCTCTTCCATGGCAATGGAATTCTTGCAATGAGCAATTGCAGCTTGAATTGCAGCCTGCAACTCTTCCATGGTGCTGTCACTTGTAGAAGTAGGAATAGCTCCGGTTGCAAGAAGAAGGCCACTATTTGTTGGAGACGTCCTTATCGATGCCGGCGCCGACAATTCCCCTTTTCTTCCTCTCAACTCTTTCCTACCTTTCAAGCTTAAATTACCGGAAAACGAACAAGGTTGCCGGCATAATTGTATTCTCTTTCTCCTCCCTCTGAAGGACAAGAGCGGCCTGATCATTCTCATATACCTCTTTAGTATATGACTTAGGTCAATTCTTAACTTCTTCTTGTGCTTTTCTTTAGCTCTCTTTTCTGTAGCTTCACACTCTTTTTTCCATTTTGATAGCCCAAACAACTTCGAGAAAGACCCAGACTTTGTTCTTCCCTTTGTTTCACTATTGTTGTTATTGTTGGTGATGGGATTTTGTTCTTCTAATAATTCTGTAATGGGGAGGGTGAAACTGTCCAAAGAATTGGTGGAGGAGCGTGGGGAGACAGGAAGGTGCGAGAGGAGGTGAAGAGGAAGCAAGTGGCCATGAAAGAAAATATCATCCGCCGGAGATAAATCGATGGCGATTGAAGGCGGGGTCGTCTTGGCTTTATTGGGAACTGTAGTCGCCGGCGAGTGGAGAGAGATCGTGAAGGAGAATTCATGGGATGGGGAGGAGGAAGCTGATGGAAGTGACGCAATAGGCGGCGGCGGCGGCGGAGGAGGAGGAGGATTTGTGTGTTGGGCTTGTTTGCTTTCTTGTGAGAACTTGCCTTCACGTTGGTTATGATTTTCAACTTTGTCTCTCATCTTTTGGTGCTTTTGAGTGTCCATAACTTAAAGACGATGCTAAAAACGAAGATCTGATTCAGTTTATGGGTTCTTTCATTTGATCTTTTGCAGTTTCTCGTGGGAGAGATAAGGAGATTACGAAGCAGTGGAGAGACAGAGAGAGATGGGGGGCCGATGTCAACCTGTAGTCGAGCTTAAATTGTCTTTCTAGTTTTCACACAATGCTACATTTATATTTAGGATATGTTTACGATTGACCCCTACAATTATAGAAAATAGCATCAAAGTTTTGTACTTTTATCTCTTTTAGTGACACATATCATATTCTCCATTAGTGTGCCGTTAGCTAGGGTGAGCACCAGAATTTGCCGACATTATCTTTTTTTTGAAAAAAAAAAATACTTCTTTTGTCCTTGTAAAATCAACTAAAATAAAAATGGTCAAATAGTAATAAGAATTTTGTCATGGAAATTGGCTGACTAACAAAGAATTTTTTACAAAGTATTGGGTAGTTTTCATTAATTTTTTAATACTTTCTGATGATAAAAAATGTTTTGACTTATTTTTTAATAATTTTCATCTTTGATGTTAGAACTCACTTATATTAAGGTATTATTTTTAAAGTTTTGAATAATGAGAAAATAGTCGTTATTGAAAAAATAGAGATGTTGGATTTTTTATTTTTTTTATTCTTATAATTTCTTTAATACATAATGAATTGATCATCATTGTTTGTAAACGTAAACATCTTATTGAACTACTTAAATCATCTTTCTTCTCAGTTTGTTTTGTTTATTTTTCTTATTTGAGATAAATTTATTAGTTGTTTGATTATTTTCGTATAATAAGAAGAATCTAACAACAACAAAAATTGTACGAACCAAAAAAGAACCAAAAAAAAAAAAAAGGGATTTGAGGTGGTGAGAAGTGGTGTTTGCTATTGGGCTTGGTTTTAAGGTAAAGGATAAGCGATGGCAGTAGCAACTCAGGCATTGGGTTTTTTTAAGTTGTTTTCATGGAATTTGGTGGTGAAGGTGGGGGTTGTGCAGTAGAGATGGATATTAGGATGATGATGGGCAATGGTGGTTGGGATATATGGCAATGATTGTTAATGGTGGCTTTTGAGAGTGAGTGATGAGTTGAAAAAGACAATGGGTTACTAAAGTGTTTGATTTGATGAGTTAGTTGTGGTGGTTTATGGTGATGGCACTTAAAAGAGATGATAATATGATGAGGTGTCTAGGGATGGGAGAATAAACTGTCTTCCTCCTCTAATGAAATGGAATTTTTGAGAAAATAAATAGAGTTAAAGTTTGTAGAAACGGTAAAAACTCAATTTGGGTTCAGAATAAAATTGAGATAAGAAATTCTTATGCTGTCTCGCCTCGAGATAAGGTATTTTTGTATTATTCATAAAAACTCATTTAAAAAGATTAAAATTAATTCTATATAATATAAATAAATTAATTTTAAATATTTTATTATTTGATAAATAATTTTTAATAATATAATAGTTCATAGCCTTTCTTTGAGTTTGATATGTCTTAGAGATTGGTTATAATTTTAATTATTATATGAAAATCAAGCCATATGGCTAGTTCACAAAGGAAATAATTAGTGATACTCAACAATATAAACTAGGCTGAAACGAATGTAAGGGCAGATACTATATACAAGGTTGGAGTTGCGTCTATCCCTAAATAAGACACGATAAGTTGAGGACAATTAATACAAGTAAGTTAAACAACATGGTGGTTAAAAAAGGACCTCCACTCTAACTTGGGTCATTGTCATCCCTAACAGTGGCTACGGTGGCAAACAAAGTTTAGTGTGAAACAGAGAAATATAGAAAGATGATAAAAATATGAATTACATGATGGAGAGAGAGAAAAGTATAATTTAAAAAAATTATAACAATACTGTATACAATTATCTGATTCTTTGAAAATTGATACCCATACATATATATACATTTCGGGAAGAATCTTTTGATTATAAAATTGATATCTATATAACACCCTCTCACAGTACTATACATATATATATATATATATTCAACTATTTTGTGAAAGGCATTTTATTCACTTTGTATTTTTGTTTTTTTAAAATTTAAGGTCTAGATTCGTTACTGTCCATTCCTCTGTCTTGTACTTTGTTATGTTAAAATTAAGTTTTCAATTTGTCGTGTAATGTGTATCCTTCCCTGTTCCAGTCATGGAATAGATGAAATAAATCAAAAAATGAATTTTTGTTCAAGAATGAAATCTTATTGGAACTGTCCATATCTGGTTCATCCTTCGGAACCATATCACATCCCGAATCTGATGAAATAGAATGAATTGATACGGTATTTTGTAATTACGTAATTATCTTGAATATATTAACCATTTCTTTATTTTCTAATCGCCTGGAAGGAACAACAGAAAGATCATGGTCTTTCTTCAACAATTTCTGATCTCTAGTGGACCTCTCAGTAGGATTCGAGCCCAGATGAAGTTCTGACCATCTGTCAGAGAAAAAAGAACGAATGGATCTTAGTAGGATTCTCAAGAAATTTTTCGATTTTCACATTTTATTATTTTCGAAGTTAAATTTTTAAACCAATGATCTAACATTTAATATCCAATTTAAAAAATTAATAATAATTCTCACTGCCATGCATATTTTAAAAACAAGATCACATCCCGTGATATATACACATCATTGAGCAATACAAGTTTGGTGGTTTAGTCTCTTCCTGGTCACTGTAGACAGAGATACGATTAGATATTTTTGTGGTATTATTGTCTATATCTATATATAAATGCAAATGATTCGTTGTTTGGAAGGAGACTTGTGTCCCCACCATCACCATCCATGATCATGACTTGATTACAGAGACAACAAGAATATGCTCTCAAGTCCGTGCTTGGACTCTTTGGTTTACCAGTTAATTGGTTAAATTAGGCATGCAGTAGAAAGAGAAGAATGTTGTGCAAGGAAGCTTATGCATGCATGTTGAGGTAGGACCCACATTGCCCTTACCAACAAAGTAAGGAGACCTACTGAGAGCGCAATTATTGAATAGTTCTTTCACGATGGTCCTAAGAGTCAGATTGAAAAATATAGAATCAGAACCGAAGCATCGAATAATTTTTTGTAATGAAAATTGTTTAATTTTAGTGTGACCGTTTCAGGATAATTTCTCCTTATCTAGGTTAGATGGTGATGAACATGAGAAAGTCATATGATAGTTTGTTTGTACAAATTATTATGCACGGATAAATAAATAATAAATTAAGCTTAAAAGTCAAAAAATACAATATTTACGTAATTTGATCAGATGCATACATTAACAAACAACATTGATCAATTCATTATGTAATAAAGAGATTATAAGAATAAAAAATACTTACAAACCCAAAATTCTATTTTTAACACATCTAATGACGACTCTCAAGGCGACTTTCTCTCAAACAATGATCATAAACTCGCACAAAAATTTTTGAAACCCTAAAAACACCATTTGTTGGAACAGAGTCAATTTTCCATTAAAACAAAAAACACTATAACAAAAATTCGAATAAATTCATATCTAACAATCTAACACAAACTAGGTGACAGAGTTAGGCAAGATGGTGGGACCACACACGCGTGTACGACGTGGCACAAGAAGGGTTCATTCAGTTTCAGCATATATAGGAGAATTTAGTCTGCTTGGTTAAGGTCAACATGTCAATGATGGAGGCATTATTTGCGTGGGAAAACAGAAACTCATCTTCTCCAATTAAAACCACTCAAAATTCATATCATATCATATATATTTCTACATATCTAAAGATAAGGGAGGGAAAGAAGCAACCATAGCATAAAACAAAGACTTCAGAGTCATCGCCCAAGACCTTTTTAGGTGGGAAAACTTTTGCTCCTTTTCTGCTTTTCCCACTAGCCACTCAAAACTCTCTCTCTCTCTCTCTCTCTCTCCTTCCAAATGACAGTTGAATCGCAGGAAGGAAAAGCCAACAAGCAACTGTTGCATGAGACAAACTTTACAAGTTCTGTCTCTGTCTCTGTCTCTCTCTGGGTTGGAAAAATTGCTAATCATTTCTTAATCACAAACAAGTGACACAAATTTGAGCCTAAGAAGCGCACGTTACACTCAAATTCTTTTTATTTTCTTTGCAATAATTCATGTCATTGAGCATCTTTCTAGGCCAACCAAAAGAAACGCAGTGACAGCTTTAACATCTTGAGGAACCACAAACTAGAAGGGCAAACAGCAGAGCTAAGGTACTTTTGCCTATTCTTTTTGTTTCCCTAACGATTGGATACCTGACAGAGTGACAGTCACACATGATTACCATTTCCAACAGATAAATCCAAATCTGACATTTCAATAAATTTTTAGAAAATGCTACTGTCGTCGATTTAAAATTGACGATCTGATTTACACGTGTAATTCACTCACACATGATAGAAACTCGTGAATTACCCACACCAATTACGTGATTAATTTTCAATCATCACGACTGATTACAGCACTTCTCATAATTTTTTCCTGTTAAAATTCACTCATGATTAAATGCAAATGAAATAATTTTCCCAGAATCCATGGTTTGTGATATTTGTTCTAAAAAGAGAGAATCGATTAATTTTACATGAACAATTACAATAGCATGATTGTCGCAGAAGCGACTCCTATGCTAAGAAATCCTAAGTACTCATCCAACTGACTATGTAACAATATTATACTGAAGACTGCTTTCACTCAACGTTTACTCTATGGGGAAAAAAAAATTGGACTAGTATACAATCGAATGTATTCAGAAGGAAATGATTTACTTCCATGTGTTGTAATGCATTCGTTTAGTTCATCAATATTTCCATAAATCTTCCAAAGGATGCGAGGATACTTCATATATATCACCCCGGGTCAGAAACAGATTTTCAGCTATGGCACACAACCCTAACTCTGATCTTCTGACTTGAAGCAAGGCGATATAAGAGAAAGATCATGATGAGTCTCCAAGTAGAATGTCCAAAATGGATCCAAATGCTCAAACCGGTCGTGAGTAGCAGAAGGGAATTGCCAGTGCAAGAAAGTTCTGCTTCCCATTTTTTATCAGCCTAGAAACAATTGTTAGCACTTGCAAGATGCAATAGAATTGGAGAAAAATTTGGCTAGTCGCTTCCACTACTATATCTTGATCCATCTGAAAACACCCAAACATAACCAAAATAAATAAATAATAAATAACACTTCATGAAATTGTTATTTTTATGGAATATATGATTGAGAGTCATCATACCTCCATAAGGTCCTTTCCCTTCCATGGCGTCTTTCTTCTTTTGGCAGAACAAGCAAAGGAAAGGGCCATCCCAGGGCCGCATTTTTCCTGAATTTGATAATCCCACGTGTATTGAAATACCCTCTCCAGGTTTCATCTCTGCTTGACAGACCGCACACACGAACAACTTAAACATATTGCAGAGTGGGTACTTTGTATCCAACCTGCAATTCCAATAAATACGTCATACATCAAACACTATCCCAGCATGACCCTTTTTTTAAAAAAATTTTTGTCACATAGAGGTTGCCATTACTTCCTGAGTAAACAGAATTCAATATAAAGATAAGAAAGCCACCAGAATTAAAGGCACAAAATATACATTGGCCAAATTCCCTGATTCCAAAAATAGATATTTCAGATTCAGCTGATAATGATGACTTTCACAGTACAAACCTTTCTGAAAGCATAGCAGATCCTTCCTCAACTAATTCTTGCACCACATCTGGCTCACAGTATTCTTTATCGATATTAGAAGATGACTCAGAAGTCCTTTTGCGAAACATGGACCGAAACACTCCTTTAACCTGCTTCTTTGGTGGTGGTAAAAGAGGATTCGTCTTCCCTGGAGGTTGTATATCGATCACAATGCAGGTTGTATCATCTCGAAGTCCTTTCACTTGTACAGCTTCCTGCAAAGTGGGACACAGGGTATGATTAGATAATGAAATAAGCAATATGTAGTTAATCACCAATAACATAATCTTGATTTAAGAAAGAGAAAAGGAAGAAGAAAAAAACTTCAACTTGCTAGCATACCTTAACAACTTGTGAAGCTGCAGCATCTGCTGGCATCCCACGACAACAATCAAGAGCCATTTCTGCAGATAAAGCATCCCAAACACCATCACTTGAGATAATAAGCCTGCCACCACCAGAGGACAGCTGCAGAAATAACATTACAAATTATAATATAAAGAAGAGCTTTTTAAGATGAAAATTTAAAAGATTTGCAACAGTTGTGGATCACTACAAAATTTCATATAGTAATACCAGAAGTCACCCTTTTAGGGAGAGGGAAAAAAGCTGACAAATGCAATTCAACATGCCTCTCTAACTATGTCTTACCATGCAATCTATGACTCCACCATGTGCCTTAGTGGTCATTAAAAATAAGAGGAAAAAAATTTCCTGCCCATCTCCGAACCTGTTCTCGAGTATTTCTTTTTCAAGACAATATCTCTGCTGGGCCAGTATCAATTCTGGCACCACCTAGACACAAATTTCACGCTTTTGTTCATGAGAGAGTCAGCCGAGGACATCATGAGAAAACCAGCAATCAAATGGCTGGAAAACAATGCCAAAAAGCTGCATTTTGATGCAGTGGCTTAAAAAAGAAACATGAATCATTTTAACATAAAGTCATGAAGCATGAACTATTAAGCACAGACACTCTATTTGGTTCACGTGTCCATGTCGGACACCGATACTCTCAAACATTCAAAAAAAGAATGTCTAAATTTTGTATTTTTTATGAATTTCAAACACTTTCCAGACACGTTAGTCCACATTTTCTTTTCTTTTTGTCCCACTCCTCTTCTCCTTAGTTTTTTTTTTTTTGGGGGGGGGGAGGGGGAGTGGTTATATATATATATACACACACACACATATATATGTTCTATGTAATAGTGAGTAAATTTGTTTTGGAACATGAATCATGGATGTTGATGATTTAAATAAGAAGTGCTTAAATTTTTATTTAATGACTTTGTTATTTTAATATCTTGATAATATTTTTGTGATTTATGTGTTTTTATGTCAATTTTAATTGAAATAATGTTAGGTTTTTATTATATAATCATATAAAAAACATAAATATATATATTCAATGTGTTCCTGACGTATCCATGTCCTACCTTTTTGAAAAATGCAGTATCCGTGTATCCATGTCATGTCGTATCTGTGTCCCGTGTCTATATCCGTGCTTCTTAGAGCATGAGCAAGGAATAAATTATCGATAAAAATGATATATCGCATGTTACAAAATACAGATATATCAATGGATATATCACAATTACATATCGATATCGCAATTTCTTTACAAAACAAATCATGAAAATTTTGAATGAAATTTTTTGAAGTATTAATTGACATGCTAATGCATTATTCTAAGTCAATATATTATAAATAAACATATATTTGATAAGTATGTGGTATGAAATCAAAGAAAAAGTGCACGCTGATGAGAACATAAAGAACACTAATCACTATAATTCATATAAAATTTAATTACATTAACATAAATAAGGGTAAAATATGTATAAATATCAAATAAAATTTAAATATACATAGTCTAGTATATTAATAATGAAAAACATTAAGTTCCAATTATATTAGAGTTAAACGTGTGATATTTGCGATATTTTGAGATATATCACGATATGAAGCCGATATAATGAGAATTTTCAAATCTAAAAATTTTAGATATTTTTCTTCACGATATTTTGGAATATTCTATGATTTTTTTTTCACATTCAAATATCGTATTGCAATTACAAAAATTGCGATATATCGATCGATATGTCGAGAAATTTTGCAAAACTTTATTCTCTGAGTTTGAGTGATAGGAATGATCGTTTCATCCATCTTCTTGACCATGTACTCAGTAAACTGGAAGAGAGAGGTTTTAAAAATACATACATGGAGATAAGAAATCCCTCAACAATAATGGTCAGCGACAGGCAAAGACAGATGACCAACTCAACTTTAAAAAGCCATATCCCAACTAATCAGGGTCAGCTACATGAATCTTGTCATGCCATTCGGCTCTATTTAAGGCCATCCTCTTGGTTAAACTACCCGCTATCATATCTTCTTTTACCATCTCAACGAAAGATGATCAATGGCAACAAAAGTTCAACTTTGCCAGCTCATTTGTTAAAAATGAAATCATCATCTTCAAATATAAATCTATAATCAAGCCAACTAAACTATTGTTCTGAAGTTTATGTTGCTTCAAAATCCAGATTGAAAATAAAAGAATACCACTAGCCAGTGGTGGCCCCACTATTGAAGGTACAAGGCTAGGGTAGACTAAGAATATACTTAATGTTAGGCATCATTATTTGCACAAAGTGACTATCTCAAACAAACTCATGTTCTCATGCTTGAGACAACCCGAATATTTACCATTGTACCAAGCTACGAAGCACAGATAATCAATCTAAGGTGCTGTGGCAGTATCCTAATGTATCAGAATGAATATGCATCAGGATATTGTCTTATATGTATCAGATAGAGAGTCATACATATTAGGAAATTATACAAATATTTCTGAACTTTGGATGCGTTTGGGATACAATATGATACGCCACCGATACGTTCGGAATACTTTGGGGTTACGGTTAGGCTAAAATTATAGTTTTAAGTTTTTAAGAATGGCCGCAAGTATAAATAATATGGTTATTTGTTATATAATACAAAATATGGGCTATTGCATTAAAAAACAATGATTCTGGGAATATAAAAGGCTGATCTATCAGCACCTTTCAATAACATATTGTTGGACTCAATCTTATCTCTTACACCCTCTGTCTTTCACTTTCTCTCTCTTATATTTCAAGCAAATCCAAATCAAGCCAACTGAACCCTCAATTGAGGATGTTGAGTCATGGCACAAGAGCGTGGTGGAGCCCGTGGAAAGATTGGGACAGTAGAGGGAGTGAACATATGTTCCACATCAGGTGTGTACTGGGGAGGTCATGGGATGCTTGGGAATCTATCGACCCCATGGGGACTTGTGGTCTTATAGAGGGGGACCGGAACAGGATTAAGCCTTTAAGCATGCAGATGAGTGTTTCTTGACTATATAGGGCAGCCCCAATCCTTCGGTTTCCGGATTGGAATAAGGAGTTCCATTTTTTGACTGAGGCAAAACTCTATGCCATTGGATGTATGTTGGCACGGGAATGGCCGCAAATGTGATATCCCACATGTCCTGGTGACTAAAATCTTATGATACTTATAGGTGTAGGCTTTGAACCTTCATTGTACAACATGTTCTTTGACCTAGTCCTGAAGAAGCAAAGCCGTGTGGTGAGGGCTGAACCTGTTAGCCAAAGCAGACAATATTGTACAATGTGGGTTTGGGTTGTCACACATACACCCCCTAAAATAAAATCATTGATAAAAGAATTCCTACACACAATTGTGTGGCCAAATTGTCAAGGTGAGTAAGGTCTAGATACGTGCAAGAATACCAAGAACAGGATAGAGAAATAATATTATTAGTATACATTGAATTTTGTGGGCAACTAACAAGATAAGCAACAAACCTTTACTTGCTTTACATAAGGAACAGGAACAATGAACTCGCCCACGTCCATATCTCCAATAGATCGTGAAAGACACAAGCCACCAGGCCAACATCTCAAGGGACCAATCTACAATGAAATTAGTACTAGTGAGACAATACAATTAAATCCATACTCTCAAATCATATCGAACTTTATATGAACAAAGACATGAAAAAGATAGAGAAGTTAGAGAATAAAAAAGTAGCCAATATTTGTCAAAAAGCAAAATTTGTCATTCCTTATTAATTCAACCCAAACACACATGTATATCTTTGCACTAAAGATAAATGATCCCATGCAGAATGATTGCATCACCACTTTCAGATATTTCGCAAACAATAATTTGTGAAACAACAATTGGTATTGATAATTTATCAACAGAATTCAAGTTAAACTTGAAACATTGACAGTTCTTTCGTCCAAGCAACAATAATCATAGTTGTAGATATGCCACTAATAAGAGTTTGGTCCAATGTGGGCGCTTGGCCAAATAACTCATGAATCAATTATGATTTAAAATTCTACTGAACCATAATCCTGTATATAGATGTATCAATATATGAATCAAGTATGTTAGATAAAGAAACTTGGAAAACAATCAATTTATAAAAAACAACAAAGCATAAAATTAAAATGAAATGAAAATTATACCTCTGTACCACCAATAGTATTAAGCCGACCAACCTCACCGCCACTTGCAATAATACGTTCCCTCCTGATTACAGATGAAAGGTAAATCCACAATATAAGGGACAAATCCAAAGCTTTGCACCAAACACACAAAAATATCTAACTTACTCTTCTTCACTGCATTCAAGCCTATGATCTGCAGATAGATAATATATTTCACCTTCAGCAGATTCAAGTATGCAACGGGAATCACCAACAGATGCCACAGTTACGACCCATCCTTCAATAATTACAAAAGTAACAGTTGTTCCTGAAGTTCGTGCTGTATGTAATAGTAATAATATGTAAGTATACATATATACATCTAATAAGCAGAAAAGGAGAGGAGGGGGGGGGGGGGGGGAGAAAAGGAGAGGGAGAGAATGAGGTGGGGACTACTACAACAACAAACTAAATCAAAGTATACATAAATGTATTCACAACTGAAACAAACACAAAGACGAAACTGATTTCTGAAAAGATGACCATGAAAGTTGTAATTCAATCATAACATGCATAAATATTGAGGTGTGTAAATAAGGGGAAAGAAATGAGCTAAATAAATACCCCATGTTTGACAAAGGAAATAACAAACACATCATTCATCATACGCGGTACAGCTAACACGTGTGCCACCTCAATTATACAAATACAGAACTCACAGATCCTAACCTCGGTACTTAAATTTACAATATATGTCCTAATCAAGACTCCTCTCCACATCTCAATAGAGAGGGAATAATATGAGCCCGCAAAGCTTCCACATCTTACACAGGTGAAAATTGACGGTTTAAAACTAGGGGCCAGGGCTAAGACTGGAGCTTCCCCATTGAACGTATCCAGGTCAGATTGGTTGACCTCCCTGGCCACATGGGATTTATACCAATTAGAAGAATGTTTACACCTTAGCAAAAGTAGACAATATGCATAAGTAATACAATTATAGTAAGCAATATTACTAGAAATACACCCCCCCCCCCCCCAAAAAAAAAAAATGTACAGTATTATTAGGATAAGTTGATAGATGTAGTTAACCATATTAAAGTCCAAATAGTTCTTTAAAAAAATGTTTCATAAGTGGGTGTGTTCCACAAAGCATTGCTTAAAAAACTCTACACTCCAAAAAAAAACAATAACATTTTTTTCAAAGAAATTTCTAATGCAATGTTAGTTACTAGATGTCTAGAATAAATATTCTGCTTATATTATATATAATGTAATTTTTTCCTCTTTTGACAAAGTCATCTTTTTTTTTTTTGGGTGCTGGTCAGGGGAGGAGAGGGGTGTGCCAGAGTTTCATTGTCTATCCTATGTCAATCTTTTTTTTTTTTTTCAAATGAAACTTCTTAGCCTACAAGTTTGGACCATTTTCCCCATAGTTTGGCCCACTTATATCATAACAATTAACAATAAGTCATGCTTGATTGAGTAATGACAGTGCATATATATTATATAGCTCAACAATCAAACTCTGCCCGATTATGCGTATCATTACATGTGTTGACATAATTCTGCATTTGTGCAAGCAAGAAAACCTCGATATTCTACTATGGGCAAATCCAGGGTGATTTCACTGTTATAACAAGCAGAAAATACCACATATCCAAGATGCCAGCTATTCTATTTCTATTCTGACAGTTTGTATTTAAAAGCTTTTCAGCTAAGTTATATCTCTAGCCCTCTTGACCATCTAGTATGTAGTAACTACACTACATGCCAGGTTTGTAAGAACTACAACAAAACTACTCATACCTTTCTCTTGAAAATCTTTATCTGTTTTTACAAATCCTGCAACCAAAGCCCGTGGAAGTGCCGTGACCCACTCATCTCTGTTAAGATCTGAAGGTATAGCAGCCAAAACATTATTTAGGAGATTCTCCTTAGAGTATATAGCAGCTGCAGACCCATTGTGTCCATCAAATAGCTGCAAAATAAGATTTAGTCAGAGAACAAGAAAGATATGGATAAGAGAAGCAACTTAAAAAAAAAAAATCCCCGGTGAGTAAGAGCAACAAGAACTAGTTATGAAAATAAAGAGAAGCTGCCAACCTCTAATAATCTCCCACGTGAGTAATCCTGAATGATTGGCATGTTATAATGAATTGCACGAGTAAAAAATGGTATTAATAAAGCCAAATGATCAGTTTGATTTTTCCTTCTTTTCTTCCTTTTAAAGTTCCAATGATCAGGTTGATGACAAATAAAAGATGAACAACGAACTCTTATATTTTTTGATTGAATTGAACTATGAACAGCATGTTAAAGTTTTCAAATAAAATAGACAGAATTGCTTATATAAAAATAGGAAAAATAAAAATACAAGAAACTGTTAGCAAAGAGTAACTTGCTAGGGAGATGTCCCCTCAGTTCGCACAAAGGAAAAAAAATTACACCCAAAAAAAAAAACAATAAGCTTTGAAAACAAGAAAAACATGCAATATTCCAAGAACAAGACCGGAAAAGCTGAATGACGATAGGGAAGAGTGTTGAGTGAAGAAATCTAGATGTGCCCTAAACTGACAAGCACAAGATAACTTAATCTCACAAACCCTACTAAGAATGGAAGAAATGTACAAGGGCCAACAACATGCTCTAAGATGAGTTTGCCTCCAAAAGGACTATAAAATAAGCATATACTCTTGGCTTCTCTAAAAGCCCAACAAAAGTATGATACCAAACTGCTGGATGAAACACAAGAAACACACAATTGATCTGTTCATATCACTTCATATCCTCCAGTTCCAATTTGACCAGTTCTAGAAAAGGGCACCATTCACAATTCAATTTAAGGAATCACTACAAAGGACACCATAGGTGAAAGGCCCATGGAATGAACAGATAAAGCCATGGTTCTCTAAAAGATGCAGTACTTCTATGCCTTGAAACTCATAAAAAACGAAGGCCCAAATAAAAGCAATCAAATTGATCCTATCTGACATAGAACCCAAGGACCTGAAGGAGTCTCAAAATATGATGATATTCATTTCCTTCCAAACAACCAAAATGGATGCAAAATATCCTGAATTTGCAAATCATCCAAGTATAGAAATTTGACATATAAAGTTATAAACTGAAATGCAACTCCAAAATCTCAGTAAGACTAAAGTCACTACATTTTTTAACAATAAAAAATGCACATAGACACAAGATGCATTAATAGTCAGGTTAAATAAGCGTAGCATAATTAACTAAATTTACAGTAATGTACACATTCTGAGCTTCATAATCCTTTCCAAATATCTCCATAAAAATTGTGCCCAAAAACTGGATGACTGCACATCCAAAATTGTTCTTCTTTGATGTCTACCAGAGCATCAATCTTTCACCTTATGTCATTTTGTATAAAACTGCACTGCCTCCAAATCTACATGGACAACTTGGGCTAGCAAATTCTGCTTTACTGCTTTTGAACATGGAGTCAGAATAACAGTTCCTTATTTGATTAAGCAAAAAATAAAATAAAAAAGAGGGGGTGTATTCAATAATTTATTAGTTACACAACATAATAGAATGAAGTACTCCATGTTTTGATGGTGGCATGTGGTAAAGCAAAGGAGCAAAGTATATGTCAGAAAACAAAGCCTAAAGGCAGGATAACATCAATCATCCATTCATACAAAAGAGAGAAAGGAGAAAAGTGATAGAGATGAGAACCCTATCAAAAAAAATGGAGCCAATACAAGAAATTAGAGAGAAAGAAGTTTGTATACCTATTCAAGTTTCAATGGAAGTCTTTGCTGGACTTGTTTGGATTAAGATATGATGAAAGACCAATACTATTTATGACCACGAAAATGGACACATTAACAAACAACAACTGTGACTAAGGTCACACTGAGCACAACTTACGCCTACCCAGGTCAGACGAGTTTGGAGTTCCCATCCTCACTTCCCCCATCTTTCACCATTTAGATTTTCTGCTTTAGCGCACATATCCATTCATTGTTTGAAGATAAAGTTATAAACAAAATGCAGACATACAAATCACATTAACTCTAACTGCCTGTGCATCCACCAAACAAAGTAATCCTCATAATAATATATACCATGTGAACAACATTACTCTCTTTTTTTTTCCTTTATTTCTGAAAAAGATAACGAGCTGGTCTCTTTGTTGATAAATTGTTGGTCAAAAAATAAATAAGCACCAAGCAATGTAGTCTATCACCCTATTCATCATTCAATTATCTAAACCTCCAACATTGACAGCTTAGGTATTCTTTTCAGGTATCTCAACAAATTGTAAAGTCCATTAAAGAAATTAAAACAACAAGAATTTATTAACTGGCTCGTTGATCAAATTATATAAGCATAATCATATTAACTTTGTAATGCTAATATTTCCTTAAAAAAGAAATAGAAACCTAAACATACCGCAAAAACAGAATATGTAGTAACTCCATCTCCAGCCACCCGTTGGCACTCCGACTTGAGAAACGTGAGGTCCTCTCCTTTCTTGCTTTGGCTAGCCTGACCATGAGAAATCTCTGGTCTCTCTATCCTCTCATTTGCCAATTCACGCTTGAGCAAAACTGAAAGCGGGACCGTCTGATGTTCACCATTCGATGACATTGTTAGGCCGGCCCCTTCAAATCCCAATAAAGCCTCTTGTTGAAAGAATGTCGCCCTCTAAACCTCCATGCCTGGTTATTTTATTGAATCAACAAAAACCCAAGTAAATCCTAGAGCAAGCAACAAAGATTAGGAAAATCAAACCTCTTGAAAAAAAAAAAAGGATTATCAGATTCTTCAAAGAAAATAAGATACACACAATACAAACAAGAAATTTTACTTCCAGGACCAAAGTCACATAATTGATTTTCAAAAAATAAAATAAAAATAAAGAGTCTAGTTTCATCGATTAAATATAGTATTGTTCAGAACTTAAAATGTTTTCAGCGATCAAGTAAACGTAGATGACATATTTACACAAAATCTAAAGTGATATAGCAAATATACATTCACATTAAAGAATTTGCAGGAATCCATAACCAGAAGCCAGAAAGAGAAAGAGAAAGTGAAAGAAAATAACGGCAAAGGAAAAAGAAAAACTTACAAAAGATTCGTTAACGTCGGAAGTTAGGACGCGAAGGTGAATTTGATTGATTTAGTAGCAGTAATCGAGAAACGACGATCTGGCGTTCACTGCAAAAAAACAATTGTAGAGAGAGGACGAAAGAAACTAGAGAAAGGGAGTGAGGGGTTTGCAAAAGAAACTGTTGGTCTCTTTTTTGCTTTCCATTTTTTTTGTTTTGTCGCCTGCTGACATTTCCAAAACGCACCGTTCGTTAGTTCGGCGTTGGAACGGCAGATTTAAGAGACGAGGAGTTAACGTGTGCCTCCGGGCCAATATAACTAACTCGCGTTGTCGGCGCGTAATAGCTACATAATGACCGTCTTCGTCATTACATTTACCCTTGGAGTAGATAGAGATATTTTGTTTATAGGGAGCTGCGATTCGGATTTTTTTTTCTTCATATATATATATATATATATATATATATATAAATCAGTCAAAAAAATTTTAAAGAAAGACATCAGCTTTTTAATATATATATATATATATATGATGACAATACATTTTTAATAATCAAATTAATTTATTAAATTGGTATCTAATCTTAACAATAATTAGGGGTGTCAATTTTTAACACGACACGAAGTTAACGAGTTTGGGTTTAGCATAAATGAGTTTGGGTCATAAAAGGGGTGACATGTATAACACGATTAATAAAACAGGTCGGATTTGGGTTTTACTAGTGTCAACCCGTTTAACACGATTTAACACGTTTAATTATAAAATATATTATGAGTTAAGGTAATTCATCTCACATTCAAATATTTATCAAGATTTTGATATTTTTTATTTATAAAAGAGGTTTCTACTTTGATTTAGTCCATATCCAGAGTTACTAAACTTGAAAATTATCTATACATATTAAAAGATAGGTAAATTTTTTATTTAAAAAATTAAAATAAACCGGTTAAGTGTGTTAACACGTGTAACCTGTTTAATAAATGGGTTGAGTTTGGGTTTTGAAACTTGACACGATTAGTTAATAGTGTCGGGTTTGGGTTCACACATATTTTCGAATATGCATGCCTTGACATAACCCAAACATGACACGATAACACAAATTGACACCCCTAACAATAATGCTTAAGTTTACTTAAAAATTCTACCAAAAGTGTTTACTTTTATGAGTTGGCAGTGTTGTATTGGCTGGATACCACATCATGTCATGATGATGATGTGGTATCCAGCCAATACAACACTACCAACTCATAAAGATAAATATTTTTAGTAAAATATCTCATCTCTTCCTCTCTCTTTTTCTTTTACATGGACTCTAACCCTAATAGTAACACCACCCTCATCATTACATCACTCAACCAACTATTTTTGTTTCCCAAACCTTAACCCTAATTCTAACAATCACATATCATAGTTTAAAGTTTAGAGTGTGTTGAAACTATGAGAGTGGTGTTTGTGTTAATGATAGAAGCGGTAGCAATGAGTAAAAAAGACTAGTAAGATGATGATAGCGGCAGTGGTGGTGGATAGTGATAGGAAATAACAAAATTTGAAGATTTAGAAAGAGTTTTCAATCAGATATAACTTTTTTAACATTCGAGTGTAACAATTATAATATGAGATATACGTTGTATTAGTTGCACCAGATGTGCAAACTTTGTACCATACGTGTAACTTTTGCACCTCACGTTATAATTATTGCATCCAAACTTTGCAAATGTTGTACCAGGCCATCTCACAAGAAATTTATTTTTTTGCAATGGTGAGATAAAGAACAGTAATTGAGATTTTTTTTTTTTTTACAGGGATGAGATAAGGGAAGAGGTGTTGGTTACAAATTGAAGTTTTTTCTTTTTACATCGGTGAGCTAAATGAGATGTTTTAAAAGTCCTTTAAACTTTGGGAATTGCGATGAAGGCAAGAATAATGAGGAAGAAGAAGAGTGGTGGCAACAGCAGTCGTGGCGATGGCCAGTGAAGGTGGGTTGATGATAGACGGTGATATGAAAGAACCAAATCTGTAAATTAGATTAAGAAAAATCAATACATGTATTTTTGTTTGGATGTAACTCTTATAATGTTTGAGTTACAACTATTATAATGTTATAACAGTTATACTTGAACATTGTGAGAATTGCACTGACCATCTCACAATAATTTTTTTCACTAGTGGAATAGGGGAATCGCGATCAAGCTTTTTTCTACAGTGATAGAGTAAGAGGAGCGGTGATTTCATATCAAAGCTTTTTTTTTACAACAATGGTGTAAGGGAAGTATTTTGAAAGTCTTTAAAATTTATGGATTGGTAAAAAATTGGAGTGGTAGTTGTGATAATGGTGGTAGAAGCGATAGTAATGAAAAATGAAATGAGTGGTGACGGTAACAGCAGTTAGGGTTACAGTTAGGATTAGGGTTCAAATTTTAAAAATAGAAAATAAAGTAGAAGGTAAATTAGTTTTTTAATTTTTGAAAAAAAAAAAAGATTCAGAAGAACATGTTTTGAGCATTAAAAGTTGAAGTATTAATAATTTTACTTATTAAGATGACTTTCTTCTTAAATTTGAGTATACACTTGATTGATTTGTAAATAAGTAAAAAAAAATGAAGTAAATCATAATTTTTCCTTATTTATATTACTTGATCGGGTCGGGGCTCCAATAACTCTGTCTACATTTCTTTATATAATATAATAATGTATAACAAAAAAATGAAAAAATTGAACTGCGTGAAAAATAAACAATCCAAATTATTACTTATTAGTGAATTAAATGTCTTTTTTTTTTTATTACCATTAGTGAATTAAATGTTATTTGTCATTTTATTGGAAAAAAAACGTGGACCCTACTGAATCCTAATTAAAAATCAAGCCGAATAAAGTCGGTCAATGGGGGCATTTGCATGGTAATGTAGTAGTGTAGGTTAAGATTCGAGAAACGTAACATAGGCTCACGATAGCATAACTGAGAGAGAAATTTGGGAACGGGTCAAAACAGAATCCCGACGACGGAACGGACAGGCAATGAAAAATTAACCTTTTTTTGTCTTTTTTTTTTTTCTGTTGATGATAGATTGTCGGTTATTAGTCATAGAAGAGTTTATTAACTGTTTATTTTTCTTAATTAGTGACAATAATGTCGTTGTTAGTGTTGTGTGGGAGAGATTAATAGATTGTGCGTCGACGTGGGCCTGGGCCAACTTGGCCCACTAACATTGGACACCGATTTTCATAGATATTCCAACCTAACGCCTTGACCTCCAACTGGAGGACCGATGTGGATGCACCCCGTCCCGGAATCCACGGCGCCAATCAGCTCCGACGATGGATTCTAATCCCACTCCTCTTTATTTCGCGTGCATAAACACTTAAATAAAGTAGTACCATACTTATTCTAAATTTTTACTTCAAATAATGTGACATTAGTATGATATTATATTATTGGTAATATTTTAAATTATATAATTAATATAATTATATAACATCGGTATCATATCGCCTAAGAGTAGGAATAATAATTTTTGATTATATATATATATATATATCCTTTAATATTTTCATATTTTATTAAATACTCTCATATATATAAATCTAAATGTATATATTTTAAATATGTGTATATATATTATTTGTGTGTATATATATATATATGTAAATATGAATTTGTATTCTTAATAATATTAGTTGATTAGTTTTAATTTTTTAAAATTTAAACAAAGAAAAAGATGAGAGAGACAATAAACAGGATTGAGATGAAAAAAATTATCTTTTAACGAAACGAGAATGAGAGAAAAAAACCTCATCCCGAATTTGCTATGTTGTCATTCTTACATAGAGAAAAATGATTAATAGTAATTTAATACCATTGACTTTCATAATTGACTAGATTTAAAAAAAAAAATTAAAAATGACACTAATTAAATCAAATTACAATTAAGGTTGTATTGTGTTTTGAGGCACTCAACTACACCTAATTAATTTTGAAATCGTTTAAAATATAATTACAAATTATACTTATGAACCACTCCTGTGACTTATAACTCGTCTAGAAATAAAGAAATTCACTAGAAAAATTTTATTATATATATCATCACTCAAAAAAAAGTTATTATTAATATACAAAGCTAGTAATTTAAAAACAATGAATTTTTTATTATTAAATGTTACTATATACGAAATAAACTTGAGTATTGTAAATTGGGAAGTACTGAAACGCGTGTTTTGCACGAGCTTTTGGGAGAGTGTATGCTCCAAAATCTTTTCAAAGAGGTAGTTATGAGACAAACACCGCGTGAAATAAATCAAACAATAATCACAGCGACAAAAACTCATGACCGGGCCTTCGGCCGTGCCGAATCCGACCGCGAGCCACAATCCACTACGACCTACCCGCCCAGACCAATCATTCAATTTGATGAAATCAAAGGATCAGGATCTCACTAGGGCATAGGGCCCACAGAGCAAGATGGAATGACACATAGATCTCATGGATTCCTCGGGGTATAGCCGTTGACAATCAGATCCCACTAATTAAAAAGCTCAAGAGGTGGCATGCTGTTGGCTTGCAAGCTGTTTCATTTGCTGGGTCCAGCTAGCCAGCAAGTGTTGCCATCAAACAGCCTGTCCTCCATGTCAGCCCACCAACACCTAGCTCAGACATTTACTGGACTCAATTCAACCATAGTTTCAGGTATGCAATTCCAGGTTTTCAGTAGCATTACACCATTCTTTTAAGGTGTACATTATGGAATTTTTTTTTTTTTTTAAAAAAAGTGTTATTTCAATAATATTATGTCTGTGTATTATGATTCTATTATTTAGAGAAATTATTCAAATAATTCATCTTTTAGAAAAATTATTCAATAGTTTTGTTATAGTCATCCTAATAGTTAAATAATAAGTTACATGTACATATACAGTACTTGTTATTAATGTGACTATTCATATAATCCCTAAGAACTACTGAATAATGGCTCCATCTTTTATTGTAGGTCATTTTGGCATAAACTAAGTCTATATTGACTTGGTTTATGAACCCAACAAGTAACATCTCATCATGTGATAGGATGCTACTCTTTGTCTCATAAAAGTGAAAGAAATTGTTCACACGACTGTGGTGCGTCACACAAATACATTTAATACCACATGTTCTATCAAAGTAGCCCAAGGACACATTGTCATGTGATACACCTGACTTGGTGAATAACACTTAGTACATGATTGGACAATGGACAATTTTGAGATAAAAGAAACTCCAAATCCACCACTGCCCTTGGGCCACTTTAGCACATGGCTGAAGTATATTTTTATGCTGAAGTGGTCTCAACAAAAAATAAAGGAAGTAAAGAAGGAAGAAACAATTTGATGACTACTGAACAAATTCATATGCAGGGAGAATTGTGTTACACGGTTGTTTTGCTGGACCATTTGAAGGGGACCATAGAATAGATAGTACATTATCCACAATTATATATGGTAGACCTAAATCAGAATTTAACATTTTTTCTCTATAACAAAGTATAATGTGGACTTCCCATTCACAAAAGAACTAAACAAAATTCACTGGTATGATAAAAAAAGGTACCACAAAATTCTTCACCTGCAAGATATAAGAGTTTTTTTATGTTAATGAAGCACAAAACGCGTAAACTAGAGAAAGAAAACATAAGAGCTGAGATCAGGAAACTTAGAGCAGAAGCTCAACACTAGAAGGCAATTCAAATATTTGAACCAACTTAACATCCTATAGAGTTACGCATTCTACAGATTTTACAACACTATACTATCAAGATCACATGTAGAGAGAGAGAAAAGGAAAATGTCAATATTATGTAGAGTCCCACATGCCACCTAGCTTCTACAATATATGATTGTGTAACTGCAGAGATATAACAATAAGACCATATTCTCCCCCTTAGGAATTATAAGCAAAATTGGAACCACGAGCTGTTAAGCCAAGGTGGTATCTACTGCACATGGAATGGCAGGGCTGAAGCCCCAAGGGACAAGGAAGGAGAAGAAACAATTAATTTTACAAGATAATATCCATATGAAGAGTTAACGTTTTTCTCTAGGTACTTTTATCTCTAGTGAAGTTATTATGTGTGCATGCCAGTGTTCCTAGATGTGTGGTCATTGTATGTGCAAACTAGCTGTAAGATGGTTGTGTCCAAACACGTTTGTATATCCTGTTGCCTGTGAGGACTGCATGTGCAATCCTGGCACTTGCATTTCCTTGATGGGGCATTGTGTGACCTTATATGTAACCCACAGCAAACGACATGTAATAAACATGTTGTCCCATTGTCAAAAATAACATAAAAGTTGTATAATGAAATACAAATAGAAACATGTGTTTAGTGTTTTGCTGGAGAGTTGATAGAGTTAGAGATATATGCAAATGTCACACACAGAGTTCCAGGACCATGAAACAGTAATAGGGTTACATAATCTAAAGAGTTAAATCCCACATTAAAATCAGTCAATCTCGATCAGAATTATTATCTGATATGGGATACAGATCATGTGTCAGACACATCCTCATTGTTCATTTGCAGTTTATTAAAATTATTATTGGAACTCGTAAAGATGTTTTCTGTGGAGGTTCTATTGCAACCTCTCCAAAGACTAATAAAAGAAAATTTAAACATAAAAGGAGGGCTAAGACATCGATAAACAGCATGAAACTCAAGAAGTAATCGTAATGCAATAGAAATAGTACAAGTTTTTGGAAAGAGCACCTGCATTGGTTCAATTGGCCCCAACATCTGAGCATCTAAGACCTAAAGATTGTTAAGCCTCCTCAAAACTATTCCCCCTTACAATGTACACCTGGAAAGGGAAGACAACTAAATATTATATGTTTGTGCCAAACCATCTGATTTTATCATAATTCATAAAAGAAAACCTGAAAAGGGTTAGGTAACAAGAAAGAGAAAATGACAAATGGTATGCACATGATGCAAGTGTGGCACAAATCTTTCAAATTATATCAGATGCAATGTGCAGAATTGTTAGCTTACACGTTAAAGCACAAGTGCACAAACAAAAATGCAGACTACTCGTATATCTTGTTAGGTGTTGCCTCAATCTGTCAAGAATATATCAAATATGAAATGCAGACGGGAGTAATGAAGTTTAAACTCAAAACCATTGTCAAGAACAACACTTCAAAACACACGTGAGAAAGTGCTCAAATCCAGAAGAAGTGCTAAATTGGCAATCCTCACCTTCAATACTGTAGGCCGGATTAATTGGAACACCAGTGCATCCCCATCTACCAATTCATGATCAACTGCAAATGCTTTCCAGCCACCACTAAGTCCTGTTTTCCTGGCCAAGTATACTACCGGGTACTCTTCTCCCTCCTCATCTACCAATGTAACAGTTTCATCACGCCTTGGAAGGTACCTCTTGCAGAAATGAACTGGAATGCCCTGTTGATCAAATTTGCACAAAGTAACTTTTACGGTTTCTTAAAATTTATTTCTTCAACTATTTATATGCAGTTACATCATATCATAGTAGATAAAAAATAAATAAATCCTTAGTTACCCTACAACTTTAGTTTTCCACACTGTTTATGGACTGGCCTATCTGAGAAGCTGAGAAATGATGTGTGTAACTGTAACCATTCAAATATAAAAATGAAGAGCCTCCCAAAGCCTGTGCCGTAAACCTTTGGCCCTAGTAGATTGTAAAATCGTCTAAAGGCCCAACTGCTAATAACCACACATCCTAAATCCAAATTTCACTCTATGGACTGTAAAGTGTTGAAAACTAATAAGAAAACAAAAATGCCCATACAGTTGATTAGTGATTAGTCCTTGAGGTGGCCGCCAACACAGCAAACAATGTAGTGTGAACAAGGGACCTCATTCAGCACTAAACGCCATGGAAGAGTGTGTTGAAACAAAAGATAGAGATAAGCTAACAATTAGAATTAGGAGCTCTTAATATTACCACCACTCCAACACAATATTTCATATATGATATAACTGAAGGACCTATATAACAAACATGCACTCTCACACTAACTTCCTTCACACCAAACATGTATCAAACCCATGCACCTCTAAGTAAGCTTTATCATTGAGCGGATTGTGAAGTCAGCAAAGGAAGGATGATGTGGCCGATTTCCTTCAGAAAAGAATCTAGAGAGAGAGAGAGAGAGAGAGAGACTCTGGTCTCTCAAGTCCCAACTCTCCCCCTCAACAATGTCTCGTCTTGATCCAGTGTCCATGCCAAGTTGCTCTCAAAACTCAACATACTTGTAGGATTCAGACTTTAGTGAATATATCCACAATTTGATTCACAGTCCTAATCGGGTGCAACTCTATCTCTCCTTGTAATACTTTCTCCTTTATAAAGTGATGTATCTCCACATACTTCATTCTGGAAGGGAGCATCGGATTCTCTGCCAAATGTATTGTTGACTGGTTATCACATTGCAAGGTCACTGAGTATCAACTAGCTAATATAGGTAACCTGCTAGTTACATTAGCCACAAATTTGATTCTCAGTCCTAATCAGGTGCATCTCTATCTTTCCTTGTAATACCTTCTCATTTATAAAGTGATGTATCTCCACATACTTCATTCTGGAAAGGAGCACCGGATTCTCTGCCAAATGTATTGTTGACTGGTTATCACAGTGCAAGGTCACTGAGTAATCAACTAGCTAATATAGGTAACCCGTTAGTTGCATTAGCCACAAACTTTCTTACACTGCGCTATTGTTGCTACCCTATATTCTACTTCAATAATAGAGAGTGAAACTGTTGGATGTCTCTTACTACACCAGAAGAATGCTCCTCAAGGATCAAAATTTTGTTTCCTAGCTTTGTTTCGGTCACCCACCTTGAAAATGGAAACATTTCGGAAACAAAGTAGAAAGATGAAAAAATTAAAATGTGTAGAAACACTTGAAAACATAAAGTAGAATATATGGATATGTGAAGATAAATATTATAATTGATTAATTAAACATGTTTTAAGATACACGTCCATCTACACAACTAGATACTAGGATGAAATTGAAAAAAAAACGTAAACATAAATTAGTTATTATTACTAAGTACTAAATAACTCTTTACTAATTAAAAATAATATGAAGAAATCATAGCTAATTTTTATGTAATATGAATTATTATATATTTCTTATAAACTACAATTATTATAATTAAATACAATATTATTAATATTTTTATATATTCTATAATATCCACTAATCAGATAATTTAACACAAGTTACATATAAAATAATAAGTAAAACAAGTAGCAATTTAAGCTTATTATAATTAGTAATTAAGTATTAAAATAAATTATTTGTATACTTTTTATTACTATTACTTCTACTTTTTCCTTGTCTATTGTTTTTGAAAAAAAAAAAATAGAAATATCTTTTTAGAATTTTGGGTCTTAATCCTTTAATCTCCTCTTTCTGAAAATCAAATTAATGTTATCTTTTATCAACTTCAAGAATTATTGTTGATATATAAAAAAGTTTCCACGGAAATAATTTTGTTTCTATGAAAACATGTGAATTTCTGTATTTAATTAGTGTTTCATTTCAGTTCACTGATAAACGGAAATATTTCAGCCGTTTCAATGAAGAAAATAAAAAACAAGTTTTGATCCTTGATGCTCCTAAGCCAATACTAAACCTATATCTCGTGGTTGATCAACGTGTGTCATGATCTCCCACATAATCAGTGACACTAAAATCCGATCACTTTGAATGTTCTGCCCTTATACAAAGTCTGAAATCAAGTTCCTTTCACATAGAGAGATTATTCATTGATCCAGGTGCACACACATTAGCCATGCACCCGGCCAATGAAAAGATGACATGTGCATAAATGTCAGAATTAATTACAAACTCGGGCAAAGTGAGAGAAACAGTTACTTCGTTAATAACTCCGTGAGAGAGTGGTTAATGCTTATTCGGCGATTGTATTACTTTGGCAAAAATGTGTTTTTCGGACTTCTTGGAAATTGTTGTTATTTTTCAAAATTCTTGGGTTGAAAAAATAACAATTTCCAAGAATTCAGACAACACATTTTTTCCACAGTAATACAACCGTCAAATAAGCATTAACTGCTCTCTCACGGAGTAGTTATTTCACTCACTTTGCCTGAGTTGGCAATTAATTCTAACTTTATGCACACGTCATCTTTTCATTGGCAAGGTGCACAACTAACGTGTGTGCATCTAGATCAATGAATAGTTTCTCCTTTCACATAGCTCATTATCTGTTTTAGTACTTCTTTGGCTTCTACATGAATTGACTAACTAATCCAATTGCAAATGAGATATCTAGTTGTGTTATGAAATAAGGCTCACAACTCAACCACGATAGTTGAACTATCAGCTTTTGTTTTCCTTATATTTCTCACAAGCTATTTTTGTGCTCATTTTCGTATGGCACCAAAATTACAACATCCCAAGTCAGCAAAAAGCCTATTTTGTGAAGACAATACAATACAGTAACTATATATATTATTTTGGGGGGGGGGGGGGGGGGGGGAGACGTGTTTGAATGGCTCATAAGACATCACAAGCCTTACTACTAGTAACTTGGATTAAGCATTTTGGGCAATATGGTTTGACCCTTTCTTTTAAGTATTGGGTCAGTAGGTTTAGGGCATTACAAGTTGTATCAAAAGCGGGCCCTGGTCCCATGATGGGTGTTGTGGTAGTGTGGTACTCTACTTGCGATTATCTATGAAGCGACATGTAGCACAATAGCATGGTAGATCTTGCAGGGGAGACCAATTTCGTAAGGAGAGTAGAGTTGCGTCCTACATTGGCTAACTAGGGAAAGTTTCTGGGCCTTGTGGGCTATGCGACGAGGCCGTTGCATAATTAAGGGGAGAGATTGTGATACCCCTTTCCCACATTGGTGGGGTGAAAAGTGTTTGAACACTAAAAGTCTTGCTCTATTAATAACTTAGCTAAAACATTTTGGGCCTATGTGGTTGACCTTTTCTTCAAGTTATTAGGGTCGGTAGGCATGGGGAGTTACATGATGTCTTGTGATTCTTTTAGTACTAGTAATTTCCTTATTTTGTTGGGTCAACTTGTGTGGTGAGGAACAAAGAAAACAAACAAAAAGCTCTCGAGTGAAGGAAATTTTTGTGTCTATGTCCAGTGGATGAAATTAGGTTCGACCATGTTTGTTTTATTGGGTCCTTTAGTTATATGTAATATTATGTATACTAGTATATATGAGTGATTGTAATATTCGGAGTTTGTAGTTTTATTTGTTAGTTACTCATCTATTTTTTGTTTCGAGACTCCAAGTGAATGATAAGGCCTCATGTACATCTCCAGTAGGTTAACTATATGAACCTGTTACCAAAAATAGCTAATCTTTGCCAAAAAAAAAAAAACCCTACAACAGAATAGCTATCAAGCTAGCTAAAGTAGCTTCGAGCTATCTTGCTAGCTATTAATGACTGGCTATATCTTATTATATTAATAGTTAATGAAATGTACGTACATTAATGGTCTATAACATTCTCTTAGATTATTATATTAATCTAACCAAAAAGACAACAAAATAATAATTAATTAATTATATTAACCTTCTATTGATGCCACATTTCAGACATTTTAGGATTGTATTAATTTTTATGATTATTCTTAACTTATTTTTATTGTATCTTATTCAAAAAGACATGCCCGTTATAAATTGACCATTAGAATTTGACGGATAAAAAATGATCGTTGAAATATAATCGTTAAAAAATTACCATTAGAATTTGATTGTTTAAATATTTTGAATTCAAAATGCATCTAGCTAAAATAAAGAGTAGTGTTGGTGTTGGCCTAGACTAAAATAGAAATGGAGGGTTTTTAGCTAAAATAGGTAGCCAAAATGGCTAGCATTCCTAGAGATGCTCTATAAGTTGTATGGTGCAGATGCAATTGTTACTTGACAGAAAAGAAAATACTAACACCCTACCATGTCCCTCTTTTTATTCAAAGCATTAGTGGCTTCACATGATTAATGACACTTTGTTTAACCAACAAAGCTTTTCAACATTTGCAGGGTTCAGTTTGCAAACCTGATTGATAAATTCTAGACAATTATGAACTTAAAAGATATAAATGAAACCAACCCACTTACCAACCAAAACCCGCCAGTGACATGTGACTGCAGCATTGGCTTTACTAAGGTGGGATAATCAGCTCCTAAACCCGATTCCAATTCTTCTGCTTTCGTTATAGCATATGCCCTAGCTTCGTCCGAAGCATACACCCTATTCGACAAGTCCCTTACCCGATTCGACATGTAACTCCGCTTATATGTTCTATACATAATAATATGCACACATAAAGGATTAGATGTGTAATGTACAAAATACGAACAAAAATAGGTCATCAAATCTTAAATAAACAAAGATTTATAGCACAATACTTTCTGGGAGACTCAAAACGAACGTAGGTCACCTGTCAGCAACGATCAATGTCGCAAATCAGTAAGTATGATATACAGAGGGCTAGTTGCCAAAAAAGTAGGGGTGCGAAAATAACTTACGGATTCATTGTAATCTGGGGCAGGCTTATTTGCCACACGATTCGACCTTCTTACCATGACCACTTCTTTCTGACCATCTGCGCGAGGTTTCGCACGCTTTATCTGTCGATTGTAAAGAGTGAGTTCTCGTCAAGATGGAGTTTGAATAAATAATATATATAAACCTTCAATATGTGTGTGTGTGTGTGTGAATTGAGAAACAGAGAGAGAGGGAGAGGAAAACCGGAGAGGGCTTAGGAGAAGAGTCCTTGAGAGCTTGAGAGAGCAGAGGGAGATGGAGTTCTTCCATCCTTTTCTTGTTCTCTTCCAACCTCTGGCGACGCATCTCCTCATATGTTAGCTTAGCGACCACCATTGCTCTAAAATCTCAGACACAAAATCTCTACACTTTATATGGCTTTCTTCGAGGCCGTGAGAGAGCACGGAACTTCAACTCCGAAATTTCTGAGAGAATGGAAGAAGATGAAGCAATGGAGAGAGAGAAATCACTGTCGAGTCGACCGTTATACCCCCACTTTGTAGGAATTACGATTGCGCCACCCTTGCGGAGCTAGTAAGCTCGCAGGTGGAATCTGATTGGTGGAAAGATTATCTTTGGTTATTTTCACACTTTTTACCGTTTTACCATCACGGTAATATCACCGTTATGCGTACGGAACCGCTCAAATTCAAATTTCAAATGAACTGATGGCCTGATTACTTCCATTAACACTTTATTATAAAATGGATTATTGTGAATTGCTGGCAGGCTTAATTTTGGAGTATATTTGAGGACATATTTGACAATATGCAATGCTTGTCACTTGATTATTTTCTATTATGGCATTATTCTTACCTTGAACCCTTGAAATTAAATATTAATATATAATAAATTATTAGCCTTCCTTTTAGGTCTTTAGCTTTCCTAGCTTTAAGAACTACGTTTTCTATTTAAAGTGAAATAAATATGAATTAAGCAGTTTTTCATTATTTAGTGTGTGTTTGATTTAACTTAATGAATTTCAAAATTAAAATGATTTTTTTTTAATAATTTAGGTGTTTAGTTTAACTTATTAACCGTATTTTTCAAGACTGTAATAAGTTCAAAACGAATATTTTGATCAAATTAGCTGAAAAAGACTTTTACAAACTATACTTTTTCATCACTCATCTAAATAAGAATGATGATAATTTTATCTCATCTATTTGATTTTTTATAAACTCTATCAATCCTGCCTTACCCCAATTACATAGAAGAAACAAATAATTTTTTTGTGTTATCCTTTTATTTATTCGGGGAAAAGGGAATGTTATTTGCTAAATGAACTCTATTTTAAAAGTAAAATTACTCCAATGCTCTTTCATGCAAAAAGAAAAAAAGGAAATAAACCAATTCTGTACATCTTCAATTAAGGCTATTTGTGAAATTTCAATTAAAAGGGCAAAAAAGAGGGAAGTGTCTAACCTACACTGAGAAAGGGTAGTGCCAATGGGGCTCTCATTTATTCATGCAAATAACCCTGTAGAATCATTATGGGGGTGACATTGTCCCGACAATTATTTTTTGGTCCTGCTAGACAGAGTACAGCTAACCATAGCTAGACCAACGAAAAAAATAACCTTAACACAAATTCCTTCTAGTATTTTATAAAATCCAAGCTCTTCAGCCACGGGAGTACTTCTGCTAGACCTTCTTTCAAGCTTCTAGGGTTACAATCCAGCTCAATCTTGGCCTTCTCACAAGAGTAAGCCCACTGATGTCTAAGAACACGCAGAGTCTGTTCAAGATAGTGCAAAAATGAATCATAAGATGTCACAATTTAAGGGGGAAATATATTCTCATTTATTCATGCAAATAACCCTATAGAATCATTAAGGGGGTGACATTGTCCCAACAGTTATTTTTTGGTCCTGCTAGACAGAGTGGGAAGGGATCCCCATTTGAGTCCCTATGTGATCATTCTAACCATTCAAATTCACACAGGTTAAAGAAATCCACCGTGCATTCCGTGGCCTTTTATCCCATGAAAATATGACGGATTTGAGTATTACGAATGTCACGTATGCAAAAAGCAACGTGGCCTTCATCCAAACCGACAAGACCAATGGTCCAGGAATTACTGAATATTTTCTAATTACAACTGACCGAGAGTATAAAGAGACATCTTTAGTGGGCATGCATGAGCAAGAGCGACCCAATTGTGGAAAAATAACTGTCAACAATAAACATACGACAAATTCATTCTAAAGTACAGCTAACCTTAGCTAGAGCAACAAAAAAACAACCTTAACACAAATTCCTTCTAGTATTTTATAAAATCCAAGCTCCTTCAACCACGGGAGTACTTCTGCTAGACCTTCTTTCAAGCTTCTAGGGTTATAATCCAGCTCAATCTTGGCCTTCTCACAAGAGTAAGCCCACTGATGTCTAAGAACACGCACAGTCTGTTCAAGATAGTGCAAAAATGAATCATCAGATGTCACAATTTAAGGGGGAAATATATATATATTAAATGTAAATGTAATAGAATCACAACAGGAATACATAGCATTGAGGCTGAACCACTGCTTGCAGAACTAAGGTGCATTCCTGAGTGTGCGCATGAACATAAACCCAGCTTTTATCAGATTCAAAATCAGGCTATGTTTGGATTCACAACTTTAAATTGATATTTACTAGTTTTAATAAATATCTTTTTTGTTTCCCTTTAAATCATGTCAATGTTATTTTGTTATGTTCTTCAAACTCTACATATATTGTAGGAGTAATTATTTTAGAGTAATAATATACATAACTGATTTTTTTTAATAATCTTTTTTTTTTTTTTTAACTTTTAGAATAAGGTGGTACAATGTAATATAATAAATACATGTAAGATTATTTATTTATTTATTCATTTTTTAAAATAAAAAATTAAGTTAAAAAATCATAATAAATAATTTTTTTTACTATTTTAAAAGAGATAATTACACTGATCTCTTTCTTCTATCTAAAAATTACAAAAATTTCTCTTATGATTTTTAATATTACACTAACCTATCTTGTCAAATCGAATATAATAAAAGTATAAATTTATTATTTTATTCTTAAGAATAATTACACTAATCTTTCTGACAACAAGACATTTCTAAGAGATTTTAAAAAAGATAAGAGATAGGTTAGTGTAATTAACTAAAATCGGTGTGATTATTCTAAATTCAATATAAATAACAATTTCTATTATTTTATATTTGCAATCGGA
The DNA here is from genome assembly GCA_008638375.1 of Nyssa sinensis. Taxonomy (NCBI): domain Eukaryota; kingdom Viridiplantae; phylum Streptophyta; class Magnoliopsida; order Cornales; family Nyssaceae; genus Nyssa; species Nyssa sinensis. The sequence goes on along the minus strand of CM018038.1, from coordinate 5,957,189 downwards.
TTGTGGATGCAGATATTAAAACATGCGGTAATTTCTTAATCATCTACATAACATTAGAAGAAATGATGCTCCAAATAAGAATTCAAAAACAGAAAAAACTTCAGGAATCATAGAAAGCATACCGGGGGGCTAATCAAGGGAAGCTTTCCTGTTATTCTGGAAAAAAGAACCGATATCCATCCATAAGCCTCAATCACCAATAAAGGGATGTTAAACCAAGGCCTTCTTGTCTCGGTCATGACGGCAGATATATCAAAAACATGCATGAACGATGCATTTTCTCCTGTAAGAAGATATCTCTCACCCGGTCGGCCTTTGTTCAAAGCTGCAATGTGCCCATCTACTACATCATCAACATGACTGAAAGAAAACTTATCATTTCCATAGCCGATATATCCGGGTAACCGTCCATTAAACCGTTCAATAATCTAACAGAAGAACATAAAACGTTTTCAATTCCTTCATAAAGTTCAATCATTTATGAGACAGAACAAAGGGGAAAAAAATCTGAAAAAGGTAAGAGCAGAATAGATGCATTTTAGAGATGAGCATCAGGAATTACTATGTTTGCTCAATGGTAGCAATAACTCAATAACATCTATCAAATTGCTAATAATCATTCTTGGTGTAACTTTTAATGGCTAGAAAAAAAACACACTAAAAACACAAATGCAAAAGCAATTAACAAAATAATTCAGAGCAATTGCCTTCATGTAATGATCTTTCATAGACGTAAACAAGTTTTTAGAGGGCTTGAAATTGAAATATAATTGCTGTATAAATAATTGCATTGCACTCTTGCATAAAAGTGTTTCAACAGTATGATCAAAAAAGAGCTCATGGTCAAAGTCTACCACACAGCATGAGAGAAAAGAGTGACAGGCAAAGCAATTCTAAGAAATGCATTGCCACAAGTAAATTGTAAGTCATGCAGTACCAGTAAAATAGGTTGAATATGAGGACACCAAATTGCTATGGACCTTGTTCAAGAATAGAATTAATCTCCATTGACAAACATGGTAAGTAGGAAAAGATAAACAAACAAAAATTAACATTAATTAAAATGTTGGTTTAGATGTAACTATGTAATAGTGACAGATTCCAACTCAACTCAACAAAGTCTTGTCCCAACTATTTGGAAGGACTATGTGAATCCTATCTCATCATTTTGCTCCAATTTCATCAACCTCATTTGTCAGCCACAAAAAAATCATCACTGATAAAATCAAAACGCAACTACAATTAATGCACAAATACATACATACACTAGGCACACACATGCAAACATATTCCTTCTGAATCATCAATTTTTACAAGTTTCACAGATATCAGCTACAAATAAATCCTTCTGCTAAATTCAATTGAAAGCAAAAGTGAAATTGTTACCAATCTTGCCACGACATTTCCAGCTGTGACCTTGCCAGGGCCATAATAACTCCAGGATAAACCGGCACTATGGGCACCCCCTCGGAAGCAGCTTCTAAGGCGATTCTATCAGCCACAGCCTTCGATTTCTCATACTCCGTGCAGAAGTATTTCCCAGGATGGATCTGTCACAACAAATGATCTTCTAAGAACCAAAGAAACAAAACAAAACAATCAATATCATCATATCAAATTGTAAATTTGTAATCGATAACGTTACTTGACTCTCGTCTGCAACATATCCATCAGTCGATCCAAGCGCGAAAAAGGACGACGTGTATATTATCTTCTCTACTGTCTTTATTTCTTTATATGCTTGCAATACGTTCCTCAATCCTCCAACATTGACCTAAAAGAGTTAGATAAACACAAGTTTATATCTGAATTCAATGAATTTCAAGTTTAATTCGGGAGGATGTGTGGCTTGCCAAGAAGAATCTAGAAGGTTCCGGAAGCCAAGGCTCGACGAGGGCGGCTGCGTGGAAGATGGCGTGGCATCCGGAGCAGGCGGCCAGGAGTGATTGGTAGTCGGTCACATCTCCATAGGCTAGCTCCAGGGCTCCGTCACCGTCCGTGGGCGGAGGAATGGAGGAGAGGTCGCTGGTAGGCCGGACGAACGCCCTGACGGAGTGGCCGTGTTTCAGTAGGGCGTGGCAGAGTCTTCCACCTAGGTAACCTGAAGCACCGGTGACCAATACCTTCATGTCGCGTCTCGCGCAATGAAGTCAACAACGGACTTCCTTCGCTGCCATCACCGTTCAAGTAGGTGTATACTTTAAAATTTTGCCCTGACGGCCCAAAATTTTGATATATTGTTATTTAGTACCTATATAATATGTATTCTCTCATCCATGCCCTTTCTTTAGACCCTTTCTGCCCTCAAAGCATAGTGGTCTGTTCATGAAGTAGAAGTAGGAGAGAAGTGGGGGGAAAGGAGATAAGAAGGGGGGAAAATGATTGGTGTGATTTTGAGGAATGATGCTGATTTTACATATCAACAATGCTTTTATAAGTTCCAGCTTATTTAAGTAAAATCTCTTAATTATGAGATGATTTAAAAATTAAAAATAAAGTGCCTGTAATAAAATTGTTTAACAGTTATAAAAAAACCTGCATCATATAAATTCAAATTTCATTTATAAGTAGCATTTCCCTTTTACCCAATGTTGTCATTCAAAGTGACAATTCTCTTGCCATTTCACTTTGCTCCAGTGAACTTGAGAGATCCATGCATGTTAAACTATAGTCCAGTATTGTCAGCTTCAACTATCGTTTTACTCTGGGGCCTTTCAAGTTAAAACACCTCAACAATTGATTAATTTACAATCAGAATGGAAGAAATCATGCTGCCCTAGCAATTATTATAAATGCAAAACTAGATAATACCAAAAAGTGATTTTTATTTTTTTATCTTGCAAAATAACAAATATTCTCTGTCGTCATGTTATTGTTTCTACTCTGCATTCTGCAAACCTCATGGTGTATTTTTACCAAAGACTCTATAACAAACAAAGTTCAGCTAACCAAATTAAGCAATTTGGTGGATATTACACTCATAAATTCTTCTCATTTCTAGTACATTTAGTTAGGGTTTCCCCCAGTGGAGTAGCTGTACATTTTCTAAGTTAGAAAAAAACGCGATTAGTTCAAACCACGGGAATATCCATATTACCTCCACAACAACAGCAAAATGAAAATTGCCATCCACTGCCATACTTAATTCTTTCTGGTATTTCATGATCTCCGGCCTACAACATTGGTCTTGGTTTGGTTCAAATTTGCAACACTTCAAACGAATTGCCGAGGACCCCATGTGGTGAACTGTCTGAATTCACTGACAAGCTTCTGCTGAGATTCATATCAGTCGACAATATTATAACCTTGAGCGAAGAATGCATTTAATAGGATTGAAAGATGAATGCCTTCGCGTTGAAGCAAATGGTGGCAGATTCGAGAAGTGTGATGATCTCATATCCCAGTCTTCGACATTCTTGGGAACACATACGTCAAAAAGAATTTGGCCAAGAACCCCATGAGCATTGATGCTTGGTGGGCTTGATAGATGAATAAAGTCTTCTTTACGTTCATCCGGCACAGACCCAACATCTCTACCCCCATCATACTCCGCTGAACTGGGAACAAGGAAGTGGTCGTTCAGCTCAAGAGCAACTCTGCCAAAGCTCTGATTTGAGCTCGCTGCTGCTTTCCTCAGCTGGTAAAACGGCTCAGAGATCTCCTCATGTGTCCCCTCCAAGCCCATTCTCTCTCCTTCAAGTTGTCGAATTCTATGAGAATAAATTACAGTGGCCTTTCCAAGTAGCTCAGTCACAGCAGCCTTGTAGTCGATCGGGTAACTGCCGATAATGACCTGTGCGACAGCAATGAAGCACACGAAGAGGATTTAAATTAACTACACAATGGATTGCAAAGAATTAGAAAATGAAAAAAGTTAGGAACTAAGAAGAATAGGAGATACTTGCAAAGCCAATATTTCTTAGTGTTTCCATCATCAAGAAAATGAACTTTTTGCCCATAGAAAGAATCCAGATGCACTTCTATTTTTATTTTTATTTTATTTTTTTTTTTGGGGGGGGGGGGGGGGGGGGAAGGGTTTGTAAAGTTGGATGCATATTTCAAAACTTCATTTTTTTTCCTGATAGAGAGAAAAATGTCCTTAACGTATTTACTACATTGTGTTTTCTTCCCAACAGTTGCTCTATAGTCTATAGGAAGCAAAAAAAAATTTTATCGGTATTGTCTATAGGAAGCAAATTGAACACAAAAATAGGTTCAACGTTCTCAAATCATTACTGAGCATGGATAATCCAGCAACGGAAGAAAAAAATCAATTCTTTACTGGGAAGACACTTTGTTTATTATTATATTATTTTGGTTTCAGCAATCAAAAAGGGACAGCTAAATCTGTAACCAGTATTCCATTTCCACTATCCCAAATGGTGGGAAACGCACAAAGGTTAGCAACTTTGGTGTCTTGTGACTTTCACTAGGGCAGAAAGATGGGGGAAAGTCCTGTGTATTTTTGTTATTGTGCAGCAAAATATGATCCATGAAAGATTGACACCAAACAATTGGGAATACACCTCTTGTGTGTTCTAATGTGCAGTCAAAGCACAGCCACAAGTTTCTTGGCAGCAAAGTTGCCCATGTGTTTTTGACCCTACCCAAGTGTTTTTTAGTCAAGGAACAACAGCATGTTCCTTATTTTTAACTGTTGTTTCTTCAGTTAGATTGTAGTTTCAAAAACCTTTTTTTTTCCCCAATGAATACAGTTTTAAAAACTATAAGAGCCCCAAGACATCAATATCTTGCAACATCTTCTGAGATAAATTAAGACTTGAAACCATGTCTGGCAGCAAGCCATGATTGGAATAAGGTAACAAATTTTAAAAAATAAATAAACAAGGATTAGGAGCAGACCTACGTGAGGAGAGCTATTCCATTTCACCAGTTTAACATCACCCCCAAGCTCTTTTAGGCGTTGAGCAAAATTGCAGATAGTTTGATAGGGAGCAAGATCATCATATTCAGAGCACAATATGAGATATGGAGCCCCCATGCTCTGCACAAGAATAATAATGAACAAACAGAGCAGAAAGGAAAAGCAACAACTTTAAATAGCAGTAAATCTGACATATACGTACTACAGAAGAGTACAGAGTCTGCCAGTACTCAGCACGCTGTGATTCAAATCTGCTAAGGAAGAGGCCATCCAGACTGGAAGCAATTCCATTTGCAATCCATGATGCTAGTCTTGGAGGATGGGACATCTTAAGAACGGAGGGGTGAAGAACGAATCGGGTACCCAAATCACTGGTAAAATCCACTGGACTTGAATCATAAATGTGGCCAGAAACACAATCTCTAACCAGTCGGTACTCATCCTTTACAAGAAAGAAACTATAAGGTGAACCAAACCATGTATTGAAGTTCTCAAATAATCTAATTATAGAAACACCAAAAAATGATTATCCACGTCTCTAATGAAATGCAAAAACAAGAACTCTAACCATGATATGATAATTTGGTCAATCCAGGTTATAAATCTTTCCATAGACCATGTCAACCGGATATGGTGAAAAGGTTACACAAATGAGATAATATAAGCTGATATTTTTAGCAAATTAAAAAAAAAAAATTATAACAAAAGAAAAGAAAAAGAACCAAACAATAAAATTAAAGCATACCAGATTAACCTGTGCTTCACATTTTCCATCAATTATCTGCACAGTTTAGAGAAAAAAATAGTTATAATGCTACAGGTTAGAATAAGCACTCAAACATCCAAGACCCTGGAATGCTACATTTCAATACACAAACAAACAATAAAAAAATGTAAATATTCACCCTTACACGATGTTTTATTGTTCAACCTTACACGTGTTGTCATATACACGCTACATTTCAATACACAAACAAACAATAAAAAAATGTAAATATTCACCCTTACACGATGTTTTATTGTTCAACCTTACACGTGTTGTCATATACACATCCAAGATAGAATTTTTTGTGTTTTTCTTTTCTTTTCTTTCTTTCTTTTTATTTATTTATTTATTTTGTGATAGGACATGGAAGATTGAAATTACCTGAAGAACCTTGTACATGCACGCTTTTGGACCACCAGAAAAAGATGCAAAGACAACAGGGCATGGCCTAATTTTTAGCTCCTTCATATACAAAATGAAAGTAGAACAATTATTAGTTAAACTTAAAGATTCAATTTTTGAAAAAAATTAGGCTTATGATTCCCGAGTTTCAACAAATCAAAAAAGAAAAATAAAAGTGCAATTTTATTTTAAAGGCGGCATTGCAAGTTACACCCAGGAAAAAAAAAAACTGCTTAGTAAGATGAACCCTGCATAAATGAAACGAAGATGGGAGGCTTGTTCTAATTTCAACTTTCAATGTTTGTCCTTTTAAGGCTCCGTCTCAAGGTGTTCAATACCACACAAACCTTGCATGAGATTGTAGCTCACTAGCCCTATAGACATTCATTTGGAATAACAATTGAAAGACCATACACCTATCAAAAAATAATTGAAAGAACAAACAATGACATACAAGAGCCATCCAATTGTAATTGGTGAACTTCCACAGGGCTTGGTACAACCAAAAATAAATAATAAAAAAAAAAATTATAGCACTGACCTTCACAAGCTCATTGAGAATTTCGAACGCCAAAGATGTGGCTTTATCAGGGAAGAATCTGCAAATAATATTGATGTTAAACTTATTAAGTCCCCCTGGTGCCTTTTTTTATAAATTCTTTACTTATCAAAATAAAAAAGTAAACTCATTATGTCAAAATGTAAAATAAAATAACACTCTTTCTTAACAACATGGTGAATTGTTTGTCTTCCAATCCAAAGACAGTACATTAAAATGTCAAACTTCAACTTTGTTACTATTAGTCAAACAATCCCTCAATTAGATAAATCAAATTTTAAATGCCAGAACTTTTGAAATATTTTGCCACCAAAGTTCTCAGATTCTTGTCAAAACACTTCATCTTGATTTCAAAACTCATTTTCTACTGCATGGAGTCTTATTCAGTTCCCTCATTAATGAAAAGTTATATAATTACCAGCTAATGAGATTAGTGACCAAGTAAAATACAAAGTTTATATAATTAACTTTGCAATATTGCCAATCTAGCATGGTGACATTGGATAAAAAGAAGTGTTATACTTTTAGAATAGTTCCATTCATACACAATCTGAAGCACCAGTTAGTACTAGAAAATCATTTAGTAAAGTTCTCTGTTTCTATAATTTGCAGAGTCTAAGCAGCTTTTGTGGGAAAACATACATGCACATGGTTCCCACAAGTGTCAACTAAAAGTTACAAAACCTATTGAAAAATAAACCTGGAAGTCGCCCAACTAGTTATATAGTCAGCAAAAAACAAAATAAATTTTCAAAACTATCAAAACTAAGTACCAAATGTGCTCCAAAGAGGCTTTCCCTGTAACTGTCTCTTCTTTTGTAGATTTTTTGGGGTCGCTAAGACCTTTGTAATGTTTTTTGGGGTCTTTCCCCTGTTGCCTTTCTCGGGCATTCTTTAATATATATCTTACTTATCAAAAAAAAAAAAGAAGTACCAAATGTGCTACTATTTTCCTAAATCATTTTGCTTCTGCTTGGGGAAGCAAAATTTTCACTACAGAGGAAAACTAACCGAGATCTGAGTTAAAGTGATTTCCCAGCACATTATTATCTTAACAATCCACTTAATCAAATCAGAGAGAATGAAAATTTCTATGGGATTTTTACCTATACATGAAAATTCTTGAGCCCCAACCAAGCTTACCTAGACTGGAGATGCCCCATGCCAACCATAGAGCACCACAAGGAAGAATTGATTGCTTGACCCTAGAGAGTTTTAGCATTTAAAAGGTTCACAAAACATAAAAACTCACTGAATAAATTATTTCAAACCATGTTCTAGATCAAGGGATTTCAACCCTAGAAAATTTTAGCATTTAAAAAGTTACTTAAAATTGGAATTTTATATGAAAAGCAAAATTTGTGTTTTATTTATTATTTTCCATGGATTGGTAGAAGCACTGAGTTCAAGTCACTAGAATCTCAAGTTCAATTCAAAGTTCCTCATAAGCACAAGTTTGATTTACTAAAGTTCAAAGCAGGGAATCTCACACGACTAACGATCACTTCTGGCAGTACACTAAAGTAACTACATGCAGAAATAGAGCTTACTCGTGACATCTCAGAGGCATATTTTTCACAGCTTACTGATCTCATGCAGTCGACGCTTCCATTCTTTCGATGACCTAATATATGGAATATGCTTTTTAATTGTATAACATCATCAGCACAAGCACATTATTTAAGCCTATTAGCAGCTCACACACCCGACACTTCCATTTTAGCACTTGCACTGAAGTTACATGTATACAGTATACATGTACATCATCCTCACAGGCACATATTTCACAGCTTATCTAACCTAAAATAGCATGATTACATATCCTAAATTTCAATAAAAGCATCACACAGTTGGAAATATATCTATCTACACACGCAATAAAAGTTAAGAGGCATACACACAAATGGGATCAACATTGGGAGCTTTTATCTGGGTCAAGTGTCGGATTCTTGTCAGTATATGAGAGCACTAATACAATCTTCTTTGTAGACAAATGGTAGGCCACTGCACTATTAGAACATGTAACAAGATAGATTGACAGTGATAACAATAGAATTTCATCGCTTAAATTTATCTCAGAATAAATTTTTCTTAATAAACATGGCTAGAAATGCATATTCCTAAGATATTTGATTCTGTCCAAAAGTTTCAAAACCTATATCAAAGGAATTGGGAAAATTACACTGAATACCAATTTACAACTTGGGATTCCAGTAGACCCACTACACCTAAATACCTAAAGAACCTAAGTTCCGGTAGCAACTACGTACAAGGTCGGGCAGACCAGATATTCACCGTCCCCAAGAACATCCCACTCAAATTCATTCTCTCCCGCAAACAAGCACATAAAAACCCATAGATTACCATATTTAAACGGTTTTGTTAACTCAGTCATAATCAATCAAACCCGGAAAGGCGAACAGAAAATAAGAGTTCAACAAGTCTTTGATAATTAAATCAATCAAAATATGAATCGGAATCGGAATCGGAACATGAAAATACCAAATTCAGAGAAACTGAACTTACTGATTGAGAAATTGGGAATGGCAGACGAGGGAATTCCAACCCAGAGAGGAGTAGAGCTCCATATAGTTCTTCAAGTGCCTCTCCTGACTCGACATCCAGGCGAACACCACCACTATTCCTTCCACTTTCCCACCTTCTTTTCTTCCCCAATAATACCTTCCCCCAAATCCCCACATCTTCACACCTCCTTTTCTCCCCGAAAAACAAAGTTCCAGGAAAATTGTAACCGATTGTCGAATCTAAGCTTTGAAAAAGGGCAACTTTCGTTACCAGGTTTCCCAGGAATTAAGTATTGCAGAGAATTGAATTCAATAGTCAGGAAGAAATGCAGGTAGAGACAGAGTCGATTCTGGTCGATGATTATTTACAGCTTTTCGTATTGGATGAGAGGAGGTTGCCATACTGGGACTTTTGACTTTTCTGCAATCATTGACGCTATAATCTCAATTTTTACGTCATTCATGCAAATTTTTTTAATATATTTTTCATGATTCATGTAATTTTTTTCTATTATTTTTTTTCCTGCAGTATTTAAATCTTTAATCTTGAAAAATTGTCCGAACACATCCTTATAAAAAACTCTTTTTTAACTTAAAATGTGAAAATTTAATTAGTAGTAAATTCTTTAATATTTTTTGAAACAAATATTTCTATTAAAAAAATTAATTCAAATATGTCTTTTAAAAAATATAGAAATCAAGAAAATAATTAAAAGAATTGTGTGAGTCATGAATTTTTTTTTTTTTAAAAAAAAAAAATCTTAGTTAAATTCTGCCCTTTTTTTCTTTTTTCTTTTGGCTGATATTTTGTCCTTCGTTTTCTAAAATATTGTTAATTTAAAAAAATTATCAACCCTCAAGTCATTTCAAAATTTTAAATTATTTTTTATGGGTAATATATTGAGTTTAAATGACACATAATTTTTTTATTATAAATAATTTAAAAATTAAATTTTTATTTATGTCAACAATATTTTCCACTAATTCCAAGACAATTTAATAGTTAAAAGATAGTTAAATATAGATGCTTTTTATAATAAAATTTTAAGTCCTGTAACTCTGTTTCCTCGGTTCCAATGAATGTAATTCTTAATTATTATTTTTCAAGTAATTTTATTTAAAGTTTTAAGCTATTAAAATACAATAATCTTATTTTTTCATTCGAGTTTGTTTGGAAAAAATTATAATCGATTACGTAAAATACAGAGGAATTGGTTATATGTTTTTTTGTTGTTTAATAAGTATCTTTTAACAGTATATTAATTCATATTTAATTCTAAAAAATACCTTAAACCTATAAAAAAGTTAGTTTTCTTAAAAATTAAATAATTTAATGAAATAATTTTGATTTGATTGAATTTAAAAATAAAACATAATTTTCGGACATAACAATGAATTGAGAGTTAGACAGGAGATAAATTATCCGGTAGATTATTGCATTACTGTCATTATGTTATGATAATCTTACAAATTTGAAAAGAGTAATTCAATTCATGAGAAAATTACTTTCCATAGTTCATCATATATTTAAAAATTTGTAAGACATTGTTTTACTCACAAATTTAAAAAATTTCTTAAATTTGTGAGAATCTGAAAGTTACTATCCGTGATTTACTGAATATTTAAAAGCTTGTGAGACAACATTATATATATAATATGGTATAACGATTTTATTGGATAATTTCTTGAGATAAAATAGATATTTTTTTGAGTAAATTATATTCATCTCTCTTAAGGTTTTTAACAATTACACAAATCTTTATGAGATTTCTGAAATTATACTGACATTTTCTACTTTACCTAATAATACTCTAATCAAAATGATAAAATTGTCCATTTTATTTATTTATTTTTGTAATTTTTTAATTTTGACCAAAATTTTCTAACTTTTTCTAAAGTTAGAAAAATTATTTTATATAAAAATAAATTTAAGGTTTTTATCAATATTTATTTAAAAAATGAAAAAAATTGATCGAAATTTAAAAAAAAAAAATCATGAAAGGAAAAATTTTGTTATTTTGAAGAAAAAAATTTAACTGAAAAAAAGTATCTGTATATTATAAAGTAAAATAAAAAAAATTAATGCAATTTATCCTTATTTTTTTTCCTGCAAGTCTATTATCATGTCACAATGCCATGCAGATGGGGTTAAAGAGTTGTGGCAAAACAAGTCAAGACCATTGGTTTCTCTATATTCTTTTGACAGCAGCTGAAAAGATGAAAATTAAAAAATTATTAAATAGTCTGTGATTATTGATTAAGTCAGTAATTTTAATTAATCATAAACTATCATATATATATATATATATATATACACACAAATTTATTTTCTTTTAAAAGTTAAACATGTTGTAGACATGAGAATTCAAAATTGACATGTTACAATAATTTCTCTGCCATTTACATGTTGGAGATCTTGTTCTTATCGCAATACTGCTGCAGATATCGCATCCAGTATTGTTACAACATATAAAATGGCGTAACGCAACAAAAACGTCTCTTTTCAGTGTGTTTTCCGGATTGGGACATTTGTTTGAGTAGCTTACACGATGTCAAGAACCCTTTCTCCAATTGTTTGTCCCTGTGGGCCTGCCTGTTTCTGCAAAACTTTAGACTACTTAAAATGCATTATCATCTAATGATACACAGATCAAATTAAATAAACAAAAGTTTTACTTTTTGTGTTTTCTAATTTTAGTGAATAAGTTTGTTAAAGATTTATATATATATATGTACATATTGTATGTATTTTACTTATTGACGTAAAAAATAAAGAGAATTAGAATCATGTGTATAGAAGAAATAAAACTTTTTATTATAAATAGATCAATTTGACTGCATAACTATGTAATTAATACAATTGATCTCGAAACTCAAATATAGAATAAGTTGCATATAGAATGAAATAATGCAAAGAGAGAGCCTCGGGAAAGATATCGAACTAATACGGTGCGTAATTAGGTTTGTAAATTAATTAGATTCAAATTAAATCAATAGCGCTTCAATATTTATTTGTTAAGAAAATTATCGATTCAGATTGGTCACATTTATAAATTTTTAATTCAAATTCAATTTTTTTTTTTATTATTGAATTGGATCCGACTTGATCCAAAATTTATATATATATATATATATATAAATATTATGTTATATTACATAGAATATGTGAATTTTAAGATATATATATATATATATATATAAAACTTTAACTCTACTCATCCTAACAAAGTCTTATATAATTTGAAATTTAATATAATACTTAAAAATTAATATAAGTGTTATATATAATTGAATCGGATCACTAAGGACATGATTAATTAAATTTATATCTGATTCATTCAACTAAATGAGTTATTGGATTCGAATGGTCCGATTCATTTACATTCTTATGCGTGATAATGTTCATATAGTTGCTTGAAACAAGATATTACAGGGAAAAAAAATCCGATTTTTATATTTGCATCAATCTAGTAAATGAGTTCCATTTTGCCCAAATCAAAGTCCTATTTTAATTTCTCAACAGAAGGTGTGAATTCAAATTCCTTTTTCATTTTATTTCTGTCATTGACAAAAAAAAAATCACGCAACCTCCTCTGAAATTTCTAATAAATACATTCATTATTTTGAAAATTTTGAAATTACACTATATTCTTTTATTTTTTCTAACAAGTTACATAAAACTTCTTGCATGATAAAGGAATAATAATATGTCATTATTATATTTTTTTTAATGCCAATAATACCCTTAAGAAAGGTATAAAAACTATAATACCCTTACTAAATGACGTCAAAAGGCAAATTTACCCTTATCATCGGCTCCAAACAATTCCACCACTTAACTCTATCACCGTTACCTACGAACGAAAAAACACCTAATACATATATAGTATGAAGTTTTTTCATGGTCATTTAAATCAGTTTTATAATATGTGATATGTATTTTAAATTAAAATATCATGATATCATATATGTCACATGTCTTAAACTTGTTTGAATATTCATGACATTTTTTCATACTACCTTATCATGCACCATCAAATTCATCACACCAATCAAAAGGAAACAATCCACCACTAAATTCTATTGACTTTTGACCATTTGTTGCAATAGTTACTAAGCTGCTTCTTCTTCAACTTTTGGCCAACTTACAAAACACTCTTTAAGGTCTAAGCGGGAGGTGTTCAGTCAAATTCAAGATTCATGTTGGAGAAGCTTTTGAGTTGAGTTGGTTGATAGCAAAATTATGTAAAATTGTTGATATTGTTCAGTTGAGTTGAGTTGAGTTAATTGTAATATTGTAATACTTATTATTTCATTCTATACTTGTAAGAAGAGTTTTATTTTTTGGCATAAATCAATATTATTGCAATAGGAGAATACCAATTTTTTTGTTTTGTTTTTCATTTCATTATTTAATCCTTAAATTTTCAATAGAACTCCAGATTTTATATATCCTGTTTCCATATTTTTAATGTCTTGATATAATATTGATGAGGTTAGTGATTGTATTAAGACTCAGACAGCCAAACTGCCCAATTTATTACACAGCAAATAAAGGGTGTCCTGCATTAAGTCCACCCACTTTCTGGATGACAACTGGTTGCAATTTTTCTGATGATCCTGCCTAGCAAAGCTAGACAACATGCAATAAATTATTTATATATATATATATATATATATATATAGATAGATAGATATTTTCAGATTACACAATAATGAGGAGTTTTCTCTTAGACCCACCTCGTTGATATAGAAATTGGAATTTTATATCCTTTCCTAAACTATTATTTTTAGATAAAACTGTTGATAAAGATAAGAGAAATAAATAAAGTATATATGTATATGTATCTTGAGTGTATCATATTACAAGGAGAAACTCTTTTATATACAGGAGCTAAAATGATATACAAGATACAAAACTATATACAGAAAAGAAAATGAAAAAGAAAATGGAATATGTTATAATAATACTAGAATTCGTAACCTTACTTATAAACTGTAAGTACATATGTATAATATATATATATATATATATATCTAACAAAAACAAAATATTATCTTTATTCAAATTTGTGAGGCAGACATCCATTTCCAAAGGGAAGTTCAAATTCAAATTTTTTTTCCGAGTACCAAGGCCATTGTTATCATGTCAGAAGGAATATATCCCGTGGCCAGGTTGCTAATTCTGAAGATCAGGGATCCCCAGATTTTTGATGTAATATTGATGAGGTTAGTGATTGTATTAAGACTCAGACAGCCAAACTGCCCAATTTATTACACAAGCAAATAAAGGGTGTCCTGCATTATGTCCACCCACTTTCTGGATGACAACTGGTTGCAATTTTTCTGATGATCCTGCCTAGCAAAGCTAGACAACATGCAATAAATTATATATATATAGATAGATATCTTCAGATTACACAATAATGAGGAGTTTTCTGTTAGACCCACCTCATTGATATAGAAATGATGTTGACTGTTGGAATTTTATATCCTTTCCTAAACTATTATTTTTAGATAAAACTGTTGATAAAGATAACAAAAATAAATGAAGTATATATGTATATATATCTTGAGTGTATCATATTATAAGGAGAAACTCTTTTACATGCAGGAGTTAAAATAATATACAAGGTACAAAACTATATACGGGAAAGAAAATGAAAAAGAAAACAGAATATGCTATAATAATACTAGAATTCCTAACCCTACTTATAAACTGTAAGTACACATGTATAATACATATATCTAACAAAAACAAAATATTATCTTTATTCAAATTTGTGAGGCAGACATCCATTTCCAAAGGGAAGTTCAAATTCAAATTTTTCTTACCAGTACCAAGGCCATTGTTATCATGTCAGAAGGAATATATCCCGTGGCCAGGTTGCTAATTCTGAAGATCTGGGATCCCCAGATTTTTGAAACTTTTCCAAATTCTCTCTTTCTTTACTTAATCATATTCCTATTTGACTTGAAACTCAATTTTTTTTTCTTTTTTTGATGTATCCGTGCAGGAGGTAATTAGAGGGTCAAGAAGAAGAAGAAGAAGAAGAAGCAGCAGCAGCTTGGTCACTCATAATTTTTGCTTCATTTTTTTTTTTTGAAAACATTTATTTTATTTTTAAAAAATTAGTTTTTTTCTCATTAGTGTTGTGCCATTTTGAGTCCCACATCGAATAGGAGTCGGGTACTCGTGTCGCTTATAAGTTTCAATCGCCCTTTCTCTTGAATCAGGTCTTTTCTGTCCAAAAAGAACAAAGTCGTGAGGACTCTCAAGCCTATTATGTACCAGGACGAAAAAGTGCAGCATATTAATAAAATAGATCCGATTAAAGATTGAGATTTATAAACTAATTGATTTAAAAGGGTGGGTGTGTTATGTGTTGATATTTAGAAGCCATTTTGCTTCTCATTTATAGCTACCAAAACTTCTCATTCTTTTTAGGTAAGCAAAATTTTCATTGATTAGCAGCTTAACCGATCCATGAAGATGCATTAATCACGTGAAAGGTACTTTGCTTAACACACTGGGCTTCTTGCAATTTCGAATAACTTGCATTATTTTCATTACTGCCCCCGGCGCACTTTAGCACATAGTCTACAAACAATTGACAAAATATACCACCTTTAAATCTCCAATAACGTTTTATTGTCTATCAAACTATGTCTATTATGTATTCATTTTTTTAAGAGCATTTTTAGTAGTGATTCAAAATTTTATTTAAATTTGAGTAAAATGTGAATTAGAGTTTTATTCTTTTCAAACAATTTTGTATTTATTTGAGTCTGAATTTAAGTAAAATTTTATTTGAGTCTAAATTTTAATAATCACTAAATAAGATTTTTATGAATTTTGACTTAAATTTAAATTTAAGTCAAGATTTAAGTCACAGTTAGAAATACTCTTACACGAGTAAAATTCATCCCTAGTCGCATAAATGTAGGTCCCACTTTATATAATAGAATGGACACAAGGTGGACATATTTTGATAGGGTAACAAAAAATTACTCATCTATTTATTTATATATATATATACACACACACACACATACATACATACATACAAGTAATCAAATATAAGCAAGATTGTGGTCTTCTTCAAATAATGTAAGTGTTTACTTTTTATTAAGTTAGTATGAGTTCAATTCCTGCTAAGTTTGACAATTATTAAAAAATTTCTTATAATCTTATAGGAACTTTTTCCTGTAATATATGATGTTATAATGACCTCATTTATTAGAATTGTAAATAAATTAATATTAATAAAAAAAATATGAATTTATTATTTTATCTTTATAATAATTACACTAATTTTTTTATAATATTTGATAATTATAAATATATTTTTTATATAATTTTTTCTTTTAAATAAAAGAATTCAGTATAATATATAATTGTACCGAAAGAAACTTATTGTACGGATGAGAATTTGTGCACTGTGAAAATTGAAAAAGAGGTTACTGCAGTTTCAAAGAATATAAAGAAAGTCGTATAGTTATCAAATAAGTCGAAGAATATCAATCTAATTATTTCAATAAAAAAGTATGCGTATCGCGATCACATGCGCACTATAGCACCTATCACTGACAGTGATCAATATTCCTACCTATTATAATGGAGTACATTAAATTTTAATCGCCCAGGATGATCCTGATTTCGCCCGTAAGAAACAAGGAGTTCCAACTAGCAGACAATGGTTGAGAGCACAAATTTGCATCGAATTACAACACAATAGTACAAGAATACCTTTTACTTTACTGTTGTTTTGTCGGGGACATTTGATTTTAATAGTTGGAAACGGCGCAAGAATTCGTCAGGCCAAAAAAGGAAAGAGTTTTGATTGCAACGATCGATCGATTGATCCGGCGGAGACAAGAAGAACCTCAAGAAACATTCTTCGAATTTCTGGGTTCTTTGGAAGGAGACAGATTATACATATAATATTGTAGAGAGAGAGAGAGAGAGAGAGAGAGAGGAGATGATGGGATGGAGACGAAGTTGAAGAAGAAAGCAGAGGAAGATGGCGAGGGCAGACTTGGGATATAACGGGAGAGGCAAATGGTGTTCGTACAAGCGAACGACTCTCATTCTTTGTACTATCAACATCGGCGTTGCTCTCTATGTTCTTCACTCTTTGTATACTTCGCTTTATATCTACCCCTATAACGATTCACAAACCGGTATGAGTTCGGTCCGCACTTCGTTTGAATTTTAGAAATGTATTCTTCTGAAGAACCCATTTGCTAATTGTTTTTTTTTTTTTTTTTTTTAAGATACCCAATTGCGATTTATGTTGTCTCTTCAATGTTGTATGCTTGTTTGTTGATGGGTTTTCAATATACAGCTATTAGGTACACCCCAGATCAGATTAGGAAAATGGAAGAATCAATTCGTATACGAAAAGCATCGGAACCTATAGAGCTTGTTAAATTGGTAAGACCCATTTTAGGTTTTTGGGATTTGTAGTAATTTTGTACTATTTTTGGTATGTTGAATTGGAGTTGTGGGTATTTGGTTGTTCTGTGCTAATTGCTATTGCTTAATTAGTCATATGATTAACTATGTTACTTTGTTTTGTTGTGGTAAAAGGTTAAAGAAATCAAGAAGGAACTTTTGAGTGAAGAAAGGGTGGTTGAATTGCCAGCGGCATTTGAAACAGAAGATAATGGATGAGATTTTGGAAATGTTGAGGCATTTGAATACTAATGCAAGTGTGAGTGAGCAGCGAGGTGGGGAACCTTACCTTTTTCCAATGTTATGCATTGTTGTCTCTTTATCTGCATTATGAAATTATCGTCTACTCATAATTGAAAATGGCCTATTCCTTATCCTGGAATTTTTTTTAGACAACGCTGTCAGTATTTGTAAAATTCATGTGCTAATTAAGTTCTGCTTGGACAGTTGCAATGCAGTACAAGATTTTGAATATTGCATTATAGGTGCACTTTGCTATATTTGAAAAATGGAACTTGTTCATAAAAGCAGAACAAAAATAGAAAAAAACTTATGTGAAGTTAAAAAGTCATGCTACTGTGAAGAATCTTTTAGGTTGTTATTTAATGATATCAAACATGATGCCAATCTTGAAGTTTCTGTACAAGGTCCAAGTATAATGTAATTATAAGTTACTCATAGCTATTATGTTTTTTTTTTGAAGTGGTTAAATAGTGGAGTACTTGCAGAGTTGTTTGAGTGTAGATTACATACCACTACAAACTGTGATCACATTAAGCATATAGCAGTAATTTATTTAATTAATATCTATAATAATGACAATTCAACTCACATCCACTTACCCAAACAAAAAATAAAAAATTCATGTCCATGAATGGAATTATAAATTGATGATTTGATTTCGGTTAACTCTCATTAGAATCTTATTTGGAATTTTGTATAAGGTTACTGCATTCCTGCTGCACACTCTTGCCCTAGGTAAAAATCAGCTTCTGCTGAAGCCTGGTTTTGGATTTGATGGGCAGCCTGAAATTCCAATGAGTATGTTCCAACATCAAATGGTTATGAATTGTAGTGTAATGATTTCATCTACAAAATATTTCCAAATCTTTCAGGAAAGGGGTTTTCAAATGCTTTAACTAGAGTTCAGCTAAAAGACATTTACTGTTTGGTATTTCAGATTAGTCTTCATTAGGGTTATCTGTTGCTTTTTCCATCCTCTCTCCAAAATGTTTGTAATCATCACAGGTTCATGCCTCCTCCCGGGGGTCTTGTCTTTTGGCCCAATTTCCTATTTAATATACATTTTGATTTTACAACATAGTTTACAATAATAATATGTGAAAAAGACTTTAGTTTGTTATAAATATGTAGAAACTTACAAGAATTGTCAAATCAAGTACTACTTCATCAACCTGAAGATGAGAATGATTAACAGAAAATCTGGAACCTCTATCCCTGAAAATATCGGGGTAATATGAAAATACTTTATTATCATCACCAGCATCATCATCATCACCATCATCATGAGCTAAAATTGGCGAGTAAAAAAAATATCTTGATTTGTTGGATTAACAAGCCCAAATGCAGAAGCTTTATTCTTGAGAAAAACCAACAATTCTGTAACTAGAACCCGCCCCCTCCCTGCGAAAAAAAAGGATAGATTTGCATAAGAGCATCAGTACATAGTTTTTCCCTATGGCATCTAAGCCCTGCACTTGGATAACTCCTGGAGCCGAAGGCCAGTGTTCTGTTTTTAGAGTTTAAGCAATGACACTCAATTATTTCCCTTCAGAAATCCATATTTTTAATAGTGTAATGGGATAACCACCTTTTTTTAATCAAAAATTGAAATAACATCCAATTAAGAAAAGTCACCCGAACCTGACAATTCACCACAAGAGGATGTCAAATTTTGACATGACACGTTACTTCTTAGGTGCTATAATAGAGTTGGGTGTTACCTTTTTTTTCTGGGGGTTACAAGCTTGTTACCTTTGCATCACTGGGTATTCTTGAACAAAGACTCAATTTTTTTCTTCTGAAACATTTGGACAATTGACATGAGTTGTTTTAGCTACTTGCTCTAGAGGAAATGAACTGAGGTCATATTATTTAGTTTGTAATTTTGGGTTTGAATTCCTTATTTTCTGTGCTTGCTCTCATGTACTGTTCAGAACATTTGCATAGCAATATTGGAAAAGCAGGGGACACCTCATCTCTGCTATATTTGTTGCAGGCTTGCAGCTTCCCTAGCAAAGGAGGATTTGCTTGCTAACTCTGAGAGTTGGCCATGATAGGCATCTTAATTTTTCCCCTTCCCCCTTTCTTTAGAAAGTACTGTTGGCATCTTTAAGATTTATGAACTCGAAGACTCATGTACTTCAAATGTCATCTTGCAGACCATTGTTTATCACATCTTTTATCCGAAATTGTGACATGATCATATTTCAGTTGTCTTTCTCATTACATATAAATTTGTGCCATATCAAGGGATGGAAAAATTTGACTCGAACTTACTTCGGCAGACGCTTGAGTTAAATTCACTTTAGATTGGCTGGTGCATCTGTCGGGGCTAGGTTTAGACTTGATTTTTAAGTTTTTTTTTTTTGGCAAAAAATAATTTTTATTCCATTTGACTAATTTTTAACATCATCAAATCTTAGTTTATAAACCTTATAATATTAATATTATTGTTTGATCTTAGTGGCTTGGTGGGTCTGGCATGGCCTGGAAACTTTCCTTGAATTCATTGTAACTCGGCCTTGCGGCTGCAATAACCATGTTTAATGTTTAGGATTAATTTTGTTAAGCTATTAGATGGATGAGAAATTGTTGCATGGTGGATTCCTTATATATATATATATATATATATATATTTCTTTTTCTGGGTAAAGAGTAGCTGCTTTCCTATTATTATCAACCTACTAGCCCAAATTTTTTATTTAGTTATTGCCATTGCTTAGTGCGATATTATAACATTGGTTTGTCAGTATGAAAACATGGGGGCAAGTCAGGGGGCAGTCACTTTGTGCAAATAAAGCCAAAGTTAGGCTTATGGATAGTTTAATTGTTTAAACCTGCCAGCTTCTTATATTGATGAGGTCAACATTGGGTGATGGCCTTTGAGGAAATTAGAGTGTGGAAATAGTTTGAGTGTTAAGTACTTAATCTTTAGTTTGGAGCCAAAAATAAATTAAAAAATTGTTGCGAGTCAATCGACTTCATGGGTTTTTTTTTTTCTTTTCTTAAAAGCAAGCGAGGATGGAGGATGAAGATGGTAGCTTATTGAACTCAAGCACCTGATTTAGTGCCAATATGTCTTGCCAATGAAGCTAGTTGGCATCTTTGATTTCAAGGATAAGGTTTGTGAAGTTGTGGGTTAGGTATGATTTCAATCACTTGAAATGTAGTTAGACCCCAATTTGAGAAGGGAAAAAAAGGTTACAGTTAGACATTCTATGAAATGTGACTCTCTTTATTTATCATCTAAATATGAAATTCATCCTCTAGGATGCAGTCATTGGAGTGGCGTTTAGGCTTTGCAAGTGAAAGCATTACTTTTCTACTTTATGTACCTTAGAAGGCTATATAAATATAGACTTTTGTTTGAAATCCTTGAATGTGATTTCTCAATCTTAGCAAGGTTTTAAGTCTTAGCCTCAACGAAGTTGACTTAGATTGATGATGAGATGATATTGAGTATGTGAAGCAACTTCTTATCATCTCACGACATAGTGATATGTCTTGTGAACTGTCCTTTATTGGTGGGTTTCCTTACCAAACATACATGAGACATGAATGAAGGCTTTTTTCTCTCATTGTCTAACATGTATACCCGCTACAAATATATCTAACACACTAGAGAATAAATTTTACTCCTCTTACACTCTCCCATGTCAAAGATCACATATCATTTTGGGTTTTTCGCTAGAAATCAAATCTTAAATGAGGGTGGTAGGCAAGGATCAAAATTTCGTTTCGTAGTGTTGTTTCGGTCACCTATAAAACATAAACATTTCGGAAACATTTCGAAGACGTTTCGGAAATATAGTAGAAACGATGAAAAAAAGTAAAATATATAGAAACACTTAGGAAACATAAAGTAAAATATATGAATATGTGAAGATAAATATTATAATTAATTGAAAATGTTTTAGGGTACATGTCCATTCACACAAGAAGATACTAGGGTGAAATTAAAATTAAAAAAACGTAAAGTAAATTAGTCATTAATATCAAATAACTCTTTACTTATTAAAAACTAGTAAAAAATATTTAGAGCCAATTTGTTGATGTAATATGAATTTGTTATATATTTGCTATAAAATATGTAAAATTATTATAAACTATAAAATAATAAATATATATTGTGTAATATTCATGGATTAGACAATTTGACACACGTTACATATAATATAATAAATAAAAATATAGTAATTTAAATCTATTATAATTAGTAACTAAGTATTAAAATAAATTATTTATCTACATTTATTTCTATTTCTATTACTTTTACTTTTCATTTTCTATTATTTTTTAAGAAAAAATAGAAATATATTCTCATAATTTTGGATTTTAATCTTCCAGTCTCCTCTATTTAAAAAACAAATTGATATTATCTTTTATCAACTTCTAGAAATATTGTTGATACCAAAAAAATGTTTCTACTGTTTCGGTATGTTTTTATAGAAACAAATTTGTTTCCATGGAAACATGTGAACTTCGGTATTCCAATAGTGTTTCGTTTCGGTTCATTAGGAAACAGAAATGTTTTGGCTGTTTCGATGGAAACGAAAGGAAATTTTGATCCTTGGTGGCAAGAATTACCTGCTTTGTATTCAAAATCCATATAATTTTTCCCTCCTTACAGCCCACTCAATAAGAATAATTAAAGACATTCAGGAGCATCAGTGCATCACAAAGAATGCAGAATGAGGGTGATGGTGATGGTGATGGTGATGGGATTGGCAAGAATGTTGTTGAGAAGGAGAACATTGGAGATGATGGTGATGGTGATTTGTATTTATTTAGCTTACTTTCAGTAATCTCTCTCTCACTTATCCAAAACTCTCTCTCTCTCTCTCTCTCTATATATATATATATATATATGTTGGATTGTATTTGTTGAGAGCTTGATATACATTGTTGGCCAATTCTCTAATTGCTTAAGCTTTTGGGACAATTGGTGGCTTAACATAGGTATTAGAGCCTTGGTTGTGGGAGGTTTTGGGTTCAAGTCTCTCCATTTTGCATTTATTCGTGTTTAGTTTGTTTGTGCAAAATTATACTTTATCTGTTTTGTGTTTGTGCGTGGTTTGTATCTATCCACATGCGAGATCGGGGTCGCACCTGAGGGAGAGTGTTGAGAGCTTGATATACATTGTTGGCCCATTCTCTAACAGCTTAAGCTCTTGGGGCAATTGGTGGCTTAGCAGTATTGCATTTCTTTCCCTGTAATTGTATTGATACCTATTATCCATGTACAGCCAGTCCCAAGTCCAGAAAAATGAGGTTTGCATAAGGTATTGACAACTGGTGTAAAACCTTTGTCAAACCCCTTATGAGAACATGAATTCCTACTTGAGTTTGAACCTTAGAATGTTCCTCTTTGCTTGTGATATTGAGAACAACATTAATAATAATAATTATTATTATTATTATGGGATTTTTAAAGGAGATGAGGCTTTTGAACCTGTCCTTTTGTTGAGAATGAGAGTGGTACTTGGTGGGCGGGTGTGTCCGTGTGTGAGAGTGAGTTTGTGGACACTTCTACTTGTGAATTTTCTAATTTGGAAAGTGTGGTAGTTACTTGGAGTAGGTGTTTAGCTTCATCAAATGATTAGAGAAAGCTTTTACTTAAATGCTTGCCGGAAAGATGGATGGTTGTTTGCATTAGTTTGGCACATTCTTTATCTTGAAATGGTTCTTCAGGGTTTCTTAAAGCCTTTAAGGTGTTCAATACCTGGTCTAGTTACTCCATTTTATGCGATAAGTCAATAGTTAGAAATGATGTTTGTCATGCAATAGAGTGAGATTGATTTTTGTTTAAAATCACAGTACTGTATGCTAGGTCTGAGACTTCTTTCACTCCTTTTTCGTATTAATGTTCTTTCTATAGAGAAGCCTGCTCATCTTGTTTCCCAAGGCCTATAGGGAACAAACAACTGACATTTCATTCAACCATTTTTGAGTGTTCTAGAAGAAGGCCTTTGAAAGACGTATTATTGTTATTTGATCTCATGCTTTCCTTGAATATCCAGACCACTTAAATAAAATTTTCATTTTCTTATGAGAATTTAGATGTCAGCCATGAGTTGTGCATCTTATTCCTCTTAACCCAATAGGTTTATAGTAAATGTTGTAGTCATGATATTTCAAAGTCGGATTTTTATTTTTTATTTTTGATAAGTAAGGAATTTACAAAAATGGCACCAAGGGGGTGCGCCCATTTACATCCAAAACTACTACTATACAATCATAAAGTTTAAAAAAGAAAAGAAACTCTCTATATATAAAGGCCGAGCTCCCTGACATCCAAAAATAATGGCTACACTATACAATAGCCTTTACATTTCACAGGGGGGCCTTTATACCTTCAAAAACTTTATTGTACCTCTCTATCCAAATAATCCACCATAAGCATAAAGGAGTCAGATGCCACTTAAGTCTCGCTCGCCTGCTCAGCATTGTACATCTCCACGATGCCTCACCTCCGTCATGGACCAAGGCGTAACCAATTAATTATGAAGAGGTCAATCATTAAAGATCACACCATCTCTGTGACTGGACTCTTTTGTTCAATTGCACAGTTAATACCAATTAACAATGCTTTGGCATTTTTTTACACAAGTTATGTATAGTCAAAATCCTTTAAAAAGCCATGCTCCACCAGAAAAAAAAAAAGCAACTTTGGGAGGTACATTTGATTTCTGACTGGCTTTCTAGGGAAAATCCTAACTCCCTTCTTCTTTCAAAGAATTGTAGTAAGATTTTACTTCAAACTATCCTTTTTTGGATCCCACCCGCCATAGCTTATCCTCTTTTTCTTGGGACTACGTTGCCTATAAAGGAGATGATCAGCGGCGGATCTAGACAATTGATTGAGAGGGGGCAAAAATATAAAAATTATAATTTAAGGGAGTATCTCATAGAAATATGAAAAAATTGGGGGGTGGGGTGGCTCCTAATTTTTTTTATAAAAATTCCTTTAAAAATAATGGTAAAAAAAAAAAAAATCAAAAATTTAGGTTTTTTTTTTCAGGGTTTTTTGTGGGGGGGGGGGGGGGAGCCCTACATAGATCCGCCATTGCAGATGATTGAACTACATTGCCTCTTCAACTTCCCAATTATTATTATTTTATTTTATTTTTATCGGTTTCAACTTCCCAATTTTGTAACTGTTTAATGAATCTAATATCCCAAACCAGCTCCCCCCCAGCCCTCCTATAGGATTTGACCACCGAAGCCTGTCTTCTAGAGGCATTTCTAAAGAGATGAGAGAACATAGTGTACAGAAGCCCGATCTTACCAATAGTTTGTCCAGAATCCGACTCTTCTCCTCCCATTGCTCACTCTCCATTTCCTTCCTGCTTCCAATGGTCCTGCACACCCCCATCCTGAAAGAGGTTGTCACTTCCCTAAAGCACCAATCTTCCTCCTCGGACCCACTGCATTCTGTCACTCTACTCCAAAGGCAACTCCTCTCCACCCCATACTTCCAAAGCCACTTCCCTGGGATGGCCTTGTTGAACCTCCTCAAATCTCTCACTCCCAACTCTCCATTCTCTTGTGGGCTGCAGACCTTTTTTCAATCCACTATATGAAATTTGAACTCTTCCTCAGTTTCCCCTAAATAAGAAATTCCATTGCAGCTTCTCCAATTTGGACACTACCGGCACAAGGGTGGGGAATAGGGACATGAAGTAGGCAACTTTAACAAGTGCTTTTTAGAAAGGTAAGCCTGCCTCCTTTGCAGTTACTGCTTCCTCCACCCAGCAAGTCTTCTCTCAAACCTTTCTACCATTAAGTCCCATACTCCTGTGGCTCTAGCTGCAGAACCAAGCAGAAGGCCCAAATATGATTGGGAAAGATCCTGTTCTACATCCCAAAATTGCTGCCAAAGCCAACAATTCTCCACCTCCCCCACAGTCCGCTCTCTTCTGCAAATATTAATCTTCAGCCCTAAAATTACCTGGAAGCAAATCAGAATACACCATAAGAACCTTCACTGGGCAGTCTCTGTGCCACAAAAAAATTCCATCTCATCAACATATAACAAATGCATCTGAACCAAAGTCGAGCCTTTATCCTCACCAACAACAAAGCCTCTCAACATTCCCTCTTTTTACTGCCCTGTTCATTATGCCAGTGAAAGCTTCTGTAACAATAATGAAGAGATAGGGAGATGGAGGGTCCCTTTGGCAGCCCTCTACCAATGCTAAAGAAGGCCGTGTACGACCCATTGATCAGGATAGAGAATTCCACTGTAGAAATGCACTATTACATCCAAGATCTCAACTTCTGCCTGAAACCCTTTTTCCCCCCATCATGTATATAAAAAAGCCCCAGTTCACATGATTATAGGCCTTTTCAATATCTAGCTTGTTACAACCCTGGCGCTGAGTTGCCTTTTCTAACTCTCGAGTCCAATCATTCATTCGCCATTGAAAATGCACCCAAAATCTATCTCCCTCCAACAAACATATTCTGAACCTTCTCCCATCACCTTCTGGAGCCTGAGGGCAAGTCTTGGCTAGGAGCTTATAAAGGTCCCCTACCAAACTAATAGGCCAAAAGTCCTTCAACTCGATACCTTCAGCTTTCTTAGGAATGAGGACTATGAATGAAGCATTCATACTCCTCTCAAACTCCCTTGTTGGATGAAAAGGAGATACCATCTCCATCACTTTTGTTTTAACTACACGCCAAGACTATTAGAAAAAATTCATAGTCATTCCATCCAGCCCTAACGCTTTATCTCCGTTGCAATTATTTAAAGCCAGCACCACTTCCTCCTCCAAAAACAGCCTACAGTCATTCCGTCCAGCCCTAACACTTTATCCGTGTTGCAACTATTTAGAGCCAACTCTACTTCCCAAATACCAGCCCTAACACTTTTTTTCATACTTTTGTCCCCCTCCTTTGGCCACAAAACCGTAGATAGATTTGGTCCTATAATATGTGATCTGAAATGTTGGAGCCGCTGTTGGAGTTAAAGCTGTTTGAATTTGACAATCTCCACCAATTCACTTAAATGTTAGCAGGTTTTGATCTACCCTGTTATAAACAACTCAGAGTTGGTGTAGTCACTTTGACCCAATAGGTTTTCTTTATATTCTTAAATATTTAAAAAAAATTCTCTAGAAATGAATATGTCAAAAAAAAAAAAATGATTTGGATCCACCAATAATTTCTACTTCGAACATTTTTATTATGAATGAATGATGGGCTATCTTTCTTTTTTTTTGACAAGTATGAATGATGAGCTATCTGAATCTGCCAAATTCAATTGTTCTTGAGCATGACTTATTGCACTCTCTAATTGGATTAGATTGAGTGTTACAATGGACACTATCAATATAATATATATTTGTTCGACAAATACTCACTCCAAACTGTTATAAAGGGGGACAGAACCCATGTATGCCCTATATACAAAGGCAAATAGCCCCTTTTACATAATCTCCCAAAAAATCAACAAAAGCAGCTATATCCATTTTAAAAGAATCTGTATACCAAGAAAAATGAAGTCTTGAGCATTAGCTGTCTTGAAAGGATGACAGAATGCTCCCCTCCTTCTCTCAAAGATCCTTGTATTCCTTTCCGGACAAATACTCCACTTCATACACAAGGGCACTATACTTAAAATAGGCTGAGCTTTTTAGTTTCTACATTCTCATTCTAGCTTACGGAAAAATCCAAAACAGAACTAGATATGACTTCTTACTCCAAAAAGAGCAAATAACGTGGTGTAAAGCTCCCTTGCCACTGAACAACAGAGCAGAATATGAATTGTAGATGACTCCTCTTCCCTTTTACATGCGGAATACATGTTGGCCATCCTAAAGCCCATTTTTATCCATAGTTAATTTGCCTTCCCAATAAGTAGACCCAAAAAAAAAAGAAAAAAAGGCTACTTTGAGGGGAACCTTTGTTTCCAAATACTTCTCCAATAGAAGGGGATTCCTTGACTTTTGTTAACTAATGATAGAAAGATTTCACTGAGAAAGAGCTTGTTTCTGACACCCTCCATTTAGTAGCATCTTCACCCCCTCTCACTCTACCAGTATAGAAGTTCCAAAAAATTGGAGGCCTGCCCTTAACTCCCAATCTTGAAAGGAGCATTTGAAAGTAGCTGGGGCGATTTAGGGTTATAATTTTTTAACTAAAAATTAATTTAATGAACTAACTACTACAGAAAGTTACACAGTTAGTCTCATAGTCCAATTACCAAATAATTTTCTAATTAATCAACCTAAATTAATTATATAGTAATCGTGAACTTAAGTAGTTAAACCAAATGTTCAAATAGTACTCTTATCAATTATATGGCCAAGTGCTTAAAATAAAATAAAATATTATACACAATAAATAGGAGCACATTTAAGCAAGAGAGGTACTAGATTTTTCGTCGGAAACCCTCATGAGTAAGATCACCCACCACTGCTAGTGAATGTATCGACTAATAAACCAATCCGTATAAGTAAAAATTCTCACAATTACTTCCACGAAGAAGGGATTATATTGAATCCAAAGTATAAAATTGACTGTTTAACTCACAAAAAATTGAATAGTGTCGAAAGTGCTTTATATGGATGCAAAGTATGCTATTTAGAATGCAAAACTTGCATCTCTACACAAAGAAATTCGTCACTATAATATATAGATTGGCCTAAGAGCAACTCCAGCAATGCTAGTCATTTTGACTAACTATTTTAGCTAAAAATCCTCCAATTTTATTTTATCTAAAAATCCTCCAATTTTATTTTAGCTAGTCACTTTTTGAAGGCCAACTCTAACACTACTCTCTATTTTAGCTAGATACATTTTTGAATTTAAAATATTCTAACAATCAAATTCCAATGGTCATTTTTTAATGGTCATATTTCAACGATCATTTTTTTAATAGTCAAATTCCAAGTTTCCAACAGTCAATTTATAACGGTCATAATTTTTTTTTTTTAATAAAACACAATAGAAACAAGTTAAGAATAATCATAAAAAATAATATAATTCTAAAATGCCTAAATCATGACATCATTAGAAGTTTAATATAATTAATATTATGTTATCTTTTTTGTTAGATTAATATAATAGTCTAAGAAAATGTTCTAGACCATTAACATATATACATTATATAAATTATTAATATAAATATGATATAGTCAAACATTTACCAACAAGCTCTAGCTTGATTGGTATCTCCTCCACCTCTTCATGTGAGAGATTGAGGGTTTAAGTCCCTATAGGGACAAAAGTGGGTGGGTGCGTGTGATTTACCTATCCAAAAAAAGAAGGATATAGTTAGTCATTTTGGTTAGCCATTAATAGTTAGTAGGATAGCTCAAAGCTACTTTAGCTAGCTTGATGGCTAGTCTGTTAGAGCATCTCTAGCAGGCTAGCTATATGACTCTCTTTTGCCAAAATAGCTAGTCTTTTCTAAAAGAAAACTCCTCCAATAGACTAGTCATCAAGTTAACTAAAGTAGCTTTGAGCTATCCCGCTAGCTATATCTTATTATATTAATAGTTAACATGACGTATATATGTTAATGGTTTAGAACATTCTTTTAGATTATTATATTAATCTAACCAATAATATAACATAATATTAATTAATTAACTATATTAAACTTCTAATGATGCCACGATTTAGACATTTTAGAATTGTATTAATTATTATTATTATTTTTAACTTGTTTCTATTGTATTTTATTCCAAAAAAAAATATGACTGTTAAAAAAATTATAGTTGAAATGTGACTGCTTAAAAAATGACCATTGGAATTTAATTATTAGAATATTTTGAATTAAAAAATCAAAGTAAAAAATAGTATCTAACTAAAATAGACAGTAGTGTTAGAGTTGATATGCAAAAAGTGACTAGCTAAAATAGAATTGAAGGGTTTTTAACTAAAATAGCTAACCAAAATGGCTAGCATTGGGTTTTTTTTTTTTTTTTCAGGAAAAGACTAGCTATTTTGGTTAAAAGGGTCATATAGCTAGCCTGCTGGAGATGCTTTAAACCTACTTAGTTTGGAAAAGGGCAACCAATCAGATTCTCGAAAAAAACAACACATGTTCGAATGGTCAAGTGTTTATTGTTCGGATGGACGATTCATGTGTTTGAATGGTTAAGGTACTTTTTTCAAATTCTTTTTAGTTATGAATTTTAACTTTGTAGTAAGTACCAAAGGGACATTTTGAACATATTTAAGTATCTTTAAGCATATAGTCAAAATTGAAAAGTGCCTAACATATGTAATATTAAAACATAAGTCTCACGTGAGAACCATATAAATTAATGACTAAACGCACACACATCTTTCAAATGCACTTAATATGAATTCATGACATGCATGTTTGTTTATACATTTCTTGTAGCAATTCTGAAGTTTCAATATGTTGTCAAAAGTATGCGGTTGTAATTAAGTCTGGCTCGATTAAGTCCTCACGGAATTGATTGATTAACAGCTTACCAACTGTGAGACTCAACCTAATCTAACAATTACAAATTCAATAAAGACTTTTGGAATGAATTGTCAACACATAAACTAAAAAGTGAGATTTCACAATAGTTTTAATACAAATTTTCCTCACAGTAGGATTCCACAACACATCATTTTTCATACAAGAAACAAAATCAGCAACTGGAGCATCCTCTTTAGTAGAAAAGCGGAAACAATTCTGGGAACCTCTCTTTCAATGGTCTTTCTCCGAACCAAACATAGTTCCAAAAGCTAACACTGCTTCCTAGTCCCACCTCAAAGGAGACTAATGAAGCAAAATCATCCCATCCCTAGATAATCCCCTTCCACAGTCCCACTCTATAAGACATATCTGCCCTCCCAGTAGCCCATCCAACCCATGAACTCTTGTACTTACAAACAATAACCCTTCTCCACTGTGAAGCGTCACAATCGTTTCCTTATCAATGCTTTATTGTACTCCTTTAGATTTTTAATATCCAATCCTCATTGCCTCAAGGGGCAACAAATTCTCTTCCAATTTACAAGGTGAAACTTTCTTTTCTCTTTAAGAGTCAGTCAACCTACGGAGAATCTCTTGCAACTTCCCAATCTTCTTATCCACCACCACAGAAAAATGAACAGGGAGATGAAATAAGTCAGCAGGCTAGACAGCATGCTTTTGATCAGTGTTATGGTGGCTTTGGCATGTTTTGGATTTGCGAATTTAAACTCAATTAAAATCTTGGTAATTGCGTATGAAGAACAACATAGAATTTGATCCTGTATTCATATGCTATTTATTAAAATATTGCGAATAAAAGTTACCTAAGTTATGCATCCATCTCTACGAGAGATTTGGTTTGAAGCCAATACTTGTTAGACAACATTTAGTCCCCTTTCCGATGCATTTAGATGATGACGATAATCCTATGTAGAGTTCTCATTATCAAGAGAATGGAATCTGTGTAGACAATGAAGAGAGATGACCCCTGTTTGTTTGTTTCTTTTGATCTATTCCATTGATATCTGCTTCTCTGGAATATTGTTATTTAAGAAACAATGTTTGGCACATTTTTGTGTTGAAGTGATTAATATTAAAGCTGGTGTTGTATTGTGTTAAGTTTTGTATACTAGCCGTTTTACTACAATTGTTTTGATTTCTTTTGACTGCCTTCAATTGAGCACTGCATCAATCACATCCGTCAATGACACTAAGCTTTTTAAATCATTGAATCGTGATTCTTGACTCATGGATGGAACATGTTCTTATAGATGAGTATCAGATGGTGGCTTCAAAATGTATTTCAGTTTTGCTTTGAGGGCTCTTCAAATATGTTGGCATCCATTGTTTTCTCATGGAGCCAAAGCAGAATCTTATTGCACTTGTTTTTTTCTTGTATTTTCATTACCAAGAGTTTGTCAGTCTACAGTTCTCCAATCCGAAAACTAAAACTGTGTGACAGTATATAATTCTGTGTTGGCCTTAGGATCTTCCCCTGTAATGTTTTAACTTTTAACAGCTCAGTAGAAGCATAGATTTCCTTTTCTTTTGGTCTTGTGAAGTAGAGATCATTTCATGATAATGCGAAGAACAGTTGCAGTCAAATCTGTTACTATTTCCTTCACAATTTTGTGGTCTCTGTAATGTCAGTTCCGTTATTTCGGCCCACATCTTGCCCAACTATACTATTAACACTGCTTTTGATGAACAGAAGCAGTTGAAAGCTGGCGCAAGGAAAAACTAAAAGCCAATCGTTTGGCTCTTGGAAAGACCTTGAATTCAAGTATTCTGCATAAGGAAGCCGGTAGATTCTGCTCCTTTGTAGTTTCTGTCTTTTGAATGGTGTGTTCTGCCCCCCCCCCCCCCCCTTCCCTTTTTTTCCCTTTGTGGCTTTTAAGATTTTTTTGTGCATAGGAAATATTTAAAATCCTCCAGTGTTGTGAGCAGCTCATGTCATCTTTTATGGATGAATTATTGTTACTCATATAACATGGGGATTGTTGTAGTGATGCTCACAAGAGCTTTGGATTCTAATTGGGCTAAGCTGTCAGAAGAAATTGGTCTTTGGATACCACTTGAAATCATTAATCAGGAGCATGATGACAAACCAGAGGGTGCAACAGAGTTTGGTAAGAACCAATCCAACCCCCCTCCCCCTCAAGAAAAGCAAAAACCGGTGCTCCTTTTTGAGAGATTCTGACTTATGTTCTAATAGAACATATGTGCTTTGTGTTTTGTTATTTCCAACTCCATTTGCTCCATCTTTGAAGTCAAATATTACAAGGATTTGTTTGCTTGATTTGCAATTTTTTAATATTCTCTGAGATACGCCTATTTTCTCCAGAAGAAGAAATATTACCTGGCAGGCAGCTTCCAACTGAATGCCATACGGAACTTCATGCAGATTATGATGGTGCTGCTGTCAAATGGGGCCTTACTCACCATAAAGAAAGCGCATATGAATGTTGTAAGGCTTGCTTTGATCATGCTGAACGTGCCAAACCAGGTGAAAAGAAATGCAATATATGGGTTTATTGCCCATCTGAGACAGGATGCTATTCTCCAGATAAATATGAACACAAACTTGGAGAGTGCTGGCTGAAATATGTAAGATTTGGCCTACTTCTGCTTAAGTACGTAGTTTATTATTATTTGTATATAAATAAGCTACATTCTAATATAACATTGTAATACTCATCTGAATTCAGACTATCTGATATTCTTGTTTCCCATCTTCCAAATTGCAGGCAGAAAAGCCCAGATTGAATTTCAAGGACAAGTATTCAGAATCTTATAGGAACTCCCACCCAAATGCACCACTGATTGTTCCATGGGTTTCTGGTGTTGTTACTGCATAATTGGTTTTGCGAACAAATGAGCAGCCAATCTGAAGACTTGTGGAGATTTACAATCACGCTTTGTCATCGGAACTATACAAATACCCATGTGAAGCCGGCTGTATTGAAATCTGTATGCATGCAATTCTCATATCAGTTGGAGCTTTTACCATTTACTTACTTTTTTTTTTTTTTTATAACTCTTATGGTGGTGGTGTTTAGGGGGGTGGGAGGGGTGGTGGTGATTAATTTTTTTTGTTGTAAAACACGACGGTTAGCTTGGTGCCGTTGCTTTGAAGTGAAGTCCGGTGCCAAGGAGAGGGGCTTTAATATAGTTGGACATGCAAAAGTTTTTCTTCTTTCACGGATGTAATTTGAAAATATGTTTCATTATATTGGTGGTGATGTCAATTTATAGGCATCATGTATATTGACTCTCTCTCTCTCTCTCTCTCTCTCTCTCTCTCTCTCTCTATATATATATATATATATATATATATATATATAATCACATGTGAGAATTTGGCAGTTGGGTGTGCGTTTCAAGACTGCCGTGGAGATTGAAGGTGGTGGAATTCAAATGGTAAAGTTCTTAGACAAACATTTTTTAAGAGTAAATTAAACTAATATCTCATGATATTTTTGAAATTATATTGAGTTTTCTTATTTTAGTTGAAAATTTACAAATATTTCGGTCAATTTTTTTCCAAAATAATTAGACTGTCAATTTTATTTTTTATTTTTTTTTTAATTTTGACTAATTTTTTTATTTATATAAAAATAACTTAAAGGTTAATAACTTATTTTTATTTTATATAAAAAAATTAAGATTTTAATCAATATTTATTTGAAAATAAAAACAAATATTAAAAAAATGTAAATATCTTAGGGGTAATTTTATCATTTTAAAAAATTGTGACAAAAAATGGGTATTTGTAATTTAGTCAAGGTAAAGTAAGAAAGATAAAAGTTAGTATAATTCTCAAAAATCTAAAGATGAAATATAATTTATCTAATTTTTTTATTAGGGCATTGAGCAAACGACGGTATAATCACCTGCAAATTAAGGGAAGGAAGAGAGATCCAACTTATTGGTCATTTACTTTCAAATTATCCAGCCTGCCACCTCATATTACAAATGTTTTGAGAGCATACCAAAGAACGAATAGATTCAGCAAGATTGAATTAGAAACATAACAATAATAGTATGATACTTATGTTTTGTATCAGATTCTGCATTTCAAAAAAAAAAATGTGAGAATAAGGGTTAAAAGGGCTAGTTTTAGTGCAGGAGACTTTTACTACTACAAGTCTAGAGAAATGTTAGATATACACAGTCTTATCTTACTCGCAGAGAGATTGAAAAATATAAAATTAAATAATTAAACACATCATTTAAGTCCCCTTCATGGTTGGGGGTGTTAATTAAGCTTCATATGGCCAATGTCATTTTCAATGGAACAAATAAAATTTTATGGAGTGTGTATCGCTTTTAGTTTATTTGTCAAGTAGCAGTCATGGTTTGGTACCATGTCCTATTTTAATTACCATTACTTAAGCTTGAAGTGAAACTCTAAAACTACAAATTTGGCACCAGGCATAGGATATATGACTTATAAGTAAATAAAGAAAATGTATAAAGGGCTAGCACCGTTCACGAGGCTTTCTTCATTTCAGAGTCTGAACAGTATCAGATATACGTAATCTTATTTTTGTAAGCAGAAACAATCCCAATGCTGACCTTCAAATAAATAAAATATATAAATCAATGAATTTAAGACGACTCAGAAAATTCATGGTTGTTGATTCCAAATCAGACGGTGATCAGAGGGCCAGATGGAAATTTAAGAATTTTTTGTTAAAACTTATTTTTGTTATGCAATTTTGACTTTGTCTTTACCCCAAAGGATAGAAAGCCAGGATATTAGATAAGCTGAGAGGCCACTATCACACTAGAATTTCAATGTGACCATCAAATCAGACATGAATTACAAATGGCTGAGAGGCCACTATCACACTTGCATTTCAATGTGAGCATCAAATCAGACATGAATTATAAATGGCTGAGAGGCCACTATCACACTTGCATTTCAATGTGAGCATCAAATCAGACGGGAATTATAAATGGTTTGTTCTCTACTTAATATCATTATAACCTCCAAATTATCAACATATTCCACCCAACATGAGCTTCTTTTTTCATGACGATCCACCAAACTCTTCCTCTAAGAGATGCAAATTCCTTACATCAACCCTCAAGGATGCTTTCTCCAACTGCCACATTTCCGGTGGCCGGTTTTCTTCTGCAAACGCGGAAGAGGAGGATCCGGCCAGTGACTTTGATGACGAACAGGATGTACTTACTAATCACAAGCTGTTTATTCAACATATTCTTCTATCCTTGTATGGTTGCTGTTATTGTGTGTTTGATCTTCCTTTTCAGGTAGTTGTCTCGGAAATTCGAAGTAGAGCCATGGAAGCAAAATCGAGACGTCGTGCCAGCCTCCCAACGGATAGCTTTTGCTGGCTCTTCTCTCCAACAACAGGTGAATTAATCATAACTCCAGAGAAAATGCCTAAAAAAGAGAACTGTGATGATGAAGGAAGAGAGGACTTCTTCTCTGTTGGTAGTTGTTTCTCCCGCTGCTCCAGTGCTACGACCGTGGAGGCATTTCTCTCCGTTAAGACGAATTTTTCTCGCTGTTCAAGCTTGAAAGGGCTTGATAGTCAGGATTTTCAGAGGCGGTCGAGCTGGAGCGGGTTTGATTTCCATGAGTTCCAGAGGCGGTCAATAATTCAGGAGTTCCGTCACTGTGAAGGGTGGCCATTCGGTCTCTGCCGGAAGGCACTGTTGCTTCCACCTCTTCCCAAATCCCCCACTGAATCTTGGTCATGGCGTAAAGGCGCTAGAATTGTTAAGTTGCCTTGATGTCTGGAAAAAGTATCTCGCTTCGTCATGGATGCAAATTAGTATAAGAATAAAGGATAGAATTACATTAAAAGGCTGATGCTTTCAGGCACACAAGGTCAGCTGTCTGAAATTGTACCCATATCACCAGAGACTTGAGCATATTGTAGATTGCCAATACCCATATCATAGTATTCATTTTTAACCAGTTTTTGCTACAATTTTTTAAAAGCTACAAGCACATAATAACTTTTAACTAGGATCACGAGTCCTATTAGCATAATAACAAGCCTGTCTGATCAGTACCTGTAGTCATTCCAAAATCATCCAATCAAGTACCGGTAATGCAGCCGCATCATCATCATCATCACAGCAAAGTTATTTACTCGATTAAAAAACAACACTAACATGTTCGAATAATGACACAAACTAACAATGCCTCCTGCTAGTTGACGAGAAGAAAAATATATCAATTTTTTTTTTTAGCACCAGAAGAGATGTTATTTACTACCAACCAAAGGAAAGTCTCTCCATGACTAAAAAACCAACAACCTACAACTTGAAACTATGACA
Organism: Nyssa sinensis; assembly: GCA_008638375.1. Taxonomy (NCBI): domain Eukaryota; kingdom Viridiplantae; phylum Streptophyta; class Magnoliopsida; order Cornales; family Nyssaceae; genus Nyssa; species Nyssa sinensis. The sequence continues at coordinate 5,920,585 of CM018038.1, read as the reverse complement.
TTTCTTATATCATATTAAATGTTGCACATCAGAAATGAGAAAAAAAGCATCAGTAATTTTTATTTATTTATTTTCTTTTTCTGGGTTGTTTAGTTTGATGTCTTAGGGTTATTGGCTATCATGTTTGAGTCTTTAACAGTCTTTGGTTATGTCGGGTGCGTTTTTTTCAGTTCTTATATAGGTTGTGCATATATCTGTCAATCAAGTATCTTGCAATGTGCAGGGAAGCCAATGGATTTATTACTAATCACCACTGAAAGCTCATCCTACCTACCTACCTAAATTCACAGTACAACATGTCAACCAAATCACACTTTTAGCCTTCAGTATGTTGACAAATTATACTAGAGTGAGGCTTATAAAACGAATAAACACTTCAAGCCATTATGAAACCGATTTCCTTACAAAAGTTTGCTGACTTGTGGGCAACTTGAAGAACTGACAAGTAAACTTGCTAGCACAAGCAAAATGTATCAGATCAAACTGAAATTATGTAGACAGGGTAAGAACCGACAGCATCAGTAGGTTGTCTAAAGAGAGACAGACATGAATAAGGCTCCCCAAAAGAACACATGACGTCCCATCCTTCCAAAACTATGCTCTTTGTTCAACATAAGAACCAGATAGTCCAGAAGTCCCAAGAACTGTAACCTGAAATTAAAAGAGCAGATGGTTTCAACACTTCAAACAATAAACCTGGCATTCATTTAGAGGACTACATAACACATAGTTGCAAAGCATGTCTTTTGCAAACTAACTATTGCACACACACACACACATATAAATATATATATATATATATATATTTGAATTTTGAATCAGCTAGTCGAAAAGAATTTGTCACACATTGTAGATGCGTTTTTATTTTTTAGGATATAGATTGATTCCCAAGTAATATGTGCAGAAACAAGAAGCTCAATGCTAATAAAATCATTTGTGACAGTAAAGGTAGGAGGAATTTAGAAACTAAATGATAAAAGTTTCCTGAACAGATCAATCTTTGGCCTACAACTCATCCCAAGTAGGACACAAGATGGACAGACTTTTGCAAGTGTGTGTAATATATATAGATCAAGTTTAAAATGGAACTGATAATATATATACAACCTGATTAACAAGTCAGTTTGGTTTTGTGTCAGTTTTCTCAAAAGAAAAACTAAGGCGCAATCACTATTAAAATAGCTAGGTGTTGCAAGATCCAGGTCCCTATGCTCACAACCCAAGCAACATATGGTGCAATATTCATTTTATACATTCCTAGAACCAGAATTGTGTGCTACCTAGCTGGAAAGGCAGTGAGCATTGTAACATCTAAGCACTGTGCAGAACAGCAGTAGTAAAGAAAGAAATTTATACCTTTCCCCACTCTGAACCAAGACCACTGCACCTCATCTTCAAGTGTATCATCTTCGTTCCTAGCTCATTCTCAACTTTCTTTCGCAAATAGCCCTCATCAGGCTCAAATGCATCCAGATACGCTGTGTAGCGTTGATAGGCCGTACGTAGTGCATTAGCAAATTTATCTGACAAGGGCTTTACATTCTACAGTAAAAAATCAAATAATCAGACTACAAGAACTTGAGAAAAAACAAAACTTAACTTCTTATAAAATTTATGTTACCTCGCCACTCAATCCAATGCTATCATCAATTTCCATCCTCAATGATACAAGCATTCCCCCAAACTCCTCAGCTGCCTCAGCTGCGCGGAAAACATTTGCCAAGGACTCCTGGCCAGCCTTGTCATCAGTGTTTTTAGACAACGCCTTCTTTGCATCATGGATGACAGTGTCTGGGAGCTCATCCCAACTTGCAGCCATTAAGTCCTTAAAAACAATATGGATTTCAGGGTCTTTTATGTCAGGCAAGTGGGTCACATCTTCGCTAAAACATCGTGTACTTCCAATGCCCATTGCAAAAGGAGGCCGGCAATCTATGGATTTGCAATATCACAAACCAATTCAGAAGAGGAAAGAAAAATCTCAATGATAATATATAAATCAAGATATCTGCAGAACCTAGGCATGTGAATAGCAAGGGCAGAAGCCGCAGAACTAGGAAAAAAATTCGCGGGGGGTTAGAAAGGGCCAAAATTTTACATGTAAAAAAAAAAAATCTAGAGTTTGGGGTGGACTATAGCCCAGTTCAACCTACTAAAGGCTCCGCAATGAGGCTGCCTAGGAATGCATATGCACCAATTAAAAGACATTAATCATGAGACCAGGCTATATATTGCCTCAATCAAAGAGGATAAGACGGTCTAGAGCTCTTCCTGGGCCACTTACACCTTTGTCACTGACTAGATAGACACCAGGAGGTATCACATTAGCAATGTTCAAGTTGTGTCTCCAAACGGAATGTCTCACACCTTGCTTGTGAATCTGATATGTTCTCGTGCATTGGAGACCATACATGCAATATACAAACTAATTGTCACATCCCTATTTAAGGGTAGGCAAGCATACCCTCTTTGATTCAACAAATTCAAACATACAACAGAAGCAGCTCCATAGACGAGATGATGACAATGAAGTCTGCCCAAAAACTAATTGAAAATCCCACCGTGTAACCATCCCTTATCACAACACTTCCACATCAGTTGGGGATTAAAAAACTAGCAATGTGAGCATGCAACCGACCACAACACCAGAAACAGGCTGATCCTATAATGCTTTTGCATCATATAAAATTGAATAAAGTTACGACAGCAGGTGAGTTCATATTGTGCATCAAACTTGGAGAATTAGAAGGGAAAAAAAAAAAAACTAATTAAAAGTTAGGTTACGATTCAGACAGGAGGCACTACCCACCTAGGTCAAAAATGAAAAAAAAAGAAGCGTTGAATGCAGTACATGATAAACCAATCAGACCTATAATCGAACAGTTAAGGGGCTTCAAAAATTCAATTTCATATAGCAATTTCAATTTCATATAGGTATATGTTAGAAAATAACACGAACTCGTCTCAATAGCATTTGAAATAGGATGTTAAGTATGCAGATCAATCTTAATCAACAATACATCATTCCACGCATAAAGTCATCAAACGGACACATATACACACACATATGTATAGAGACACAGACACACATTAATTTAAGCATGCATAGGATGAAATATAAGGGCGAAGAGGAAACTACCAGGACGAAGGCGTTTGGGAGAAGTTGGGAGCGAAGGGGGAGAAAGATGGAAGTAACGTAGCAGTCCATGGCGGAGTTGGTGGTGGTTGATAGTGGTGGAGGAGGCGGCGGCGGTAGACAAAGCGATAGATCTGAAATAGATCGAGCGATACAACGATCTCATCATCACCAACTTCTCCATTTCTCTCTCTTTCTGGGTTCGGGGGTAAGGGGCGACTGAAGATCGGACGGATAGAGCTTTTCCCTTTCTTTTTTCCTTCTGTAGTGGGTTTTCAAGAAGGGACGGGGAATTGTGACACTTTTTAATTCATAGATTAATGAGTGGGACGGAAAAAATTCCAGGGGTGAGTTAGGCCATTTCCGGCTGTTACTCAATTTTTGTTTGAGTTAATATACTTCAACAACACCGTAGGGTTGTGGCCTATTGATAAAATCATTGCAAATAAAATTTAATTATTTTAAATTTGAGGTTTTTTTTTTTTTTTTTTTGTCGATTGTTTATAATTTAAAAGATGAGTTTGACCCTCGTAGAAAATAAGACTTAGTCGATGAACTTGATCTTCACATAAAAAAAGATTTAAATTAATGTACATAAATTGACTCAAAATATTTTAAAACAATTCATAAATATATATATATATATATATATATTCTTCGACAATCACTTAGTTTTTATTCATTTTTTTAAAAAAAAACTTACTTTATTCTACAATAATTATCATCGTATCTTAAGAATTTTAAACTTATTTTGAATAGTGATTTGAGTATGTAAATAATATTGTACTGATTTAAATTTAAGTTTGAATAAAATAAATTTGATATAAGTCTGAATCCAATAGTGAAGAACAATTTGTATAATTTTTAACTCAAATGTAAGTTTGAGTCTGAATTTTGTTCATTAATAAAAATGCTCTTAGTATGGAAAAATTTAATTCTAATACAAATTAAATTTTGAAATGTAATTTTAAATTAGAGTATTATTGTTAAATTATTCTTGTCAAGGCTACTTCTTACGTAAATGACTTATATTCGATTCTCCATCTCACATCGTTTTATCTAAATAATAATAATTTGTATGATTATTAAATTTTATTATGAATGAGACTATTTTACAGTTGAATTTCTTCTGAATGAGACGGAACAAGTTTTTGACATAATAGTAAAATTATTTTATTATGACTTTAAAATCACAGATTGAGTCATAAAAATATTACAAAAATAAAATTACATATATCTAATGTAATCCAGACCTGTAAGCATTCAACAAATTTTAATAATTATACATAAAGTTATTTATAAAATATTCTTAAAAGTTTTGGACTTTATGATTTATTTTAATAGATGACATAGAGTGAATATATTACTAGAAAATTTTTGCACTAATTTTATTATACGTGGAAAGTGCTTGGAATCTTATGAAATGCATAAAACTTAATAACAAAACATGTTTTTTGTTGAAATAGTTTTTATAATTGGAATTATTTCTAAAACACATAAAACTGTACTGTCAAACTTAATTTTGAAATAGTTTTCATAACGGTTAACTTAAAAATAGTGTACAAACTATACTAAATGAATTCAAAAGTCAGTCTAAGGTACTGAAGTTGGGCAATGGTGCAATGACATTACGTGATTATTTTTATAAAAAATATTAAAATTTTAATTCTTACAAAAATAAAAACAAAAACAAAAAAAATCACGTAAAATTAGTAAGGATTTAAACCAATCGAGCTACCGATTGGTTAGGCTTAAAAAAAAAAGAAGCCCAAGTTGAGTATATCCTTGTCTCAAAAAAGATTTCAAGTTTTTACTATTTATTTGGATGAAATGAGTTGAAAAGAAAGGGATTGATAGGGGGAAAGAAGCAGAACTTAATTCATGTTTAGTTTAAAAGTTAACAAAGAGAAGGAGAAAAAATTCTTATACTTATTTGACCTATTTTATAATCAGTCCACAAGTAGAAAGAAATGAAAAGAAAGGTAATGCTTTATAATACAAACCAATAATACTTTTAAAATTGTTAAAGTAAAAATAAAATATACACTTTTATTCTATAATATAATAATAAATTTATAACTCTTTTTATTTCTCTTTTGTTATTCTCAAACAAGAGAGAATGATTACACCAACCTCTTTGATGATCTTCTCAAATGACCTACTATATCTAAAATATCAAATATTCTCTGCTAATGAGGTGCTATACCAGTTGTTATATTTTAGCTTTGTCAAATGTTTTGCTATATATAACAAGAAATATAATTTTTTTTATCCAAAAGCTATCATAATCTAATGATCCATATTTTTCAAGAAATATCCTATTCAACAGCTAGAAATCCTTGCACCATATTCCCATTCTTTCATACCGTGATCCACCACTGAACAGGTGAAGTACAAATTGTTAAAGCGAAAAAAAATTATGTGACCCATTGTGATATTTTTTATGGGTCTGGTATAATACATAACAATATGTCCTTCCAATCACACTTTGTCAAATATACTATGTCTTACTAAAACAAATATTCATATCACACATGATAGAATATTATTGAAAGAACACATTAACATGTCACTGTACTGACTCATTTAAAAAAAATTCTGACTTGAATAACTGAAACACAAATTGCTAGTGAAAAAAACAAATAAGTTATAAGTTATAGTTATAAGCACTATATTATATATAGTTTAATTGATTGCACTAATTTCTTAATAAAAGCCTTCAAAACTTCTTTTAACTTTTTTAGATAATACTGCTTTACTTATAATCAATTTATGTTGTCTCAAATCAATTGGCATCTTATTACTGGGGTGCGGTCAAATAGTAAAGACATTGATAATAAAATTTAATCATTTCGAGTTTGAAGTAAGGTTTTATACATCGATCATTAGCAGTTAGAGCTTAAAGGATGAACCTGACTGTTACAAATTAAGAGACTTACTCTTGTATATGTAAACTGACTCAAAATACTCTTAACCAATCCAACAAAAATAAATAAATAAAATCAATTGGCATCTTTTAAATGATGAATATTTTTTTTTAAGGCAATAAAGGAGCTACTGACCGAGAAACTAATCAAATATCTCTTAAACCTAGTAAGATGATTTCCTATACATGTCTAGATTCTCTTGAAGTTTCACTTCCTTTGCATCTTTGTTTAGATTCTCTTTTCTTTTCAAATGCTTAGTTGTTGAACACTTATTTCATTGTTAGATGAAAATCAGAATCAACATGTCTGGTCTCGTTAACATAAACCATATGGTAAATGTTAGTATCAAAATTAAACCAACAATTTGGTATAAAAAACTTTTGCTGATTTTCAACAAATTAGTATTAGAGCCAAAGACTAGTGATTCTCGCGGCTTCAACCTATTAAAGCCAAGTTGAATAATCATAAGGACAAAGTTAGGTTGTGATTTCATGTTTGTTTTCTAAACTCATGATTTCATGCTTGTTTCTTGACCAAATTCTCTGGTTCCACTTGCTCTTTTTCTTTTTTCTTTTTCATTTTTAATGCTCTTTTGAGCAATGTACCCAGAATTAAGCATTACAATGTTTGGGTTCAAAACTTAGTTTGATCCCAGGTTCGGTCATGAAAGATTTTAGGTTTTCCCAGCCTATTCTTATTGTGTTTCTCGCCCATTTAGCATGTTGTCTAACATATAGCATGTTGTAAATAAAATTGATCAAATTAAAAATTGTTGGAACATTCATTTATCAATAGATCTTAGTAAGGCAGTTGCATGGTTGACATAATGGTAAATATTTGGACTATTAAATGTGATAAAATCCGGATTGGAGTTTGAGGATAGTAATTTTGTATTTTTGTATAGATAACACTAAAATTTAAGAATGTCTTTAATCAATCTCTCCCTGCTTCGATTTAGAGGATGTTTGTTGCAACATTCGAGACATGAAAAACGGCATCTTCATGCAAAGCTCCCCTTAGGTAGGGATGCAAAAAAGGCCCGTGGGATGGGGCTAGGCTTGATCGAGAGACAGGCCAGGTCAAGGCCAGAGAATAAGGCCTTAGTCCGACCCTAAGCCCTAATTTTTAATACAGGCTTAGTGGGCCAAAAAAAGATTATTGTAAAATTATAATTAAGTCATAGATAGTTATATCCATAAATAATTAACAAATAAAATGTTAATGTATAATAGATTAAAAAATTATGATTGATGAATAATTTTTTTTTGTTCTTGTGCAATTGATAAATGATTTAATAGTTTGAATGTAAAGTATGAAGACAAGTATTTGATATATAAGAGGAGCTAATATTCTTTAATAAATACGTGTATGGTAATGGTGTAAAGTTAGAATTGAGATGTAAATAATAAAAATGTGAAGTGAAAGGTAAGGTAAGGAAATTAAATAGATATTAATTTATTGAGTTGAAAACAAATCAAATAATAAATAATGAGAATCATTTGAACTGAAAACTAATAAATAATTATTTTATGCTTTAAAGAGTTGAGATTATAGTTTTTAAGTGCTCGGACTTTGAACTGAGCTTCAACTCAAAAAGTCAAGTCCGGGCCTGAAATAGAGGTACTCCGGACTAGAGCCGGATCACCTGGTTAGACCAGCAAAAAAATGAGGCTGGCTGCAGGCCATTTTTACACCCCTATCCTTAGGTGTTTCACACAACACTGTGACAAACACTCCCTAAAGATAAATACTGAATCCCCCTAAAGATATGGATTCAACTCAAAAAACGAAATTAAAATAGAAAAGAAGAAGAGAAAGGAAAGATACAAAAGAGAAGGATCAGTGGGAAACTTGTAAAAAAATGTTTGAACGAGTAAAGACATTCCCATAAGAAATGTGGTAATTTTATGATGTCCTCTGTTCCCATCTCTTACCATTCTTGTTTTGTTAGCATTTCAACAAGTGCATTCCGCAAGTTAACAACCCTGAAACAAATCTTGTTGACAGACAAGATTCATGACTTTGATTGAACTTCTAATATGATCTGTATTATTTATTACAATTAATTAAATGAATTATTGTTGATATATATTGTATGATTACCAAGTATCCCATGTCTTGTTGTGTTGTCCAAATCTTACAAGTTACCGAAGAAGAATGAGTAATATTTGAATGTCCTTATCTATGTATTCATATAGTGTCTATGCATTCACATAAATTTCAATCTAAGTGAGTGCATAATCACCATATATGGGCACAAACTACGAAGACATGGGCCATGAATATTCCTCCTGGAGAATTAGTGCATAATGCTTCAACAATCATGCAAATATGGAAATTCTTTTTCTTCTTTGTAAGTAAATTGTATAAAAAGAAAGAACTATAACAGAGGGGGCAAGCCACCCTCACCAAAACCATAGCTTAAGCAGGTCAAAGCACAAAGAAACAGCAAGTTCACTGCATAGGCCAGCCAAAAGACAAAGGACAGCAACAACCACAGCAGATACAGAGCATTTACAGTCACTAGACAGCCGAGCCATTCCAGGTTATTGCTAAAGAAACCCAAATCATCAACCAAAACTCCAAATGAATCAATAGAAGTAATCTCAGTAACAGATACAGCATGATGGTAGAACCCTCTTTTTGTTTCATTTAATATAGTGGAGCCACAGTATGAAACTTTCTAATTTTGTAGTGAATTATATATATATATATATATATATATATATATATATATATTGGTCTGATATGAGCTCATCCAAATTGTAAATTTTACGGCCAAATGTTAGCACTCTAAATTTTATTTTACATTCTTTGTAACTTTCTCGAATATCAACAAATTTACAAATTATAATTGACCCTCTTATAATTAATAGATATGAGAGTTTAAAAATTTATTAATTATTAAATTTTTTCATACTTTTATTAATCAATTTTTTTTTTTTTTACATGTAAATGATTTTTGTTACAGAATTAAGATTTTATATGCAACTTTTCAATAACATTTGAATTTTTTTATAAAAAATACCTAAAACGCTTAATTTAAAACATAAACAACTTCTAATGTTATTTTCAAATAAATAAATTATATTTCACAACGTCATTATTTTTCTTACATACAATACTTTTGACTTCAATTATCTTAATTAATAAATATAATTATTAAGACATGTCATAAATAAGATATATTTAAATACATATATAACTATTTTTTCTCTCTATTAATTAATATTATAAAGGAATATTATGAAAAAAGTATTCATTATTAGATAATAGCATTATTAATTATCTATCATAAAACAAAAATTAGTTTCTTAAAAATTTATTAATTATTAAATATTATTAATTTATTAAATATTAATTATAAGAGAGCTGACTGTAGCCTTAACAAAACATATGAATTTTCCTAATATTCCTATTCAGAAAGGAAGTACATCTATCTTCAATGATAAACAAAAAAAAAAACTGTATAATAAAACCATTTGGAGGTATAATGTTCTACGTGCCTAGGAAAACATATTGAATAGTTCAAGATCATTTCAATATTAATTAAGAATTTTCATATATATAATTTGTTGCATAAATATATATATAGATATACACAATATGTTAAGTTTTTACAAAAAAAAATATAATTTTATATACTTACGAGTATTGACTTGGTCAATAACTTTAAACATTACAATAATTTCGTCGTGCGTTCATCTTTTGAAAAATTGATGTTTGAGATTTTATTTATTAATTTTTAAAATTTTTATTTTGTGACAGATATATCGTTACACTTCTTAAATCTTTATCTTAAATAATATAACATATTGTATCATTGCGACACATGAATCATATTATATAATATAATATTAATATTATAGTCTCACATCACTTAAAATATCAGAAAGCATAATATTTTTTTAATAGTATTTTATAATTCATGTATATTTATTCACATCTTTGTCTGTATAAAAGATAATTATTAATTGTTATTACATTAAATATTTATTAAAAAATTATTTCATTCGGCGATTCTCACATCGTCACATCATTTCAATATTTTATTTTTAAGCAAAAATACATATAACATTATCCATATTTTTCTATTGTAATAATTAATTCCGCTGTTTTTCGTTGAAATCAAAGCAGTAGTTGACCATATTATGTGATTTTTAAGTATTCTGTTTTTGTATTGAATGATTCCATTGAATCGTGACTTGGTTTTTTGTGGATTCTGTATTGGTATTGAATGATTCAATTGAGTCCTTTGTTTGTTTGTCACCATCTTTTCGAAGGATGAGTTCTTTCTTCTACTTATTTATTTATTTTTATTATTTTTAAGTTAACGTGTATTATACGCATCAATAAAATTATAAAAATTTAACATTCGCAGTTCACCTTAACAAAATTTTTAATTTTTATTGTTTTACGAAAGACAGATCTCTTCGAATCCAAGTAAGAACTAGTTTTAGATGAATTTTAACTTAATAGATTCTGAATATTTTAATAAAATTTGTAACTTTTTGAATATTTATAACTAACGAAACGGCTTGCATTCAAAAATGTTTTGGACAAGTTAAGACAGTGCAATATACCATTATTTCAAGTGCTTCATCTATTTAGTTATTCCTATTAATTTAAGGCAATGAACGTCTCACTTATTAAATTACATTGCATCTAACTATTTCTTAGTTTTTATTTGATTGTATTCTTTTGAATAATTTATGTTACTATAGTAGACATATGCACGTACATCCTAAAGTGTGTTCTAATATCATATTTTTTTCATATTTTATTTATAATATTGTCATTTATAAGTAATAATAAAGGTCCACTAAATGGCCTCAATCTTGTTTAATTTTTTTATTTTTTATTTTTATTTTTTGAATTTTAATAAGAGTAATATTAAATTTGATTAAGTGAAAACACGGTAGACAAGAATTCAAAATCATTTTCGTTTGTACATATAATATTTTTCTCTGCACGGCAAGTAACTGGTATGTCTACAGGCTAAAGCATATTACCCTGTCACGTGAAAATCAGGTGTTTTTCATCTATTATATATATGAATGGGAGGAGGAGAACCACTGAACATTCCAATACAATCTCTCTCATTCTCATGGATGCAGCAAAAGCTGAAATTGCCTATGAATTCCTACCGCTCCTCCGAGTTTACAAAGACGGCCACGTCGAAAGACTTCTGGGCACCGACACCGTCCCGGCAGGCGCCGATTCTCAAACGGGCGTTTTATCCAAAGACATAACAATCATCCCAGATTCCAACGTCTCCGCTCGCCTCTACCTCCCCAACCTCACCAACAACAGCAGCAGCAGCAGCAAGAAGCTTCCCGTCCTCGTATATTTTCACGGCGGCGGCTTCTGCCTCTCAACGACCTCCAGTCGCAACTACCACAACTACCTCAACACACTCGTCGCCGAAGCTCAGGTCGTCGCAGTTTCGGTAAATTACAGAAGACCACCGGAAAACCCTCTTCCCACTGCATATGAAGACTCGTGGGCTGCACTACAATGGGTCGTTTCCCACCGCAACGGCGACGGATCTGAATCTTGGTTGAACAATTATGCAGATTTTGGAAGTGTGTTCTTGGCCGGTGAGAGTGCCGGCGCTAACATAGCTCATAACATAGCGATGGCAGCCGGAGACGAAGGGTCCGGGCTGAGCGTACAGATTCTTGGGGTTGCGCTGGTTCATCCGTACTTCTGGGGCTCGGATCCTATCGGGTCAGAGGCACGGGACCCGGATAGGAAGTTTTCGGTGGATCGGCTGTGGCCTTTTGTGTGCCCGTCATCGCCGGATAATGACGACCCGCGAGTTAACCCGGTGGCGGAGGGTGCACCGAGCCTGGTGGGGCTAGGGTGTAGGAGGGTGTTGGTGTGTGTGGCTGAGAAGGATGTGTTGAGGGATAGAGGGTTGCTTTATTATCAGGCGTTGGGTCGGAGCGGGTGGATGGGTGTGGTTGAGATCCAAGAGACAGAAGGGGAGGACCATGCGTTTCATTTGCACAACTTGGAGTGTGAGAAAGCCAGAGAGTTAATCAAACGGTTGGCTTCTTTCCTCAACAGGGACATGCCTCCCGTCTTTTGACTGTGAGTTCTTGAATTAATTTTCGGAGGAACCGGATCGATGAACCGAGTTTATGAATCAAATTAATCATAATTTGTTAATAAAAAAAAAAATTATCTACTTAAAATCAAATGTTAATAGATCGAATTAATACAAAAAGTTTCTTCAATTATGTACTTTTAACTTTTAGCATGCCCAATCTCTCAACACAGTCCGATGTTGTGTTGAAAGTATTATGTTATAAGCATGTTTAAAGCTTGATTTAATAAACTCGAGGCTTTTATATAGTCCAAATTATCAATTTTGTTTTCTTTTCATGTGAATTTTAACACACAACCTTTGCTAGCTCTTGTGTATGTTAAGGTATGTTTCACAGCATGAAATCCATGCCTTGATATTAAAAGCAAAAGCCACACCGGGTCCAAATTCAATTCCATTTCCTTGACAGGAACCCGTAGAACCCGATCCGAGCCCTAATCCGGGCTCGACCCAACGGACTACCTTTATACCCCTATGTCAACCGGGGCTTGGCCCGGCGAGTTGCTTTTGCACCCCCTATCCAAGCCTAACTTAGTATTTGGTTAGGATTTTGGAGTCATTTCAAGATTGGGAATTTTCAAAGATTTGGAATTAGGTTGGGAGCAAAACCTACAAGCGAACTAGTTGGGAAAATTCAATTTTCAAAAAAAGGAGAAGATTAAATAAAGTTTTTTTAATTAATAGTTGGATGAAAATGAGGTTTAGATATTAAACATCTTTATAGCTTCATACTTTTCAAAAAGTTGGATTATTACAAAGAAGCAAAGTCAAACAGAAATCTTGTTTTTGATGGAAGGAGAATGTATAATAAATGGCATGGCATTTTTTCAATGCTTCAACCACCACAATTGAAAAGGACATTGAATTCAATCATCCTGCTAGAGCCCAAACTGGTCCCAACAATATTACATGCATGTATCACAAGCTATTTGACCACCTAAATTTGCTGGCTAAATTAATGTAGTTTAGGGCCGGGGCTAGACGCTTCTAAAAGGTATTAATTTGAGAAATTTCAATGGGTTTGTAAAGTAATTTTTGTAACACACTTCTTTCAGTAGCATAAAAAAAAATAGGAAGAAACTTAATTGAATTAACCGATACGATTTTTATTTTCAATGAATATTACAAATTAATCATTTATGCAATAAGAGTTAGAGAAAAGGAAAATGACACAAAGAATTTATATGTTTCAACAATGTGTCTACGTTCACAAGACCAAATATGTTTTTTACTATTCAAAAAATAAGGTTACAATATATTTATATTGTCTTGCAATTAAAATCTTAAACTTAACCCTAATTTAATACATTGAAAAAATTTCAACAGACTCTTATCATAATGTCGGAGATTCATCCCTTGTACCCCTAATCTATTATTTATTCTTGTTAACATAACTAGGTTTAAACGTATGTGTCTATGTGCTTGCTCCCTCCACACATAAGATCTAAATATTCATATTGATGCTACACTTTTTGGCTGATGCGTATTCTGAGCTCGGCTCCCTGAAGAACACTCAAAGAAGAAGATCAGAGGACCATCGGATTGTCTCTGGCGGTAGCCACTCCGATGCTTAAGTTAATAAACTGAATTGAAAAGACTATAATGTAAGCCAAAGAATGAGCATAGAAAATAAGTGTACCTTTAGGGTTTAATTTATAGGCAGTGGCAATCCTAAGTTGATTAAGATTTAGAGCCATGAAAGTAGGGATTTGATCATCGGAGATAGCAGTTTCCATGTTGGATACTACGCTTGAGAGATATCCGTGAGTGATAGTTCCCTTGTTGAAAACTGTTTCCTTATCCTCTGCTCGGTAAGATGTTGAAGGTGGTGATGAGTTCTGAACCCTGAAAGCGATGATGAGCTCTGAATACTGAAGGAAGCTCTGAAGGCCCTGTGCTCGGATCAATGAGTTCTAAAGAATAATTACTCAAGCCTGCTCTGAGTGGACGAGTCTGTTTTGTAGGTTTAAGTTGGCCGAGTCCTTGTAATTACACGTGTCACATATGGACTGATTCTGTCGCTTCATGGTATATCACATATGTTACAAAAAAAAAAAAAAGCTTCTTCTGGAAATCATACTACATTTGATTTTGTAAATCTGTGAGACTGGAAATTCTAAACAATTTGAAGCCGGCCACCTAATACTTACACTGTGTGAATCCAAATGTAACTGTGTGATGAGAATTCATACCCAAGCATAATGCAATCTAAAAATAAACAAATACTTCTATTCCATTTGTAGGCCCCACTCATCTACACAATATCTGGTTTTTGTCTACATATCTAGAGTAGTCATCTATAATTGCACCCTGTGTTCTTCCTCGCCAGCATTTGTATTCTTCTTGCTCGTCTTTTCCATCTCTCTGTGTCTCTGTCTCTCTCTGTCTCTGTCTCTCTCTCTCACACACACACACAGATCCATGTATTCAAACAGACCAGAAGTGTCTCATGAGGTTCTGCCCTACCTTAGAGTTTACAAAGACGGGACCATAGAAAGACTGGCAGGCACTGCAGTCGCCCCTGCAACCTTCGATTCTCAAACTGGTGTTTTATCCAAAGACACCATGATCATACCAGAAACGGGCGTCTTTGCCAGGCTTTACCGTCCCAATCTCAAGCCCAATCATCAGAAAGAGAAACTACCCCTTCTCATTTATTTCCATGGCGGAGCATTTTGCATATCGTCAATCTCTGATCCGGTTTACCAAAACTCTCTCAACACACTGGTCGCGGCAGCGAACATCATTGTTGTTTCAGTGGACTACAGAAGGGCCCCCGAGTACCCCCTCCCGGCCGCTTACGACGACTCGTGGGCCGCCCTGCTGTGGGTGGCGTCGCATGCTTCAGGAGGTAGTGGCGCTGAGGCTTGGCTTAGGGACTACGTTGACTTTGAAAGAGTCTTCTTAGCGGGTGACAGTGCCGGTGCAAACATTGCCCACCACATGACAATCCAGGTCGGGTTATCAGAGAAGGAAATAGGATTGAAGCTCCGCGGCATTATCTTAATCCATCCATACTTCTGGGGAGAAGAACCAATCGGTTCGGAGGTTAGGGATCGGGCAAGAAAGGCAATGGTGGACAATTGGTGGCTTTTTGTTTGCCAATCGGGTAGAGGGAATGATGATCCGTACATTAACCCGTTTGTGAATGGAGCCCCGAGTCTTGCGGTACTGCCTTGTGATCGGGTTCTTGTATGTGTTGCAGAGAAGGATATATTGAAGGAGAGGGGGAAGCTTTACTATGAATCATTGGTGAAGAGTGGGTGGCATGGAGCAGCAGAGATTATAGAGACAGAAGGAGAGGATCATGTTTTTCACCTCTTCAACCCAAATTGTGAAAAGGCTCTAAACATGATCAAAAGCTTGGCCTCTTTCATAAACCAAAAGTGATATTGATATTTTTGTCATTTTGTGACATTCTCGTAAGATTCCAAGGGTATTGTCTATTCAGTTTGTTAATCTTGTTTTCAGTGCGAGTCTGTAAGCAAATCAGAATGTTGCTTTACAGGTCAGATTCCTGTATTATTCTTCTCAATTGTCATAAGATTCCAAGGGTATTCACTTTTCAGTTTTTGTCAAATGTTGTTTTTTAATCCCAATTGATTCCAGTATTATTGAGACAATTGAGTGTCGTTTTTCAAACATTATGGCTTATCACTTCCTTTAAAAAAAGAGAGAGGGGGGGGGGGGGGGGGGGGGGAACATTACCCAGTTCTTAATTCCAAAAGATATGGATCCAAAAAGGAGAATCGTGAGTTCTTGCACATCAAGCAGCTTTCAATCCGGGGTAGCAAATGTTCTCAACACACTAGCAGCTAACAGCACCATTGCAAGCAGGGTCGGTAATAATAATAAAAAAGCTGGATTCTGGCTCATTTGATGTTCTACTAGTTCAATGACTTCAAAGAAAAATGGCACGATTTCTCAGAAACTACATCAAGCCATCCATGAAAAAGCAATCAAATGAATTGTACAGCCATGTAGATGACTTCTTAACATAGCAACTATCAAATTCTTTTAATAAAGTACATACATTCATAACACGATGAACTGAATCAAGCTGTATGAGAACATAGATTCAGTTCAACATGAACAAACTAGAAGTATAAATAATTGAGTAAAATTAGGAACTTTGCTGCTTTCTTCGCTTTCTGTTCCACCCGAACAATATAGCCTTTCAAGCAGTTACAAGAGTCATGATAGAAGAAAATACAACTGACAACAAACACACTGGATTTAGTTTTGACTGCCGCTACAACAACAATCGGACTTGATTAAGAACTTCAGAATACTACTGTGTCAAGCATGGTGCCCAAAGTCTGGATTATGTTCGAAGACATCAAATTGGAAACATGTTCTTCAAGATGCTTCTTAGCATCTTGCCTTCCAACATTTGCAATTGCTAGTTTTTCTGGTGGTAACTCATCCTCTTCTTGAACTGCCTTGTTATACTTGATAGCTAGGTTTAGCATTTCCTGCACATCCCAATAAATAAAAATAAGATGATAACAGTCCTAGCATAGGGAACTCATGGTCATCCTACATGAACTTTCAATTGATGGGAATTGTGGTGGTCCCAAAGAAGCAGAATGCGAAATGATAAAATGTATACAGAAAATGACTTCCTGCACATCCCAAGAAATAAAAATAAGATGAGACATTCCTAGCATAGGGAACTCATGCTCCTCCTACATGAACTTTCAATTGATGGGACTTGTGGTGGTCCCAAAGAAGCAGAATACGAAATGATAAAATGTATGCAGAAAATGACTTCCTTTTTTAGCTCATAAGAAACTAAAGATTAGGACAGCCACATGGGTAAGGCATCAGTGGTGGGCCGTCGCTAATCAGAAACAAGATGACCTGGTACCTATATAGGTCTCCCATGGATGAAAAAAATGACCCAACAACATATAAAGGAAAATATATATTTAGGCCCTTGCAGGGCCAGAAATTAGTATCAGATTCAGTCAGCATCTGTGTCAACATAACTGACTTGAGTAGGAGACTCATAATTTGGCTATTATTCTGTACATCCCATATCTGTAGCATGAACTGATGCCTTTGCTGAGGTAGGGCAAATATATATATAATACCCTAAAAGTAAGGATATTTGTTTTAGAGTTCTATGATGATTGTTTAGTTTTCAGTTTTGATTTATTCTTAATTTTTCTAGTTTCCTAGTTTTATTAGGATTAATATAAGACATATAGGAATTAGTAGTTTCTATTCGAATTAGTAGTCTTTATTATACTAGGATTAAGATAAAAATAGTAGTTATGATTTCCTAGTAAAAATATTAATATTCTAGCTCTATAAATATTATGTAATAAGCCTTTATCATTAAGTTTTTTATCAATAATAAATAATTACGAATTCAAGAGAATTTATTCTCTTATTTGGATTGATTGTTCTCCGTTGGGTTGAGAATTCCTCATTTTTGGATATTGACGTTGGTCGTATTCATTGTTCGTGTTTCCGTGTCACATTATTTGGTATCAGAGCGAGCATTTGCCTGGCTAGATGGCAATTAGTGTGTAGACGTAATTTTTTATCCTATCGATGACGTTCATAGGAGACTATCCGTTACTTGTTTGGAGTCTTGAATAAAAGAGAATCGTGAAGACAATAAACATTGCACTAATAATGGAGCTCGCAGTCAACTTGTTCATGAACACGTTTCAATTCGGAAAGCTTTGCATAATTACGAAAGACTTCTTGATTTTGATTATAATTTTATTTTGAAGACTTTCATGATTGTGTATATAATTTATATATTTGTCTTTATTTATTTATCATTTTGATTCGTAAATGATTGTCTTTATGATATGAGACTTTCAGAAGAAAAATAATATTTTTGGGTAGAAGATAAACTTATTGATTTACAAAGACACCAACAATTACAATGTAAAAAGTGCATTCGTTCATGACCAAGAATGAAGAAATTGTTAATCGATAAATTTTTATCAAGAAATTATTTGTAGATTTTAGAAAATAAATGCATGCCAATATGGAAAATCACCAAAGATAAAGTATAAGTAAAATCTAAAATTGTTAAAGTAACTTTGTCTAATAAGGTTGCACATATTGATTAACCCTAAGGGGGTGGTCAAGTAGTAGCCGGCTGCGAGATAGATGGGTGTAATGCTCATTGATCTTGGGTTCGATACTCCGCACACTTATACATCCCTTGGGGCCACCCCAAGGTCACAAGGCCCGCTTTACTCGGTGAGTGTAGTGGGGGTATACACTCGCCTCGTGAAACTAGTCGGTCAACCTACCATGCTCTGCAGTAGGGAATTGGATACCCATGATTATCAAAAGGAAAAAAAAAAAAAAAAAAGGTCGCACATATTGAACCGTTGAAAGAAGTCAATATTTTGTAGAAGACCCTCTTATTATAGGAGATGCAAATCAAAGTATTTCATCCATTGAATATTATCACAAGCAGTTAATAGAAAATAAAATTGGATTTATTTCTATTGATGTTGCAAAAATAATTGGTGCGGAGGATAAAGAAATAGAATTGATTGAAACTCCTATTATGGAGAAAGAAGAAAAAAGTTTTGAATTAATAGATCAAAGCATGAATCTAGTGGCACCAATAGATTTTACAAGTTCTTTTATGGAAGAAAAAGAAAAAAATTTATGATAGTTGTCAACGTTAAAGATGAAAACGAACCTGAATTCACAAAGGATGATTCTAATACTTATAGTAAGATTGAAATTGTAGTGGATCAAAAAGATAATTTTTTTTTTATTATTGGAGCATTATTATCACCAGGAAAATTGCCTAAAGTTACAGACTTCATGCAAATTGTGGTAGAAGAAATCCTTAAATATTTAATTGTTCTTGAAAATATTGAACTATTATTACTGGGTTATGGACAAGTTCAAGATCGAATACATCCAGTCAACTTGAGAACGAGTTGTTTTCAAATATGGGAGACTGATGTAGGACATATATGGTACCTTAGACATAAGGATATTTGCTTTAAAGTTGTATTAGGATTGTTTAGTTTTCAATTTTGATTTATTCCTAATTTATCTAATTTCATAATTTTATTAGGATTAATATAGGAATCAGTAATTTCTTATTCGAATTAGTAGTTTTGATTGTACTAGAATTAGAATAAAAATAGTAGATATGATTTCCTAATCAAAATAGTAATATTCTAACTCTATAAATATCATGTAATAAGTCTTTATAATTAAGTTTTTTTATCAATAATAAATAATTACGAATTTCAGACAATTTATTCTCTTGTTTGGGTGGATTGGTTCTTGTTGGGTTAAGGATTCACCCTTTTTGGATCTTAAGGTTGGTCGTATCCATTGTTCGTGTTTCCGTGCCTCGTTATTTAGGTGCCCTTATTACATGACAACTGAAAATTTTATTCACTTCAGAAATACCCTCACATCCTTGTTGGTTCAAAATACTCCTGTCTCTGTACTTTGTCACAGAGATGCCAAATTAAACACAAAACCACGACAAAAACAGTTCAAAACTTTTTAAGATAAATCTTCACATACCTGAACAGTCTGCTCATTGGTTTTAGAATGGGTATCAAATCGCTGAAGCGTCAATCCATCTGTCCATTTCTTCTTGTGAAGGTTCAGTAACATCTTCTCCTCCAGTTCATTCTTCCTGTAATTAATGGCTATTGAGTAGTAATGCCTGTTCAACCCATGGATTAATGCCTGAAAAACAGATTACCCATTAGAGGACAACTGATCAAATTGCCACACAACAGCTTTCAGGAGACACTAAGGCTCTGTTTGCCCTGCACTCACTTGAATGGATGGTTTGTTAAGGTGCCCAAGGTTGGATGTAGTCTGCCGTGGTTCTTGGCCAAGCATCATAGTTTGTGGGTTAATCAAACGGAAGGCATCAATCACCACCTTCCCTTTAACACTCTGAATTGGATCCACCACCACTGCCACAGCTCGTTGATTCAGAGCTTCAAAACTCTGCAGAGTATGTCACAAATTCAGGAAGAGTAATATTTGAATGCCCATGTGGTGCGCATGCACTCAATGACTCACATGGGGTGGGGCCCGCTATGGGGCCCATGATGATGGGTCCCACCCCATGTGAGTGCATGGGCACTAAGACGGGCCACGAATCATTGCTCATTCAGGAAATCAAGTGGTTCAAATATCACTAAATACAAATGGATTTACTGCATTTTCAGAAGAAAATCCTGTTAACAAACATCAAATATCACTAGCCAAGTGCTATGAGCCTATGACCATTAATTTAAGTCATTAGTTTGACTAGTATAATTCCAATCTTGCTATTTGGTTACTTATCAAAAAAATCTTTCCATTTGGTAAAAATTGCTTTAAAAATATCGCTTCAGGCCAATCAACCTCTCTCTCTCTCTCTCTCTCTCTCTCTATATATATATATATATATATAACTTAGAAGGTTTACTTTAACCAAGTTGACCTCTTATCCAAACATATCCCAATGCTAATTTAGTTTTCCCCCATGTTATAAGCCTTTTTCTATAGCCCTTGATGCTGCCTTCTTATAAATTTAACATTCTCGTAGAGTGACTGATCAAATATGAATGATGATTTATGAACTTTTTCTATTTATATTTTACATCTAATAATTTAATGTGCTAATAGTTATTTCTATGTAATTAAACATTTGTTATGCTAATATATCACAAAATTATTAGAGAAGACACGTCAGAAACTTATGTGCTTTAGGTCTCTGTTTCGATTTTTCTTTATTTGTTCATGAGTTTTAGGCTTATTCATTGTTTTTATTTTAAGAGTCCTTGAGATGCACAAATGTTAGTTGATATCGAGGATTTTGTAGAATCTTACAATTCTCAAATTGATCCTAAAATTCAACCTTGAAGACCATCCTATTGATTCATTGTAGGATCCCAATTTCAACAACCTTGGACACAAGTCCTTATCCAGGATGTGTTAAAAGTTAAAAACTCATTTAAGAAGAATGGCCAAGTATATATTAAGTATTTAAAAGAAAAGGCTTAATTCAACTGGAACAAAGAAAAGCTGTTATAAAAATGATAACAATAATAACAATTGGGCATAAGTCCTTATCCAGGATGTGTTAAAAGTTAAAAAACACATTGAAGAAAATTGGCCAAGAATATAGCTTTTTTGGGGGACCTTAGGTTCTAATTGATGTTACCAGTCCCCCTATACTTTTTTGTAATTATGGGCAGGCCCTTCACAGGCTCCCTTTCATATATAGATATCTTTACCAATCAAAAAATATATATAGCTTTTTTGGGGGACCTTAGGCTTTAATTGATGTTGTCAGTCCCTTATACTTTTTTGTAATTATGGGCAGGCCCTTCTGGGGCTCCTTTTCATATATAGATATCGTTACCGGTCAAAAAAAATATTAAGTAATTAAAAGAAAAGGCTTAACTCAACTGCAACAAAGAAAGGCTGTTATAAAAATGATAACAATAATAACAAACACATAAATTTCTAAATACTAGTAACAAGCAGACATGCATTTATTATACACTAATATGAGAAATATGGTACATTAGGTACCACTAAAGGCAGCAATGAAAATATAACTACAACCTGTTGGGTATTAATGTCCACGCCGGAAAGCCAACAGCCAAATCCAGGATGTGAATGATACCATCCGACCACCATCTCTGGCCTGCAATGTCAAGCCAAAGAACAGGCTAACTATACCAACAATGAAAAATAGATGAAAGCATGGAGCAGTTTCTCTTGTGGCAAAAAAAGCATGGACAAGGAGAGACATACCACGTACCAATTATACTAAAAAAGAGTGTGTACATGCATGTGTATTGCTTGGAGGGGGAAAAGGGAGAGGGGAATAAAAGCCTCAATCACTTCTTAAAACTTTATACAACACCTAACGTGAACGTTTCACTTCAAAGTCGAAAGATTAACTACAAAAATGTTTTATCCTCTAGTTTCAGTGGGATATCATAATAATTAAGCAGATGCATAGAATTTAACATGAATGGCCAACAGAATAAGCTACTTATTTTACAAACTATAATAGATATTTGGCTTGGTTGGATTCAAAGGATACCTGAAATTGATGGGGGAAAAAAGAAGAAGGAGAAGAAGAAGAAGATAGGACCAAGATTATGTAACCTACAACTCCATGGAAGAAATATTTTTGAGTTCGTTTAAAGAATAGTGACAAAGTAATATAAAGAAAGGCTTCATGATAATCACATTTGAGTAAAAGGTGAAACATCAGTTTCTTCCATAGAATCATACGAGTAGTGAGAAAAAAAGATCTCTACTGAATGGATTTAAAAAAGGAAACATTTCGACATTGAAATTTTGTCGGTCCTCAAAATAAAATGAACAACTCAAACAACACATCATTCCAAGCAACAAACAATGATCCAAACAACTTTTTACTATTAATAAATAAATAAATAAAAAATTGAGGATCTCTCAAGGAGAAAATAAATTAAAGCTTAACTACAAGCATCTTAAGGAGTGGCGATACAAGCTGGATAAACAGAGTAGTAGTCAACAGAAGCAGAAAATAAATTAATTAATCAACAGCACAATTTGGATTCAACGAGGCACTCGGATTGATAAACAAAACACTTGAAACTGATGAACAAAAGGGATATCTTGGGACTCAGTTACCGGAAACAACATAATCACTCATGTTGCTAATCAAGGAAGTACGCACCTGACGAAGCCACTCACTTGATTTGCTGCAAGAAATCATTCGCTCTCTAATTGAGACTCAAAGCACTCAGATTCAACCAAAACTCTACCTCTCTCTAGGTCATACAATGCATATAAAAAGAAGAATAAAAAACATAAGATATTCAAACTTTAAACTAACTATAATAAGTATGCATAGGGACTAGCTTGTATGTCTTGGAATTGCATCTTCGTTGTTGATGTGTCTCTTTTGAAACTTCAACCCATTTAATGATTGTTTTCCATTAACAAAATCTTCACTTGAAGCTAATTACTCGTACCATGCATTCAGCCACACTATTAGCTTTTTATCAGTATTCAGCCACATGATAGTGTCAAGGGTGTGAACCAAATAATGCCATATGATCATTGGCTGGATCCTTTGGTTAGTCAAGCATCCATCGTCTAGGAATTTGTACCACTTTTCATGATCTGCTGAGTAAGATAAATAAAGATCTTTGAGAACATCCATTTTGTGGTGGGCGATGTGTAAAAAATAATCATCTGCTTTCTTCCTCGCCTTTTGAGACTTCTTTGTGAAGGGTATTTTTGAGGGATGATGGATTACAAGGATTTAAGGTTAACCTAACATGTAACTATGTAAGAGAGAAAGATACTGGCATTAAGAGTGTAAACAATGCAGCCCCTCTAGTCAGAAAGAGGTTCCTTAAAAATGATAACTTCCCAACCACTCTCTTACTCTCTTAATCAGTGTAACAACTATAGATGATATCCCAAGTCTCAAGGCTCAAACGAAGGTACCATAGTAACAATGATCTTGGAATTTTTGAAGGCTTAGTTGTGGTGGTTCAACAAGATTAAGATTTGGTTGATCTAGAAGAGAAGCTATGCAGTCCAACCATGTCATGGTAAACATACTGTAGCTACATGTAATTGTAATCTCTTATTTGCACATGGAATATATCTCCTGTTGGATGATCCATAAAAGTAGGCTCAAGTGGGTGAATGGTGAACCATTTCTGCAACCACTCACATTGGAGAGCGGGTACTAATATTGAGGATTGGTGCATTTCAGTTAAAGGACCCAAAGTCTTGGTTTAATTCTCACAAAATAATATTGGTCTATCCATGGGTTATTGAAGTCATAAAAAATATATATATATATATAGGTACTTAGATTCAAGCAACCAGGAGCACACCAACAAAACTTAATTATGATCCTTATAATCCCAAGCCAGAGTTAATTAAGATCCCATTGGCATCAACACCTAAAAATACAGTAAAGTTTCAATCAAGGAAGAGTACCTAATCACTGGAATGTCAGGGGCACACCTGCAAAACACTCGTACCCTCTACTCCCAACCCTGAAGGCCATTCAGTTTCGGTAAAGAAAATAAAAAACAAATCTGCATTGGTATTGTTCAGACGATGCCTGACAAAACAGCTGACCAGCAAAGGCAGACTTCATCTAAAGCTTAATATTTCAACTTGGTACCTTCTTTATTATCTTTTCAGTGTATTCTTCCGACTTGATACACACACACACTCGGCATATGATATGCATGTCCAGCAATAGAACAATTTACCAATAAAGAATCTGTCTTCACACATATCAAAAGTATATAGCGATCGATAAGAAGTAAGATAGCGATTACCTTCCAGTTTGTTTGAGCATATCAAGCATGCTGGTCTGGAAAACATGATCAACAGCTTCCACACTGACGCCGGTACCACTCTGTGGCATCGCGAAAACATCCACGACGCGAACTGTGTACTCATCCACAAATTCACCCAGCATCAACCCCATCACTTCCATAGGAACCCCAGCTCTCCCTATTAATCCCAATCCCCAAAACAAAGCAAACAGATCAGCAAACCCTAATTAATACTAGTATCTCTGTGCGTGTTTGTACACATGGATATAAATATATATATATATATGGTCAAAGAAACCCTAAAAATTTTAAAGAATTAAGAGTGTGTTACAGAAAAAAATTACCGTGTTTGAGCATCTTAAGAAGAGCGAGAGAAGAGATGTAAACTTGTTCTGACGAATCGAGTGTCGGAGAATCCGGCGGTGGGTGTCCCAACGCCCCTCCGGCACCGGCGAACATTCTCTGCAGTCTCTCCATCCCTGACATCTACCTCTCTCTCTCTCTCTCACACACAAAGCCGAATCAGAACTCGATTTCTTTGTTAACAAGGCTACCCAAATTGGTGCTACTGTGATATAAATAAAGCAAGACGATATAAGGCTCTTTTTGCAATAATTCTGGCTACTGTCGGGTTTCTTACAAAGAAGTGGGACCATGTCGTTTCACTATATCGAAGTCAATTTTATGTAAGAAAAATGAATGATGCTTAATTGAATTTTCAGATATTTTAAAAATGATAATTACATTATTGTCCTTTCATTTTGTAATATTTGTACTTGGTGTGAATTTTTTGTATCACCAACTTCGAAATTTTTTTATTTTTAATTTTATTCTTGAAAAGGCCATTTGCAAAATTAGTACATTATTATTTACTTTATTTTTTTATTGTAAAATTTAAATAAGGGAGCATATTTTATATGAATTTGGGTTGTGATAGTTTTTCTTTTCTTTCATCTTTTTTTTTTTTTAAGAAGTTATAGAGTATTTGATGGAGTTTTTGAATAATTAAACATTATATAATTAACTAATTAATTAAATATCTTCATTTTAGACATGTCTAATTAAAATATCTTCAGATGTTTTAGAGGTAATAATCACACTATTATTTCTTCATTTTTGTAATATTTGTACTTCACGTGAGTTTTTGGCATCACCGACTATTTTCTTTTTGTTTTTAATTTTTTCTTCTAGAAAAGTAATTTTATAAAATTAGTACATTGTTATTTGCTTCATTCTTCTATGGTAAAATCTAAATAAGAAAGCCTATATTATACCATATATGAATCAAGTTGTGATCATTTTTCTTTTCTTTTTTTTCGTATTTTTTTCAAATTAGCCATGAGGTATTAATACAGGAGCTCCTGAACAACTAAACGTTATATAATTAATTAATTAATTAATTGAATATCTTCATTCAAATATGCCCAATTATCGACTTTTTAGATGTTTTAAAGATAATAATCACACCACTGCCCCTCCACTTTTGTAGTATTTGTACTTCACATAAATTTTTCACGTCACCAACTTGACATATTTTTCTTTTGTTTTAAACTTTTTTTTTGGTAGTACATTGTTATTTATTTCATTCATTTATTTTAAAATCTAAATAAGAAAGCATATTTTATATCAAAATCTATAGTTGTGATAATTTTTCTTTTATTTCACAATTTTTTCAATGAAACCATGAAATATTAGAGAGGAGCTTCTAAATAGCTAATTGTTACATAATTAACTAATTAATTGAATATTATCATAAGTATCTTAAATATGAGTCCTGAAAAACAACCAAACTCAACTCATGATTAATTAAAATTATTATTCACATATCTTTAATAAAAAAAAGTGATATTTTGAACTCGTGACCCCCCTTTGAGAAAAGAATATGAATGGCCAACAACCCCAGTTAATTAGTTGTGATAACTTTTTTGAATGTATATGGTCGAAAAATTAGCATGAAAAAATAAAGAGCAATGCTAATTAATGAATTTTATTAAAAAATACACACGACCATTTATTTGTTTGTATTTAGGAGTAAAAAATTGAATTATGCATAGCATTTTTTAATAAGAAAGCAAAATAAGATGTTTCTATTGACATCAGATAGGTTTCTCGAAAATGATAATGGCCATACATAAACGACATATTAAACTTAAAGTTCAAACTTCATAAAATTAAGAATTATGATATACGTTTTCTTTTCTTCTTTTTTTTTTTTTTTAATTTCTTTCATCCAAACATAATGTTAAGCATAAACAATATATTATACCTAAAGCTCAAACTTCATAAAATTAAGGATTATTTCGGGGATAGGATGGAAAAATGCCCTGTTACACCAGTCTTCACACGTCCTATCAAAATCAAATTTGAGAAAAAAAAAATATAACGAAATGAGAATGGAACATATTAAAACCCTAAAAATTTGAACGGGGCGGGTTTGGAGGAAGTAGATGGGGACATAATAAACGAACGGACGGGATGGGAAGGAGAGGCTACTTTTAATCAGGGCGGGAATGGGAGAGGTCCGTCCCATTGTTGATCCCTCTTACTCCACCTCCATCAATGCTGAGAATGATGATTAGGTTTCCATAATTGGGGGTTGTAGGGGTGATCTTGTTCCTTTCATGCGCGCTGCGTGGGACAGAAACAGAGAGAGACTGCAGTTCTGATGGCTACAAAAATTTTAAGTTTCAATAGCCTTCAAGAAAGAACAGAAATTTTGAGGACCTTTGGTAATACTCATTGATCAGTACCAGTATTTACAGACTCTTCATTCTAGTCACTTTCCAAGATTCAACAATGTCACGAGACCCATCTGCTTTGAATTTCACCTATCTTGTAATTTCTTGTACTTGGATTATGTTGTGCTGATTGTACATCATTCAAAGTTTCAACTGAGCAGTCCATAATCCAGCAGCAGTTCTTTTAATTAGTAGTCTCCTGCATTGGCACAAAAGATGGTCCCCTAGACAATATATGGGAGACTTGCAGGTAAGACTCTGAGAGAATTGCAGGTAAGAATAATTAGGTGAAATAATAAAGGCTATGATGGAACTAATTAGCCTAACTGAAGCTGTTCATGGATTTGTTTCTTTACTTAAACCTTATCAAATGGCAAACATAATTGATTATTGATCTGAAGTTGTTTGTCTGTTACAGAGGATGAGAGGGATGTGCCTAACTGTAGACTTCAGAAACCAGCAGAAAATCTAATAATTATTGAGCAAAATGTTTTTGTTCCCTGGGAGAGACACAAAATGCTGTCAAAAGGTCCATCAGGATGACGAGAATTCAAGAAGGCAGCTTTTGTGCTATAGGCAGTGACAAGAAGCTAGATGATTCAACAAAGCCTTGGCATATCATGCTGAATTGCAGAGACAGATAAACAGCTCTTCACTCCCAATTTGCACATAAGCATTCTCTAATTGCTGCAACTAGCCGGCTAGCATTTGGAGCCACATGGAACGATGCAAGCAGCTCTGATGGGCACATGGTATCATTCTGGTTTTATCAGTGTATCTAAAACCAGTGGAACTATACCACATTTGCCTAGTAATACAACACATCCATTTTCTTTTCGACTTTATTTATTTTTTCTAATTTTTCTTGTGCTTAATTTGTATTATATCTCTTTCATTTAATTATTTTTTTACTTGAATGACTTGGGATATACTGTTGAATAATGGCCAGACTGCATTTTCTTGTTTATTTTATTGTGGTTAAAAAAAATTTGTGATCCATGCATGAAATTAACATTCATAGGGATTCTATAAGTCTATAATATACGAATATATATAGATATTCTATAAAGTATGAATCTGAAATTTTCTGTGAAGAATAAAATCTGTGTATTAGCTCGTAGTTTTCAAAAACCCTATACTCAATGGATTCAAGTTTATATCAAGTGACATTAGCCTGACTCAAAATGCTATTGCACACGAAAAACATGAAATAATTTAGGCAATAAAAGATCTCAAAAGACACGATGAAGAGAATTATGGACATTTCCTCAATGTGACATATCCAAAATGTAAAATTTCATCAAGTTTTTTCTTGGGGTTAGTGAGAATTTTAATGCAACTCCAGAGAAACAAAGCACAGGGGCATACCCCCAAAACAGTCAAAAACTCATACAAGTTTCCCATTTCTGGAAGTGTCGATCCTTTTCCACTGAGAAACTCTCATTTTAATGGAGTTGTCGATATCGTTCACTACTTGATCAATCACCATCTGATTCCCTCTGAACATTCTATTGTTTCTTTCAGCCCCGTAAGTGATACACATTACACGCAAGAAGCTAAAGCAAGCTTTTTGATGTCAGTTTGGAAGGACTGACTGTGGAGGTTGTTAATGGCGCACATCATAAAATGAAACCATTTCACAGGCCTTCTTGTTGCATATCCGCAGTATAATTGAATGATACACCTTCATTGATTCTTATTAATGCATGGAGCACATAGTTTGAATTTTTGTCCTGCTGACTGACTTTTGGGAATCACAAGCATTACTTGTTACAAATTTAGCCTTTTTTTCTTTTTGTCTTATTTGTAATCTGCACGAATGTAATTTGGATGACTCTTGTGTGAAAGATGACATCAGTCTCAATTAACCAAGTTCACAAATATGTGCTGCTGTATAGTCCTCTGTAATGCCAATTGTGTCTTCCCCGTTCTCTTTTGTTGGTTGAGTTGTAATGCTTTGGCTAGCTCTGTTCCTCATGTTTTGAGGGTCTATACCCTCTGATCCTTGGATTGTTTTTTCTATTGATATCTCATAATTACCCAAAAAGAAAAAAAGTTCACAAATATATAAAAATAATCATTTATTGAATACAGTAACCAAAAGAATGAAAAAGTGATTACATATATAACATTTTATCCCAGCGGGGCTATTTTAAAAAAGAATAAGCAATATAAATTGAGATGTGAGGGGATAATTTGCACTTAAAGGCTAACTAACAGAAAATATAATATAACACTTAGAAATACTATCTTAGACTAATATCCTTTGGAAATTGCAGCATGTCCATGCGGTGATCTAACATCACGAAGTTGCTTCTCTTGAGAGAGTAGTTTTGCGAACCTGCAAGATTAGAATTTTGTTAGAATTATTTTATTTTTCAAATCAGCAAAGTGTATAGTAGAATTTGTAGAAATAAGCCAATACCTTCTCAGAGCCTCTTCATTAGTCTCTTGTGCTGAAGGCTCAACACAACCTGTCTCCAAATTCACCCTTGAAACTGGTTTCTTTAGCAAACCTTCACCCACTTTCACAAGGTCTTCCAAATTTTCCTTGGTGGCTATATCAACTGAAGATAACGTCCCATTTAATGTGTCATCCTACAATTTTGATTCAAAGATGTCAATATTAATATTTGGTTGTGACATATACTAAAAAGAGAGCAAAAAAATTCAGTTGTTAAAGATGGTATTAGCAAATCAAAGTAATTGAGCATAGACAGACACCTGAATACGCAGATAATTCTTTTCAGAATGAAAAGCTTGAAAAACCACAGAAAGGTGGCAAGTCAACCATATCAGCGCTTGATTGAGTAAACACATCTACTAATGGGGTGGAACCACCGCTAGTTAACCACCCTAACATACCCCACTTAGCTGCTTCATTTGCATCATATTTTTCTTCAGTTTTGGAATTACCAGTTCCTAATGATACAACCAATAACCGATCATAGTCCATTTTTTTAATAGGAAAGAAGTCAGGATTTCTCCGTGTGATCTGCTTGGTCACTTCACCAATTGCAACCAAAGTCTGAAACATTTAAATATATCCATAAGTTGAAATGTAATACCGAAAAAAAAGATTTAGATATTATGGATCTAACTGAAAGATACCGGATTGTTTGCAGCCACACCACCATCAATTAAGTTAAACTCTCTCACTTTGCCTGTGGAGTCCTTAGTTTCAAAACAATGGGCGGGAAGATAAGTTGGTGCTGCTGAAGTTGCAATGCATATATCAGAGAGTAAGGCATCCAAGCTAGGCTTATTCTTCACCTAAACCATACATAAAACACACATAACAAGAGTAAATAATGCTCAATTCAACGTGTTCAGTCCTTTCAAATTTCTTTGATGAAACATTGTAATTTAAAAAGAGATAAAGATAAACCTCATAGGTGGAAAAGATGGTTGGCTGGAGTCTCTTAATGTCGAAAGTTGGTATTGCAACATTAGTCAATGTCTGGTGCAACCGTGTGTTTCCCAGTTTTTCCTTAACAAGGCTGTGGAGATATTTCCCATCATATTTTGGTCCTGATAAGGCTTTGATGATCTTTGTAACATGAGGAAATGGACAGCTGTTATTTACAAAAAAAATATCAATCATGTCAACAGCCATATAAAAATAGCACCATATAATTATGAATAAATTAGCTGTAGTGATTACTTGTGTTGTGGGAAGATTTTGCCACAATTTTCAAGGTAGAAGTTGTTGATATCTTTGGCAGCAAACAAGGGCCGGTTCTTTTCATTTGGTGCAGTTAGCATGGCAGTGACAAGGCCACCTGTGCTTGTCCCTGAAATCACATCAAAATAGTCTGCAATTCTTGCATCCTCACCATCCAGCTTCTGCAGTGCAGCCAAATCATTCAGAATTATTACTTGAAAATTTTGTAGAAGTGCCATTAATGAACAACAAGCATAAGAGCTTTGACAGGCATTGTATGTATTGTGGAATTTCCATATTTTGACTTCAAATATAAAAGATGTACTCTACCTGAAGCTCAGACTCTAGAAAGCTAAGGATTGTTCCCGGGATAATCCCTCTTATTCCACCTCCATCAATGCTGAGAACGGTGATGAGGTTTCCATAAGTTGGGGGCTGTAGGGGTGACTTGGGTCCTTCCATGTATGAGAGTGACAAAAAGAGAAAATATGTGAGAGGAGAGATTGAAGTTTTTATAACCAAAGAGATTTGAAGTTAAAATAGCCTTGTAAAGAGCTATGAAGTTCTGCAACCTTGAGTCCTACTCTTTGATGAGTTTGGGTATTTATAGACTCTTTTTTCTTATCATTCTCCAAGATTCAACGATGTCATGGAATGCATCTGCTTCGAAATTCATGGAGCTTGTACTTTCTTCAGCTCAATTTGGACCAAGAATAGGTCATTCAAAGCAAAGAAGTGTTTGAAATATTCACATTCCAAGTATAGTCATCTTAATAGTTACTTCCCTGTATGCTTTGGCATTAATCTTCGGTCCCCCTAGACACTGTAGGCAAGAAACGTAGGTAAGAGTCCAATAGAATTGTAGGTAAGAATAATTAGGTGAAGCAACAAGGCCAAAGTGGAATGAATTAGCCTAATCAAATGGAGTTCATGGACTGGATTTCTCGGTTAAACCTGATCAAATGGCCAATAATATTTTTGATTATCAGCCTCAAAGTGATCA
Source organism: Nyssa sinensis (assembly GCA_008638375.1). NCBI lineage: Eukaryota > Viridiplantae > Streptophyta > Magnoliopsida > Cornales > Nyssaceae > Nyssa > Nyssa sinensis. The sequence goes on along the minus strand of CM018038.1, from coordinate 5,888,679 downwards.
TTATCTGGCGCAAAGAAGGGGCACGTGCCAAAACCTTCTACTTTTTTTTTTTCGCAAGGGGCGGCGTCAAGTATACACGCAAAGTAACTAGGAATGGTGATGATGTTCAAAGGTCAATCAGGGGCAACAGAAATCCAAGAAGGCAACTCTGAGCTACATACATTAGTAAGAACCAGAGAAGGTGCATTATTCAATTTAGCACGTGTATAACTTCTGGATAACTTTTTTTCTTGTAAGTTGAATGCATATGCTACATAGAGCAAATGTTCACAAAATCTCTTCATAATGTCCAATAAAATTTTTCTTTGCTTAATATACTTCATGCTTTTCATGTGTACTTGCACAGGATTTTTTACTCTCAGTCTAATCCCAACTTGATGACTCTAAATCCATTGAATAGTGGATTCCGGAGGCTACAAATATTGGATTCCGGAGGCTACAAGTTAATAGGAAGATTCTATCCTTCATGAAAAGTTGTGGATTCATACTTTACAGAATATCTATATATCCCTATGAATGACAAATTTGTTCTATAACCACAACAGTACCAAAAATAATGACAAAACAGAAAAATGAAATGTCTGTGTGTAACATGGTACTATGTCAGGTCGAGGATGTTAAAGAAATAATGTGTTGTATTATTAGGAAATGATGGTATAACTCCAGGTTTAAAATCTGTCAACTCCCTCTTTTAGAGATTATTATTGGTAAAATTGAGAGTGACGAGCTCTTTATCTGTTTCCAGTTATATGTAATTACTTTCATGATTTCATCCTACTTTTAAGTATTTCTTGACATTCTCAATTTAACTTTCATCCTACTTTTAAGTATTTCTTGACATTCTCAATATGGTTTTTTATCGTTTCTGATTCAACATCCATAAATTTTGAGGCAGAATTTTCCCCAATTAATTTAAATAATCAGAACCAGTTTGCCAGTTTAAAAAAATGTAATTCTCTTGAATAATGAATTTCATGCAACCTTTTGTTGAAGGACAAACTACTGAAATTCTCTGCAAAAGAAAACTACATGATTTTTATTGGGAAATGAGCATGCTATGGAACCCTCCTAGAGCTATCTTTAGAGTTCACAAGCTTTGTTCACTGTCTTTAGCTGTTTTTGCATCTCTGTTTTCCTTCTGCTATAGTCTGGTTGCTGGTTCTTGTCCGGCCAGTCTTTCTTTTCCTTGTTTTTTGGCCTTGCTTTGCTTTGCTTTTGTTCCCCTTGTTTGTGCTTTGTATTTCTCTGGGCTTTGTCCGCCCTCTTAATAAATTTTTAATCCCCACCCCCCACCAAAAGAAAAAGAAAAAGCTAACTATGCAGCAGAGGTAGGTAAGATCCATGTGTGTTTGACTGTTAGATTATAGGAAAGACCTTAATGTTTGAATGATGCTAGGTGATTTGGCAGAACCTTTTAGATTTTTATATGAGTTGATAAGACACCAACCGACTATTTATGACTATAATAACATTAGTGTACTGCAAAATTTTCTTTTGCATCTTCTTTTATTGCTTGTATGCACTCAATTTGCATGGTAGGAAGTTTGGAAGATGGCTGCATTTCAGTCAACTTCTTTCCAGAGAAGGATTGGGCCAATATTAAAAATGTTGTTATTCACATTCATCACTTTCACAAATAATAATAATAACTAATAAGTAAACTTATTTAATCTAGCCTGGAATTATTTGTTGAATGAGTTTGTTAGGAAAACATTAGGCAAAGACGCATAAATGGCAGCCGTGAAACTGGATTAATTCTTCCTGCCCAGCTGCAAAAGTTTGGCACTGTGCCAAGCCATCAGTTCAAGTGAATGAAGAACAGGTTAATTTTTCACTATTTCCATCACCCCAGTTGACAAAAAGTTAAAATTAAAATACTTTTAACAATTGTGTCTGCATAAAGAAGTTTTTTAAAATTAAAATTGATAAAATCCTACCTAAGATTAACTATGTCACAAAAAGAACAATTGGATAAAGTTAATTAAAATTGAAAAAGGTATCTTTGCAAAACTTGAATATATAAAGTTATTTAGTAATTTTGCATCTCAAAAAGTGAGAAAAATAAATTTTAAATAACAAGATTTGCATTAATATTATTGCTTTAGGTCTCAATTTGTCTTAAGCCGGCCGTGTTGGAATTACACCATCATTGCCTAGTAATAGAACATATCCATTAATTTTCCTGTAACTTTTTTTCTGTGTCTTTTATGTATGTCTCCTTTTTTTTTTTTTCTGTTAACTTCAATGACTAGGGATATACTGTGGAACATTGAGGAGACTACATTTTCTTGTTCATCATTATTGTTGGTGGCATATATTGTGGTTAAAAAACAAATTTGTCATCAATGCATGAAACATTCACAGTGATGTTTGACTATAAGTCTACAATATATGAATCTGAAATTTTCTGTGAAGGATAAAGTCTGTCTATTGACTCGTAGTTTTCAAAACCTCATGTTCAATGGATTCAAGGTTATCAAGTGAGATTAGTCTAATACTCAAAACACTATGTTCTACACGAAGATCATGAAATAAGTTAGGAAATAAAAAATCTTGCAAGGCTTGGTGAAGAGAATTATGCACATTTTCTCAATGTAACATATCTGAAATTTAACACTCCTCCTTGTTAATGTTCCATCAGAAGCAGTCAAAACAAAGCCAAAGCAGGCTTGTGCAAGCAACCAACCTAAACAAGGACTATCAACCCAACAGGAAATCTACAAGAATACAACCAAAGAATTAAAAACAAGAAGCAGCAACTCGGAATTATCTTTTGAGCATTGAACAGGAGATACAGAAACTCATACTAAGTTTCCAGTTATGGAAGTTGTAATTTATCCTTTTCCATGATGAGGGAGGTAACATACAATATCAGGAATAGGATCAATCCAGCAAGGGAGGTAGGTGTTGAATATAAACGATGCGAACATCCAATCAGTTGCGACACAATTAGCATCAAGAATTGTATCTCTGTCAGAATTTGAATAGAAGTTGGAACGAGGAATAGAAGAGAGATTAGAGAAATAGGGACGAGATAAAAAAGAGGGAAATTTTTCAATAAAGTCAGACAAGCTCTGGGAACATACCACGTTCTGCGCAGTTATGTTTCCTCTTCTGTTACATCACTCTCTCTTTGACTTATAATCTAAAAGTTGATATTGTTCACAACTTGATCAATCTGCCTTTGTTTCCCCCTGGACATTCTGTTGTTTCTTTCATCCCATAAGTGATACACACAAGAAGCTAAAGTAAGCTTTTTGATGTCATTTTGGAAGGAGTGACTATGGAGGTTGTTAACGGTCCACATCATAACATTAATTCATTAAACCAATTCATAGGCCTCTTGATTCTCATTGCATATCCACACTTCTAACTGAATGTTACACCTTCATTGATTCTAGCAAATGCATGGAGCACATAGTTACCTTCACGAATTCTTGTCCTTCTGATTGACTTCTTGGAATCATAAGCATTCCTTGTTACAAGTTTAGTGTTTTCTCGTTTGACTTATGATAATTTGCATGTATGTAATTTGGTCAAAATATGTAAGGCTGCTTTGTTTAGTTGTATATCCTCTGTTATGGCAATTGTTTTGTCATCCCTGTTATGTTTTTTGGGATGAGTTGGAATGCTTTGGCTAGCTTTGTTGCTCTTTTTTTGAGAGTTTATATCCCCTGATCCTTGTATTGCCTTTTGCTATTGATATCTCTTACTTACCCAAAACAAAAGTTGTTCACAAATATATAAAAATCAATCATTTATTGATTACAGTAATGAAAAAATGATTACATAGACTCCATTTTATCCCATATAAATTGAGAGGTGATGGGATAATTTGCACTTAGGGCTAATAGAGAAAAAAATTAACATAACAATTAGAAATAAATTCTTAGACTAAAGTCTAATTGCAGCATGTCCATGTGGTGATCTAGCATCCCGAACTTGCTTCTCTTGAGAGAGTAGTTTTGCGAACCTGCAAGATTAAAATTTTATTAGAATTATTTTATTTTTCAAATCAGCAAAGTGTATAGTAGAATTTGTAGAAATAAGCCAATACCTTCTCAGAGCCTCTTCATTAGTCTCCTGATTGGAAGGCTCAACACAGCCTGTCTCCAAATTCACCCTTGAAGCTGGTTTCTTTAGCAAACCTTCACCCACTTTCACAAGGTCTTCCAAATTTTCCTTGGTTGCTATATCAACTGAAGATAACGTCCCATTTAATGTGTCATCCTACAATTTTGATTCAACAATGTCAATATTAATATTTGGTTGAAACACAAAAAAAGAAGAAGATTAATTAAAGTTGTTAAAGAATGTATTAGCAAATCAATGCAATTTAGCATGGACAGACACCTGAATACGCAGATAATTATTTTCAGAGTGCAAGGCTTGAAAAACCACAGAAAGGTGGAAGTCGACCATATCAGCGCTTGATTGAGTAAACACATCTACTAATGGGGTGGAACCACCACTAGTTAACCACCCTAACATACCCCACTTAGCTGCTTCATTTGCATCATATTTTTCTTCAGTTTTGGAAGAACCAGTTCCTAATGATATAACCAATAACCGATCATAGTCCATTTTTTTAATAGGAAAGAAGTCAGGATTTCTCCGTGTGATCTGCTTGGTCACTTCACCAATTGCAACCAAAGTCTGAAACATTTAAATATATCCATAAGTTGAAACGTAAGCCAAAAAAAAAAAAAGATTTAGCTATTATGGATCAAACTGAAAGATACCGGATTGTTTGCCGCCACACCACCATCAATTAGGTTAAACTCTCTCACTTTTCCTGCAGAGTCCTTGGTTTCAAAATAATGGGCGGGAAGATAAGTTGGTGCTGCTGAAGTTGCAATGCATATATCAGAGAGTAAGGCATCCAAGCTAGGCTTATTCTTCACCTAAACCATACATAGAACACACATAACAAGAGTCAATAACGCTCAATTCAACATGTTCAGTCCTATTAAATTTCTTTGATGAAACATTGTAATTTAAAAAGATATAAAGATAAACCTCATAGGTGGAAAATATGGTTGGCTGGAGTCTCTTAATGTCGAATGTTGGTATTGCAACATTAGTCAATGTCTGGTGCAATCGTATGTTTCCTAATTTTTCCTTAACAAGGCTGTGGAGATATTTCCCATCATATTTTGGTCCTGATAGGGCTTTGATGATCTTTGTAACATGAGGAAATGGACAGCTGTCATTGAAAAAAAAAATTCAACCATGTCAACAGCCAAAAACAAAAATAGCACCATATAATTATGAATAAATTAGCTATAGTGATTACTTGAGTTGTGGGAAGATTTTTGCACAATTTTCAAGGTAGAAGTTGTTGATATCTTTGGCAGCAAACAAGGGCCGGTTTTTTTCATTTGGTGCAGTTAGCATGGCAGTGACAAGTCCACCAGTGCTAGTCCCTGCAATCACATCAAAATAGTCTGCAATTCTTGCATCCTCACCATCCAGCTTCTGCAGTGCGGCCAAATCATTCAAAATTGTTACTTGAAAAACATAAGCATAAACAAAAACTGCAAGATAAGAGCTTTTATTGTTATTATGTGTTGTGGAATTGCCATATTTTGATATCAAATATAAAAGATGTACTCTACCTGAAGCTCAGACTCTAGAAAGCTGAGGATTGTTCCAGGGATAATCCCTCTTATTCCACCTCCATCAATGCTGAGAACGGTGATGAGGTTTCCATAAGTTGGGGGTTGTAGGGGTGACTTTGGTCCTTCCATGTATGACAGAGACACAAAGACAGAATATGCAAGAGAAGAGATTGAAGTTTTTATAACCAAAGAGAGTATTTCGAAGTTAAAATATCCTTGGATAGAGCTCTGATGTTCTGCAACCTTGAGTACTACTCTTTGCTGTGTTTGGGTATTTATAGACTCTTTTTTCTTATCATTCTCCGAGATTCAACAATGTCATGGAATGCATCTTCTTCGAAATTCATGGAACTTGTACTTTCTTCAGCTCAAGTTGGACCAAGCACAGGTCATTCAAAGAAGTATATCCACACTCCAAGGACAGTCCTTTTAATAGTTAATTTCCTGCATGCTTTGGCATTAATCTATGGTCCCCTATTATGCAAGAAAGTAGGTAAGATTCCAATAGAATTGTAGGTAAGAATAATTAGGTGGATGCAATAAAGCCAAAGTGGAATGAATTAGAATAATCAATGGAGTTCATGGACTTGATTTCTCAGTTAAACCTGATCAAATAGCCAATAATATTTTTGATTATCAGCCTCAAGTGATCATTATCTGGTGCAAATAAGGGGCACGTGCGAAGACCTTCTACATTTTTTTATTGCAAGGGGCGGCGTCAAATATGCACGCAAAGTAACCAGGAATGTTGATGATGTTCAAAGGCCAATCAGGGCAACAAAAATCCATGAAGGCAACTCTGCGCAACATACATTAGTAATAACCAAAAAGGTGGATTATTCAATTTAGCATGTGGATAACTTTAGCATGACCTCTCTTTTTTTTTGTTGGTAATTTGAATGCATATGCTACATCAAGGAAACGTGCACAAAATCTCTTCATCATGTCTTATAAAAAAATTCTTTGCATAAAATCCTTCACGCTTTTCATGTATACTTGCATAGCATTTTTGACTCTCAGGTTAATCTCAACTTGATGACTCTAAATCCACTGAATATTGGATTGTGGAGGCTACAAGTTAATAAACAGATTTTATCCTTCATGAAAAGTTGTGGATTCATACTTTACAGAATATCTATATATCCCTATGAAGGGTTCAGAGATGACAAATTTGTTTCTATAACCACAATACCACCAAAAATAACGAAAAAACAGAAAACTGAAATGTCTCAGTACCCCACTGTAGTGACTGTACTATGTCAGGTCAAGGAAGTTAAAGATACTGGATGTGTCAACTCCCTCTTTTAGAGATTGATTATTGGGAGAATTGAGAGTGATGAGCTCTTTATCTGTTTCCAGTTATAGTTACTAACTTTCATCCTACTTTTAAGTATTTCTTGGACACTCTCGCTGTGGTTTTTACTCATTTCTGATTCTACTATATAAATTTTGAGGTGACCTCAGAATTTTCCCCAATTGATTTAAATGACCAAAACCAGTTTGCCAGTTTAGAAAAAAGAAGAAGAAGAAGAAGTCTTTCTCTTAGCTAATGAATTTCATGCAACTGTGTTACAGCATCATCATTGGGAAATTAGCATGCTATGGAACCTTCCTAGAGCTATCTTTAGAGCTCACTAGCTTTGTTTTCTGTCATGAGCTGATTTTTCTTCTCCGTTTTCCTTCTGCTAGCTTCGCTTTTTGTTCTCCTTGCCCTCCCTCTTAATTAATGCTTAATAACTCCCCCTCCCCCCACACACAAAAAAAAAAAGCTAACTGTGCAGCAGAGGTAGATAAGATGAGCAATCCATGTGTGTTTGATTGTTAGATTACAGGAAAGACCTTAATGATTGAATGATGCTATGTGAATTGGCAGTACCTTTAGATTTTTATTTGAGTTGATAAGACAAATTCTGAATACTTATAAGTATAATACCATTAGTGTTACTCCAAATTTTGCTTTTACACCTTCTTTTATTGCTTGTATTGTATGTACTCAATTTGCAAGGTAAGAAGTTTGGAAGATGGCTGCATTCTAAGTCAACTTCTTTCCAGAGAAGGCTGGAGGCAATATTAAAATGTTGTTATGATCACATTCACAAATAATAATAATAATAATAGTAAGTAAACTTGATTAATCTAGCATTGAATAAGATTGTTGGGAAAAAATTAGGTAAAGACACTTAAAATCGAAGCCGTGGAACTGGATTAATTCTTCCTGCTCAGCTGCAAAAGTATGGCGCTGTGGCAAGCCATCAGTTTGAGTGAATGAAGAACAACTTAATTTTTCGCTATTTCATCACCCCATTTATTAAAAAAGATGAAAAATTAAAATACATTTAAGTTTTTAACAATTGTGTCTGCATAAAGAAGTTTTTTAAAATTAAAATTGATAAAATCCTATCTAAGATTGACTGCGTCATAAAAAAGATTAAGTGGACAAAGCTAATTAAAATTGAAAAAGATATTTTAACAAAACTTGAATATATAAAGTTATTTAGTAATTTTGCATCTCAGAAAGTGAGAAACATAAATTTTACATTAAGATCGAAAAATAAAAAAATGAGCTTATTTACAATAATCGTTACAGGTCTTGAATTGTCTTAAGCTGCCTGTGTTGGAATTATACTATTATTTCCTAGTAATACAACATATCCATTAATTTTTTAAACTTTTTTTCTCACTTTCTCTTGTGCTTAATTTGTATTATGTCTTCTTTTTATTTCTGTTAACTTCAATGACTTGGGATATACTGTGGAATATTAGGAGAAAAAATTTTCTTGTTCATCATTATTGTTGGTGGCATTGTGGTTAATTTTTTTTTTTTTATCTTCCATGCATGAAACATTCATTGTGATGTCAACTGTAAGTCTACAGTAGATGAATATATAGATATTCTGTGAAATATGAATCTGAAATTTTCTGTGAAGGATAAAATCTGTCTATTGACTAGTAGTTTTAAAAAACCCTATCTTCAATGGATTCCAGGATATCAAGTGAGATTAGCCTAATAATTAAAACTCTATGTTGCACACAAAAATCATGGCAATAATAAAGCTCATACGACATGATGAAGAGAATTATGCGCATTTCCTCAATGTGACATATCTGAAATTTAACACTCCACCATGTTAATGTTCCCTCAGAAGCAGTAAAAAAGCCAAAGCTGGCTTGTGCAAGCAACCAACCTGAACAAGGACTATCAACCCAACAGGAAATCTACAAGCATACAACCAAAGAATTAAAAACAAGAAGCTTCAACCCAGGTATTATCTTTTGAGCATTGAACAGAAGATACAGAAACTCATACAAGTTTTCTAGTTCTGGAAGCTGTTCTTGATCCTTTTCCTCAGAGAAACTCTCAATTTAATGGAGTTTTTGATATAGTTCAATGCTTGATCAACGGGCGTCTGATTCCCTCTGCACTTTCTGTTGTTTCTTTCAGCTCATAAGTGATACACAAAAGAAGCAAAAGCAAGCTTTTTGACATCATTTTGGAATGATTGACTATGGTGGTTGTTAACAGCCCACATCATAACATGTAACCAATTCATAGGCCTCTGAGTCTCATTGCATAGCTGCACTTATATAATCTTATAGTTGAATGTTACATCTTCATTGATTCTTACTAATGCATGGAGCACAGAGTTACCTTCATGAATTTTTCCTGCTGATTGGCTTTTCCAAATCTTAAGCATTCCTTGTGACAACTTTAGCTTTCTCTTGTGTTGTCTTCTTTAGAATTTCCATGTATGTAATTTGGACGACTCGTGTGAAAGATGACATGAAAATCAATTGTGTCTTCCCTGTTATGTTTTGTTGGTTGAGTTGTAATGCTTTGGCTAGCTTCGTTGCTCTTGTTTCGAGGGTGTATAGCCCCTGATCCTTGTGTTGCTTTTTTTCTATTGATATCTCTTAATTACCCAAAAAGAAAACAAGTTCACAAATATATAAAAATCAATCATTTATTGAATACAGTAACCAAAAGAATGAAAAAATGATTACATATAAACATGACATTTTATTCGACCCGGGATTTTTTTCAAAAATAATAAGCAATATAAATTGAGAGGTGAGGGGATAATTTGCACTTAGGGATAATTAACAAAACAAAAAAATTCAATATAACCCTTAGAAATACAATCTTAGACTAAAGTCTTTTGGAAATTGCAGCATGTCCATGTGGCGATCTAGCTTCACGAAGTTGCTTCTCTTGAGATAGTAGTTTCGCGAACCTGCAAGATTAGAATTTTGTTAGAATTATTTTATTTTTCAAATCAGCAAAGTATATAGTAGAATTTGTAGAAATAAGCCAATACCTTCTCAGAGCCTCTTCATTAGTCTCTTGTGCTGAAGGCTCAACACAACCTGTCTCCAAATTCACCCTTGAAACTGGTTTCTTTAGCAAACCTTCACCCACTTTCACAAGGTCTTCCAAATTTTCCTTGGTAGCAATATCAACTGAAGATAACGTCCCATTTAATGTGTCATCCTACAATTTTGATTCAACAATGTCAATATCAATATTTGGTTGACATATAATAAAAAACAGATTAAATAAATAATTTAGCATGGACAGACACCTGAATACGCAGATAATTCCTTTCAGAATGAAGGGCTTGAAAAACCACAGAAAGGTGGAAGTCGACCATATCAGCGCTTGATTGAGTAAACACATCTACTAATGGGGTGGAACCACCACTAGTTAACCACCCCAACATACCCCACTTAGCTGCATCATTTGCATCATATTTTTCTTCAATTTTGGAAGAACCAGTTCCTAACGATATAACCAATAACCGAGCATAGTCCATTGTTTTAATAGGAAAGAAGTCAGGATTTCTCCGTGTGATCTGCTTGGTCACTTCACCAATTGCAACCAAAGTCTGAAACATTTAAATATAAAATCACAAGTTGAAATATCACCTCCAAAAAAAAAGGAATTAAAGAGATATAGGTATTATAGATCAAATTGAAAGATACCGGATTGTTTGCAGCCACACCACCATCAATTAGGTTAAACTCTCTCACTTTTCCTGCAGGGTCCTTGGTTTCAAAATAATGGGCGGGAAGATAAGTTGGTGCTGCTGAGGTTGCAATGCATATATCAGAGAGTAGGGCATCCAAGCTAGGCTTATTCTTCACCTAAACCATATATAAAAGCACATAACTTGTCAATAATGCTCAATGCAACCAGTACAATCCATTTAAATTTGATTGACGAAACATTCTAATTTAAGAAGAGATGAAGATAAACCTCATAGGAGGAAAAGATGGTCGGATGTAGTCTCTTAATGTCAAATGTTGGTATTGCAACATTAGTCAATGTCTGGTGCAATCGTGTGTTTCCTAATTTTTCCTTAACAAGGCTGTGGAGATATTTCCCATCATATTTTGGTCCTGATAGAGATTTGATGATCTTTGTAACATGAGGAAACGGACAACTGTTATTTGAAAAAAAAAATCAACCATGTTATCGGCCATACAAAAATAGCACCATATAATTATGAATAAATTAGCTATAGTGATTACTTGAGTTGTGGGAAGATTTTTGTGCAATTGTCAAGGTAGAAGTTGTTGATATCTTTGGCAGCAAACAAAGGGCGGTTCTTTTCATTTGGTGCAGTTAGCATGGCAGTGACAAGGCCACCTGTGCTTGTCCCTGCAATCATATCAAAATAGTCTGCAATTCTTGCATCCTCACCATCCAGCTTCTGCAGTGTGGCCAAATATTCAGAAATATAAGCATAAACAAAAACTGCAAGATAAGAGCTTTTATTGGTATTATATGTGTTGTGGAATTGCCATATTTTGATATCAAATATAAAAGATGTACTCCACCTGAAGCTCAGACTCTAGAAAGCTGAGGATTGTTCCTGGGATAATCCCTCTTATTCCACCTCCATCAATGCTGAGAACGGTGATGAGGTTTCCATAAGTTGGGGGCTGTAGGGGTGACTTTGGTCCTTCCATGTATGTGAGAGACAAAGACAGAATATGTGAGAGAAGAAGAGATTGGAGTTTTTATAACCAAAGAGAGTAATTTGAAGTTAGAATAGCCTTGGAAAGAGCTCTGATGTTCTGCAACCTTGAGTATTACTCTTTTCTGAGTTTGGGTATTTATAGACACTTTTTTCTTATCATTCTCCAAGATTCAACGATTTCATGGAATGCATCTGCTTCGAAATTCATGGGGCTTGTACTTTCTTCGGCTCAAGTTGGACCAAGCAGAGGCCATTCAAAGGAGCATTTGAAATATTCACATTCCAAAGACTGTCATCTTAGTAGTTAATTACCTGCATGCTTTGGCATCAATCTATGGTCCCCTAGACACTATATGCAAGAAACGTAGGTAAGATTCTAATAGAATTGTAGGTAAGAATAATTAGGTAAAGCACTAAGGCCAAAGTGGAATGGATTAGCCTAACCAATGGAGTTCATGGACTGGAAATGGCCAATAATATTTTTGATTATCAGCCTCAAGTATCATTATCTGGTGCAAAGAAGGGGCACGTGCCAAGACCTCCTACATTTTTTTTTTTGCTAGGAGCGGCGTCGAGTATACCTGCAAAGTAACCAGGAATGTTGATGATGTTCAAAGGTCAATCAGGGGAACAAAAATCCATGAAGGTGGATTATTCAATTTAGCATGTGAATAACTGTAGCACGTCTCTTTTTTGATAAGTTGGATGCATATGCTACATCGAGGAAATGTGCACAAAATCTCTACATTCAAGTCTTATAAATTTTTTCTTTACATAATGTACTTCATGCTTTTCATTTGTACTTGCATAGAATTTTTGAATTTAAGGATAATCTCAACTTGATGACTCTAAATCCATTGAATATTGGGTTCCAGAGGCTACAGGTTTATAGACTGATTTTATCCTTCATGAAATGATGTGGATTCGTACTATACAGAATATCTATATATCCCTATGAATGGTTCAGGGATGACAAATTTGTTGCTATAACCAAAAATAATGTCGAAACAGAAAAATGTAATGTCTCAGTATCCTAAGGTACGATGTCTCAGTATTATTAGGCAACAATGGTATAACTCAAGTTTTATAATCTGTCATCTCCCTCTTTTAGATATTGATTATTGGTAATATTTAGAGTGAAGAGCTCTTTATCTGTTTCCAGATATGTGTACTAACTTTCACCTTATTTTTAAGTATTTCTTGACATTCTTGATGTGGTTTTTTCTCGTTTCTGATTCTACATACATAAATTTTGAGGTGGTCTCAGAATTTTCCCCAGTTAATCTAAATAATCAAAACCAGTTTGCCAGTTAAAAAAAAAGAATGTTATTCTCTTGACAAATGAATTTCATGCAACCGTGTTAAAGGCCAAACTATTAAATGCTCTGCAAAAGAAAACTACAGGATAATCATTGGGAAATTAGCACGCTATGGAACCTTCCTAGAGCTATCTTTAGAGCTGACCAGCTTTATTTTCTGTTTTGCCCTGCTTTTGCTTCTCTGTTTTCCTTCTGCTATAGTATGGTTGCTGGTTCTTATCTGGCTAGTCTTTCTTTTTCTTGTTATGGCTAGCTGCTTTGGCTTTTCTTGATTGTTTTCCTAGCTTGCCCTTTTGTTCTCCTTTCTTGTACTTTGTGTATCTTTGGGCTTTTTCCTCCCTCTTAATAAATGCTTAATTACCCAAAAAAAAGGGCTAACTATGCAGCAAAGGTAGGTAGGATGAGTAATCCATGTGTGTTTGACTGTTAGATTATAGGAAAGACCTTAGTGTTTGAATGATGCTATGTGAATTGGAACTTCATTAAATTAAATTGTTAGGATAAATTAGGCAAAGACGTGTAAATAGCAGCTGTGGAGACTGGATCAATTCCTCCTGCTCAGCTGCGAAAGTTTGGTGCCGTGCCAAGCCATCAATTCAAGTGAATGAAGAACAGCTTAATTTTTCCCTATTTCATCACCCCAGTTATTAAAATAAATGTCCTCTTAATTTCATTAATGGTAAGCCGTGAATCACTCTTCACAAATTCTGGAAATATATATAAGATGGTGATAGTTTTTAAGCTGCTGCAAAGCAGGAGGGAGGTGTACTTAACATTAAAAACAAAGACCTTCTCCAATATTATTTTCTTATTCTCTTCTTACCGAAGGAAATATCATAATTTAAAGCCATATTGTTAGGGCTATGGTGTTTCTTCCATGGGCTTTCAAGTGAGTATATCCAGTATTCAACCAATTTAGATGGCTGCTGATGCAATCAACTCAACGCTGGCCGTTTTGGAGCCTATTTTCCATGCATTGTGCACAATAGGACATGACACATTTTCTTTTTTATGAAATAGAAAAATAATCTGAACTGGAAGAAGTTACCCAATAAGAGACAGAGGAACAAGTTGCATTGTCAGAGTTGATATGCAACTTGAGATTTATTCGACAATCTCCGGGATAAAACTCTCTGCAGCTTCTCTTCAAGAGTAGTTTTACAAACCTGCAAGATGGAAACGATAACAATTGTTATTGCTGACACAGAATATTCGCAGGACCACCATATATAATAAATATGATAATGCATCCTGGAGTTCTATAAATAAATATATATATGTTTAAGTTATTATTCAATATCTAAATTTACCCTTGGAACAGGTTTTTCCAGTAGTCCTTTAACTACCTTCACAAGATTATTCAGATTTTCCTTGGTGGCTATATTGATAGTAGTGTCCATTTAGTGTATCATCCTGCAGGTTTCCATGCAAAGTTGTCACCATACTTACATAAGTGTGCAGATAATAGAGAATTTCTTTGTGCAGCTTTTTGATTTTTGAAAAAGGCAACTAGTGAACGTACACTTCTATATTGTATCATCATCACTCCCAGCATGAGTACATAACTGAATCTGAAGTTTAGTGTTTTCACAATGAAGAAACTTGGATTTGGAAAATTACATAACTCCACTTGCTCCCGTAAAACACACATTTGTGTATACTTCTCTTCAACTATATCGACCATAATCTGTTGCCTTGTGATGATGAAGGTTCAAGTAGTGAGGCCAAGATACAAATAAGAACTTTATCAATAACACAGGGATGTAAAATAGCCCACGTACGGATTTTTGACTGGCCCGCGTGCACCATAACACATTGCTCCAAGACACGATCACAAGAGAAAGTAGATAGAAATGAAGCAACGGCTTGTGGTTTAAGGAAAGGGATCAAGATTCAAGCATAGTTGCAGGGCTATGTTTGGATTTTAAGCCCCTCAATCACGCTTAATTGATTTTGAAACTGTTTGAGATGGAATTTCAAACCACTCAATTTCATTATCGTTTAATAATTGTTAAATATTTTTTAACATTTTACTTAAAACACTCAACGGTTTAACTCAAATAACACTTTTACCCTGATCAACCAAATGAGAACTTAATCTTGTTTTGTCTTTTCCACCTCCATTTCCTTGGTTTCATGCTCACACACAATCCATGGATGTTTAGTTTTTCGTTTACAGGAGTTTAACCTCATTGACACAAGGGAATGGAAAAAAAAACGGAGGCTCTTTTCTTTAAAAGAAAGTGTAATCATGGTTAAACTTTAAACCACAAAATGGTCTGCAAGAACGGTCGTGCAAAAGCTTGTTATGCAAGAATTGTAGGTAAGATAAAGCAATTCAAGCCTTGGTTGACCAACTGTTGGGAATTAAACTTCACTTTATTTTGTGGAATATACATAAAAAGGTGTTCATATATTATTGTTCAAATTATGTCATGCAAGTTGGCAGAATCTGATAATTATTGAGCGGGTCACATCCCTTTATGAGTACAACAACAATTGGGTTACTCCAAGTTTAGCTTTTTCTTTCTTTATCTTCCTTTATTACTTGCTTTTATCTAATTTGGATGATACAGAAGTGTGAAAGATGAGAGCATGATTGACAAACCTTACAGGAATTGAGTTTGGGAGCAATATTTAAAAAGAGTTTCTTGCATCAGCAGATAAAGTTCCCAAATATTTAAAAATCAACCATTTATTGAATACAGGAACTCAAAAAATGAGGAATGGTTACATTGACACATTTTATCTCACTGACTTCACTAAAAAAGAATAAGCAAAATGAATAATTTTTTCATGGACCAAGTTCATGAATTAAACTAATTACAGTTTGCGAACTAGACAAAAGTCGTTCTTTGTATCCTTCGAGACAAATAACTTATCCACACGAGAGGGTGTGATTGGCCAGATAGACCCGGTTCATAGAAAAATTTCTCTAAATAAAATAAATTGAGAGGAACATTGATAATTTGCACCGTGCAACCTCTAACTAACAGTAAATAAAATCACACCAAGAAACTACTATCTTAGATTAAAATCGTCTGGAAAATGCTATGCGTCCATGTGGTGATTTAGCCGCAAGAAGTCGCTTCTCTTGGGAAAGTTATTTTGCAAACCTGCAAGATTAGATTTGTTTAAGAATTACAACTGGAAAAGGAAACAGCAAACTACACAATATAGTTTATAAAATAGGATGACACCTTTTGAGAGCTTCTTCATTGGTCTCTTGATCAGAAGACTCACAGATAACTGTCTCCAAGTTTACCCTTGAAACCGGTTTCTTTAGCAATTCTTCACTGACTTTCACAAGATCTTCCAAATTTCTCTCGGTAGATATATCAACCGAAGACACTGTCCCATTTAATGCGTCATCCTGCAATTCTCATTTGACAATGTCCATGTTAATATTTGGTTGATAGAGTAAAAAGTCTAATAGTGTGGTTGTTAAAGATTGTTATAGTAAATGAATGTAAATGAGCGTGAACAGTGACCTGAATCTGCAAATAACTCTTTTCAGAGTGAAGGGCTTGAAAAACTCCAGAAAGGTGGAAGTCGACCATATCAGCACTTGCTCGAGTAAACACATCTACTAGTGGGGTAGAACCACCACTAGTTAACCAATCCAGTATACCCCATTTTGCTGCTTTATCCGCCTCATATTTTTCTTTGACTTTGGCTGAGCCAGTTTCTAAAGATATAACTAATAACCGACCATAGTCTATTTTCTTAATAGGAAAGAAGTCGGGATTTCCTCGCATGATCTGCTTCGTTACTTCACCAATTGCAACCAATGTCTGAAATATTGACCTATAGAAGTAAGTTGAAGTGTAAATGAACAAAATTGTAAGACTTTCAAGGTATTATGGATCAAAAACAATAGATACCGGATTATTTGCAACCACACCACCATCAATTAGGTTAAACTCTCACTTTTCCTGCACGGTCCTTGGTTTCAAAATAATGGGCTGGAAGATAAGTTGGTGCTGCCGAGGTTGCAATGAATATATCTGAGAGTAAAGCATCCAAGCTGGGCTTATTCTTCACCTAAACCATGAAAAGCACATAAGAAGTCAGTAGTGCTCAGTTCAACCATTACAGTTCCTTTAAATTTTGCATGAATGAGAACTTTAAGTTAAAAAGAGATGAAGATAAACCTCATGGGTGGAAAAGATGATCGGCTGGAGTCTCTTGATGTCAAAAGTTGGTATTGCAACATTAGTCAATGTCTGGTTCAATCGCATATTACCTAGTTTCTCCTTAATGATGCTGTGGAGATACTGCCTATCATATTTTGGTCCTGACAGTGCTTTCATTATCTTCTTAACATGAGGAAATGGATAACTGTTGTTTAAAAAGTTCTGCCACATTAGCAACCACACAAAATAGCATCATCATAGTTACCATATAACTTGTTATAATGAATACCTGACTTGTGGGAAGATTTTAGGGCAATTTTCAAGGTAGAAGTCTTTAATATCCTTGGCAGCAAACAAGGGGCAGTTCTTTTCATTCGGTGCAGTTAGCATGGCAGTCACAAGCCCAACTGTGCTTGTCCCTGCAATCACATTGAAATAGTCTGCAATTCTTGCATCCTCACCATCCACCTTCTGCATTATAACCGAATCATATAGAGTTAGTACCTTAAGATTAGTAGCGCTGCCATTAATAAATGGTCGAAGTCAAAATTCTGCTAGAGCTTGACATAGTTTGACATTTATACAGAAGATGCAGTAGCTTGACATTTTTTTAAAAGATGTACTCCACCTGAAGCTCACACTCCAGAAAGCTGAGGATTGTTCCAGGGATAATCCCTCTTATTCCACCTCCATCAATGCTGAGAATGGTGATTAGGTTTCCGTAAGTTGGGGGCTGTAGGGGTGACTTTGGTCCTTCCATGTATGAGAAAGAGATGGAGAATGTGAGAAAGAGAGAGATTGAAGTTTCTCTAACCAAAGAAAATTGAAGTTTTATTAATAGTAGCCTTGGAAAGAGCAATGGAGTTTTGAGACCTTGAGCACTCTTCTTTGATGAGTATGGGTATTTATAGACTTTTTATTCTTATCATTCTGCAAAATTCAACAATGTCATGAAATGCATCTGCTCTGAAATTCATGCCGCTTGTACTTTCTTTGGCTTAAGTTGGAACAATTATGTGTTATTTAAAGAAGCCATTGAAGAATCCACATTCCCACAGTAGTCTTAGTAGTCTTCTTCTCAGGCAATGGAGATAGGGTCCCATAGAACCTATATGTGAGAACAGTAGGTAAGCTTGTAATAGAATCTTAGGTAAGAATAATTAGGTGAAGCATTAGGGGCAAAATGAAATAAATTAGCCTGACCAATGGAATTCGTGAATTGGTTTCCTTAGTCACATCTCATCAAATGGCCAATATTGTTGATTGTCGGCCTCAAGTGTCATTGTTCACCGCAAGAATAAGGGATACGTGCAACTGTCTGCATTTAAAAACCTGCAAAAATTCTAAAAATTATGTAGCACATCGTTTTATTTACAAGAGGCAGCTCAAATATATGCTTAAAAGAAACGACGAAAGCTGATGATTCTGAAAATTCAATTAAAACTTCCAGATTCATATTTCACAGAATATCAATATAATATATTATAGATGAACATATCCCTATGAATGTTTCATGAATGAGAAATTTGTTTCTTTAACCACAACACCACCAACAATAATGCTGAACAAGAAAATGAAGTTTGCTCAGTATCTAACAGTATCATCCCATGTCATTTAAGTTAAAATAAAAATAGCATAGTTCCAAGTCATATTATATAATCTGCTGACTCTCTCTTTAGAGGCACTGATAAAACCAGAACGATATAATGTGTCCATCAGAGCTGCTTGGATGGTTCATGTGGCTCTAAATGCTAGTCGGTTGCAGCAGTTAGCGATTGATTATGTGCAAATTAAATTGGGAGTGAAGAGCTTTTTATCTGTTTCAATTATATGTACTAAACCCTCTTATTTGACCTATATTACTATCTAGAACATCTATCTCTTGGATCTTATGTTGAACTGGATGGTTTTTACAGCAAGTAAACTTGATCAGTCACCATAAGGGAGGGACAGCATATGCATTTTTTTAGGATCGGTAATAGTAATCTTATATTAATAGTGCACGAGGGGGGCAACCCAAATGTACAAAAAAGAAGGGACCAGCTACAAAAATCAAAGCCTAAGATCCCCCAACAAATCTATGAAATTGTCTAAATACATAGGATATTCTTCCTTAATCCAAAAGTAAAAAGTTTTCAAAAAAATATCCATCATCTTCCAAGGGGGAGATTCCACCCCTTCAAAAATTCTCCTATTCCTCTCCATCCAAAGACACCATACAAGGCAAATGGGGGCCAGCATATGCGAGAAATTAATGATATAAGAATCCTTAAAAGTTCACCAAATCTTTGGGAATGGAGCTTAGGTTACTTTTTTCTCCTGCACTTTCTAAATTCTAAGTATCTCTTTGATGTGTTCCATGTGTATAAATTTTACGATGATTTCAGAATTTTTCCTAATTTTTATATTAACAATGGATTTCACAACTTAAAAAACAAAGGTCATCCTTTTGGTGAACAAATTGCATGTAACCATGTACTAAAGTCTAAACTACAAAATGCTCTGAAAAAGATAATTTCATGCAGTTAAAAGGCTAGGAATGCAGAATGGGTATGTAAGATGAGTAATCCAAGTCTTGGTTGACTGTTAGGCATTATAGTGATTCCAGATTACAGACAATATCAATTATCATACTGTTTGAATGATGCATTGTGAATTGGCAGCACCATATTTTTCTATTCTTTTTTTTTTTTGAGTTGACAAGGACACATCATGACTATGAGTATAATAGCATTAGAGAAACTCCAGGTTTTGCTTTATACTCTTTTTTTTTTATTGCTTGTATGCATTGAATTTGAAATAAGAAGTTTGAAAGATGGTGTTGTTTTCATTTGACTCACTTCAAGAAATGGGAACTACGGTGGAGGCAACATTTAAAACTTTGCATTGAAAATGTACACAAATAATCTCACACGTGATTGCCCGCCAAATAAGACTGTTAGAAGAAAAAAAGTTAGGCAAAGAAGTGTAAATGGCAGCCGTAGAACCGTGGAAGTGGATTTGGGAAGAAGACTGGTCAGCTGCAGAAGTTTGACACTGCAAGGGATCAATTTAAGTGAATGAAGGAAAGATTTTTCACTCTCCACCGCCCCAATCATTCAAAATCCATGTCCTCTTAATTCTAATGGTATACCATGAATCACTAATCATTATTGAAGAAAAAAAATATGAAAATAATAAAATTATAAAAAAAAACTCTTCCATCAGGCTTGCAGAAGGGAAAATCATAACTTATTAGTTTTGGATCAGAAAGCACTATTGCTAGGGCTATGCAGCTCCTTCCTGGGGCATTGAAGTGAATATATGCATTCAGTTGATTTAGATGGCCACAGAGGCAACCATTCAGCTCTGGCAGTTTTGAAACCCTATTTTCCATGCATCACGCGTATGAAGACATGACATAATTCCTTTCTTTTGGAATAGAAAATGAAATCTAAACTGGAAGTTATTCACACACACCCACACACACACACACACACACACACAGAGGAACAAGTTACATTGTTACCATGGAATGATGTGGCATCACAAGACCGATCCTCTTGTGAGAGTAGTTTTGCAAACCTGCAAGACATAAGCAAAAACAATTGTTAATGCAGATACAAAATACTTGCAGGACCAACATAATTAAAATGGTAATGCATTCAGAAATTCTGCTATCAGCACAAGATTCTGGTGTTGGGCATTTTCATCTTTTCCAATTATCTCCTCACTGGCTTCAGCTAAACTAGCAAATGAATTATTACTTCTGTTAGGAAAATCCTGATTGGTACTCATATTACATATCCCAATAGAATTCCCTCTAGGACTGTTTTGCCTTTTTGTTTTTGTTTGCAGCAGTACCCTTGTGAAAATTCTCTTGGACACTAACAATTTGCAGGTTTTCCCTGTTAGCAGAATGACATTCCCAGCTCCACTGAACCCTTGGGAAGCCTGTTTGAACTTTGGCCTTTCTACATCTATATTTAAAGTTTAGCAGGTTTGGTCTTGGTTCTAGTTTGCTGTTGCTCTAGGCCTCTGTCTTTGTTTGCTCTTTAGTGGCTGTTTTGCTTCGGTTGTTGTTAGTGGCTTAGGCTTTCAGTCTGTTTGCTGCTTGGCTCGTTGTTCTGATTGTTTCCACTGTCTCGGGGGTATGCATACCCTGTGCCTTTGTCATCCTTTTTTTATCTATACAATTACTTTTACCTACCAAAAAAAAAAAAAGAAGTTATGATAGTTGGACAGTGGTATACGTAGGAGGACTTAGGCTCCGATAGAGGTGAAAGATATTAGATCAATATTGTTTCAAACTAGTTGGATCTAAAAGTTTTTGGGATGCTCCAAATTTGGGTCAATACTAGCAAAAACATCTCTAAACAAGTTTCTACCACCATGCCAAAATGTCTGAAGAAGAAGACATTTAGAGAAAACGATGCATGCCAAAAGCAAACCAACCCCTTGGACTATTACGACAAACACCATTTGATTTCAAAGTAGTGCAATGTAATTCAAAAATTCATAATTCCCCAAGTCATGCCTCAAACCCAACAATATGACTTAGTTATATGACAATTGTTGCACATTCATAGAGTACAAACCAGCAAGCATGCAAGGCAACAATATATATATATATATATATATATATATATGACAATTCTAACCCCCATAAAAGTAAACAATTCATTCCTAACACAAATAAAGGGAGTGACACAATCAGAGCAGTTTATTTGTCCATTCAGAAAATTTCAAAACACATCTACTAAAATAGTCATTACAATAACCATGACCCATAAAAAAAAATAATAAAATCTCCACAAAACCACGAAATATGATCCAAACATTAAATAGTCTTATACTAACATTATTGTGTCTTTCTTATTGCACTTTACCCAACCAAGTGGTCCCGTCTGCTATTGACCCTCAAGATCTAAAATATTAGAGAAAAGAGTGAGCTCAACAACCCAATAAGTAACCAGCAACCTTAGTTAACTGGACCAAACATGCACATCAAGAAACATTTTACAAAATGAGGTTCAAAAGAAACTGGGAAGAAGATACATTTAGCAAAGACTGCAGTTTAGTTTTCAAAAGTAATTTTCATATGATTACAAAAGTTTGTAGCTGAGTGTAAAACACATTTAAATAGCAACCCAACAATCAACAAAATAATGGTCACATTTATTCCTACGATAGGTCTCAGAATATTCCGAAACAATCAAAGTATCGATCTATGAATCTATAACCTCATTGACGATGTTCAATCAGAAAGCCAATAGATAACTCCCTTTGGCGGAGTTCAAGAACATAGTCAGATTGAAAGTCACATATCAAACACTTATAACAAGAAAGGGTCACATATCAAATACAAATTTGAAACATAAGCTATTACAATCATATCAGAAGTCAAGAACCATCCATCAATGAATAAAAAATCCATTTCAAATTGTTTCCAAAGTCTCATTCTTGACAGTTTGTATGCTGATTTGAGTTAAATATTTAAATAATTTTAGTAATATGAAGTAGCTTATTCAAGCGAGTTTTCAAAAACCAAATAAATCATTCAAAAGCTTTCATCATTCTTTCAAAATAACATAATTCAGAAAGTCCGTATATATATATATATATATATATATATATATATATATATATATATAATGAGGCGAAGCAACCAACAGGAGGACTAGCAACAGAACAAAGCTACCAAAGAAGCAAGATTCAAAATAGAGCACTAAACTAAACCAAAATAGAGTAGAACAGCAAGCAAAGAACTAGGAGAAACATTAATTAGCCAACTCAGCCTCATGCTAGCTTCCGAGTTTGTGTGTTCTTGAAGCTTTTGTATGGATCGCAAAAATAATCTCACGAACCAAATGGTCATTGTTGATTCTTTTCCCCTTCGTAGTCCTCATATTTCTCTCAGCCCACAAATGATAAATTGGGAGGCAGAGCAAGTTTTCCAGTATCATTAAGAAAAGGATTACCATTGAAACTGTCAAGATCAAATTCGAGAGTTTGCAACGAGTTATGAGCATTGTAGTTCATCATACATAATTGCTGCACCAGATGACATATAGAGGCAGAAAAAGGAACGAAAGAAGAACAAGTGATTGATAGATTCAGGGGATGTTTCACATAAGGAGCAGAAAAGCCGTAGGTTTGGTACAAAGCAACTAAAATGGCCAAAGAATTCAGTGTCATAGAGTTGTAAAGTTAAGGCTCAGTGTCTTATAGAGTTAAAATGGCCAAAATCTTTTTTAAAAAAAATTAGTTAAAATTGAAGGAAAAAAAAACTAAAAAGACTGAAACAGATATTTTTTTTGTTATTTAAAAAAAAAAAAGTGGGCAGGGATGTATGTATAATTTGTTAATAAAAGAAAAATATAATTTCAAAAATATCAGTAAATGTTTTTTAATTGTTAAAAATCTAGAGACATTAGGATAATTAATTAATTATTATAAATTATACTAATTTTTTAATTTTTTTAATAATTATACTAATATTACTTAAGATTTTTAAAATTACATTGATATTTCTTAATTTCATCACCCCATTTATTAAAAAAGATGAAAAATTAAAATACATTTAAGTTTTTAATAGTTGTGTATGCATAAAGAAGTTTTTTAAAATTAAAATTGATAAAATCCTATTTAAGATTGACTGCGTCATAAAAAAGATTAAGTGGACAAAGCTAATTAAAATTGAAAAAGATATTTTAACAAAACTTGAATATATAAAGTTATTTAGTAATTTTGCATCTCAGAAAGTGAGAAAAATAAATTTTACATTAAGATTGAAAAATAAAAAAATGAACTTATTTACAATAATCGCTTTAGGTCTTGAATTGTCTTAAGCCGCCTGTGTTGGAATTATACTATTATTTCCTAGTAATACAACATATCCATTAATTTTTTAAACTTTTTTTCTCTCATTCTCCTGTGCTTAATTTGTTTTATGTCTTCTTTTTATTTCTGTTAACTTCAATGACTTGGGATATACAGTGGAATATTAGGAGAAAACATTTTCTTGTTCATCATTATTGTCGGTGGCATTGTGGTTAATTTTGTTTTTTTATCTTCCATGCATGAAACATTGATTGTGATGTCAACTGTAAGTCTACTGTAGATGAATATACAGATATTCTGGGAAGTATGAATCTGAAATTTTCTGTGAAGGATAAAATCTGTCTATTGACTAGTAGTTTTAAAAAACCCTATCTTCAATGGATTCCAGGATATCAAGTGAGATTAGCCTAATAATTAAAACTCTATGTTGCACACAAAAATCATGGCAATAATAAAGCTCATAAGACATGATGAAGAGAATTATGCACATTTCCTCAATGTGACATATCTGAAATTTAACACTCCACCATGTTAATGTTCCCTCAGAAGCAGTAAAAAAGCCAAAGCTGGCTTGTGCAAGTAACCAACCTGAACAAGGACTATCAACCCAGCAGGAAATCTACAAGCATACAACCAAAGAATTAAAAACAAGAAGCTTCAACCCAGGTATTATCTTTTGAGCATTGAACAGAAGATACAGAAACTCATACAAGTTTTCCAGTTCTGGAAGCTGTTCTTGATCCTTTTCCTCAGAGAAACTCTCAATTTAATGGAGTTTTTGATATAGTTCAATGCTTGATCAACGGGCGTCTGATTCCCTCTGCACTTTCTGTTGTTTCTTTCAGCCCATAAGTGACACACAAAAGAAGCAAAAGCATGCTTTTTGACATCATTTTGGAATGATTGACTATGGTGGTTGTTAACAGCCCACATCATAACATGTAACCAATTCATAGGCCTCTGAGTCTCATTGCATAGCTGCACTTATAGTCTTATAGTTGAATGTTACATCTTCATTGATTCTTACTAATGCATGGAGAACAGAGTTACCTTCATGAATTTTTCCTGCTGATTGGCTTTTCCAAATCTTAAGCATTCCTTGTGACAACTTTAGCTTTCTCTTGTGTTGTCTTCTTTAGAATTTCCATGTATGTAATTTGGACGACTCGTGTGAAAGATGACTTGAAAATCAATTGTCTTCCCTGTTATGTTTTGTTGGTTGAGTTGTAATGCTTTGGCTAGCTTTGTTGCTCTTGTTTCGAGGGTGTGTAGCCCCTGATCCTTGTGTTGCTTTTTTTCCTATTGATATCTCTTAATTACCCAAAAAGAAAAAAAGTTCACAAATATATAAAAATCAATCATTTATTGAATACAGTAACCAAAAGAATGAAAAAATGATTACATATAAAGATGACATTTTATCCCACCAGGGATTTTTCCAAAAATAATAAGCAATATAAATTGAGAGGTGAGGGGATAATTTGCACTTAGGGATAATTAACCAAAAAAGAAATACAATATAACCCTTAGAAATACAATCTTAGACTAAAGTCTTTTGGAAATTGCAGCATGCCCATGTGGCGATCTAGCATCACGAAGTTGCTTCTCTTGAGATAGTAGTTTCGCGAACCTGCAAGATTAGAATTTTGTTAGAATTATTTTATTTTTCAAATCAGTAAAGTATATAGTAGAATTTTTAGAAATAAGCCAATACCTTCTCAGAGCCTCTTCATTAGTCTCTTGTGCTGAAGGCTCAAAACAACCTGTCTCCAAATTCACCCTTGAAACTGGTTTCTTTAGCAAACCTTCACCCACTTTCACTAGGTCTTCCAAATTTTCCTTGGTAGCTATATCAACTGAAGATAACGTCCCATTTAACGTGTCATCCTACAATTTTGATTCAACAATGTCAATATCAATATTTGGTTGACATAGAATAAAAAAAAGATTAAATAAATGATTTAGCATGGACAGACACCTGAATACGCAGATAATTCCTTTCAGAATGAAGGGCTTGAAAAACCACAGAAAGGTGGAAGTCGACCATATCAGCGCTTGATTGAGTAAACACATCTACTAATGGGGTGGAACCACCACTAGTTAACCACCCCAACATACCCCACTTAGCTGCATCATTTGCATCATATTTTTCTTCAATTTTGGAAGAACCAGTTCCTAACGATATAACCAATAACCGAGCATAGTCCATTGTTTTAATAGGAAAGAAGTCAGGATTTCTCCGTGTGATCTGCTTGGTCACTTCGCCAATTGCAACCAAAGTCTGAAACATTTAAATATAAAATCACAAGTTGAAATATCACCTCCAAAAAAAAAAAGGAATTAAAGAGATATAGGTATTGTAGATCAAATTGAAAGATACCGGATTGTTTGCAGCCACACCACCATCAATTAGGTTAAACTCTCTCACTTTTCCTGCAGGGTACTCGGTATGAAAACAATGGGCGGGAAGATAAGTTGGTGCTGCTGAGGTTGCAATGCATATATCAGAGAGTAGGGCATCCAAGCTAGGCTTATTCTTCACCTAAACCATATATAAAAGCACATAACTTGTCAATAATGCTCAATTCAACCAGTACAATCCATTTAAATTTGATTGACGGAACATTCTAATTTAAGAAGAGATGAAGATAAACCTCATAGGAGGAAAAGATGGTCGGATGTAGTCTCTTAATGTCAAATGTTGGTATTGCAACATTAGTCAATGTCTGGTGCAATCGTGTGTTTCCTAATTTTTCCTTAACAAGGCTGTGGAGATATTTCCCATCATATTTTGGTCCTGATAGGGATTTGATGATCTTTGTAACATGAGGAAACGGACAGCTGTTATTTGAAAACAAAATCAACCATGTTATCGGCCGTACAAAAATAGCACCATATAATTATGAATAAATTAGCTTTAGTGATTACTTGAGTTGTGGGAAGATTTTTGTGCAATTGTCAAGGTAGAAGTTTTTGATATCTTTGGCGGCAAACAAAGGGCGGTTCTTTTCATTTGGTGCAGTTAGCATGGCAGTGACAAGGCCACCTGTGCTTGTCCCTGCAATCATATCAAAATAGTCTGCAATTCTTGCATCCTCACCATCCAGCTTCTGCAGTGTGGCCAAATATTCAGAAATATAAGCATAAACAACAACTGCAAGATAAGAGCTTTTATTGGTATTATATGTGTTGTGGAATTGCCATATTTTGATATCAAATATAAAAGATGTACTCTACCTGAAGCTCAGACTCTAGAAAGCTGAGGATTGTTCCGGGGATAATCCCTCTTATTCCACCTCCATCAATGCTGAGAACGGTGATGAGGTTTCCATAAGTTGGGGGCTGTAGGGGTGACTTTGGTCCTTCCATGTATGATAGAGACACAAAGACAGAATTTGTGAGAGAAGAAGAGATTGGAGTTTTTATAACCAAAGAGAGTAATTTGAAGTTAGAAGAGCCTTGGAAAGAGCTCTGATGTTCTGCAACCTTGAGTACTACTCTTTGCTGAGTTTGGGTATTTATAGACACTTTTTTCTTATCATTCTCCAAGATTCAACGATTTCATGGAATGCATCTTCTTCAAAATTCATGGGGCTTGTGCTTTCTTCGGCTCAAGTTGGACCAAGCAGAGGCCATTCAAAGAAGCATTTGAAATATTCACATTCCACAGACTGTCATCTTAGTACTTAATTACCTGCATGCTTTGGCATCAATCTATGGTCCCCTAGACACTATATGCAAGAAACGTAGGTAAGATTCTAATAGAATTGTAGGTAAGAATAATTAGGTACAACACTAAGGCCAAAGTGGAATGGATTAGCCTAACCAATGGAGTTCATGGACTGGAAATGGCCAATAATATTTTTGATTATCAGCCTCAAGTATCATTATCTGGTGCAAAGAAGGGGCACGTGCCAAGACCTCCTACATTTTTTTATTGCTTGGAGCAGCGTCGAGTATACCTGCAAAGTAACCAGGAATGTTGATGATGTTCAAAGGTCAATCAGGGGAACAAAAATCCATGAAGGTGGATTATTCAATTTAGCATGTGAATAACTGTAGCACGTCTCTTTTTTGATAAGTTGGATGCATATGCTACATCGAGGAAATGTGCACAACATCTCTTCATTCAAGTCTTATAAATTTTTTCTGTGCACAATGTACTTCATGCATTTCATTTGTATTTGCATAGAATTTTTGAATTTAAGGATAATCTCAACTTGATGACTCTAAATCCATTGAATATTGGGTTCCAGAGGCTACAGGTTTATAGACTGATTTTATCCTTCATGAAATGATGTGGATTCGTACTATACAGAATATCTATATATCCCTATGAATGGTTCAGGGATGACAAATTTGTTGCTATAACCAAAAATAATGTCGAAACAGAAAAATGAAATGTCTCAGTATCCTACGGTACTGTGTCTCAGTATTATTAAGCAATAATGGTGTAACTCAAGTTTTATAATCTGTCATCTCCCTCTTTTAGATATCGATTATTGGTAATATTTAGAGTGAAGAGCTCTTTATCTGTTTCCAGATATGTGTTCTAACTTTCACCTTATTTTTTAATTATTTCTGGACATTCTTGATGTGGTTTTTTCTCTTGTCTGATTCTACATACATAAATTTTGAGGTGATCTCAGAATTTTCCCCGGTTAATCTAAATAATCAAAACCAGTTTGCCGGTTAAAATAAAAAGAATGTTATTCTCTTGACTAATGAATTTCATGCAATCATGTGTTAAAGGCCAGACTATTAAAATCATTGGGAAATTAGCATGCTATGGAACCTTCCTAGAGCTATCTTTAGAGCTCACCAGCTTTATTTTCTGTCTTGCACCTAAGGATCAAAATATCGTTTCGATGTATAGTTTTGGTTTGTCTGGAAATGAAAAAGATTTGTAAACATTTCGGAAACATAATGAAAACAGAGAAAAAATTGGAAACATGTGAAACCATAACTTAAAATTTATTTATTTTTACAAATAAGCTTATTTATTGAATATTTGTGCATGTTTAAGGCATATACATCATATTCATGATAAATGACACTAATTCATGATAAATGACATAATAGATATATACTATGTAATATCCACAATTAAATAATTTGACACAAGTTATATATAAAATAAAAAGTAAAAAACAAATAGCGATTTAAACCTATTATAATTAGTAACTTAGTATTAAAATAGCTGTTTCTCTACACTTTATTTCTCCTACTACTTTTTTATTATTTTAAGAAAAATAATAGAAACATCTTCATGTAATTTTGAGTCTTAATCCTTGAAAAATAAATTAATATTATTTTTTACTAACTTCTAGAATTATTGTTGATACAAAAGAAATGTTTCCTCTGATTCGGTATGTTTCCACTGATTTCGGTATGTTCTCATGGAAACAAAACTGTTTCCGTGGAAACATGTGAATTTCGATATTCTACTAATGTTTCGTTTCGGTTCCCTGAGAAACGGAAACGTTTTGGTCGTTTGGATGGAAAAGAAACGAAATTTTGATCCTTGCTTGCACTGCTTTTGCTTCTCTGTTTTCCTTCTGCTATAGTATGGTTGCTGGTTCTTATCTGGCTAGTCTTTCTTTTTCTTGTTATGGCTAGCTGCTTTGGCTTTTCTTGATTGTTTTCCTAGCTTGCCCTTTTGTTCTCCTTTCTTGTACTTTGTGTATCTTTGGGCTTTTTCCTCCCTCTTAATAAATGCTTAATCACCCAAAAAAAAGGGCTAACTATGCAGCAAAGGTAGGTAAGATGAGTAATCCATTTGTGTTTGACTGTTAGATTATAGGAAAGACCTTAATGTTTGAATGATGCTATGTGAATTGGAACTTCATTAAATTAAATTGTTAGGATAAATTAGGCAAAGACGTGTAAATAGCAGCTGTGGAGACAGGATCAATTCCTGCCTGCTCAGCTGCGAAAGTTTGGCGCCGTGCCAAGCCATCAATTCAAGTGAATGAAGAACAGCTTAATTTTTCCCTATTTCATCACCCCAGTTATTAAAATAAATGTCCTCTTAATTTCATTAATGGTAAGCCGTGAATCACTAATCACTCTTCACAAATTCTTGAAATATATATAAGATGGTGATAGTTTTTAAGCTGCTGCAAGGCAGGAGGGAGGTGTACTTAACATTAAAAACAAAGAACTTCTCCAATATTATTTTCTTATTCTCTTCTTACCGAAGGAAATATCATAATTTAAAGCCATATTGTAAGGGCTATGGTGTTTCTTCCATGGGCTTTCAAGTGAGTATATCCAGTATTCAACCAATTTAGATGGCTGCTGAAGCAATCAACTCAACGCTGGCCGTTTTGGAGCCTATTTTCCATGCATTGTGCACAATAAGACATGACACATTTTCTTTTTTATGAAATAGAAAAATAATCTGAACTGGAAGAAGTTACCCAATAAGAGACAGAGGAACAAGTTGCATTGTCAGAGTTGACATGCAACTTGAGATTTATTCGACAATCTCCGGCATAAAACTCTCTGCAGCTTCTCTTCAAGAGTAGTTTTACAAACCTGCAAGATGGAAACGATAACAATTGTTATTGCTGATACAGAATATTCGCAGGACCACCATATATAATAAATATGATAATGCATCCTGGAGTTCTATAAATATATATATATATATATATATATATATATATAGATGTTTAAATTATTATTCAATATCTAAATTTACCCTTGGAACAGGTTTTTCCAGTAGTCCTTCAACTACCTTCACAAGATTATTCAGATTTTCCTTGGTGGCTATATTGATAGTAGTGTCCATTTAGTGTATCATCCTGCAGGTTTCCATGCAAAGTTGTCACCATACTTACATAAGTGTGCAGATAATAGAGAATTTCTTTGTACAGCTTTTTGATTTTTGAGAAAGGCAACTAGTGAACGAAACACTTCTATATTGTATCATCATCACTCCCAGCATGAATAAATCACTGAATCTTAGTGTTTTCACAATGAAGAAACTTGGATTTGGAAAATTACATAACTCCACTTGCTCCCGTAAAACACACATTTGTGTATACTTCTCTTCAACTAGATCGACCATAATCTGTTGCCTTGTGATGTTGAAGGTTCAAGTAGTGAGGCCAAGATACAAATAAGAACTTTATCAATAACACAGGGATTTAAAATAGCCCACGCTACGGATTTTTGACTGGCCCGCGTGCACCATAACACGTAGCTTCAAGACGCGATCACAAGTGAAAGTAGATAGAAATGAAGCAACGGCTTGTGGTTTAAGGAAAGGGATCAAGATTCAAGCATAGTTGCAGGGCTATGCTTGGATTTTAAGCCCCTCAATCGCACTTAATTGATTTTGAAACTGTTTAATATAAAATTCCCAACCACTCAAGTCCATTATCATTTAATAATTGTTAAATACCCTTTAACATATTACTCAAATACTTAACGACTTAACTCAAATAACACTTTTATCCTGATCAACCAAATGAGAACTTAATCTTTGTTTAGTCTTTTCCACCTCCATTTCCTTGGTTTCATGCTCGCACACAATCCATGAATATTTAGTTTTTCGTTTACAGGAGTTTAACCTCATTGACACAAGGGAATGGAAAAAAAAAACGGAGGCTCTTTTCTTTAAAAGAAAGTGTAATCATGGTTAAACTTTAAACCACAAAATGGTCTGCAAGAACGGTCGTGCAAAAGCTTGTTATGCAAGAATTGTAGGTAAGATAAAGCAATTCAAGCCTTGGTTGACCGACTGTTGGGAATTAAACTTCACTTTATTTTGTGGAATATACATAAAAAGGTGTTCATATATTATTGTTCAAATTATGTCATGCAAGTTGGCAGAATCTGATAATTATTGAGCGGGTCACATCCCTTTATGTGTACAACAACAATTGGGTTACTCCAAGTTTAGCTTTTTCTTTCTTTATCTTCCTTTATTACTTGCTTTTATCTAATTTGGATGATACAGAAGTGTGAAAGATGAGAGCATTATTGACAAACCTTACAGGAATTGAGTTTGGGAGCAATATTTAAACAGAGTTTCTTCCATCAGCAGATAAAGTTCCCATATATTTAAAAACTAAACCATTTATTGAATACAGTAACTCAAAAAATGAGGAATGGTTACATTGACACATTTTATCTCACTGACTTCATTAAAAAAGAATAAGCAAAATGAGTAATTTTTTCATGGACCAAATTCATGAATTAAACCAATTACAATTTGCCAACTAGACAACAGTTGTTTTTGTCTCCTTCGAGACAGATAACTTATCCACACGAGAGGGTGTGATTGGCCAGATAGACCAGGTTCATAGAAAAATTTAGGTTCACAAAGTCGCTTCTCTTGGGAAATGCTATGCGTCCATGTGGTGATTTAGCCTCACGAAGTCGCTTCTCTTGGGAAAGTAATTTTGCAAACCTGCAACATTTAGATTTGTTTAAGAATTACTACTGGAAAAGGAAACAGCAAACTAC
Source organism: Nyssa sinensis (assembly GCA_008638375.1). Classification (NCBI taxonomy): domain Eukaryota; kingdom Viridiplantae; phylum Streptophyta; class Magnoliopsida; order Cornales; family Nyssaceae; genus Nyssa; species Nyssa sinensis. The sequence continues at coordinate 5,856,322 of CM018038.1, read as the reverse complement.
ACAATATAGTTTATAAAATAGGATGACACCTTTTGAGAGCTTCTTCATTGGTCTCTTGATCAGAAGACTCACAGATACCTGTCTCCAAGTTTACCCTTGAAACAGGTTTCTTTAGCAATTCTTCACTGACTTTCACAAGATCTTCCAAATTTCTCTCGGTAGCTATATCAACTGAAGACACTGTCCCATTTAATGCGTCATCCTGCAATTCTTATTGGACAATGTCCATGTTAATATTTGGTTGATAGAGTAAAAAGGTTAATAGTGTGGTTATTAAAGATTGTTATAAATGAATGTAAATGAGCGTGAACAGTCACCTGAATCTGCAAATAATTATTTTCAGAGTGAAGGGCTTGAAAAACTCCAGAAAGGTGGAAGTCGACCATATCAGCACTTGCTTGAGTAAACACATCTACTAGTGGGGTAGAACCACCACTAGTTAACCAATCCACTACACCCCATTTTGCTGCTTTATCCGCCTCATATTTTTCTTCGACTTTGGCTGAGCCGGTTCCTAAAGATTAACTAATAACCGACCATAGTCTATTTTCTTAATAGGAAAGAAGTCAGGATTTCCTCACACGATCTGCTTCGTCACTTCACCAATTGCAACCAATGTCTGAAATATTGACATATAAAAGTAAGTTGAAGTGTAAATAAACAAAATTGTAAGACTTTAAAGGTATTATGGATCAAAACAATAGATACCAGATTATTTGCAACCACACCACCATCAATTAGGTTAAACTCTCTCACTTTTCCCTGCACGGTCCTTGGTTTCAAAATAATGGGCTGGAAGACTAAGTTGGTGCTGCCGAGGTTGCCATGCATAGATCTGAGAGTAAAGCATCCAAGCTGCGCTTATTCTTCACCTAAACAATGAAAAGCACATAAGAAGTCAGTAGTGCTCAGTTCAACCATTACAGTCCCTTGAAATTTTGCACATGGATGAGAACTTTAAGTTAAAAAGAGATGAAGATAAACCTCATAGGTGGAAAAGATGATCGGCTGGAGTCTCTTGATGTCAAAATTTGGTATTGCAACATTAGTCGATGTCTGGTTCAATCGAATATTACCTAGATTTCTCCTTAATGATGCTGTGGAGATACTGCCCATCATATTTTGGCCATGACAGGGCTTTCATTATCTTCTCTTAACATGAGGAAATGGATAGCTGTTGTTTCAAAAGTTCTACCACATTAGCAACTAGACAAAATAGCATCATCATAGTTACCATATAACTTGTTATAATGAATACCTGACTTGTGGGAAGATTTTAGGGGAATTGTCAAGGTAGAAGTCTTTAATATCCTTGGCAGCAAACAAGGGGCGGTTCTTTTCATTCGGTGCAGTTAGCATGGCAGTCACAAGTCCACCTGTGCTTGTCCCTGCAATCACATTGAAATAGTCTGCAATTCTTGCATCCTCACCATCCACTTTCTGCATTATTACCGAATCATATAGAGTTAGTACCTTAAGATTAGGTAGCACTTGACATTAATAAATGGCCAAAGTCAAAATTCTGCTAGAGCTCGACATAGTTTGACATTTATACAGAAGATGCAGTAGCTTGACATTTTTTTAAAAGATGTACTCCACCTGAAGCTCACACTCCAGAAAGCTGAGGATTGTTCCAGGGATAATCCCTCTTATTCCACCTCCATTAATGCTGAGAATGGTGATTAGGTTTCCGTAAGTTGGGGGCTGTAGGGGTGACTTTGGTCCTTCCATGTATGAGAAAGAGATGGAGAATGTGAGAAAGAGAGATTGAAGTTTCTCTAACCAAACAAAATTGAAGTTTTATTAATAGTAGCCTTGGAAAGAGCAATGGAGTTTTGAGACCTTGAGCACTCTTCTTTGATGAGTATGGCTATTTATAGACTTTTTATTCTTATCATTCTGCAAAATTCAACAATGTCATGAAATGCATCTGCTCTGAAATTCATGCCGCTTGTACTTTCTTTGGCTTAAGCTGGACCAATTATGTGTCATTTAAAGGAGCCATTGAAGAATCGACATTCCCACAGTAGTCTTAGTAGTCTCCTTCTCAGGCAGTGAAGATAGGGTACCCATAGAACCTATATGTGAGAACAGTAGGTAAGCTTGTAATAGAATCTTAGGTAAGAATAATTAGGTGAAGCATTAGGGGAAAAATGAAATAAATTAGCCTGACCAATGGAATTCGTGAATTGGTTTCCTTAGTTACATCTCATCAAATGGCCAATATTGTTGATTATCATCCTCAAGTGTCATTGTTCACTGCAAGAATAAGGGATACGTGCAACTGTCTGCATTCAAAACCTGCAAAAATTCTAAAAATTATGTAAGCACATCGTTTTGTTTACAAGAGGCAGCTCAAATATATGCATAAAAGTAACGATGAAAGGTGATGATTCTGAAAATTCAATTAATCAGCACAATAAAATTCCATGAAGGTAACTCTGTGCTCCATGCATTAGTACGAATCAACGAAGGTGCATGTACCATTCAATTATGCCTCTGTATAACTTATACATGATGACGTGCTAAATTTTGGATGTGTTACATTGATGAAATGTGCCTAATCCTCTTCATCATGTATTCGAGATTTTTTATTGCTAATTTATTTCATGCTTTTGGTGTGCAACATATGTTTTGAGTCTTAGGATAATCACTCAATAATAACCTAAAAGGCGAGAAGGCCTTAGGCCAAACAAACAGAGCAAAATACAAACAAGGAAAGAAGGAAACCTCAAACAACAAAACTACAAACAACAAACTAAAGAACCTACAGCAAAAAGACAACCAGCAAAACTGCAGATGCTATGTGCTAACGTCCCAAATAGGGAAAGTATTAGGGATATTCCTACACAGAGAAGCTTGACTTGGACTGCAGCAACAACTTTAATTCAGGATCTATTGGGAGTCCTAGGTTTTGTTCCTCCAAATTCTGTTATTTCTTTCCCTCCAAGAGTAGTAAACTGAGGCAGCAAGAGTCAGCCTTTTGAAAACTACATGTTAATAAACAGATTTTCACTTCACGATTAAAACTTCCAGATTAATATTTCACAGAATATCAATATAATATATTATAGATGAACATATCCCTATGAATGTTTCATGAATGAGAAATTTGTTTCTTTAACCACAACACCACCAACAATAATGCTGAACAAGAAAATGAAGTTTGCTCAGTATCTAACAGTATCATCCCATGTCATTTAAGTTAAAATAAAAATAGCATAATTCCAAGTCATATTATATAATCTGCTGACTTCTCTCTTTAGAGGCCCTGATAAAACCAGAATGGTATAATGTGTCCATCAGAGCTGCTTGGATGGTTCATGTGGCTCTAAATGCTGGTCGGTTGCAGCAGTTAGCGATTGATTATGTGCAAATTAAATTGGGAGTGAAGAGCTTTTTATCTGTTTCAATTATATGTACTAAACCCTCTTATTTGACCTATATTACTATCTAGAACATCTATCTCTTGGATCTTATGTTGAACTGGATGGTTTTTACAGCAAGTAAACTTGATCAGTCACCATTACGGAGGGGCAGCATATGAATTTTTTTAGGATCAGTAATAGTAATCTTATATTAATAGTGCACGAGGGGGGCAGCCCAAATGTACAAAAAAGAAGGGACCAGCTACAAAAATCAAAGCCTAAGATCCCCCAACAAATCTATGAAATTGTCTAAATACATAGGAAATTCTTCTTTAATCCAAAAGTAAAAAGTTTTCAAAAAAATATCCATCATCTTCCAAGGGGGAGATTCCACCCCTTCAAAAATTCTCCTATTCCTCTCCTTCCAAAGACACCATACAAGGCAAATGGGGGCCAGCATATGCAAGAAATTAATGATATGAGAATCCTTAAAAGTTCACCAAATCTTTGGGAATGGAGCTTAGGTTACTGTTTTCTCCTGCACTTTCCAAATTCTAAGTATTCGTTGATGTGTTCCATGTATAAATTTTACGATGATTTCAGAATTTTTCCTAATTTTTATATTAACAATGGATTTCACAACTTAAAAAAAAAGGTCATCCTTTTGGTGAACAAATTGCATGTAACCATGTACTAAAGTCTAAACTACAAAATGCTCTGAAAAAGATAATTTCATGCAGTTAAAAGGCTAGGAATGCAGAATGGGTATGTAAGATGAGTAATCCAAGTCTTGGTTGACTGTTAGGCATTATAGTGATTCCAGATTATAGACAATATCAATTATCATAGTGTTTGAATGATGCATTGTGAATTGACAGCACCATAGTTTTCTATTCTTTTTTTTCTTTTTTTTTGAGTTGACAAGGACACATCATGACTATGAGTATAATAGCATTAGAGAAACTCCAGGTTTTGTTTTATACACTTTTTTTTTATTGCTTGTATGCATTGAATTTGAAATAAGAAGTTTGAAAGATGGTGTTGTTTTCAATTGACTCACTTCAAGAAATGGGAACTACGGTGGAGGCAACATTTAAAACGTTGCATTGAAAATGTACACAAATAATCTCACATGTGATTGCCTGCCAAATAAGACTGTTAGAAGAAAAAAAGTTAGGCAAAGAAGTGTAAATGACAGCCGTAGAACCAGTGGAAGTGGATTTGGGAAGAAGACTGGTCAGCTGCAGAAGTTTGACACTGCAAGCGATCAATTTAAGTGAACTGAAGGAAAGCTTTTTAACTCTCCACCACCCCAATCATTCAAAATCCATGTCCTCTTAATTCTAATGGTATACCATGAATCATTAATCATAAAAATATGAAAATAATAAAAAAAAACTCTTCCATCAGGCTTGCAGAAGGGAAAATCATAACTTATTAGTTTTGGATCAGAAAGCACTATTGCTAGGGCTATGAAGTTCCTTCCTGGGGCATTGAAGTGAATATGTGCATTAAGTTGATTTAGATGGCCACTAAGGCAACCATTCAGTTCTGGCAGTTTTGAAACCCTATTTTCCATGCATCACGTGTATGAAGACATGACATAATTCCTTTCTTTTGGAATAGAAAATGAAATCTAAACTGGAAGTTATTCACACACACCCACACCCACACACACATACACAGAGAGAGAGAGAGAGAGAGAGAGAGAGAAACAGGAACAAGTTACATTGTTACCATGGAATGATGTGGCATCACAAGACCGATCCTCTTGTGAGAGTAGTTTTGCAAAACCTGCAAGACATAAGCAAAAACAATTGTTAATGCAGATACAAAATACTTGCAGGACCAACATAATTAAAATGGTAATGCATTCAGAAATTCTGTTATTAGCACAAGATTTGGTGTTGGGCATTTTTATCTTTTCCAATTATCTCCGCACTGGCTTCAGCTAAACTAGCAAACAAATTATTGCTTCTGTTAGGAAAATCCTGATTGGTACTCATATTACATATCTCAATAGAATTCCCTCTAGGACTGTTTTGCCCTTTTGTTTTTGTTTGCAGCAGTACCCTTGTGAAAATTTTCTTGGACACTAACAATTTGCAGGTTTTCCTTGTTAGCAGAATGACATTCCCAGCTCCACTGAACCCTTGGGAAACCTGTTTGAACTTGGGCCTTTCTACATCTATATTTAAAGTTTAGCAGGTTTGGTCTTGGTTCTAGTTTGCTGTTGCTCTAGGCCTCTGTCTTTGTTTGCTCTTTTGTTGGCTGTTTTGCTTCGGTTGTTGTTAGTGGCTCAGGCTTTCAGTCTGTTTGCTGCTTGGCTCGTTGTTCTGTTTGTTTCCACTGTCTCGGGGGTATGCATACCCTGTGCCTTTGTCATCTTTTTTATCTATACGATTACTTTTGCCTACCAAAAAAAAAAGAACGTATGATAGTTGGACAGTGGTATACGTAGGAAGACTTAGGCTTCGATAGAGGCGAAAGATATTAGATCAATATTGTTTCAAACTAGTTGGATCTAAAAGTTTTTGGGATGCTCCAAATTCCATTTGAGCATCCAAATTTGGGTCAATACTAGCAAAAACATCTCTAAACAAGTTTCTACCACCATGCCAAATATGTCTGAAGAAGAAGACATTTAGAGAAAACGATGCATGCCAAAGCAAACCAGCCCCTTGGACTATTACGACAAACACCTTTTGATTTCAAAGTAGTGCAATGTAATTCAAAAATTCATAATTCCCCAAGTCACTGCCTCAAACCCAACAATACGACTTAGTTATATGACATTCATAGAGTACAAACCAACGAGCATGCAAGGCAACAATATATATATATATATATATATGACAATTCTAACCCCCATAAAAGTAAACAATTCATTCCTAACACAAATAAAGGGAATGACACAATCAGAGCAGTTTATTTGTCCATTCAGAAAATTTCAAAACACATCTACTAAAATATTCATTACAATAACTATGACCCATAAAAGAAAATAATAAAATCTCCACAAAACCATGAAATATGATCCAAACATTAAACAGTCTTATACTAACATTATTGTGTCTTTCTTATTGCACTTTACCCAACCAAGTGGTCCCGTCTGCTATTGACCCTCAAGATCTAAAATATTAGAGAAAAGAGTGAGCTCAACAGCCCAATAAGTAACCAGCAAACTTAGTTAACTGGACCAAACATGCACATCAAGAAACATTTTACAAAATGAGGTTCAGAAGAAACTGGGAAGAAAATACATTTAGCAAAGACTGCAGTTTAGTTTTCAAAAGTAATTTTCATATGATTACAAAAGTTTGTAGCTCAGTGTAAAACACAGTTTAAATAGCAACCCAACAATCAACAAAATAATGGTCACATTTATTCCTACGATAGGTCTCAGAATATTCTGAAACAATCAAAGTATCGATCTATGAATCTATAACCTCATTGACGATGTTCAATAAGAAAGCCAATATATACTCCCTTTGGCGGAGTTCAAAAACATAGTCAGATTGAAAGTCACATATCAAAGACTTATAACAAGAAAGGGTCACATATCAAATACAAATTTGAAACATAAGGTATTACAATCATATCCGAAGTCAAGAACCATCCATCAATGAATAAAAATCCATTTCAAATTGTTTCCAAAGTCTCATTCTTGACAGTTTTGTATGCTGATTTGAGTTAAATATTTAAATAATTTTAGTAATATGAAGTAGCTAATTCAAGCGAGTTTTCAAAAAGCAAATAAATCATTCAAAAGCTTTCATCATTCTTTCAAAATAACATAATTCAGAAATCCGTATATATATATATATATATATATATATATATAATGAGGCCAAGCAACCAACAGGACTAGCAACAGAACAAAGCTAAAAAAAAAAGCAAGATTCAAAATAGAGCACTAAACTAAACCAAAATAGAGTAGAACAGCAAGCAAAGAACTTTTTGAAACATTAATTAGCCAAACTCAACCTCATGCTAGCTTCCGAGTTTGTGTGTTCTTGACGCTTTTGTATGGAGACGCAAAACTAATCTCACGAACCAAATGGTCATTGTTGATTCTTTTCCCCTTCGTAGTCCTCATATTTCTCTCAGCCCACAAATGATAAATTGGGAGGCAAGAGCAAGTTTTCCAGTATCATTAAGAAAAGAATTACCATTGAAACTGTCAAGATCAAATTCGAGAGTTTGCAACCAGTTATGAGCATTTTAGTTCATCATACATAATTGCTGCACCAGATGACATATAGAGGCAGAAAAAGGAACGAAAGAAGAACAAGTGATTGATAGATTCAGGGGATGTTTCACATAAGGAGCAGAAAAGCCGTAGGTTTGGTACAAAGCAACTAAAATGGCCAAAGAATTCAGTGTCTTATAGTTGTAGAGTTAAGGCTCAGTGTCTTATAGAGTTAAAATGGCCAAAATCTTTTTTAAAAAAAATTAGTTAAAATTGAAGGAAAAAAAACCTAAAAAGACTGAAACAGATATTTTTTTTTTGTTATTTTTTTTAAAAAAAGTGGGCAGGGGATGTATGTATAAATTTGATCAACATAAAAAATAAAAAAAAAAAAAATAATTTGTCATTTTGAGAAAAAAAATTTAACTATAAAAAATATTAATATTTTGTTAATAAAAATAAAAAAATCAATATAATTTTAGATATTTTAAAAAAAATTAAATATAATTATTAAAAACTTTGAAAAAAAAAATCAACGCAATTTATCAATTTTATTAATTTTTTTAAAGCACAACCCCTTCTGGAGTACTTTCAAATTTTTATGGCCCTTTTGGAGAATTCATGTGATACAAAAGTGCGCAAACCCATAGACGTCAACTGGGCTGAGCTAAGCCCTCTCATATTTTTAGGCATAATTGTTCGGGCTAATCTATGCGATAGAGCCAGCCCCGGCCTGGTTTGATTGCAGGCTGACAGGATCATTGGGCCGCGTGTTCCCACCCTCTTTAGGACGCGTGCGATCCAGTATTCTCTTCCGTCTCTCACAAGTCTTCGCATCTTCGCGGCGAAATTCCCTCGCGATGCTCTTCTATACACCGTCCTTACCGTCCCCCAACTTCCACCCTCCGGACAGGAATAACGGCGAAACAATTCCCCCTCCCGCCACTCTCGCCTCCGCATTCTGGAACAGCTTTACCGCCCCAAAACACGCGCAACACTAAAAGCAAAAACAACCGCAACAAAACGGGACTCAATTCGACAAATTATGCTTCGACTCTGTAGCAGAACACGTCGTTTTATTCGTTTCTCTTTTAGACGAACCTTCTCATCTCCGCCTTCTTCATCTTCAAACCGCCATCCTGAAAATTCCGTAAGATTCCCGAAAGATCTCAACAATTCCCATCCCATCCCTCCAGCGCCACCACCTCCGCCAATCCTCCACCACCCAAACTCTCTGTCCCCTCTCTCTTCTTCCCTCTCTAGAAAATCTGCCATCGCGCTCTCCGCAACCCTAATCTCCGTCTTTTTAGCGTCTTACGCGTTAAACGAATCAAAACAGGAATCAAATCATATCTACACCGATATCCAACGCGCAATCGAGCGGTCTAATGAGTCGTTTAATAAAATCATCAACCGAATGAAGCAGACGGGCGTGGCGGCCTCCGTGTTGTGGAAGTCTTTGAGGTCGGTGCTGTCTTCGGCAAATCATGAGGTTCGGTCCGGGTTCGAGCTTAGGGTTGCGGAGCTTCTTGCGGACATTGCGGCCGCCAATGCCAGCCGGAGGACGGCAATTGTTGGTGCCGGTGGGGGTGCAGTGTTGGATTGGCTTCTTGAGACGGTTGCGGTCTCAGGGGATAATTGCGGGACGCAGGCTGAAGCTGCGAGGGCATTGGCTTACTTGATTGCCGACCCCAATGTGTCCGAGACGGTTCTTGGCAGGCCTTACGCTGTTCCGAATCTTCTGAGGTTTATTTTCTCTTCTCAGCCTCAGCGATTAAAGGTGGGCCCTTCTCAATTTCTCTTTCGAAATTAGTTTGAAATCAGTAATGAGGATGCCAATCATGTGCAGTAGCATACTCAGTGCTCCATTGCTATGCAGAATTTTTTGTGATGCCTTTTTTTTTTTGCAAAAAAAAAAAAGAAAGGAAATTGAGCCTATTGAAATTCAAATTAGTTCGTTTGGGTGGAGTGACTTGGAGGAGATGGAGCGATATCAAAATCTTTCCTTTCTATGTTTTATGAAGGAAGGAAAGATGAATATTTGAGAAGATTGGAATAGAAAGATTGAGCCTTTAAGCTCACTTATTCAATTTGGATGGGTAAAGAACTCTTTCAATGTTTCTTAAAATATCAAATATGCCGTGTATAATAACTAATGTCAAAAGAGGTATAATTTCTGTATACACTCCATTTTCTTCTCTTTTGCTGTTTTTTTGTCCCATCCAAAACTTCTAAACGCATTGGAGGAAATAGTTCATGGAAAAATTTGGTGGATTTTTATGTTTTTTCGTTGTGTGGTTTCTTTTGTCTTCGATGTAGCTTTCACAAGGAGCTCAACGAAAATAGTTCCTGAATTAGTTTCAGGAGAAAGTGTCTAATTGTATGGTGGATATTAATATTCTTTCAGGATTTTTCTTTTTTCTTTCTCCTTTTTTTTTAAAAATTACACTAACTTTTCTCATAGTGTTTCTGACAATTGTAGTTGGTATCTTTCTAGATTTTTGAAATAACAATGCACCTCTTATGTTTTTGTTTTTAATGTTAGTAATGTTAGTAACAAACCACCCTCCTGCCGTTAAGAGTCATTAATGACTTAGACAGAAAACAATGATATCAACATTAGAAAAATCTTAAATGCCAAATTTACCCTTTTTTGTAAAAAAGTCAGCCACTTTCTAGTTGAATCTTTCCTTTCTCTCTCCATCTCAAGGATTTTCTCCCCCTCTCTAAAAAAAATTTCAACTCCCTTTAAACTCCTACCCACGGCATCAACACCACTCCATCTACTCTTCCTTCTACCCACCACCGACGGCACCACCACTCCACCTCCCTTTCTCATCGACAGCACCACCCGTCTCCCATCACTAATCCCCCTCTCTACCATCGTCGATCCTCCTTCCCTACCATTACTGGTTCTTACAGCCAACTCCCACCACCATTGCCACCCCTTGGCCGCCACCCCAATACCACAAAATCCACCATCACCCAATCAAAAACCCAAATCAAATGTACAAGTCCTTAGCTAATTCAGGAGTCTATTGCATAAGCCTTCAAATTTCTGTACAATTGTACGAGTCTTGCCTATCATCTAACCCGGAAAAATAAGCAGAACAATTGGGTAAAACCAAGACGAATATATTCATTCAATTGAGAAACTAAAATAATATAAGATACAAAATTTTGTCTTCACAATTTTCTTGGCAACCAAAGCAGAACGTATAAAAAAGCCAAAAAACTACATTTTAAAGGCATGATTTGTGAGGAAAGTGAGAGATCCCAATTCAAAATGAGTCTCCATGAGTGCTGTGTGTTTGTCGTGTGTGTATGTGTTAAAAGAGAGAAAAGAGAGGAATGGGTTTAGAGAAAGAAAACAGAGGAATGGGTTTAGACTTTAGAGAGAGAGGGGGACTGATGGTGGTATAAGAGCAAAGGTGATGGCTGAAGCAACCAGTGACTGTGGAGGCTTTTGGCGATGGCCGTTAGGGGGTTGGGCAGTGCTTGGTGTAGTTGGCCACCGTGGATATGGTGGCGATGAGGGCTTTGCACGATGTTCCTTTGATGGTGGTTTTCATTGTGACCGACTGGCGGCAAAGGTGAGTTTGGTGGCTGCTTCAATGTGCTTGTGGTGGTCGGTGGTGAGCGTGGGTGGTGTTGAATATATGTGTGTATGTGTTAAAGAGAGAAAAGAGATGAATGGGTTTAGAGAGAGAAAATAGAGGAATGGGTTTAGACTTAAGAGAGAGAGGGGATTGATGGTGGTATAAGAGCAAAGGCGATGGCGGAAGCAACCAGTGATTGTGGAGGCTTTTGGCGATGGCCGTGAGGGGGTTGGGCAGTGCTTGGTATTGCTGGCCACCGTGGGTATGGCGGCAATGAGGGCTTTGCACGATGTTGCTTCGATGGTGGTTTTCGTTAATTGGCGGCGGCAAAGGTGGAGTTTGGTGGCTGCTTCAATGTGCTTTTGGTGGTCGGTGGTGAGTGTGGGTGGTGTTGAATGTGTCGGTGGCCATGGTGGTTGTTGGCCACGAGGGTTTGTGATGGTGGCTATAGTTGACGGTGGCAATTGGAGAGCCATATGATGGTTGTGGGTGTTTTCATGGAGGATATAGGAAAGCTAGGAGCAATCGTGGTGGCGGTGGTGTTTGACTAGTGATTGGTGTTAGGGGTGTCAATTCGTAGTTATCGTGTCGTATTCGGGTCGTGTCAAGGCATACATATTCGAAAATATGTGTGAACCCAAACCCGACACTATTAACTAATCGTGTCAAGTTTCAAAACTCAAACCCAACTCATTTATTAAACAGGTTACACGTGTCGATACACTTAACCCGTTTATTTTAATTTTTTTATTTTTTAAATAAAAAAATTTATCTATCTTTTAATATGTAGTAGATAATTTTCAAGTTTAGTAACTTTGGATATAGGCAAAATCAAAGTAGAAACCTATTTTATAAATAAAAAATCTCAAAACCTTGATAAATATTTGTTGTGAGATGAATTACCTTAACTCATAATATATTTTATAATTAAATGTGTTAAGTCGTGTTAAACAGGTTGATACTAGTAAAACCTAAACCCGACCTGTTTATTAATCATGTTATAAGTGTCAACCGTTTATGACCCAAAACCATTTATGTTAAACCCAAACCCATTAATTTCGTGTCGTGTTTGAGTCGTGTTGTCGTGTCGTGTTAAAAATTGACACCCCTAATTGGTGTTGGGAGAGACTGTTGCAGTGGTGTGGAATGGGTTCTTTTGAGAGAGAATTTTTTGAGGGAGAAGTTTTGTTTGTAGAGAAATGACAAATATTTTAATATTTAATAAAGGGTATAAGCGTCTTTTTAACTATTCCATCAATTGTGTTAGTCTGAAAATTTTGACAGGGGGTGCAGTGTAATTTCATAAATTAGAGGGGTGCCATCTGCAATTGTCAGAAACCCTAGGGAGGTCAGTGTAATTTACCCCATTTTTTTTGGGGGGTGGAAAGTGTTCCCTCAAAAGATATGATGCTTAGGTAAAATTTGTGATTATAAGTTGTGTTTCTGGCAATCTAGTATCAATAGCTGGTGCTCCGTGGCATCATCTTGTTAGACAATTTGTAGCAAAAGCATCAAAAGGTAAAACCAAATGGGACATTTTTCCTGTTTGAAACATTATGCATTATAATAGTTGTGGTTTGTTGATTGGTGTTTTTGTGTTTGTTCCATATGGTATCATGTAATAGTTGGAATTTTTTATACAATTTTTGTAATTTAATATGGTGGCCTTAATATTACAAAAAGACCGTTTAATTTTGTGCCAATGATTTTCATGATGCTTTTGAATTGTGTTTTTTGCCATTGATATATTGCATTTCTGTGGGAGCAGCAATCAAGACGTAGTTCATTCGATGTTTCTGATTCTTTGAAAGGTAGGAGCATGCTTGTCGCTGTGATCATGGATATTGTCACTTCCTCTTGTGATAGCTTTGACAAGGTATCATTTAGGCCATCACTGCCAGGACATGCTGAAATGAGAGATATCGCAGCGGCCATTCAAGTCATTGAGGAAGGTGGCATACATTTGGACGAGACACATGAAAGTGACAAGGATGAAGATGGTGGAAAAGGAAAGAGAGGGATTGGGATCAAAGTTCTTGGAGGTACAACAGTTCTAGGACTTTCAAGAACTGATGGACTGGTGGATTTGGAGCTTTCCAGTGTCAGTCACTTAGATTCAGTTAATTATATTCCTAAAAACCTTTTGTTCAACAAAATGAATGATAGTTTGATAGCACAAGCTGTTGTTCCTGGCCTTTGGGATGATTTGCATTGTCAGCATGTTGCTGTGCCTTTTGCAACATGGGCATTAGCAAATTGGGCTATGGCATCAGAGGTGAATAGATCTCATATCCAAGAACTGGATCAAGATGGGAATGCTGTCATGACTGCTTTAGTGGCACCAGAGAGATCTGTGAAATGGCATGGGAGTCTGGTGGCTCGGTTGCTGTTAGAGGACCATAATCTGCCATTAAATGATTCTGTTTCTGATTGGAGTTCCAGTCTTCTTTCTACTGTTTCTCAAGCAAGTAAGATGGAGGACATCCCTTTGGCCCAGGTGGCTTTGTCTGCATTTTTGGTATCAATTGATAGATGCCCTGCAGCGAAGAAGGTAGTAATGGAGAAGGGGCTTAATTTGATGAGAGAGATCGCCAATCAGATGAAAAAGCATAAGTATGTGCAGGAAGCATTGGCAAAGGCCTTAGAATCGCTTTATTCAGGGGACATGCATTTGTCTCTTGAAGAAAGTCAAAAGTGGTCGGGCATTCTGCTTTCTTGGGTTTTTGGAAAATTCTCTTCTGATATCTTACGATCTTCAGCTACAAATATCCTTTCATGCATTCTTGAAGATTATGGGCCATCTTCCATACCAATTTCCCAAGGATGGTTGGCTATTTTGCTGTCTGATATTCTGGGTTCCAGTAAGACAACATTAACCAAAGAAAGCACTCAACCTAAAAGTGACAAAGTGAAGGTTTGGAGATGCGTTTTACTTTTATTGCTTTTGAAGAGTAAATAAAATTGCATGCAGACTCTTCAGCAGAATAAAGTACTTCTAGTCTAAGTTGTTTAGTTGACTCATATCTCTCTACTGTTATTCAAGAGGCTACTTAATTTTTATTTTTATTTTTTGCAGACTAAAATAGATAAATCAAATATACTCTCCGCTGCTCAGGTTGCTAATCAGTTGGCCGGTGCTGTTGTCAATCTAGCAGGAAATCAGCTGGGAACACCCACTGAAAGTGCTGATATTTCCCCTCTAGCAGATCTTCTTGCTCTCGAACCCTTTGCAGGACCACTAAAAAATCTGAAGAAAGATAACCTTCTGCCTAAATTTGATGCTGCAGATTCTGCCTTGGCTACTCTTAAGGGTATTAAAGCACTGACTGAAGTCTGTGCTGAAGATTCTCTTTGTCAAAACAAAATAACTGATTTTGGGGTCCTGTGTTTGCTAAGGCGCTTTTTATTGCGAGATGATTATGAGCAACTGGCTGCAAATGAAGCATATGATGCATCACGAACACCAGAGGCACAAGAGCGGTTTACTAATGTTTCAGGCGAATCTTCTATCATAGATACTAACGATCCTTCTAGTGTTCGAGTTCCACCTACAGCGCACATTAGAAGGCATGCAGCTCGGCTCTTAACTATTCTTTCATTGCTTCCAAAGGTTCAAAAAGTGATTTTAGCAGATGAAACTTGGTGTAAATGGCTTGAGGAATGTGCTTGTGGAAGGATCCCAGGTTGCAATGATGTTAAAATTCAAAGTTATGCCAGAGCAACACTCTTAAATATATTTTGCAACGACCAAGTTGACAAGAACTCCATAAATGATGATGCTCATTGATACTCGGTGTTGTGAACCAGAACAATGCTTGCCCTCGTTATGCTGACATGATATTTTTAATTAATCCTGAACTGTCGCACTGGACGTGTCCTGGAAAAATAGATGTTGACACCATACAAAGGATGCCTACAAAGAATCCAAACTCTGTTGATAGATCATCTGATGATGATGATGATTCTGTTAATAGTGGGGGTAAATCTTCAACCAGAGCTGGCAACGATGAAGACTTGTCTAATTCTATGCATGGATCTGAAAGCTGTTCACAGTCAGATGTTCCTTCAATTGATGTTGTCCTTGTTCATGGCCTACGTGGTGGGCCTTTTAAGACTTGGCGCGTAGCTGAGGACAAGGAATCGACTAAGTCTGGCCTTGTAGAGAAGATTGATGAAGAAGCAGGGAAGCAAGGAACATTTTGGCCTGGAGAATGGCTTTCAGCTGACTTCCCTTATGCCCGCTTATTTAGTCTCAAATACAAGGTTTGTCCTAGATTTGGTGCTTTTGGGATGTAATTTAAGAAGTTTCAGAGTATCAAGATTTACTAATTTTCAAAATTTTATATTATTCATTGCCTTTAAATTAATGGAGCTCTTGTGCCTTCCATTGCGCCACTCTCATATTTGAAAATTTTAAGATGGCCTCTAGGTTGGCTCCCTCTAATGTGACTACTGGTTGACTGTTTTAATGCAGACTAATCTTACACAGTGGTCAGGAGCCAGTCTTCCGCTACAGGTTTGTACTGTCTTATTGACAAGTAAGAAGCATCATATGGCATGCTATGTGGCTTGTTAATTCATGCTTGCCTATTGTTTCTGGGAGTTTGAGTAGCCAATGATGTAATAGTTCTTGATATATCAATAAGGTTTAAATGTAATTATATGCTGAATTATTATAGCATCGGTATAAGGCTTTATAGAGAGCTCGATTTTCAATTATTGAACCATGGTTTCTTTAGTCAATTGTTTAGTTCTTCTTGTTAGTGTTATTAAACTTGAATTGTCTCAGTGAGTTATTTGTTAATCCACATGATATGAAGATTCAACGAGTAAATAATGATTTGTTGCACGTATAGTAACAATCCCATATCCGTGGTATATTTGTAGATTCCACCTGTTCTAGTTTATCTTTAGTTGTCTTGTTGTTTATAACTAATATGGGGTTCAAATATTTTCTATTACTCTGTCGCTCTCTCTCTCTCTATCTCTCTATATATATATATATATATATATCCAGTGTGTGTGTGGCGGGATGTCATGGATTTTTTCTTAATGAATTTCGTATTAGTTGTTTTTATTCTTAGTTTAGGTAGGTTTACTTGAACTGATTTGACCAGAGTGTTTTTGGACCCAATGAAACCCTATCTGGGCCACTGAGGATCTGATAAACTGAATATTAGTTTGCTCATTCCATATGGGGCCATACTTGCTATTAGATTGTGAGGCTAAATGTCTCTTCATTATCTCAACTTTTCCCACATACACTTTGACCTTCACATCATCCTTCCAACTTAAGCCAGTCCTTTTCATTGGTGTAGTTGTGGGACTTTAAAGCGCATGGCAGTCAGCTCAGCCATCTATCTTCTCTTATATTTTTGTTCTTGCTAGAAGCTTAAGAGTGCTAAAAAAGGGGAATGACGAAGGATTGTTTGTGAGGTGGATGAGTCTAAGGAGGGCAGGAAGTTTTCTATCTACATATTGGAGTTCGATAAGGCTGGTGGATGGCGTGGAGCAGGGAAAGCCAACTGGGAGTTAGCATGTGAAGGTATGGAAGAGGCACTGTTCAGAAGACGATGGTTCAAGGAGGTGATTATGGTTCCGACATGGCCACAGAGAGGAGTGAAGTTGATGATGGGTATTGGCAGTTCATGGGCAGAAGTGGAGGTAGACTTCGAATCTTGTGAAGAGTGCCTCGAGTTCTGCAAGAGTTGCTTGGTGGGAAGCATTGGAGCTCCGGGCAGTCGCAAGCCTGAAAGAGAATGACTGCAATGCTGGGTAGACAAACAAGGGGAGGTTCCAACGGGAGTTACAGTCACGGAGCTCCATTGTAAATAGTTCCCATTTGTGCTCCCGTCTATTCAGGAGGCCACTTGTACATGGAGACATACGGAGTGGGTGTTAGCTGGGGCAACTAGTGTTGTTGGATTGGTGGTTCAAGGCGGGTTGTTGTTCAAGGGATGGTTAAAGGGAACGAAAGGAAGTATGGGTAAGGTTGATCGGAGTGCCGACATTTTTGTGGAGCAAGGAGGTGTTTATGACTGATGGGGAATAGCTATGGGAGATTCATAAGGGTCGATGATGATACAGAAACTTGGAGGCAGATGAATGGGTGAGGATGTTGATATGCACAGAAGGGAAAGAATTTCCAGCAATGTTGAAAGTGGCTGTGGGTTCGTGGAGATATGAGATACCTATATGGGTGAAAAAATGCCTCATTTTTTGGTGGCTGGAATGAAAACCAGGGATGGAGATTATGGAGGAGGATGGAACGGTGAAGAGAACGATGTACAGAATTTCCATGTGCTAGGGAGTGCATGGAAGAGGGGGTAGGTAAGGAGATAAGGGAGAATCAAGGGGACTTATCAAAAATCAACACGTGGCAATGGGGGCAGAAGATGAAGGTGCTAGAAATTTAAATGGGAGCTTGCTGCCCAATATGGGCTTGGGGGTGGGCTAAAGAGGTCATGGGGATATGAGCTACTATGGGCTGGGTAACCAGAATTTTATTATAAAGGAAAAGAGGCTATGGGAGAGGAGGGCTTCACCTTTTAAAGGGAGGCCAAAGTCTCGAATTAGGCCTAAGGAAGGAAGGAGACAACAGAACAGGTTTGAGGGTTAGGCCAAGAACATGGTGGGGGATTTCGCAACATGGGCTTGGAGACCAGGTCAGTGGAAGGCTTCGCAATTAAAACAAACCAGAGAGGAGGATTATATAGAAGGCGTGAGAAGGGCCCAAGAAGCGTTAAGATTTGCAGGGGACAAGGACCCAGAAGGTAGTGCAGGGCATTTGTTTCATGGAGAGAATGATCCGTCGATAAAAGCTAATCCTCTAGCTGAGGGAGAAAAGGTCAGTCAAGGAGTTTTTGTTGCAGGTCCTAGCAAGGTTGGAGATGATGGAAGATACAAATGGGCTGATTGGGAGAATGGATAAGCTCAAATGAATCGAATCGCTACGACGATAGCTCAGATACGGGCATGGTGGTTGAAGACTCTGATTGGGACGAGGAAGCTAAACGATGTCCCATGGAGGTCGAAATGCAAGAGTTAATCAGGGAAGGGGGCAACAGTGAAGATAATGTGGTAGAGGAGCAGGCGCCTGGTGATGGTGTGGTACTGGGTCAGTCCAAAACACCACACGTGGATGAGAGAAGAGACAGTGTAGAAGTTCGAGAGGAATCTGCCACGGTTGTTGTTGCAGAAAATTTAGTGCGTATGGAAAGGTTGGAGCCACTCAAGGAACTTACTTCTAACGAATTGGTGTGTCGTGAAGCAAAAGGTGGAATGATGGAGGCAGGTACAGAGTTTCATGACTGGGATCAGAACAGCAAAAATGAACAGAACCTTTTGATGTGCATCCCGATAGCTACGATCTATCCTGATGTGAGGGATGATTTTGTGGCAGTGAGGGAAGAGCTTAAAGGGGTGGTTATTTCAAAATGGATTACACGCTGAATAATGGGGATGAACATTTATCAGGTATCTAGGAATGTCTTATAATGGGTATGAGTATAGATTTTTGGATCTGGTGAAAGAGTTCATACAGAATAATGGGCAAGGAAATCTCGTTGTGTAGAGGAACAGACCTATGGCTGATGAAGTGTCTGCAAGGAAGCAACGTCGGTTGAGGAAGAATTTGGAGTCTACAGTCAACTTTGAAGGCAGGACAAGAGGAAGGCAGATCAGGGAAATGGTAAGGAATTGATAGTCTCGGCATCTTCATGAAGTGGAAAATGGTGACCTTGAATGTTATAGGGGTATGAATGACTCTGACAAGAGAGCTGTTATAAAAGGGAGGATTAAGGGATAGAGGCCAGATCTGGTTTGTTTGCAGGAAACTAAAATACAGGAGGTTTTGGAGAGCATTGTTTGCTGTTTATGGGATGCTCAATGGGTGGACTGGAAATTTCTGGTGGCCAGAGGTATGGCAAGAGGTATTTTGATTATGTGGGACTCTAGGAGTATGGAAGGGCTGGAGCAATGGATGGGAAGATACTATTTATCCTGTAAAATGAAGATAGTGAATGAAAATGTAGACTGGGTGTTCAATGGGGTTTACGGGCCCAATGGAGAGGCTGATTGGGAGTTGTTACTCTTTTTCCCACATCATGCTCCAATTTTTTGACAGCCTTTGCATTTTATCTATCCCTCTTCGGTGATAATTGAACCTAGCTGAGGAACATGGGCCCACTTGCATACATCTTGGTCATCAATTTAGTTAGTCCCTTACTACTAGTTTTGCTAAGAGTCATTTTTCCATTTTTTTATTAGGCATCTTCACAGTAACTATAAATTGACACTTAATTGAGTGTTTTTTCTTTTGGAAACAATGACCCTCAATGTAGAGTCATTAAATTAATTATCCTATCAAATACAAAGCATATCCAATTGATATCTGTATGTATTTTAGTCAATTAGTCCCAACAAACAAAGTGTAGGGTCACATGTTATCCCCTGGCAATGGACAATTCTATGCAATTGGATATTTACTTCTTGCTTTGCCAAATTCTCCCGGACCAAAATGAATAGACCCGTTTTTAACAATACTGTGTCGTTTTGTTTTATTTTTAAGTTGGATTGGAGGTGTTTGGACATGGGGTTAAGAAATCAAATTGAAACTTAATTAGGAATAGGGATAGCCTATTCCAGTTTAATGGCTTATCCATTGTTTGGCTATTCCAAATGGGAATAGTAAATTCCTGAATGGTGAAAATTCAAATTTGAAGAGCTTATCGCCTTTTTGGATTTTTGTAATTTGTTCACACTATTTATTATTTTTGTGAAAACTTGGCCCAAAATTTTAAAAATGTTGTTTTTAAAATTTCTTTTTGAAGGTTTAAAGGGTCATTAGATTTTTAATTAAACACCCCAAATTAAGGAATGACTAAATTAAATTGTGCAATAATAAAGTTATAAAGGATCTTTAACTTTGCAAGTTAATAGAATTTAAGGAAGGCACACCTTCTCTCAGCGAGGGTGGGGAATTGTTATCTCATTCTATAAATCACCGAGGATGCTATGGATAGTGAAGAGTGAATTGCCACCTAGTGGGAGTGTACCATTACTTGAGATTGTATCACTGAAGGAAGATTTTTAAGATCCTTAGTTGCATAGAAGCAAATATAGATTTGTGAGATTGAAGGAAGAAATTTTTACCATTTCTCCACATGTTTAACTGAATACTACTTCTTATGTAAAGGCAAAAGTTTTCTGTACTAACAGTAATACATGACTACTATTAGTTATAAGTTGAGCTAAATTAGTAAATAATCAAACTATATGATTGGTTGATCTCCTCTTTATAAAAGGGTTGATTAAGTAGTATTTATGCCCTACATTTTTTGAAAATGTCCTATTCTAAAAGGAGTATTGACTATATAGAGAGAATTCTTTTGTTAGTGATAATTATCTCCATCCACCTTATTCCAGTAATTGTCGTACATGTTAGATCATAAAGCTTTATAGATAGACTTAAACATTTTCTCCTCTATAGAGAATTAAATGATGACTTTATGTGGATCAAGTTTTGGGGATTCAAATTCAATGAACAAAGAGTGCAAAGTATGCATTCTCAAGTGTTCACTTGTGACCTAAAGCAATCATTATGCAATTTTGGGCTTCAAAGTTAATGTACAAAACAGCACAGAGTTTACTTGCTCAAGTGTTCATTTGTGACTTAAAAGAAATGGTTGATGAACCTTAGATTTCATTAAGCAATTGGCTTTACGATGATTAAGGATGGCCATAACGGTCCAAAGAAAGTATTTTGATATTTTAAACGATTGCTAACATATATGGAATTAGTCATCACTTGGAAATAGGTTGTCCTGTATTGATAAGGACATAGGTGAAATAGATAGGGATGCAAAAAGGCCTGCTAGGCCGAATCAAGAGGTGGGCCGAGCCGTTGCGGCCTCTCGCCAAATTAGCGAGTCAGGCTGGGCCAAGCCTAAAGAATAAGGCCTTAGCCCGGCCCTAAGACCTAATTCTTAATGCAGGTTTGCGGGCCAAAAATTTTTTTTTACTATAAAATTGTAATTAATTCATAAAGAATTCATATATTCTAATTTTTTTTAAAAAAAATAACAAAATTAAGAATGATAAAATTAATTACACATCATTACATCAATAAATAATTAACAAATAAAATGTTAATGTACATTAAATTAAAAAATTATAAAAGTTAGAATTGATGAATAATTTAATAGTTTGAATGAAAATCATGAAAAAAGATATTTGATATATATAGGAGGAGCTAATATTTTTTAATATTCACATGTATGGTAATGGTATGAAGTTTGAATTGAGAGGTAAATAATAAAAAGGTAAAATGCAAGGTAAATTTGTCATATTAGAAGTAAATCAAATAATAATAAACAATGAGGATTCTTTGCATTAGAAATTAATGAATAATTATTTTATGCTTTAAAGGGTCGGGTTTAGGGCTTTTAAGTGTTCAGGCCTTGTGTGGGCCAGGCTTTGGACTGGGCCTCAACCCAAAAAATCAAGCCTGGGCCCAAAATAGAGGTACCCCGGGCTGGGCTAGGCTAGGCCTGCAAAAAAAAAAGGGTCGGACGGGCAGAGTCGCGGGTTTTCGAGCTATTTTTGCATCCTCTAGAAGTAGACTATGCTTGGATTTGAGTTCCTTGAAGATTGCCTTAAAGGATTTCTCATTTTGTCTTGAAAAATCTGTAAGTGATCTTGTAAGCAGAATTTTAACTTAGTGACAAATTGGTAGGGTTATACTTTAGTTTTGATTAGTGCTATTAGATTCTTTTCATATGATCTCTGATTCCTGCAGTTTATTTGGTTTTTGCATCTTCTTTTAATGTTAATTTCTGCAGAGAATGTAATATGCTTGCATATTGGCAAGGATCAAAATATCGTTTGGATGTATAGTTTCGGTCTGTCCGGAAACGGAAACGTTTCGGAAACATAATAGGAAATGGAGAAAAAATTAGAAACATGTGGAAACATAACTTAAAATTTATTTATTTATACAAATAAGCCTATTTATTGAATATTTGTACTTGTTTAAGGAATATACATCATATTCATGATAAATGATACTAATTCATGATAAATGACATAATAGATATATACTATGTAATATCCACACGAATTAGATAATTTGACACAAGTTACATATAAAATACAAAGTAAAATAAATAGCGATTTAAACCTATTATAATCAGTAACTTAGTATTAAAATATTTATTTCTCTACACTTTATTTCCCCTACTACTTTTCTATTATTTTATGAAAAATAATAAAAATATCTTCATGTAATTTTGAGTCTTAATCCTTGAAAAATAAATAGGATATTATTTTTTACTAACTTCTAAAATTATTGTTGATATGAAAGAAATGTTTCCTCTGATTCGGTATGTTTCCATTAGTTTCAGTATAGTTTCCACGGAAACATGTGAATTTCGATATTCCACTAGTGTTTCGTTTCGGTTCCTTGAGAAACGGAAACGTTTCGGCCGTTTCATTGGAAGAACAAAATTTTGATCCTTGCATATTGGATTTGTGCAGGAAGTCAGCTCCATGCTGTTAGAGAAGCTTGTTGCTGCAGGCATTGGGAATCGGCCTGTTGTATTTGTGACTCATAGGTTTGTTGATGGTATCTATCTTTTTTCTTTTTTCAAAAAAAAATCCTGTAATATTTGGTCTTATTGGATGGCATGATGAGTCATTGACATAAACAACCAGCTCTTTTGTTGCGGAAGATGGATTAGATTACTGTATGGAAATTTGTTGAATTTCTTAGCTGCTTCTTTGTAAATGGTACAGTGGGTGCAAGTATTACAAAAACAACATGCTTACTTTGAGAAAGGCTTGTTGAAAGGAGTCTCTGAATTAGATACTCTCGCTTAACATATTATAAAATACAGGACAAAGGCATGGCATTTTAGCTTCTGAAACCTGTAATGTTCATTTCTTACCCTTCAGTTATTGATGTTAGGCCCTCAACCATAGGAATTTTGTAGGATTAAGGGCTCCACTTCACACTATAGTTGATGGGTCTCAAGGGTTTCGGAAGTTAAAAGAGCCCCTCCTTATTCCCCTCCCGTCCCGTGTGCTATATGCAAAGGTTTCTTTTGGTTTGCAGCAACAATGTCCATATTGTTCATGGCACTAAATTTTAATGTTATTGGCTCATGTGCAGCATGGGAGGACTGGTTGTCAAGGAGATGCTGTATCAAGCGAAAGCAGAGAATAAGCATAACCTTGTCAACAACACTATTGGAGTTGTATGCTTCTTTCGATAACACATAGTTTTTTACACTGCTAATCCTTCTACGGTTCTACCATTTTTCAGCTGATTTTACTCAAAATATTTGTCTTTGTTGGGGTTTCAGGTGTTCTATAGCTGTCCACATTTTGGCAGCAAGCTGGCAGATGTGCCCTGGCGAATGGGCCTTGTATTTCGCCCTGCTCCCAGTGTTAGTATCTGATCTTTGTATGCTAAGTTGCTGTTTCCCAACAATATTTGGTTGTCGATCCTCAAGTTTCTTTTATGGTTGAATTATATATCCTGTATCATGTTATGATGTTACTAGTTGATAGTTACTTGCATTGGTAGATAGGGGAGCTAAGGAGTGGATCTCCAAAACTAGTAGAGCTCAACGACTTCATCCGTCACCTTCATAAGAAGGGTCTGCTTGAGGTTCTCAGTTTCTGTGAGGTAATAGGTTTGCATTTGCATTGTTGTCATTACAAATATTTTGATATGCGTGCATGTGAGCGTATGCACAATCGTGAGTTTGATTGGCTAACTGTGATTTCAGACGAAGGTAACCCCAATTGTTGAAGGCTATGGAGGATGGGCTTTCCGAATGGAAATTGTTCCAATTGAATCAGCATATCCTGGATTTGGTGAACTTGTTGTAAGTGTGATCTAATTTTCTGGTATACCATGAACGTGATCATCATATTTATTTTATGTTAAATGCTGACTTGAAATTACTTGGAGGCTTCTGGTCCTACGTATGACCTCCAGTGGCCAATTGCTCTGTACCTGCTCCTGGGTATGCTTGGTCTTGTACTCCTTTACATCCTCCCTGGGATAGTGTCTAATCTGACTGCTGTTATAATCCAATATCCTAGTACTTTATTATTGAACCATGGTGTTAGGAGCAATATGAGCATAGGATCATTTGATCGATATTCCAGACATGCATCTCTCTTCATTAGTGTGCGTTCACAAATATTTTTTCTATCAAGATTGTTTAATAAACTACTACTTTTTTTTTGTTATTGATATAAACTACTTTATTATCAGCTACAAATGGATTCATAAGATATAAAACTAGCATCTCTAGCATCCTGTTTATAGAAGGAATAGACTGCAAATATCAATTTTAGGGAACAAAAGGAAATAATAGACGATGATCAATTGCAAGAATGAGTTGAACTGGTTTTGATGGTACTTTTCTTCTGCATGGATTTGTCGGCTATCTTCTTAATTCTGATGTCTTAGCTTCAAATATTAGTGGTTTTGAACAATGATATGATATGATTTGATGCCTATGTTAAATTCTTTGTTATACTATCTTGTCTTCTTTTTTATTTTATTTATTTTTAGTCGTTTCACTTTCATCATATTATCTATTTTCATGTTCGGACACAGGTGTTGGAATCAACAGATCACATAAATTCTTGCAAGCCCCTCAGCCGCACCGATCCTTCCTATAAAGAGACGTTAGATTTATTGCATAAGCTGAAAGCCCAGTATACATGAAGACATATATATATATATATATATATATTTGCTTTGTAAGTGCACGCATTGGATGTACTGTAAAGTAGCATCTACGAATCAGGATCCAGCCTCTCATGGCGGTTAGATTTGCTTGAGAGCTGCCAGTAATGCATTTCATTCCACTTGGGGAGCACCTATTTTAAGAGTCCAGTGGACTGCATTATCCAAATCTCAACATTTGAAGAAGCAAGCAAGCTTGGGAACGATGCGACCAGTGATCACCTCTGGCATGGCTTGGTGATATATATCTGTAGATTATGTACATCATTTACATTCTTTTGTCTATCCAAAACTCTCCCTTTTCTACCTCTTTAGTTTTTTTATGGATACATTGGATAGGCCTGACAGTGAGAGAATGTTCCAGACCTTTGTTTGTATGTAATACAGTTCTGTTGATAGTTGTACATAATTTTTAACGTGGAAGAGAAGGGAATACAATAATGTATATCTGTTGTCTCTGTGTTGATAGTTTTCTTTACCCCCTGCTAACTAAGATTAATTCATAAAAGAGAAGAAAGAAAAAAGAAGATGCAAAATACATTATTAAGAAGCCCCTTGGGCAAACTGCCCTTATCTTGCCAGTTGCTACAACATAGAAACGTGGTATTTCATTGGCGCGTGAGTTTCACGAGTCACACATGAAACTCACACACTAATGAAATGGTGGATATCCGACCACCTGACTGACAAAAGCAGGCCTCTCAATTGAATTTCTTGCAACCCGTGGTTCTTTAGTAAGAAGTGGTTGATGTGTAATTCTTAATTGAAAAAAAAAAACTTCTACTAAATTTATTTAAATTTCATGATAGGTGGGACGGTTCTTATCAATGTTTCCATTTATTTTTATTTATTTATTTTATAACAGTAATAAACAAAATATTACATTTATTAAAATATGAAATTTTCATGTCAAGAAAAAATTAAAATGATATATTTGTTTTTCAAACATATAATTTTAACAAATTTGACTAGATTTTGACTGACTAAATATTAATTAAATAACATAAAAAATTTTATATATTTTATTTTATATAAGTAGGTGGAATAGAACGTTTTCATCCTAAATTTTAATAAAATAGACATAATTTTATTCAAACATATTCTATATATTATAAACGAAGTGTAACGCATTTTCAAGTTACGAATTAAATTGTCAGCCTACCCTTCACGTCTTATCAAAGAGTGCAGTGGCATGTTCAAAGTCCTCCAGCTTGGTGGAAGGCTCCACCTACAAAAGTCAAAAGGGTGAAGATATTGGATAGAGAACAAATTCAAGAGAATGGGTGGGTGCCGATCAGCTGGCTAGGAGACTTTTGCTCTATTTTATAATGCTCACTCCCTTTGCTTTTCCTCATATTGAATAAGACTGTTTTCACTGTCATGTGTAGCCAGCTTTATAAATTAATTAATTAAATAGACAATTTTAACTTTCCTTTTATTCAAAAATAAAATATAGGATTTGGCCCATAAGTTTGACAATTGAGACAAAATTGATTTTGACCCAAAGGATGTCAAGGAGAAATCAGCATTAATGCACTTTAACAGCTGGAATATAAATTATTCTTTTCAACACTTCAATCCAGAAAATTAAAAAAATATATATTATCTAAATAATATAACAGTACTTATGTAATTAGACATCACTTATTTAATTTACCTTTTAATATATGTTTTAATGTTTAATCACTCAAGTACCAGAAATTATTTAAATAATACTTTTTAAATTGAAGTATTAGAGCTCATTCGGGTGTAGTGCAGTTGATAAAGAGTAAGGCCTCGGAGTGCTTAGCAGGCTATCCGGTGTGGGTTCGACTCTCCCCCGCTGCGCGAGTTTACGATTTACTTGATGCATAGGACTAATGGACGGTTTGGTGCATTCAGAGTTTACTTTCTAAGAGTAGCGCTTGACTGAGGGCCCTGCCTTCCGTTAAGCTGCCTCCTTAGGAGGGTTCCACATTATCAAAAAAAATAAAAAATTGAAGTATTAGATAATGAATCATTATTGTAACAAAGAAAAATGTTGAAATATTGAATATGTTTATTTATTTTTATTTATCTACTAATGTGTCAAGTATTTTTGAAATTAATTGATGTGTTTTATTTATTTATTTAAATTTTAAAAAAGTGCTATGATAATTCATGCAAGTTGGTTAAACAATCTTATGCATATGTGGATTGTGTATCATAAAACAGACAAATATTTGTTTTTTTTTTTAGAAAATGTTATGATTTTTAAATTTGTATTTTAATTTTTTATCTCAAATAATGTAACAGGAATCATATTAATTACATGATTTTAAATATTATTAATAATTTAATATTATCTTAATGTTAAATTATTTAAAAAATAAATTTAATATATAATTTTAGAAAATGCAGCATTACTTTTTCTTATCGTCCCTTCCTCTTATAAAACTCAAATTAATGAGTATTTAATTAACCTTGAGCTCAGCCAATTTATCTCTTGTTTGGTTGGAAAATATATATACTATAGATTTTGGGTATTGAAGCCAACTAACTTGGAAGTAGTCCAACCACTATCTTCTGCATAAAAGCATTTCCAAAATTTTGTATAAAGAATCGATTAAGTCTAAGAAAAAGTTACACATTGTTAAATAATATATATATATATATATAGTTGACTCTTGTATAATTAATATTTAATAAGTTAATAATTTTTAATAATTGATAAATTTTTAAGAAAATAATTTGATTTTATGGTAGATAATTAAAAATTTTATTACTTAATAATTAATACATTTTAAAAAAAATTATAATATTAATTATTAGAGAGATAAAATAGTTATATATATGTATTTATATATTTTATTTATGACATGTTTGGATAATTATATCAATTAATTTTACATAATTGAAGTCAAAAGTATTATAAATGAGAAAAATTATAACATCGTAAAACATAACTTATTTACTTGAAATAGATATTAAAAATTTTTATGAAAAAATAAAAAATTATTGAAAAATTGTATATAAAATTTTATTTTCATACTAAAAATCATTTACATATAAGAAGTAATTATTAATTAATAAAAATAAAAAAATTAATAATTAATAAATTTTTGATCTATCATATCTATAAATGAACCGTACAGTACTAAAATATATTAATAGTACCACGAGAGGATTTGAATTTGGCCACAATAATTAGCCATGGAATGTTACAGGGCTGCACGTTCTTGAGAATTTATGTTTTTCTTTTTTTAGCATTGCCTTCTTTTTCTGTCACCTTTTTCCTATCCTTTTCAGGTCGGCCTCCTTAGAATTTATCGACTCTCTTTTATATATATATGTGTGTGTGTGTGTGTGCGTGTGTATATATTTTCTTTAAAAAGTTCTTTGGTTAATAATAGCTGAAAACAGAATTGAAATTCCGGAGAACGCAAAGCCAAAGCTCTAGTAATGTTTGTAATGACGATGAAACAATGCTAGCTCCCTTTTATGTTCTTTCGCACTAAAATACATATAAGAGAAAGAGCAAAGAGAATTGATAGAGAGAGAGAGAGAGAGAGAGAGAGGAAAAATAAGGGAAGAAGAAGAACTGCCAATGCCCTTTTTATTTCTGTGTTCTTTTGAGGTATAATGGCTGAGGATATATGTTTCTTCCACAAGGTATGTGTTTGAAAAATCATCTTCTCCATCATCTGCTTTTCCAGTTTTGGTTTCATTCTCAATTTCCCTTTTATCATTGAAGTAAAGATTTGATTGTTCACTTTCTCAAAAAAAAGGAGGAGAAGATTTGGTTGTTTTGTTAGAGAGAAGAAGAAGAAGAAGAAGAAGAAAAAGAAAAAATCTGTTATTTTTGACAAGTTTAAATGAGTTGGTAATAGAAGAACATTTGTTCTCTCTCTTCACTTCTTACCGAGGTTGTTAATTAGCCTCATATGTCCAAAGATATGTGAATGTTTTGGTTTGATTTTTTCAAGTTAAGACCATATCCTCTCTGACCACTTCTTTTGCCTTATTTCTCTCGACATGTATAAACAGAATGACACCCAAAATCTCCTTTTGTTCTTTCCATCTTCCTTCTAATTTTTATGGAGTTTTTTTAGATGGATCCACAGGTTAGCTACTACTCTCTCTTCTCTCTCTCTCTCTCTCTCTCTCTCTCTCATCATTTTCTGTAGACTTTAATTTAGCTAAAAAATTATTTGTTATGATCATCTTTGTATTGATCATTCATAAGATTGATTATTTTTGGACATTTTCATGTGGGAAAATAACATCTGAATTACCTTCAAATTGCAGGATCAGACACTGGTAATTAAGGCACCTAAAAAATCTCCATTGCTATTAAGATTGGTGGTCTTATTTTTTGCTATGGTTTGTGGAGTTTACATATGCTCAATCTGTTTAAAGCAAACAACCCCTAACACAGAAACTAAAGTTCCAAAGATCCAACTAATTGAGGTTGATCAGCATCAGCCAGCTTGTCGCGCTTCCGGGATTGAACAATGGGAAATCCCCTTTGTGCATTTCCCAAAACCCAAAAGTTTTAACAGGTAACTGGAAAATTCTTGCATTTGGTTCATATTTTCTGGGTTCCATTAGAAACTTTTACGGTTTGATGCATTTGTAGGGAGGAATGTGCTTGCAATCCAGTACGGTTGTTTGCCATCTTTATCGAGGCAGAGATCTGGGAGTGGATGGTTTGAGACATTGTTAAATAGTCATATCAATATGAGCTCAAATGGAGAAATCTTTGCTGTTAAAGAGAGGAGGAGTAATGTTTCTACAATTATAGAGACAATGGATAAAGTGTATAACCTCGGACTGGTTCACAAGTGCCTCCAAGAATGAGTGCTCAGCCGCCATTGGCTTCAAATGGATGCTTAATCAGGTCAGTAGTGTAGTAACATGATTCTTTTATTTGACTTAAAGTCTAGTTATATATACACACACACACACACACACACAATTCTATCAATTGTATAATTTTGGAGACATAATGTTGATCACATAATCAGATCAGTTATATATAATAGTTTAGGAACTGGGCTAGGGAGAAGGTAAAGGAATAGAAGCATTGAACCCACACATATATATATATATATATACACACACACACACACACACACATACATACACACTCACACAGAGCTTTGCAAGTGTATAAATCCCAAAGGGGTAGCTCAGTGACAGAGAGAACGGAAATAAGTACCGTAGTTCATTCATTCTAGGAAGCTTGCACTTGGTGGGATGAATACAACGTATGACCTTTTAAGCATCAGGAAAGGTGTAATAAACCTCAACATTTCCCTTCACTATCGTAAGAACATTTGATTTCAGAAACTGTTTTCTCTAAGAATTTCGTAGGAATTTCTCCTCAATTTTTGTAACCGTAAAATGTAATTAGCAGGTCCTTTCTAAGAAAAAAAAACATTCCAATAATATTCAACCTGTGACGATATAATTTCATTCTCTTGTAGTTTTCTAGCATTTGTGAACCAAAAGAGAAAGTTCCCCTGGATTGAGAGATTTGAAGAGAAAAGAAAAGATTGAGACGAAGAGATAAACAAATATCTTGTTTGGATGTTTAAGTAGGAAAGAAAAGAAAAGATTTGAAAAGAAAAACGGAACACTTCTCCAATTTCTCCAAAAGTGAAGAGATTTGCAGAGAGAAGAAACTTTTTTTAATGAAATTTTTTAAATACTAAGATTTTTATAATAAAATAGATTTAATTGTCAAATAATTTATACACATTCTTTTCTTTCTTTAATTTCTCTCCTACCAACTGTTCAAACAAAACAAGAAATAGTTTTTTTTTTTCTCATTTTTCTCCTAAATATTCAAAAAAGTTGAAGAATAACATTTTCTTTTATTTTCTTTCTCTTTCTCTTCTATTTTAAGTTACCATTTCTTTTCTTTTCTCTCCAGAACTGCCAAACAAAGGCTTACTTACAGTTGTAAAGCCATCCTTCCAGTGAGAGGATGGAGTGAGTTTGAATCAGGGGGTTCATAATAGTACAACCTGTTCATATATGGGGGTTGAGGCATACATTTATGTTACACTAGAATGAGATTTTTAAAAAAAATTACAAAAAATGTAGCTAATTGATGAGATAAATTATTCAAAGAAAATTAAAATAAATAAATAAAATAAAATGAAGTTAATGAGGCAATTTAGTTGAACTTGTGACTGGGCCTTCTTGCTGGTGATGACAGAGAAGACAGTAGAGAAACTTTTAAGGGAAAAAAATGTTAACAGAATTCAAAGCAAAAAAAGGCACCATATGAACATATTGATTAAGGATAAGAACTTTCCCAGGATTTAGTGAATTTTCTCGGGAATCAGTGCAATCATGGACAGCCGAAAGTTTTGAATTTGATTCCACCAATAAAAATCAGACCACCTTTTATTTTTCTATTTCATCCTCCTCTTTTTTCTTTTTCTTTTTGTAGTGTTTTGGTAATGTTTCATGAACTTATTTGACCAATTACTCATTTTCACAATTCTAGTTTCTCCATGTCCTATGGTCCCTGCATATTTTTTTTTACAGGGATTGTTATCGCATCACAAAGAGATAGCAGAGTACTTCAATAAAAGAGGTGTCTCTGCAGTTTTCCTCTTCCGAAGGAATCTGCTCCGCAGAATGGTTTCTATGCTTGCTAATTCTTATGACAAGGGTGCTAAGCTATTGAATGGAACCCACAAATCTCATGTGCATTCATCACATGAGGTCTCTCTCTCTCTCTCTCTCTCTCTCTCTCTCTCTCTCTCTCTCTATATATATATATATATATATATATCATGTTTGTAAGAGATCACAATCTCACAGGTGCTAATTCCTTGCAGGCTCATATACTTGCAAAATATAAGCCTAAAATCAATATCTCATCACTGATACCCACTCTGAAAGAAGGAGAGGAGACAACTGCCAAGGCTATGGAATACTTCAAGAGCACTCGGCACATTGTTCTTTACTATGAGGATATTGTCAGAAACCGCACTGTAAGACTTCAATGCATTTTTAACCTTTAAACCAGTTTTCTTTTGCTTTCTTGGATCTCCAGCTATAATCTTCCCTGATTTTTTTTTTCCCCGCAGAAACTCGTAGATGTTCTGAAGTTTCTGAGGGTGCCATATAGAGACCTTACAAGCCGTCAGGTTAAGATTCATAGCGGCCCCTTATCAAACCAAGTCCAGAACTGGGATGATGTCCAGAATACACTCAAAGGAACACCATATGAGAGCTTACTCCAAGCAGACTACAAATTGTAGTTTCAGCAGACTTGGATTGATGTAATGTAAATAACCACCACAGAATCAAATCTTGCCACAAGTGAAAGCTACAACAGTTTTGACTGCAGGGTGATGCTGCCATATTTTTCCCATTTTCTTTTCTTTCTTCCATTTTTTCCATCTTATTCTTTGTTGTTCAATTGAAACCCACTTTTTCACCCCCCCCCCAAACAAAAAAGTTCAGTGGGTGGTACTCAATCGGGTCTATTATGAAAACTCAAATTTGATTTGAAATTGAACCATACGACCATCCCACCAGACTTCTTTTTCCTTTTTCTCATTCGCGTTTACTCCGATTCTTGTACAATTCCATTCATCAATGTGAAAAGTCGGGATTTCTTATCCAATTTTTCCAGAATTGTATGTCCAGAAAAGGAAGGAAAATGGTGTGACCAGTTTCCTAGTTTTTCTGAGATGACCGAGCAGCTTTGAATGTGGATTGATGATAATTCTGCAACAAACGCTTCTGAAAACTGTGAATAAACCAACATAGATAGGACTGTGGGGATCTTTTTCTAATGGAAGACGAGGTGGGAAAGTGAGACTTGAACTCGTGAACCATAGCCGTAGTACAACCCCAATAAATATTTCAGCAATCAAAGCATGTCAACTTGTATCACAACAAACAACTGAACGCTTTTGTCTACCAAAGTCTTCATGGGAGCTGCAGTGCAACTATTGTATCTATATATTTAGAGAACAGTGTTTCAAAAATGTGCAAAAAGGACTCGTTACTAAGAACTTTAGTACACATTAAAAAATGGATTTCAATAGATGCCAAGCAACCTGACTAAACAATCATAAACATCTTAGAAATGCATACACTGAAAAAAATCATCTCCTACAATAATCTAAAAATGTCAAATGATTGCAATGGTATCCAACGTGAGACCTATCAGGTGGGGCAGTAGAATTAAAATCGCGAGCGACAGATGTTGGAAAAGGTGGAAAAATAATCAGGACCGCAATCTCCATGTTCTACGGATCATCGAAATACATTCTACACCTGTTTTCATTTCTTTTCTTTTTTCCCTTTTTTTTTCAATTGCTTCTGAAGAAAATTACAATACTCACAAACATTAAATCCATGATCATGGAATTACTGACCCCCATTCATTGCTTCCGAGTCAGGTCTCTCTGTGTGTTGAATAACGAAGTGGTCAACAATTCGAACAGTACTAAGCGGGTCCTGGTGAGAGGAAGCTGCACTCCATTTACTAGGAAAATCTCTGTGGTGGCTCAGCTGCTGTGGCTGTCTTGGCTCCCCATCCCAATCGTGATCCAGCTTCCATTCCCTCGGAACCTGCATATCCAAATGAGGAAGTAATATTAAGAATTTCTGGACTCCCACTCCAGGCTTCCTAATGAACAAGAGGTAGTTCTAAACATGAGTAATGCCATACAAACCCCATTTTCTCACCACCTTTTATTACTTACAAGTCTTATATAGTTATAGGCACAATAAAGATTCATATATAAATATATGTCAAACCACTTGATTGTGGCTACAGGTTGAGAAAAGCCTGTTCTTTTTAAACAGTTTCAATTTGTAAACTATAGCTTTTTTTATATATAACAGTACTCAAACCCATGAAAAGCAAACTAGATTATTCAACCACCGGAACTGTCAAACAGCCAAAAACCAGGTTTAAAGAGCTGCATGTCTCTTATCCTAGGCCAATAAAAGATAGATTCCAGTTTTGGGGGGCAATCCAGGCTCTAATTTGATTGTAAATATATTTTATGTGGTATCAATAATTCTCACACGGCATCTCTAACCTCTCCATTTCAAATCACTCGTAATTACAACTACATTTTCACTATCGCTGATATACCAAGCTCTCCATAATAATAAAAAGAGAGTGAGAAAAAAGAATTGGTGTGGGCTCTTGAGCCATCCAGTTTGGCCATCTGACAGTTGATCCAGATCAGTTTTAAACACTTAAAACTAAAATGGCCACAGACCTCATTCTTAGGTTTTTTTGGTGATAACCCTCTTTACAAAAGTTATTTGGTTACTACCAGATCACATGATACACGAATATTGTAACTACCCTGGTTGTTTTTGGTACAGCAATCATAGTGGCTAATAGTGGTGAACACCACAATGCCAGTGACATTGTAAAAAATAAAATGACAAGGAAAGAATGACTTAGTGAATGTCTTAATGTACAGTTCATAACATTTAGAAGTATTCTTCCAATTACTGAAAATAATTTGCTGTACTACCAATTTTTAATCAGTTAAAAGAAAATTGGAAGGAAAAAAAAAAAGGTTAAGGGATGGCTGTAATTGAATCTAACTATGCTAATCTAAAAGGCAAAACCTCCAGTAACATGACCAAAAAAAATTAATATAAATTTATGTTGCCAGATCGACATGTTCAGCAATTAGCAGGATCCACAAGGAACTGTATAGGCTAACGGCTGGAACTGTAGTGCCCAATGAAAATACCTCAAGCAATGC
The DNA here is from genome assembly GCA_008638375.1 of Nyssa sinensis. Taxonomy (NCBI): domain Eukaryota; kingdom Viridiplantae; phylum Streptophyta; class Magnoliopsida; order Cornales; family Nyssaceae; genus Nyssa; species Nyssa sinensis. The sequence goes on along the minus strand of CM018038.1, from coordinate 5,821,670 downwards.
AAATCTCATTTAAATAGTTTGACTTCCTAAAATTAACCACCACAGTGTGACACAACTTTGGTTTCTTACCTTATCAACTGCGAGGGTAAAAACTTCAAGATCACCATCGCTTTTGATATGGAAGCGCGTGAATGCCTTGTAATTAGCTATCCGGAGTGAGGAAAAGGCTTCATCAAAGTGTATGTGGAGCCAGTTAATACAGATGTACAAATAGCTTCCAAACACCAAAGAAACCACGGGGGTTGAGAAGACCCAGAAATAAAGGAAGACGGAAGCATAGTATATAACTGCACCCACACGGGGAAGTGACTCCATCCCTTTCTTACAAATATTATTCCTGGTGACAGCCATGACCTGATAATTGCACCAATGAATTTACTGTGGCAGAAAGTTGGGGGAAGAAGAAGAAGAAGAAGAGGGGGAGGAGAGAGACAGACGCCATTGCATTTACGGAATAAGGAGAGCATTCTCACCTCTGGAACATCAAATGCAGACATGAGATACTTAATACAGGCTGGATAAAGGCCAAATGTCCATTGTTCTATACGAGCTCGAAGGCCAGTTGGGTCAGGAAAATGCTCACTCTCCACTGATCGATACCATTCATACAAAGTGTGATAACCTGAAATTAAATTTTTAATCATCAGCTCACGTCAATGTCCACATTAGTCAACAATCTTCAAACAGCAAATGTGGGCCATGATATTTAGTAACAATAGTCACAAAAATTAATATAGCTTTAAGGAATTATTGATTCACAGATTAAGGCAGATAAACTCCATAGGTAAGATACCTATATTTATAAAATCAAGTGTTGATATTTACCTCACAGTTTCAAGTGGGAATGCTTTCAATCACAATAATTAAAATATAGTAATTCATATATTAACAATCCTATTCTCAAAAGATTCTCCAACCATTTGCCAACTCCGCCCTTGCTGTCCAGAATATGTGTGCACGCGCATGCGCAAGTGTGTGCCTATCCCAGTAAATGTTTGTGTTTTAATTTGCAACATAAGCATGCATGGCCGGATGGGGATCAATTAAAGATGGAAAGAAAAAAAAATCATATGATTAATAATACAACCCCTTTAGATAAAAATACAACTGTATCGGATGCATGAATCATCTCATGTTCAAAATATCAAATGAAGCACAAAAATTCACCTGAAGTTGCCAGCAGTTTGTGGCGAATACATGTTTCTACACCCAGTTCCAAGAGCAACATTAGAATCAGTGCTGCAGCTAGGTGGGCAGAAACATGAATAATCCCAATTACTGCCCTTCTTTTCCGGCTCAATTTGGTGGGGACAAAGGAGAATGCTACTATTAACAATAACAAAGCACCTGCTGAAGATACATACGAGTGTCCCAACATGTACATAAAAGCATCCCACACGGTGCTAAAGAAGTTCCTCAGGTGACCAGAAAAGGTATTGTCCTGCAAGATATGGTCTAGTTTACACTAGAAAAAGAGGGGAAGTAATCAGTCCTCTCTTTGTGAGACAGTGACTTGATAGTTGATACATACTTTCTAGATAACAAGTATGCATTTTTCTTTCCGAAAAAATAAGAAAGGTAATCGAATAAACCAGTCAAAACAACACTTAATCTAAGTAGGCTATAGGGGGTTAGGCGTAAGGTTTATCTTTTTCTGATAAGTTAGTAGGAAATCATAACAAATCTAACAAGGAATTAATCAAGGGAAAAAAAAAATATATATATATATATATATATATATCAAATCTAAGAAAAAAAAGAGAAAAGTTAAGTGACACCTAGTATATGGCAGCCAGGCATGATTCTAAGGGAATCTAAAAGACTCTAACACAGAACTCACCTGTGGAAACATAGAAAAAACCAATACAAAATATATAATGCAGGCATCATTCTAAGGGAATCTAAAAGACTCTAACACAGAACTCACCTGTGGAAACATAGAAAAAACCAATACAAAATATATAATGCCGCCAATAAAGTCAAACTGCCAGTTTTTCTTTCGGAACTTCAATATATTTCCCAGAGCAATCTGCATTATTTTCAGCACATTATAGCACCAAAGAATGAAAGGAAATTATGAAGATTGTGAACTTTGTAATGTCAAGGAGGTTGAGGTTCTTTACCCTGCTTGAGTCCTCAACAGAAGGATAAGCAGCCTTCCCCTCATAGGAAGTTCCATATAATTTGTTGAAATCAGCAAAGACATGAGTGGGATGCAAAAAAGCTCCACCACAACCATTAACAAGTAAATGCTGCACATAAACTGGCTTATCTGAAGGAACATAAGAATGGCGCATATAATGATGCAAGTCCCCAGCAATCCGGAGTTTACACCTCCCTTTCAAACAATCACGTATCAGATGAGAGATATTCTTCCCTGTCGTGTCATTCCAGTACCAATCGAGAAGCCAATTCGGTTCATGAGTCAAAATGATTACAGAATCATTCTCCCCAACCTGGAAAGAAATTCCGCTTAATATGCTATCCAAAGAGTTAAAAGAAGACCACAGAAAAGGGAAGGGATTGGTACTTTAAATCTAACTAATTTACTAATCGGGAAAAGAAAAAATCTAACTATTTAGCTTGCTCAGTTTGAATGACAGAACATGATTCCCCAACTCCATAAAATAAAATTTCACTGATGCTATGAAAATGATAATAATGTGATATTAACATTTTTCTGATAAAATAACCAAGATTTTTTTTGAAGGCCTAACAAAAACCCAAGTATGCACTAGGTATACAAGACCCAAAAAAAAAAATTCATCTACAAGCAAAGGCCCAGGTATTCCCCAAAGTACTGGCATCTCCCAAGTTCCAAGCACACATATATTAAAGCTTATGTTCAAATTAGTTACTAGATTAAACACTGATTAATTTAAGAAAGAAAATTACTCAACTTTCAAACAAGATGAGAGAAAGTGGAGTGAAATGGCTCGGTCATGTGTACAAAGACAAACAACAAAGGCAGTTTAGTGGAGGAAGTTGTGTTATTGGAATCCACTACGAACCCCTGAACCAACAAGGAAATTAAGAGAAAAAACTTGAAGATATTATTATTACTCAATCAATAGTAACCTAAGCTTCATGACCAAAATCGACTTCTAAACCACTGAATTAAATGACTATAATTATTGAAATGACTGCCCAAAGAAAGCAAGAAAAAATAATGGAAGATTTCAAAACAGAAATGTCTTTCCAACCTTACTCTTCTTAAGGTGAACAACTCAAAATTTCCTCACCTTTTCTCTACTGATCAACACAAAATCAGTGAAAAGAAAAGAAAATATATATATATATATATATATCCTTCTCAACCCCCAACAAATCATCAATTTGCATTGCATTAACTCTTTTTTTTTCATTAATTATTAAACAATAATCAATGAATTGTAAGACCATATTGATTCCTGATGGAATTCACCTCAGATGAATTTTAAATACCAATAGTCTCTACTACAATTTTTTGCTTAAACATCCAACCTTTGACATTATTCACACAAAGTGGCTACCATCAAACTCGAACTAGCAATCTCACCCTTGACAGCCCAATCCTACCATTGCACCAAGCAATTGTCACCTATAAATAAACGTACATACACGTAAATATGTATGCACTCTGTAGGCGCTCTTGAGCTGCTACAAACTGAAGGCATTTTTTAAAATGATGCTTTCACACTCTCGCTAGCGCAACACATTCCACTCACTCAGGGTGTCTCGAGTGTTTAACATCTTTCTTTCATATTCATCCAGTCCCCACAAGACTACACTATCACACTTCTAATCTTCCTTTCTTATCCTATTGTCAGTGGAATACATCACATGTCCGAAAGTAATACTTTGCTAGAAAAATATTGAAAAAATATATGGTTGAAAACTAAGACTATGTTCCTTTCATCCTTCTCCAGAATACGTCTGTTGTGTATCTGACCAACAGAAAACAACAGCTGTCTCAGACAGATCCCATACATATATAACAATGCCAGGGTAATTATGTTCATGTTGAAGGTGCTAAAAGATCAAGCAGATCATGAAAAAGGAAATAGGTCGAGGCTGTGGAAAACAGACATAATGGGCACACGATTCAAAAAATAAAATTTAAAAAAAAAAGAGGGAAAAGAAGAATTGTTCCTGCAAAAGATAAATGGAAAAACAGAATTCATGTAGTTTACTCCGAGTGGAAGAAACAAACTTGGCAATGTTGTATAATTCTAGCTTCATGAGTTATGCAAACCCTTGCAACCATTGGTGTCAATGAAAAAGCATGAAAGGCCTGAGAAAAAACTTCAACTGATAGCAATAATTTCAGAACTGTTAAGGTAAAGAGTACATCACAAGCAGCATTCTCAAGAAATGCCAGTTATCATAAATGTAATGGGAAAGTCCATGATATCATAATTCACCAATCATGCTCAAGTATATGATCATAGCCAGTGAGTTTAAGACCATAATAACAAATCATTAAGAGTCCCACTTGTAGAGAATCATCCTTTATCAATTTTTCTCATTCAACTTTTACAAGAAAAACCTCAAAATCTGCTTTCTCTTTCCCAATTGACAGTGAAATAACTGTCACATATTTTATTATTTTTGGAGCATATTTTATAACTAAACACACAAATTCACCACCAATGTCACGCACTCTTGTACTAATTGAAGCACTTCTAACCAAATTGCAACATGACATCCATAAACCCCAGCAGGAAGAGAGAAGATACCTTTTCCTTTATTAATTCTGAGAAGAATTTGAATTGGTATACATCAATATCACAATGGAGAGCTAGATCAAAACCAAATACCCACCACCTTTTAGGTAGTTGCAAAGCAAAGTAGCTTTTCCTCTGAGGCATAAGCCATCCACCCAACCAGCTTTTATGACAAATGTATCTCATAAAAGTTTGAAGTCCATCAAACCAATCTGTAAAACCAGAAAACATTTACATTGCATCAACATTTACATAGAAACAAACTAAGAGGAATCAAATTTTTATAAGAGAAGGTGATACTGGTTCAGAGGATTACACTAGTAGAAATGAATGAGAAGAATATTTGAGTATAATAAGAACTTTTCACTTTCATGGAAAACAATAATTTAGTGGAAGCCCAGGCCAAGAACTAAGACCAACCATGGTTCCCAGGGATGACAAAACACTGAGGTCCATCATATTGCTTCAGTTCAGACACCCCACAAGGTAATTCTGGCTTTTTTACAGCTATGTGCTCTTCTTTATACCATGGTGGAGGCTGAAGAGCATACTCCATGGGACGAAAGAAACGCCTTTCATATGTAAATGATGATGGATTGGGATACCTATAAGAACAAAAAAACACATAAATAACATAGAAACGCCTTTTTTAGTGAATTCAACAGCTTAGAATAGTAGCATCTTTTTGTGTTCCAATCCTTAAAAACTTAGCTACAGTGAGATAGTAAGTAGAGCTGAATCTATATCACCTATATTGCCGGAAAAATATCGATATGGATCCCAACTTGAGTTACTTAAGATGTATAATTGTAAGACTGAAGTGTTCATATTATCCAATAACATTAAGTTGACTTAGAATTGAATTGTAAATGTAAAATTTCAACTCACTCCCTCACTTAGAAAATGCTTACAAAAAACATGATCATATTTTCATTCCCTGAAGTTGTTATGGAAACTAAAAGAAGTAACAAAAGGATTTGATTGGGTCCATAGAGCATAAATTGAGTTCTAAAAACAATAATAGTGCTGATATATGGCCTGCCTTTTGAGTTCTCTAGACAACTTTTAATGGTTGAACCATTGGGTGGTCACATAGTCAGACCGGGACATCGTAATTATATTATTACAAATATATATATATATATACATACAAATAAATTTGCTTATGTTTTAAATAGTTGTAATGTATGCATTGTAATGTGCATTTATATGCACAAATTTAATTATTATACTACTATAAATATGTACAAACATTTGATTAGACGAGTTTGATTGTTGCGGTTATAAAAATTAAGTCAGTAAGATTTGGTGTAAGTTTTAGAATGGACAAATGCAAAGTCCACAATGGAGCTTGGCTTAAGGTTCGTTTGGATGAGCAGTGGAAAAGTGCAGTTTGTAAAAGTCTCTCCCAACAGCTTAACTAAAATGCTTGTTTTGGGCTTATTGCAATCTTAAAAATTGTGGTGCATAAACTAAACCAAACACCTAATTTATATTATAAAAAAACCGTTTTGGGCTTGAAAACACCTATTTTGGCATCCATTAAGCTAAAACAAACACATACTCAATTAGTAGTATAAATAGACATGTGATTAAATTCATTAAAGGCAAAGAATATATACATCAATTGTATATGGTTATAGATGTGAGTTTATGTGTTCATTGCTTTAAGTTGTGCTGCCTTGTATTGCAAGATATTCATATATTTGGCAGAAAAAAGAAAAGCAAATTGCATAGATATATACAAGGGGATTTCACTTGGACAAGAAAATGTTCCATAGTCAAATAAGAAATTTAAAGGTGCAATTGTGCTAGAAAAAGTAGCTAAGGAGAAGTGGCTGTGTTTCCCATCCCTTTTGAGTGCAAAAATTCAATTCCAACCACCAACATGCCTGGAATAATTTTTATTCAAAAACAGAAGGGTCCCTGGTCGACTAAACCTGTTGAGGTCATGAGGGGTGGACAAAAAACAGCTGAGTTGCACAGACCAAAGTAGTCCTCTGCCTCAAACAATCAGACAAGAAGCCTTGCTTAGATCAGGGTCCAATGCAGTGGTTTATTGGTCCAACTGGCCAGACCTCAGTGGACTGGGCAATGCCAATAACTATGACTTGGGCATTTAAGGAGATTTATCTAGAAGATGCAAGCTGAGAGGAAATTAACAAGTGGATGAGAAACATGATTGAGGTTCTCTAACTAGAGCAAAGATTATGTTCAAGAATTCAGAGAGCTCAGAGTGGCAAATCTTTGTAAAGCACTCATGGAACATGACTGCAAACTGATTTTGAAGAAACTCAATATACACAATCAAAAAGAAAAATAATATCAAGCAATTATATCCAGAGTTTAGTAGATGATCAGACATTACAAGTGAATAAGTGATACGATGGTAGTCAATGATGATGATGGTAATCATGCATTGCCACATGTGTAGCTGGTAGCCATTTTGATAGCAATGGAGGCCATGGTGGTGCTCTTGGTTTTTGTCCCCACTTTCTCCCCTCATTTCCATCAAATCCCTTGAAAAATGATTTGTAAATGACATACCCCCTCCAAAATTTCTAAATCCAATCAAACATTTTATCTGGGGAGACTAACGGAATCTAGATCTCAGGACGCACTTGGGGAAAGAATTTGTAATATCTTAAAGTAGGACAAAATAAATAAATAAGAAAATATGAACATAACATGTTATTTATATTGTTATATTATCACACCTAATAAATTAATAATGAAAAAAAGTTCTAATATTATAGAAATTCCTATATTGTCATTGCTATTTCAATTAGACTTTTTTCATTAGTTTTATTTTCCATGATTTTGAATCCCAAAATCCTAATTTCAAGACATGTAATACGAAAGGATAAAAAAGGACATAAAGGTAAAAAAAAAAGAGAAAATTTTGGTTACTTAGTCACTTTCTTTGATTGCCTAAAACCCATCCAGTTCATCAAGACCCGTCCGGGTCACTATGTCAATCATGAAATCGGCCTGGTCTATTTACAAAATCGGACCAGTCTAGCCTCCAGTGGTTCATCAGGTTGTCCCACCCCGCCTGGCCAGTCCGGGTTTAATAACACTGCCTAGAAGACCGTTACTCAAGTATTAACCCTTACATGTTATGAAGATAGCAGACCTTTTTTTAGAGTATATGATGCCAGGACTGTGCACAGCAAAAGCCTATTAGAGTGTTGCTAATAACCAATCGGCCATTGACCTTCTATATCTATATCTAATTCAACATCGTATGGATCACTAATCATCAACAGGAAAATGGTTAGACTTACGCAAGATCACCCCCAATAAGGAGTAGGTTTCCACGTGGCAGGGTAAGCTTAGAATTGCCTCTACGGAGCTGAAGAGAAGGTTGAGCGAGAAGCCGTGCCACAGCATAGGAAGAGTTTCCACCATCACCAGTATCTGCCATAAAGTCAAACCACATATCATCTTTTTCACTGAAATGGTCAAAGAAAAAATCCTCCTGTTGAGCTCCATCTTGAACCCTACTCATGGCTGCCTGAAGATATGAGAGAGCGAAAAAATTTGAAAAAAAAAAATCATTAACATATGAATGGAACTGGATTGATGAGGTTATGAATACACTCAACACCTGCTAAAAATAAAGTGGAAAACCACCCTTTGCAAAAAGAGAATGAAAGCTTAACATCAATATGAACATAATTACCCAAAAAACCATCAATATGAACACTGATCAAAATTAAAAAATATGCAAATAGGCATAGGGTAGGTAGGAAGAATAAAGTTATATCTGGACACTTTTGTTTTTGTTTCACCCACAATTTTTATGAATCAAAATAAAAAATAATCATACATAATGATACAAACGTCTGTCATTATCAAGGCCCTGCAAAAGCATGGTGCCAGAAAGAGCATTTGCCCCAAAATCCACTTCTCAAAAATCAGTCAGCACAGAAAATTTTCTCACCAGATAACTTTTGACTGTTGCTATGTCGGGTTTAACACATAAAAAGAAAGCCCCAGTAATCCAATTGATTACAGAAGAAGTTAGGAATATTATATTACAAGTACCATATTTTCGGACAAGATTTAGATAATTCATTCAAGAAGAAACATCCCAATCTTTAAAGTACCATAGTAGTCGAAATTGTAAAAATATAAAAGTAATGTCTCACTGAATTATAAGATCTTGCCAAGTTTCCAGATGATACTCACTCACACACACAGAGAGAATCATATGGAATAATAAAAACTATACCTGCATCATACGCATGTCAAAGCGTCCAACAAATACAGTTACTGATACCAGGAGGTCAAAAACTGTCTTGAATAAATCAGCTGAAGTCCTGCAACATATGATCATTGGCAACAGTAAGATAAATTTCTTCCCTTGTCTCCCCATTCCCATGCCCCCCCTCCCCAAACACACACACAGACATCCCAAACAAAATAAAAATAAAAGGAAGACTGAAGAAGTAAAGACCATGTACCCTGAATACCAGGGCACCATATCCAAGAAATCAGGCTTCATTTGCTTTTTCTTCAGCTTCTCAGATTCTTTCACTGACAAAGGGTGAGTAAGAGCCCATCTGTCAATTGTCAAGCATTGATGAATAATAAAGTTACATAGATGATGAAAAGAATAAAACACATAAATTGTTTAGTAATATGAGCATACTAAACACTTTGTCACAATATTCATAGTTCATTCCCTAACCCCAAAATTGGTGGAGTATAATATCTCAACCGTCTAAAGGATAAGCTCCACCCCAGCATTAATGTACAAATTGGAAATGCATGATAGGCATGACCAAACCATCTAAAAGACCAACCTTTTCTTGATTCTCAATTCTGTAACCAAGAACCAGGAACTATCTATCTACCAACAATCAGTATCATCTGATTAGGTATCAGGTGGTTTGTCAATGGGATAATGACAAAATGACAAAAGTAAAAACTTAATGTGATCAAAACATCAACCTTAACACCAGTCATTTAATCACCCCCATCCCCCAAACAAATAAATAAGTCAAATTAAAAAGAAGCATAAAAGAATGTAATTACTAGCATTATAGATGTCAATATACATCCTCCGCCCACCCAAAGGGAAAAAGGGGAAAAAAACTTAGCAATCGGCAATAAAGATGTTGATTAAGAGATTATGCAATGTAAAAGTAAACAAATAAAAATAAATTAAGAACATGTGAATGTACTTATTGGGAAAATGTATGGAAGAATGAATGTACTAGTCGAAAAAAAGTAGATAAGCAAAAGATAACATTAAGCCCTCACTTGTTTCAAGAGATAAAAACAAAAAGTGTTATATACATTTACAAAATTAAGCCACAAGTTACTGCTCACCCTGTTGATCTTTCAACTACATAATTGGCAATGTAGAGGCCTATAAAGGTGGCCCATAATGAATATATGGGAGAAATTTCGTCCGATGATTCTGCACATGAGCCACTGCAAGCTAACTGCAAGGAAGAAATTGGAAAGGGGAAAAAAGGTAATAACAAAATAATAGAGACATGATTTTTACTATAAAATATCAAATGAAACATGTCTATAAACCATACCTCTCCATAAATAACCCACTTAGATAAAAGCGGATAATCACTGGCAGACCCAACCGGAGCAAACCAAGATGAGCAAACTTGGTCTTTCAACTCATTCATACGGAGGAATTTTGCAAGCCATGTGTTCCGCTCTTCTTTCTTCCAGAAAGAAAACCAACCAGAATTTCTACGTTCAAATGGCCTTTCTCTCAAAACAGCACGGTTACCACAGTGGCTATAAAATACACAGCAGGCAATGCTTAAAACCTACACGAGTAATAAGGGTATCAAAGGGTTTACATGTAAAAGCTAGGGCCTACAAAGTTGTATATATTTTGTTTTAGTACAAGATGTATCTTCAGCACTTACAGCACAATTTTGAAGAATGGTCAAGATCTCTGGCCTCTTTCCAGCCACGCGAGCAACGAGACCAATATACCAGAGGCCAAGGAAAAGAACATGGAAAACAAGAAGAAACAAAATGGATGAAACATAAATTGTCAAAAACAAAGAGAGGTTCATCCTCATATCTACTCCCATTGATTGAAAACTTGGAAGATGATACAAAGCTGCTATTAAAATCCAAGCTATATACCTGCAAAACAAAAAGCTTCCACAATTAACAACACCAGCCAACTCAACCTCAGGGATTCCTTGTTCTATACTTAACAAGACTGTGCATAAGTGTCAGTCAATGCATACAAATGTAAACAACATGTGACTAGAGCAAGGACTTACCACCGACTAAAATTCGAATAGCTTGGTTTAATTGTCTTCCCTACGAATGGAGATGAAAAGAAATAGAAGAAACCAAGCAAACAAGCGTACATGGACCACCATTTGATGTTGTTGTCTAACTTCTGTATGAGAGTATGCATATTATCGGATGAGATAAAAAATAAGCAACCCACAACCACAGCAATAATAGCATGACGTGAATGCTCATGTGGGTAAGGATATGTATGAGTTAAAATTGTCCGGACCCTCTCCATTCTGAGGTTATCTAGTAACCCAACAGACTGCCAATCAGAGCCCATCAAGTAATCTTGCATTCAAAGAACTTCAGTATATTCAAGTTCTTGACAACAGTCTCCACTTTGTAAGAACCAAATCCACAGAAGACAGCTCTTGAATCCTGCATTCAAATTCAAGTGAAGCTTTTTGATAAGTAAATTCAAGTAACAAAATTTTAAAACAATAAAAATTTTCTTTGTTAATTCAACTCTCTTTAGTCTAGGGAAATTAGACAAGTGGCTAATTAATATAACTGAGGTGAACAAGAAGATAATACGTCATCAAAATCTGATCAAAGTTTTTTAATTCAATAAAAAAGAAGCAGCTGCGTGAACAGAAACAATAGCACTCTTTGCCCAGTCAATGTTCTGTCCAACTCGTTCCTAAAGATTGCCCCTTTGTCTTATAAGAACAATTCAAGTATGGTTATTGCCTATTTGCGCCATCAATCAACATCACTGATAAATAAAATAAAATAAGCAGCCCCCGCAGAATGCCAGGTAATATTCCTACTACTATTTCTGTAGCAGATTAACTCAACCAAACATTAATAAATAAAGATAATTGAGCAGAACATTGAAATTAAGTGAGACTGCAAGTTATTTTTTAAATATAAGATGAATAGTACATTTCATTCAATACGAATTTTCACTGGATTATATATATATATATATATATATATATGGATACATAAATATATCACAGTTCAGATTAGGGTTACCGAAGAGCCTGAAAAGAAAAGGAAGAATAACAACCCAGAATTCATTTCAACAAAATTAGGGTTTGCGTTAAGGAAAATAGTTTGAACCATAACACAGGTAATTTTTACAATTACATTAAAATTTTGAAAAGTTCGAAAAGACAACCATTACACTCAACTCAAACAACAATCTATTGTAAAAGATACCAAAAAAAAGGCTTCATAAATTCTTTTAAACAAAAATAGAAACCCAAAATTAGAAAGAAAATATATTTATATATATAGAAGGGGAGAGAGTTACCTGAATGAGAACGGAGGAGAGGGAGCGAAGTGAAAGGAAAGCGAGCATGTGGATATATATAATGTGTAGGTATCAAACCGACTTAGCATCTGAGAATGTCTACGAGGAACAAACAAATGGCATATTCCCACCACCCGCCCATGACTGCTTCCATTCTATACTTTTAGAGAGAGAAAGTTTTCTAGAGAGAGAATCAATTTTGTGAATTTGATGTACTCGGATGATATGACAAAAAAGATTGCTTCCTTCCGATTAACAACTTCCGCGCTTGAACTTTCCTTCGTTTCCTTGAGGAGCAGGGCTACCAACGGGCGCTCCAACCGTCGCCCACTCGCGCTCTGGCCTTCTCCTGGCAAGCTGTCACGTGGGCCTCACTAAAAGTAAGGAGAACCGGCAACCCACAAACTCCGGTTAAGCCAAAATTAGAAGTAAAAGAAAATCAATTTAAGAAATAAAGTACTATTCATTTGATTCGATTTATTTGAATGAAAAAATAATAATTTAGGTGAAGTGATAATAACAATAAAAATAAAAATTTTATTAGACCGAAATTCATCTGAGAGACAGATTCGAGATTTAATATATATACACAAGATATATATATATATATATATACACAAAGTTCTGGTTAAGATATTCACGCAGCCGCAAGCAAAAGTCAACAGACCTAAGGCGGTTGTTCACGTTAACAGTTGCTTTCGCATTTGCAATTCGACGTAGAGTTATTTTATTTCATGAGAAGTGGTCCTTTAGAAGTGGTCCCCACTCTATTGCCATTGCTGCACACATTACACGTTCCACCGTCCATTATTATATATATCATTTCCTTTTCTTTGTCGTTCTTTTTCATTATATTACAATTTTATCTTTTACAAATATAATTACATTTTAATTTTTTGATGATTTCTTTAGACAAAATGTTTCCCACAAGCATAAGAATAAGACGTGCAAAGAGTGATGAACTTTTTTTGCAAAATAAATATATTTTATCTATTAATACGTTTTTAGTAAAAAAATAGTATTATTAGTATTATTCATTAATATTAATATCTATATACATATGTACCTTTATATTCCATTTTTTAAAAATTATTAATTAATATGATTATTAAATTGGTAACTATTAATTTATTAGATAATTCCACCTTTTTTTCTTATATAAATTGTCAATCTACTATTTTTGTCAAAGTTTTTTTTCTTTTGTACTACTACAAGGAGAAAGGGAACTTTTCTAAGTATATACTTGGTGTAGAAAGAAAATCATTTTTTTTTATAAATCGGTCAAGGGAGTATTCTAAGTTAACTTACGTATATCAGACTAAGCACCTCTTTCTGTAACAGTTAGACTCACTCTTGTTAATAATCAGTACAAAAAAATTTAAAACGTTTGAATTTTATTTTCAAAATCTTTACTGCTCAACTACATCTCCGAAAATGATAAAAAAAAATAATAATTTTAATCACCTTACCTTGATGTATCAGAGTTGAATTAAGAGGGATTGTGTTTGGGTTAATAGAATGGAATAGGTTGATGGAGGCTCAAATAGGGATACCACTTGGCAAGGTTTGATCTGTTTGAAGGCCAACCCAAGCCTAACCCTACGGGCTGAATACTTTGCATGAGGCCCAATTTTACACCTGACAAGTTGAGTTCTTTTGCCCCAGTTATCATGGACCTGAACAGCACTCCTCCTCAAAAGCCCAACACAAGTGCGGTTAACTAGAATGATCCAAGTGCTTTTTGCAAAATCACCTTTTAATAATCTTTCAAGATCAAATTACACACTGATTTCTCTTACAATTTTTTTATAAATATAAAGACATCTCTTATAAGATTTCTAAAATTATATTACATACTTCACATCTTATCTATTTTTTTCAAATTACCAAAAACACTCTTTCATTTTTTTTTTTGTTTACATTTTTTCAATTTTGACTGATTTTTTCTTAAATATATATATATATATTATATAAAATAAATTTAAAGTAAATAACTTATATTTTAATTTTGGATCAAGAATATTTTAATCAATATTGATTTAAAATTTTTTAAAAAAAGTTGGTGAAAATTGAAAAAAAATGCAAAGAAATAAAATAAAAGAGACACTTTTGTTATTTTGAAAAACAAAATAGACTATAGGACATGTGTAGTTTGTTAGTAAAAATAGGAAATAGTGATATAATTTTAAGAAAAATCAACGTAATTTACCCGTTATTATATATAAATGATGTTCTTAAGGAACAAATACATAAAAGCATGGATGGAGTTCCGAATTTAGTCTAGGGTGAAGCAAATTTTGTTTGTAATATTCAATTATAAATTTAAAAGTTAAATAAGTATAAGAATTTAATATTCATTGATAATATTTTTGATAAATAACGAAATTTATTAATATAAAGAAACTTACATATTAAATAAAACGTCTAGTTAAAGAAATAGACTCTCAAAAACTTTGGCTCTATATATAATTTCAACAAATTCGATAAAAGTCTCACACAAATTAAAATTAAGATAAAGATAGAATGTGAAAATTATTAAACCTACGGGAGACAAGAACATAAACTAAAGAGCCATATTTAAATTTTTCTAAAAAAGTACAAGACGATTTTTTAAATAAAAAAGTTGAGAAGAGGCATCCACTACCTCAATCCCTGCATGGAAAACATGGGAATTGATGCAGCTAATTTGGGCTCGTCATGGAATAATCCGTCGCCGTGAACCTGAAAAGAGATGATTTGTAAAAAGCCACCGGGAAAGGTTCCGGTGGTAACCTCTCCGATGGTTAAGTTAGTATTCTTTTTTGTGATCAAAAGTTTTGCTCTTTTTTTCACAACATATTATAAATGCAGATGCCCCTTTTCATACTCACTTTTTCTTGTTTATAGTGTTGAAGAGGCGGTTTAACTTGTCTGACAAGCGGCGGACATCCCTTTCATATAATTTATGGCGCCCTTTACACGTGTACGTGCAGGAAGAGTTTTCCAAGCCTATAGCTCCTTTTGACAGGACTAGGGCTCACCGCCTGTCAGGCTATTGCAGTATAATCATGAGACTTTCGTCATTCTTTTTGTCGATTTATTCAATTGTTCCGAGATCGGTATACCGAGGTGTACCTCGGTATATTTTCCATAATATGTAAGAGAAACTAGTCTTTTCGGAACGTGTTTAAGTTATCTGATTTAAGCAGAATGTTTTTATGACGTATCAGTTACTCCCCCCCCCAAGCCTTAGTGCTAAAAACACCCATATTTGAACTGAGGCTGTGGTTTTGTTAAAGTCACGTGTGTATTGGAAACACGCGCATATTAATTGATTTTTACATCTCGAAAAGACATAGCCGTCACGGTATAATTAATGCGCAGATTGTCGCTTTAAAAGTCGATACTATTTATTATATCAGCCGTTTTGAGTTTCTCGAGAATTTTAAATGTTTACTTTCCCGGTTCTCGAAAGGGGTAAATTGATACGCTTGAGGGGTAATGAGGGTTTATTTTTACCAAATCCATTTATACCGTGCGGAATATCTTCAAAGATTTTTGGAACTTTCTGCAAGCATAATCTCCAAATTTCTGCAAGCATAATCTCCAGTAAGTTCAGGGCGATTTCCGGCGACGTCAAATCGAGTTTGGAAATTTGTGACCGGTAATATTCTAATTTCTTCTTCTTCTTAATCACTCTGTGTTGCGAATCAATCATGTCTACTTCCAACCCGAGTAAAGTAAGGGTTGAGCCCAGAATGAGGGGGGAAGAGGATCCGTTGTCTTCATCTTCTACTTCATCTTTTTCTTCTTATGACTCTGCCCATGAATCTAGCGAGGGGGAAGTTAAAAAATCTCAGAGGGAAGAGGGTGAGAGCCATGTAACTAAGGGGATGCTGTTCAACCTTAGGAGGCAATTTCGATTTCCCAAGAACGTATCATGTAGAGTTCCCAAGCCATCAGATCGTCCCTCCGATGTTAAACGGGGGGAAATCTGCGTTTATTTAGAATGGTTTGAATTAGGCGTACGCCTCCCTTTACACCCTCTGTTTAGAGAGTTTTTTATTTATTTTAATATCTGTCCTGCCGATCTAAACGTCAATAGTTGGAGGCAGCTTTTAGGTTTTATCGTTTTAGGGCATTTGAATAAAGTCCCAGTAGATCTGGACCTTGTTCGTAGTAAAATGGATATGAAGTTCCTCTCTTCAGAGGGACTTTATTATACATGTTTTGATCAGAGGTACCGACCTCTGACAGTGGTACCCTCTTCCAATAAAACATGGAAGAAGTGGTATTTTTTCGTAGGGGGAGGTTGGGAGCGAGAAGACTATGAAGGCGACCTGAGTCTTTTTCCTCGGCAAACCGGCCCCATTGGTGAGTCTTGTTAGATCTCAATTAAATCATAATATGTTGATGTTTTTCTCTCCATATTTACGATTTTACTTTGTTTTATGATCTTTCTACAGACAAAAAGAGGTGGAAAAGGGCATCTTCCACGCCCGAACTAGAGAGAAAATTCGCTCAACTTCTTCAACCTCCCTACCGACATCATTTACAGATTCTTTCACCGGCCAATCTGATGGCTGCGGGACTGACCAAGGATGATGCTGTTAAAGTAAAGAAGTCCATTTTGGCCGGTTACGTCCCACCCTCCAAGTCGAAAGTGGGAGGTTCAACCTCCTCAATGCCTGAACCAGCTGAGATTCTGACGTCATCAGAGGTACCGAGGCCAGTCCAAAAGAAGAGGAGGGTAGTGTCGAGGGCTGCTCGGGAGGCCGCCGAGACGTCGGCTCAGGAGGCCAGCAGGACAACCCAACCCGGACCTTCGCAGCCCGTTGAAGTCCAACCTCCACAAGCCGAAGCTGCCTCTGCTGTTCCAGTACCCACTTCGTCCCGCCCGCCTAGTGCTCAAGGGGGGTCAAGTTCAGGACCCCCTAATCCTGCAGCGGCGCCCAATGGTTCAGAGGCCATTAAGGCGGCTCTTAAAATGGGATTGCCTTCTGGCTTTCAAAAGAAAGATACAAGGCAGATTATGGGCGAGCTGATGACGGGTTATGTGAGGGTAAGGCTCTTCTTTTTTTTTTTTTTTATGTATTTTGTTTTGTCGGTAGGGTGTTGGAGTGATGGGACTTTTAATGGATCGGTTCGATGAAGCCCAGAAGGCAACGAGTCTTCAAGAAGAACTGAAAAAGGTGAAGGCCGAATTGAAGACGGCCCAAAGTGAAGTCAAGAACACTCAAACGGAACTCACAATGGCTAAATCGAATCTGACTCATGTAGAAACCAAATTAAGGGTTTCTGATGCTGAGCTTGGGGCAGCGCAAGCCCAGGTCACTTCTCTGGAGACTAAATGTAAAGCAATTGAGTCGGAAAACATAGTTTTAAGCCAGAAGCTAGGAGTCATGATCGATCAGCGAGATGTGTTTCGTCAGAAGATGGAGGAACAAAAGAAAAAGGTGAAAGATACCGAGGTAGCGGCGGCTACAAAAGTTGAAGAAGTTAAGATTGCTACCCAGGAGGCTACCAAAGCTGGAATGATGGATTTAGTGAACTCAATGGGAAGAGAGCTGGTAGATTCTGGTTATCTTCTCTGTAGGAAGAAAATTCAAAAATTGTACCCAAACCTGGATATTTCTTGTTTGGATGATGTAGAGGTAGAATCTCTACCGAGCTCTCCTAACCCACCAGATATGGAGGGTTTTGTTGAAACTGTTCCTCCCTTGTCTTCTGTCCCTCCAAAGCCGAAATAGTGTTTAAATTTGGACAGTTGTTGGTGGTGATGATTTGTATTTTGGGAACCTTGATTCATATATATTTAAGTGTTGCTTTCTTTTCATGCTAACTCGGAATGTTTGAGTAACTTGATATATATACGTTTTTTTTTTTTTTTGTGTGTCTTTCTAAACATGTAAAAGACAAAACTTTAAATAAAGTACTTACCAAGATTAATTTCGGTAGTCAAGAAAGCTGAAATCAATACTTTATAGACTGATGTTGAGAACATGACTTCTGAATTCCGAGATCAGCAACTTGCCATAAAACAAGATATGATGATGAAAGTCCTGAACTTTTTGTAGTACACAGTCTTTGGCATATGAGAAGATACGGATATTTAATTGTCAACGAACATGGACTAGATTTATAGCACATAAACAGGTTGAGGCCGCTTCAGATAGAGCAGGTCGGTAGACCCATTATTGAATTTGGGACCATACCTACAGCGATCTCGCTTGTAGGGGCCTTGATGAATTTTGAGATCAGGTCTGTAGACCAGTCTCTTTGCTTGGAGCCATACCTACAGCACTTACGCTTGTAGGGGCCTTGATGAATTTTGAGATCAGGTCTGTAGACCAGTCTCTTTGCTTGGAACCATACCTACAGCACTTACGCTTGTAGGGGCCTTGATGAATTTTGAGATCAGGTCTGTAGACCAGTCTCTTTGCTTGGAGCCATACCTACAGCACTTACGCTTGTAGGGGCCTTGATGAATTTTGAGATCAGGTCTGTAGACCAGTCTCTTTGCTTGGAACCATACCTACAGCACTTACACTTGTAGGGGCCTTGATGAATTTTGAGATCAGGTCTGTAGACCAGTCTCTTTGCTTGGAGCCATACCTACAGCACTTACGCTTGTAGGGGCCTTTGTTGCAGAACGAGTTGGCAGATCTTTCGTGTTGAGAAGATATATCACCTGAAAGGTAGAAATAATTTTATTGATAATACTGTCTCAGGTGCTCGATGTTCCATGGTCTGGGAATCGGTTTTCCCTCCATATCTTCCAACCAGTAGGTTGTAGGCCTGTTAATCTTCATAATTCGGTAAGGTCCTTCCCAGTTTGGGGATAACTTTCCCATCGTAGGTTCCTTGGTATTAGGGAAGATTCTTCGCAGAACCAAATCACCTAAGTCAAAGTTTTTACCTTTGACCTTTTTATTAAAGCTTTTGGCCATCCTTCGTTGACATTCTTCCATTCGGATTGAAGCCTGTTCTCTTTTTCCTTCCAGTAAGTCGAGGTTCTCGATTAACTGGAGCGGGTTTATTTCATGATTGAAGGCTTCTGTTCTCCATGTGGGCATACCGATTTCTACGGGAATGACCGCCTCGGAACCATATGTGAGTGAGAATGGTGTTTCCTGGGTAGCACTGCTCCTCGTCGTTCGGTAAGCCCAGAGTACTCCAGGAAGTTCTTCTGTCCATTTTCCTTTCGCTCGTTCCAGCCTCTTTTTGATACCACTTAATATAGTCCGGTTGGTCACCTCGGCCTGTCCGTTTGCCTGTGGATGTCCTGGTGAGGAAAAATGATGGCTGATATGGAGATCGTCACAGAATTTTCTAAATATTTTTCCTGTAAACTGGGTGCCATTGTCTGATATGATAGTTCGTGGCACTCCAAACCTGCAAACGATATTTCTCCATGTGAAATTTTTTACATCCACCTCGGTAATGTGAGTCAGCGGTTCTGCTTCCGCCCATTTGGAGAAGTAATCAATGGCGATCAACAAATACTTCCAGTTTTGAGGAGCTTTGGGCAAAGGTCCAACAATGTCCATCCCCCATTGGGCAAAAGGCCAGGGACTGACAATGGGTACAAGCTCTTGTTGTGGTAGATGTTGATAGGAAGCAAAACGCTGACATTTGTCACATTTCTTTACATACTCTCTAGCTTGAATTAGCATACCGGGCCAGTAATAACCATGGGTCAACGCTCTATGTGAGATGGTCCTGCCACCATTATGATTGCCGCATATCCCTTCATGAATCTCGGCTAGTACATACTCCGATTCTTCTGGAGATAGGCACCTTAGTAATGGTTGGGTGTAGGACCGACGGTAGAGTTGATCATTTAAAATCAGATACCGAGCTGCTCTGATCCGTAGTTTACGTGCTTGATTCCTATCTTCCGGGAGTTTTCCTTCTTTCAGGTATTTGAAGATAGGAGCTCTCCAGTCGTGACATTGTTCTAAGATGTGAATTTTTTGAACTTTGTCAATACTGGGGTGATCTCGGGAGGAGATAATTAATTCTGAATCCCCTTTGGTACCGAGGTGAGAAGCCATATTTGCTAATGCATCTGCCCTTGTGTTCTGTCTTCTCTCTATTTTATGAATATGGAAAGTGGCAAATGATTTTTGTAGAAAACTTACCATTTCGGCATATTTGATCATTCTGTCATCTTTCACAGCAAATTCACCCAGAACTTGGCCCACCACTAATTGAGAATCAGAGAAGGCTTCGAGGTTGTGAGCCTCATGTTCTCGGGCTAGTTGCATGCCAAGGATTAATGCCTCATATTCAGCCTTATTGTTTGAAGCCTTAAACCCCAAAGTAACTGCTTTCTCTGTAGCAATACCATCGGGAGATCGGAGGATAAGACCAACTCCGGACCCTTTATCAGTGGAAGAGCCATCCACATATAAATGCCACGTGGCCATGGTTGGGTTAGCGTCTAACTTCTGTTTTAGTGCCGGGGTGAATTCGGTAATAAAATCTGCCAAAGCCTGTGCTTTAATGGCAGTCCGAGGTGTATAGGTGATATCGAATTCTCCCAGCTCTATTGACCATTTCACGAGGCGACCCGAAATTTCAGGTTTATGTAGTACGGCCTTTAAGGGGTATGAAGTTGGGACTATAATTGAATGAGACTGAAAATAAGGCCTGAGTTTTCTGGCCGATATGACGAGTGCGAAGGCTAGCTTTTCTATCTCGGGATACCTTTTTTCTGATCCAAGAAGTGCTTTACTCACGTAGAATATGGGTTTTTGAATCCCTTGGTCTTCTCGGAGTAATGCAGAGCTTACGGCATTTTCAGATACCGCGAGGTATAAAAGCAGCTTCTCTCCTTTTATTGGTGTAGATAACAGTTCTGGAGATGCCATATATTTTTTAAGCTCCACAAAAGCTTTGTCGCTTTCAGAGGTCCATTCCAAGGTCTTATTTCCCCGTAGAGCTTTGAAGAAGGGAAGACAGCGGTCCGTAGACCTTGATATGAAGCGATTCAGGGCCGCAATCCGGCCATTCAAAGTCTGTATCTCCTTCCTAGACCTCGGAGGCTCGAGTTCTGCCAAAGCTTTAATTTGGGATAGATCGGCTTCAATGCCTCGTAGTGAGACAAGAAAACCCAGAAACTTCCCACGGCTCACCCCAAAGATACATTTAGATGGATTCAACTTCATCTTATGTTTGTTCAGGATGTCGAAGGTCTTTTTTAAATGTTCAACGTGGTCCTTCTTCTGCTGACTCTTGACCAGCATGTCGTCGATATATACCTCCATCGTATCACCGATCAGAGATGCAAACATTTTGTTGACCAAACGTTGATAGGTGGCTCCAGCGTTTTTAAGGCCGAAAGGCATTACTTTGTAGCAATACAAGCCTCGTTCAGAGATGAAAGAGGTATTTTCTTGATCAGGAGGATACATCTGAATCTGGTTGTATCCTGAGTATGCATCCATGAAGCTCATCAACTCGTAACCAGCAGTTGCGTCAACGAGTTGATCAATTCTTGGGATGGGGAAACTATCCTTCGGGCAAGCTTTGTTAAGGTCGGTATAATCAACGCATACTCGCCATTTCCCATTTTTCTTTTTAACCAGGACTGTGTTAGCAAGCCATTCTGGGTAAAATACCTCCCTGATTAGCTGTGCATCTAGTAACCGCTGGACTTCATCATTAATGATCTTATGTCTCTCGGGAGCAAATGTTCGTCTCTTTTGCCGTACAGGGTGGTACTCAGGATTTGTTGTTAGTTTATGGCAAATACATGAGGGGTCGATACCTTCCATGTCCTTAGTTTCCCATGCAAAGGTTGATAACTGAGTTTTCAGAAACTCAATTATCACTTTTTGTTCTGGTGGAGATAAGTCGGCGCCCACCTGTAAATAACGTCCTTCTTCCTCATGTCCTACCGAGATCTTCAGTGGATCTTGGACCGGAGCAGCCATGCTATCTACGCCACGCGGGCTCAAAGGCGCATCAATCTCGGCGGGACAATACGTATCTTCACCTCGGTCAGACAGATCGAGAATCATTTGCCTTCGAGATGTCTGTAATTGCTATTGCTGTTTGTTACCTTTGAGTGCAACAACATGGCATTCCCGAGATGATGATTGGGAACCTCGAATAGTGCAGATTTGATCGTTCTGTACATATTTGAGACACTGGTGAAGGGTAGACGTAACAGCTCCTATTTGATGTAACCATGGTTTTCCCATGATCACGTTGTAGGGAGATCGGCAATCCACAATCACATATTCAGATAGGACTGTTTTTTGTTCGTCGCCGACCCCAATAGTTGTGGGGAAGTCAATACCACCCATAGGAGAACTTAGATGTCCATCGAAACCAGCCATTACTGCCGAGGTGTCTTTGAGGTCAGACACGTTCAACTTCATCTTTTGGAAAGGCTCAAAAAATAAAATATTAGTGGAACTACCGGTGTCCACCAATACTCTAGAGATGTCGAAGTTGGCGACACGAAGAGTAATGACTAGCGCATCGGTGTGTGGATGATGTATGCCAACTAGATCCAGTTCGGAGAATTGGATTTGTGGTGAAGGTTTCAGCTTTTTCTCCAGAGTCATGATTTGAACCGGAATTGGTGCCATTTTTGCTTCTCGCGCATAACGCTTCCTCGCCCGATTTGAAGTGCCAGAGAGAGAATTAGTGGCATGGAGAACGAGGATAACATGAGCATTGGCTTGTGATGGCTGATTCGCCCCAAGAGTGGACCCCTGATCTTGCCTTGGTGGCTGAGACTTAGGCTCCTGTCGAAGTTGTTGGGGTTTCTGAGTCTGATTATTTGGTCCAGACTCCCGTTGAACGAATTCTTTCAGTCGTCCCCTCCGAATTAGCTGCTCAATCTCTTGTTGAAGATGTCGGCATGTTTCCGTAGTATGTCCGTGATCTCGGTGAAACTCACAATACTTACTACGATCTCGGTGGTCCGGATCAGCATATAATGGATCTGGACGCTTGAAATTTTCATGTGTCTTGACCTGATTATAAATCTCAGATATAGAAGCAGTCAAGGGTGGCAATGGCACACTCAGAGGTGCGTATGATCTGAAACGTCCCGAGGTTGTCTGATTTTGACCTCGGGATGTTTTCGTCTCAGGACTTCTCTGCCGCTTGCTGGTATTGCCAGCATTCTGCGTTTGTGATTTTCCCTCATGTTGTACTTGTTCTTTGGCAAGACGAAGGGATGTTCTGGTGTCTTCCAAGTTTATGTGTTTTCTCGCCCTCTCCATTAATGATGCCATATCGGCAGGAGGATTTTTCGTCAGGGAATCATGAAAACGTCCTGGCCAGAGTCCAGCATGTAAGGCGGCCACCAAGAAGGCTGCGCCACAATCAGTGATCTCGGTCAGCTCGGCATTAAAGCGAGCGATATAATCCCTGAGGGATTCTCCCTTTCGTTGTTTTATGGACAAGAGAAATTCTGGTCCCTTTCTGAGCCGTCTGCTGGTTAGAAAGCGATCAAGGAAGCGCCTGCTGAGCTCGTAAAAGTTGGGGACTGAATTTGGGGGGAGATTATGGAACCATCGAAGGGCTGCCCCTTTGAGACTCGTCACAAATGTGCGACATAGAAATGCGTCAGTGGCGCCATGAAGGGCCATGGTATGCTGGTAATTTGAAAGATGATCGCCAGGATCATCCAATCCTTCATACGGGGTGAATTTTGGGACAATGAACTTACGAGGAAGCTCCTCGGCCAATATAGCTGGGGTAAACGGAGTCGTAAACCTTCCGAGAAGCTTTGCTATTTCGTCCTGTTGAGGAGGTGGAAGTCCTTCTCGAGCAGGAACTGCTTGTCCAATGGAGTCTGCCACTTCTTCTGATCGTAGCGGTACTCTGGATGGGGCAGAGTGCTGAAATCCTGGTATACCACCCTCAAGCCCAGTAGGTTGAAGATTGTTCTGGCTGGGGATGGCATGCTCGGGCTGTCTTTGATTGGACGCAGGTGCCGGTTGAAATGGTGGTCCGGATTGCACCAAGTTAGCACCAGAATTCGCAGGGCTAACAACATGGCCCCTGCTATAATTAACGTTGTTAGGTTGCATGTTGGGCACACCCCCTGGAACGTCATATCGAACTGGAGTTACACCCTGGGGAGAGAAGGGACGAGCGCTAAGGCCACCCTCCTCATATTGCCTCCGTTGCGGAGGATACACTAATGGATATCCGCTTTCAGGCACTCCAGAGTGAGGGAGAACCGATGGATTTTGTGTCAAAGAAGCCAAGACTTGAGATATGGCAAAGAGCTGAGCCTGCGTTTGATCGGCTTGTTTCTGCATCTGAGCTCGAATTTGATCCAGCTGTTGCTGCACAGGATCAGAAGTTGCAACTTCTTCATCCTGAGCGAGCGGTTGAGTGGATAATGGTGCAGAGCGACGGTTGGAAGCCATGACTACCAAACACTTTAAATGAAGAAAAGAAGATAGAGAAGAACGTTAAACGTTCCCACAGACGGCGCCAAGCTGATGCAGCTAATTTGGGCTCGTCATGGAATAATCCGTCGCCGTGAACCTGAAAAGAGATGATTTGTAAAAAGCCACCGAGAAAGGTTCCGGTGGTAACCTCTCCGATGGTTAAGTTAGTATTCTTTTTTGTGATCAAAAGTTTTGCTCTTTTTTTCACAACATATTATAAATGCAGATGCCCCTTTTCATACTCACTTTTTCTTGTTTATAGTGTTGAAGAGGCGGTTTAACTTGTCTGACAAGCGGCGAACATCCCTTTCATATAATTTATGGCGCCCTTTACACGTGTACGTGCAGGAAGAGTTTTCCAAGCCTATAGCTCCTTTTGACAGGACTAGGGCTCACCGCCTGTCAGGCTATTGCAGTATAATCATGAGACTTTCGTCATTCTTTTTGTCGATTTATTCAATTGTTCCGAGATCGGTATACCGAGGTGTACCTCGGTATATTTTCCATAATATGTAAGAGAAACTAGTCTTTTCGGAACGTGTTTAAGTTATCTGATTTAAGCAGAATGTTTTTATGACGTATCAGGAATATAGTGTCTGAGGCATGCATGTATGCAACTAAATTAGTGATCATCCCATTACTTTTTCGTCTTTTTCTTTTCAATGGGTAAGTGCATGGGGACACACACACACACACACTCACACACACACACACACACACATATATATATATAAAATGAAAACGGTGTTTAAACTTTAAACTCCAGAAACTCAAAAGTCAAACATCAAATTGACAACCAATATGTCTTGCCAAGACTTTGTTATTATCTCTTCCTTAGCTAGGCCAATTGATTACGGAATTTACGTGGTTATTGTTGAAGAAATGTACCAAGAGAAAATATCTTGGGTGGAGCTTGATACATTGATATCACTGTTGGGAAGTGATTTTTTTTAATGGTTTTATGTTATGTGTGTTATTGACTCATATTTTTCAATGAGTTATTGAATACATGGTAAAATATTATTAAAAAATGTGCTATCATGTGGTGGTTTAAAATAAAAAAAAAGTATAAAAAATTATGATATGGGTCCAATGATATGGGAGTCCCAATAATTAAATAATGAGTCACATGTGTATTTACAATATATTATTACACATGTAACATTAAATTTACCCTTGGGATATATATCACGGAATAATTGCTCCTAAAAAATACCTTGTACCAAGAAGGAAATAAAAGAATAGTAGAAATCATTCTACCTCAAAACTTGGGTGGAAAAGTTTTTTGACTTGTTTATTGTTTTTGAATGATGTTCGTAGTGTATATTTTAGTTTATGAATAATTACGCTTACATTTCTCGAATTATTTGACAATTACAAAAGAGTTATTTTGTATTTTTTGAGATTACAATGATTTTTCTTCTGATATATTGATAATATACAAATTTGTTATCAATACAAAATTTATTATTAACTGTATTAGGATTTTATCTAAATTTTTTGATATAACTAAAATATCATTTTATATTACATTGACTTTTCCTATTTTTTCACAAGAGGAGATCAGTGTAATTATTCTTAAGAATATGTAAAATAGTAAATTTATACTTTTCATTAATCCCCATTTTTCAATAATTTTACAAGGGACGTAAGTGTTGTTTTAGAGAACACATAAAATGCTCTTATATATAATTTCAGTAATTATTGAGTGAGACCGTCACAATGATGTGTGATAGTCTCATTGAATAATTACTCCTATAATTGTCAAATGTTACAAAAGATATCAGTATAATTATTCCTATAATTTAGGATTTATGTTATTTAGTTGTAGGTGCAAATTGAAGTTAATCTGTCATTACTCAATGGTATTAGGTATATTTAGGAAAAATCATCAGATAATATTTTAAATGTTGTCCAAATGAAAGAGAGTAATTGATTAATGACATAGATTTAAAAAAAAAAAAAACAGGTGATGTGATAGTAATTAATGTCTCTTTCTCATTTAGACACAAATTTAGACATTAAATTTGGACTGTAAAACACTACTCAAACCCACCTTAAGCTTATGCTAAAACAAGATAGAAAATGTCTCAAACACATGCAGGTTGCAAGTTCTACAACTAGTCTAGTCTAATACGAAAAATTGTATCTACATGCAAAGAAATTAATAGTAAACAACTTACAGAAATTCATTAGACTTAATGATTGGAATACAAAGGAACCAACGTGCTATATTTTACAGAAAGAAGGCCATATGTAACCATTAATATAGCACAATCCGAATATAGAAACCTAACGATCCATTCTAAATGGAGTACAATTTATTTATAATTCACAGCACACAGGGATTACTTCGAAACAAGTAAATATATATCTATACTTAAGGATATGTGCTTGAAGGTCCAGTAGAATGACCAACGCCAGGACTATGGCCAGGTGTGGTGGATCGATCATCTCCTCCGCTTTCTGTGACCAAATCAACATCAGCTGGTTTCTCAGCTGTTGCCATGAGTTGAGAATCTGGTTCATTTTCAGCAACTTCACGGTGCAAGTTGAGGCGATTATGACCACTGTCTGTATCCATTTTCTTTACCCCGTTATCATCAACGGTTGCATGATTAGACTTATTTTTCTCATTCGCCTTCAATCGCCTTCCCTCACTCGACACGATTTCATATGAAAAAATTAATACAAGAAGAAAAACACAAGCACACACCATCTTGCCTTTAGCCATTATCGAAGACTAATTAAGCTTCAGATGGAAGGAGAGAGAGAGAGAGGAGGGATACTGGGGATGTTGGCAAGCTATGTTCTTGTTAGGTATTTATAGACTTTAGAGAGATGGTGCATGCTAATTATAAAAAAAATCTTTAAAAAATATGAATATATATATATATATAATTCTAATGGTTCATGAATAATGAATATATGTAAGATTCAGAAGACTTTTCTTAGAAAGAAGTGATAAAGAATGTGAATATACCTTGATTACTTGAGCATCTATCTAGCCCTCTTATTTTGCATGGCCCATGCATTTTCTTAGTTCCTCTACGATCATATGCATCAATCTTTTGCCAGAGCTACAGTTACTGTTTGGAGTTGTCATTTTACCAGATTGTTGTTTTAATTTAGGGTTTTTGATTTATACTTTTAATTAGAATATTTTTATTTTTAAGATTTTTAGAATTTTTTTATTTTAATTATAGTTAAATTAGAAGTTGTAGTCCTAGACGATTAGGTTTTGCAGCCTATATAAACTTATAAAAGTTATTTCTTTTCATTGTAAGGTTAACTTTCATTTAATAAGGAATTTTCTTTCTAAGATATCTTAATTTCTGTACTCGTGGATTCGAGTATGTTATTTTTGTTCATGAATTCGAGCGATTCTTTAAAAAGCTGGCGATGCCCTACTTCTTCGTAAGTTTTCGCTACGTCAACTTGGGTCTATTGCACTATCAGAGAGCACCATATCAAATACAAAAGGTAATTTACCTCATTCTACCAGAAAAGGTACAACATTTCAATTACAAATATGCCCTTGCTATTGAGAAATGCTACATTTTAAATTGGCAATATATATATATATATATATATATATATATGAGTCACACACACAGGATCAGAGGGTTACAGCCTGCTATTCCAAGTTGGGTGAAGAAGATGAAGCTTGTACGTTATTGATTGTTTCATTGACCTAAAACAGTGTAACAATCACACCCACTAAATAGGTGAAAGCGACGTTTCTGGTACTAATCCAATATCACTGGAAAGAGTCTTATCTACCTTGGCCGTGTGCTCTGAAGTTGCTGGAGTGTCTGGATATTCATCATGGTTTCTATTTTCATGCGCCTGAATCTAAGATTCTTCTTTCAAGGAGAAGATCTTTTTGAAACTGACCTAACATTTTATTTGTGTATCATTTTATTTCTAGAGTTGTAATCCAGCCGAATCAAGTCAGAGTGCTAGGTTACTCTAACTTGTTTTGTTTATACTAATGAACTCTTAACTTGTTTTATGTCTTGAACTTATCATATCTCTAGTGAGTTTCTAATTGAATTGAATTGAATTGATCATAAGTCCACTTGAAGTAACTTGTTTTTTATATATACATCATTAAAATGCTTATTTTCTTATCTAGCAAAGTTCAAAAGGAACTTAATAATTAATGAGCTTTAAGATATAATAAAATTTAATTATGTTATGTCATAAGCCGATACCAAACTAGCTTCTAATAATGAGTCAAGCTCGAATAAGTTAACTTGTTTCACAAATATTTATTTCATGAGTAATGCTATACAAATAAATTTTCTCAAATGCCTTGATGAAAAAAAATCCACATTTTTTTTATTAATTACATCAATATATTATATACAATCACCGTTGTTTCATGAGGCAATGCATTTAGCATCATCACTAAGACGAACAATGGAAGTTGTTTTCCTTTGATTGCAAAAACGGGGAGGGCTACATTTATATATTTATAAAATTATTAATATGTAATATAATATCAATGGGTGTTTATATTTATTAATCTTATTTTGGTATTGATGAGGAACTATTTATAGTTTTAAATGGGTAGAATTTAATTACCAACTCTCTTTTTTAATTATTTCGCACTAATTTTGCTAGCGAAGAGAATGATTATCTTTCTTATCTTAAGAAATTATTGAATTGTCTCAGACCAATCAGAAGTTGTCCAGAATCATTCAATAATTTTCTTTCTAGTCCTTAGATCGATGTTTAAATTTGTAGGTCGTCCCATGTAGTGGTGGATGCAGGAGGCTAAGGTTCAAAAAATTAGAAATTTTATTTTTATCACTTATTTTGTAAGAATTTTTTAAAAAATTTACAACTTCGCTCCCTCAGATAATTTTTTTAATAAATATTCATGTGAATCCCTTCCTAAATTTAGTACATACTTATACTTTTGTCCCTTTAGCTATAATTTCTAAATCTATCATAGATTCGAAGGTTCTCTTAATATTTAAACATTGTTATCTGAATAATGATTTATGTTTATTAATCATGCAACGATAAACATAATAAATATATTTTAATCAATATCAAATCAAAATTAGAGGAGCAATAATTTGAATGACTTGGTGCATGCATTACTAAAAGTGAAATGTGATCTAGATTGAAGTGCGCACTATAGATTCAAAACTTTTACTGGAAATAGTAATTGGAAAGGTGGGTACACGATGGATTCCGTGAAGGGCCCATAGTTTATATATGGTACTATATAGTATCCCCTCAAAGATTCCGTGTGGGAATCTGTGATCTTGTAGAATGAATGAATATACTGTTGAACAAAATGATAGTGGCTGCTGGTCGGCTCCCCAAGTTTGGGGAAGTGTCTGTGCCTCGCTCCACTGAATGAACCAGAAGATTGAGCACTTTTAATGGTTTACTGTCAATGTATTAAAACGTACGATGGGTATTCTGCGATTATGACTTGCGTTGAAAGAGAGAAAAAGCACTCATAAGTCCTAAAGAGCATTGTTTTTGCATCTATTACTTTCATCCCACTTCCATTCTCCTTTTCTCATAAGTTGTGGAATCCACTACTACTATCAGATCCATCAATCCCATGTCTTGTAAAAAAAAGTGCGATCAAGGGTAGAATTTGAAAAGTTATTAAAAGGGGATAGAAAAATTTTGTAAAAAATTTGAGTTTGGTCAAAATCTTGAAATAAAAAATTAGAAAAATGAAAGTAAAAAATTGAAATGGGTCAAAATTTTGGAGATTGGGCTAAATTTTTTAATAAAAAATGATAGAAATAATAGGTAAAGATTGGATTTAGGTAAATTTTAAGATGGACTAACATTAAGAGAGACAAAATTTTATATGTATAAAAAATATATTATATAATTTGAAGGGGCCTGTAATCCGGCTTAGCCCCTACGTACCTTCCGCCCTTGAGTGTGATAAAATTGTGTGACATAAAACATTACTTTGAAAGTCAAATATTAATAGAAGCACAAGGAGTCATAAAAGGAGGGTTGGGGTGTTTCCATTTCAATAGACTTGGACAATTTTTGGTTTTTTTTTTCCCTCACAAGCATATAAGAATTACTCTCGCCATATAAATTACAGGACCATATACTTATAAAAGAAATGGAGATTATTCATTGCTGTTGAAATAAAGATACTCCAAACTTTTTAAGGTCTCTAATTCTAGTCTTGAGACTAACTTTTCAGACGTCAACGTAATATGTTGGTAGGACGAATTTCAAGTAATTGAGAAAATTGAGTACAACTTGGTGTACAGACTTGAATCTTCGCTATTGTGCTAGTCCACGACTTAACCCTACATGAATTGAGTGAGCGGTTACGTGCAAGAACCACCAAAGAGAGTCTCCCTCTGAGTCGAAAGAAAGTTTAGTGGTAAAGTTGTATTAAAAAACTATGTAGTAATGTAAATCAATTTTAAACACATAATATGACACTCCATTTTAAAATACATCTTAGATGTCAAAATTTAATTTGACTTCTTAAAGCAGTCCATTAACCTATTAGCTACAAAACAAGAAGAATTATGGTAGGGATGCTTAAAAAGGCCAACCAATTCCAAACATCTCTTTGCACTCTCACAGCCTATGGTGATAAATTTTTATTTTGGTTCATAAACTGACCTCTAAGTATATTTATCAACTTAATTCTTTTAGAGGTTGTTCGGTTAATCCTTGGAATTAAATGATTTCATTATTTGTATGTAACAAGTTGAGTAGTCTACTCGAGAAAAAAATGATTTTCAGTTCAAACTCATGAATTTAATCATATCTAGAATACTTAAAAATTATTATGTAGAATATATATATATATATATATATATATATAAAATGAGCTTTTGTGGACAACTAAACTAAGTTCTTATAATATGTTATTATAGTCGAGAACTTTCTTATTTTATTTAGCATGTTCTATTACTATATAATAAGTGAGGATTGTTTGTCATGTAAAATGATGTTCTTGTCCCTTGCTTATTATTTATTTACGAATTTACTATTTTTTTCTGACATAAATGACAATTAGCTTTTGCTTATTATGTATTTACCTGTTTTTTAATTTCTTTGACATAGACGACAAATTTCTACTACTATATATATAATATTATATAATGAGTGAGGGTTAATTGTTCGTAACGCATAAATGATGTTTTTTTTCCTCCCCGCTTATTATATATTTATCAATTTGACACTTTGTTTGACATAGATGGCATATTAAGATTATACATAGCATCCGACTAATGTGTGTATAATAAGTGATGCAAAAATTACATTTTTATGCCTCGCTTATTATTTATTTACTAATTTGTCATTTTATCTAACTTAGATGATAGTTGCCCCTCACTTATTATGTATTTACCTATTTGTCATTTTATCTAATATAAATGACAGATTTCTATTACTATATAATGTAAAATAAGTGAGTATTGTCTATTATGTGAAAATGACGTTTTTGTTCATCGCTGAGTTTGTCATTTTGTCCGACATAAATGACAAATTGTGCAGACATCTGACCAGTGTGTGTTATATATCTTGGTTGTGGCTTGAGAATTGCAGAGATCGAATGGACGAGAGAGAGAGTGAGAGAGAGAGAGCCGTTTGAGTGGGTAGAGCTTTTGATGGGGGGCTATAAATTGTAGTAAGAGATGGAGTGTGTTTTTCGAACATTACATCTGATTGTTTATTCAATAAAGCAAAATAGTGTTGGCAGGTCATTTGATTTTGTCCTTCCATATTATTGTTCTGAATCAGAGTTTTTTGGGGTGAATTTTGTCCTGGCCTTTAGGCAGAGTAAACCGTCTTCAACTTCATCCTAGACCCACGCCAAGAGCTTGTTTGCCCGAGATTTTAGTGTGCAGGGATGCAATTTTGTAAATACAAATGTCATATTTGGATAGTGAAATAAATGAGTTTGATAAAATAAATATTATCATATCTCATATTTATTAACATATATTTATTTACTTTTAAACATTTGAACTAAGGGTGAAATCATATGTAGGCTCGGGCAGGCTACAAGCCTTTTAAACTTGTTGGTTTGTTTCACATTGCTCGCCTCTAACCCATTTATGCTATTTATATGACTGGTTGCCCCTCTCCTTAAGACATGGGTCTTAAAACCTAAGTTTTAAGGAGCTGAATGGGCTGGGCTTTCAATTTCAGCATGGTATCATAGCTTAATTTGGGCTAGAAGAGTCGGGACGTGCTCACCTGGCTTCCCTCCGAGGGTAATATAGTCTAGGAGGCGTGTTGGTTTGTCCCACATCGCCCGCCTCTAGCCCCTTTACCCTATTTATATGACTGACTGTCCCTCTCTTTAAAACTCAAGTTTTAAGGAGTTGAATGAGTTGGGCTTCACTTTCAACAAAACTTTAAATTTTTTTTTATATGTAAAATTCTCATTTTTTTTAAATTAAGTCATTTCAAAATTTTAACCCAACTCAATTAACAAGGCAATAAGAGGGTATCACATATTTTTTATTCACTTTCAAACATTTGCCCTGTTTCTCATAATTGAATGGGTTGCATTTGCATGTGTCGCAACATCTCTCAACTAGCATTCTACAAGATTCGATTGCGCTTTTATAGCATCTAGCCAACCTTTAACTCCTATAATGGATTAAACCCTTTTGTTTTACAAATGACCTTTGGCTTAAAATTGCCCTTAAATAGTCTCCTAACAAGATAACAAATAAGATATCAAATGTTTCTTTAGCTGTCCTATGTACAAGTTTACTACTTCTATTTGTTACTTTTGAAATCTAGTCGTAAAAGTAGTAAATCTTATTATTTTTATAAATTGATAAGGCAAAATGTAGAGTGAAAATAAATTGATAAGTATGCGAGTCATACATATCTTTGTAAATTGATAAGACACTATGGGAATCACACATATCTTTTTATTTACTTTTAAACATTTACTACTCTTTACTTCTTTCTGTACAATTGTGTTTTGAAAAGGTAATAACTTTGCTACCTTGTGATACCGTGTCTATTAGAGATGGATATGTATGACATGGCACAACAAAACTTAATTGCTACCTTGATTACTTCTTCCATTGGAGAGGGTCTAAAACATAATAGAGATTAGGGATTCTAAACGTGAGAATTAAACAAGGGGTTGTTTGAACAAAAAGAATTAATTTATACCACTTTTTAATTCTGGAATTACTTTTTCCCTCCTACCCTTCGGTTTTTCAGTTTCCATCTGATGCCACTTATGTAGTCTGTAGGCAATTTTGCAACTTACTTTGATCTACCTTATTACTATATAAAAATGTTCATATTACCATATTTCTGCATTCATCTTCATAACTAATGCTAAAAGGTATTCCATTCCATGCCCCAGCAGTATGCAAACTCATACCACTTAAACTTATCTGTTAATCATGCATATATGGGAGCCACCTCAAAGTTTAAAAAAAAAGTGAAGAAACATGAGAGTAGGCATGTCAACAGGTCGAGTGTAGACAAATTTTCTAAGATCTGGACCAGAATTCGTATTCGCTTAAGACTTGTCTCAACTAGACTTGGAAGCAGATCTAACAGATCCGGGTATTCGTATTCGCTAAGACTTGTCTCAACTAGACTTGGAACCAGATCTAACAGATCCGAGTATTCGACTCCAAAACTCCACCCATTTGCAAAAAAATAAAAAATAAATATTGAGAGCTAAAATTTTCTATTTGGAGTAGTCCAACTTGGCTTTACAAATAAAATTTTTTATTGGCCCAAATTATGTCATTATTGATTGAAATTGTTTCATGTGATAACCACCATTATTTGTATATTTTGTTCTTACGACCAGATACATGATGAATGGTAAAATGACAATAATTGTCATTTAAAAATTCTTTAATTTTTATCAATAATTTAAACCTACAAAAGGTTGTTTTACTCCCAAATATAAGAGAAAATGGAATGAAAATGATATAGAATGAAACAAATATTACTCATTCAAGATAAAAAAATGCTTATAATGAATTTTAATGCAATGTTCATTCAATGAAATCGGGAATTGATAACTAGATTCATGAAACAATTCTACAAAGTGATCTTCAAAACATTTTCATAGCACAAGACAGTGCTAGAAGGTTGAAGATGACAACTTTACTGAGACTTTCTCTCTCTCTCTCTCTCTCTAACTTTTATATATGTATCTATATATATAGTAACTTTGTTAAGATGTTAAATACTCTAACTTCAATATTGTATTAGAGAGAGAGTACTTGTAAATAATTTAACGAGTCGGGTCTTTAACGAATCTTATCTGACGAATCTAAACCTTGGTCTATTTAATTAGTTTTTAACGGGTCTGGATTGGGTCTTGTTAACGGCTCCGGGTCTTATGTAAACGGATCTAAGTCCAAATTGGGTCGGATCGGATTGGACTGACCCGTTTACTGACTTACATGAGATCAAATATTAATTTCAAATTATAGATATTTAAACAGAATTCTCTTCTTACTCTCTCCTTTTTTTTTTTTTTTAAGGGTAATGCTGTAATCAAAATTGTTTCACAATTTATAAACAAACTTTATCGTCATAAAGCATTGGTTTTGGGCATTTTCAGTTGACTTTTTGTCATGCTTGCTTAGAAGACATATTCAATTGAGTTTCAAATTATACACACACACACACATATATATATATATATTTATAAAGAGAAAATAAAATAATAATAATTACGGAACCTTTCGTATAATTTTTTTTAATTACACTGACTTCTCATATATTATGCTAATAACATACAAATTTTCTTTTAGTATAAAATTTATCCTTAACCGCACACTAATTTTTTTATTTGACTATAATATTTTTGCATATGACACTAACTTTTTTATTTTCAAAGATTAGAGTAAAAGTTTGTGTGCATTATCAAATATCGTAAGAAATATCAATTTAATTATTTATAATAATAAAATAATAAATTCATGTTTTATGTGAACAACTTTTGATAATTTTAACATAACATGTCAATATAATATAAAAAATCACAATATATTTTTTTATTCGTAATTGTGAAAAATCACAGGAGGTAAATGTAATTATTTTATAAAATTTTAAGAAGATGAAAGTACG
Source organism: Nyssa sinensis (assembly GCA_008638375.1). Classification (NCBI taxonomy): domain Eukaryota; kingdom Viridiplantae; phylum Streptophyta; class Magnoliopsida; order Cornales; family Nyssaceae; genus Nyssa; species Nyssa sinensis. The sequence continues at coordinate 5,785,914 of CM018038.1, read as the reverse complement.
GATAAATATTTATCTCGCCTCTAATAAGATGAATATGAAATGTTCATAAACAAGAATGGGATAAGACCTTGCAAACGTGGTCGGGTTTGGAGAGGAATCGGGAAATAGTCACCTTCGCCCTCGTTCCATCTATATATTAATTTTTTTATATTTATATATACACTAATTTTACAAATAAATTATATTATATAAAATTAATTTTAAAATTTCTCATATCATAATCATATTATTTTATCTTTATTTTTTTGTTAATAAAATTTTAATTTATTTATAGAAAAAAAGTTTTAACTTAATTTCTTTTTAAAAAATTGGAGCTTCAAGACGAGACGGGAACATATAATATAAACGAAGTGAAAATTGAAACTGGAGTGAACTTTTAAACGGGTCAACAGAATTAAAGACAAAAAAATATAAACAGTATTGAATCGGGTCAGAAAAGGATATCCTGCAACAAACCCGTCCGTTATCATTCTTAAAATAAACCCTCAAATACTCAAAATGTATGCTTACGGGGAAGCGGCACCCGCACCGAACCCGCCCGTTGCAATTCGTAAATGAAACCCTCAAACACTCAAAATATCTGCTCGTACAAACCTGAAGGAAGCAAACTGGCGGCTGACCCAGACTAAAACAGTTATATCCAAATGACAAAATCAACGGCGCATATCAAAAACCACCATTCAATCCAACGGCTAAAACCACACACCGCGTCATACGAGGGCTTCTCATGAATCCGTCATCCTCAGATAAATCCTCTCTACGGCCCCAAACCGTGAACTCCTCTTCCCAATCTTCGCTTTCTCTTTCCATCTCTAAAGACTCGAGATTCACTGGTATACACATACATAAACACGTATCTTCTGTGTTCGTTGCCCTAATATCTCAATTCTCTGCCTGTATTTTTCAAAGAAAGAGAAATAAAGATGCAATCGAATAACAGTTCTGATCCGCAACCACCTCAAAACCAACCGAATCAACAGCAGCCGGCTGCGCCGCCGCCGCCACAGCAGCAGCAGTGGGTGGCCATGCAGTATCCGGCGGCGGCGATGGTAATGCAGCACCAGATGATGCCGCCGCCGCATTATCCGCCGCACTATATGCCGTATCATCACCATCACCTCCACCATCAATACCAACCTCAGCAATATCAACAACAACAAGAATCCAACGGCGAGAATAAGACTATTTGGGTTGGGGACCTCCACAATTGGATGGACGAAGATTATCTCCACAGCTGCTTCGCTTCCACGGGCGAGGTCTCCTCTCCCTCCTCACTTTTTCATTCCTCAATTCTTATGTTTTCATCATATAACAGCATAAATATTAGTAGCCTTGCACAGATGTGCTAGTTATTTAGATTTGTATATCTATTGGTTGCGTTAAATTTTAGTACTTTATGCGAATGTGTTATTTAAAGCGTTTAGGACCTTGACAGGGACTTTAGTCTGGCAAAACTCTGCAGTTTCTATGAGGCGGAAAGATAAAGTTATTTTTTGCTAGAAACTTGATGGTTAAATATTAAGAAATTGATAACGGTACATAACATAAATTACTGTTTTGATACGACTAGGTCATTTATTGTGGGCTGATTATTGTTAAATTTGAAGTGACATTTGATTAGGGGATGTATTAACTTCCTGGCAAAATTTCCAAATATATCTTTTTGAATGGTGGTGTGATGTATCTTTATGCTTGGGCTTCCTAGTTGGATAATCTTCTTGATCTGTCTAGTATCCAGGTCATTGTCACCTCCTTTAGAAGCAACCCAGTGCAATTTTAGAATGAAATGTACGTGGATTAAAGTTCAAGCTATAGCTACATTAGACCATCCCTCTAGTTAGCCAAGATGCTCCAATGCGTGCATCATATCATGTATTGTTTTCTCTTTATATATATAGTAAGATAAATTAGGTGGATGTATGACTGCAATTATATGTAGTAAATGAATCACATAGTGAATAAAAAAAAAACTTCTGCTGCAAGATCTAATACATGAATGGTATAGTTTATATGCAAAGCAGTATGTAGCACCATTATGTATCTTATTTTATCTGTTGTACTATACCTGAAACAATTCATATACATTTACAAAAAACATTTTGATTTTGCCATTTTTGAAGAAAAATCAGTTATAATATTTTTTGGGAATAATTAGACTAATCTTCCCTATGTTAACTTTCAAAGACAAAGACCTTCCTTATATTCTCTGAAATTACCATACACTCCCCTCTCAGTGTTTTTCAAGAGACGTCCCAAAACAAAAGCAATTAAATGACATTGATAATCTTGTGATGTATTCTCTAACTCCCTTTCTCTCTCTGATTTCCTGTCGCTCTCCCCACTGGAACTCTCTCTTTGTGCAGTTTATGTTATTCACACGAGTGGAATTCAAGCTCTGAAACAAAGCTTTTATAGCTTTATAACAGAGCTTTATTGCAATAGACTGAACACACACATGACCACACAATCTACATGTCTTCACACATGCATATGTATGTACCTATATGATACACACACGAGAGACGGGGAGAGAGAAATACAGGGAGTTAGAGAACAACAGTGACTGAGAGTTAAAAGAGGGTGAGGGTGAGGGTGAGGGTGAGGGAGGGAGTTATAAAGAGAGATGCGAGGAACTAATTTGGGTGTTGGTGTGGTGATTCTACAACATGATCCATGATTTGGTTGCCAAATCTAAAAATCTTTATCTCTTTCTCTTTCTCTTTCTCTATGCAATTAGGAAGACTACCAACTACCCCCCTTTCATTCTTTTTCTTTTGTTTCAATTAATGATGAAAATATGCATTCATGTTCTCGATTTTTTAGTTTTGTAGTAATTTGTTGTAAACTTGGATTGAGATCATTGCACAGTGTTGTATTTTGCAAAATTTGTGGCTTGATTGTGTTTTTGTCTACCTAATTCTCATTTTTAGTGCGTATACGTATAGATATACATATGTGATTGAGTGAGGGAGAACAGAGAGTTAGAGAGAGAAGGGGAACAAAGGGCATTATTTCCATTTCAAAATAAAATGCTGACATATGCTTTCTCTGTTACCATCATCTATGGTAGTTGTATGGAGGTAGAGTGTTTTTATTTTTTAATTTTTTTATTTTTTATTTTTATAGATACAACGATCGGGAGGGGGGAATCGAACTCATGCCAATTACGTTGAGAGTGGGCACTTGTACCACTTGGATAGGACCTTGGTCCTTATGGAGGCAGAGTGTTAAACAAATAAAGACAATTGCAGTTTTATTTCAGAAAGCATAAGCGAGTTTGTCAGTTAACACAAATGAGTTTAGTGTAATTATCATTTTATTTTTCATTAATAAGTAAATGAATGAACCTTTGTTCTTTCTGAAATGTCATTCCTATATTTTTATGCTACTTTCGAATCAAATTGATGCATCTTTAACTTTGGATACCTTTTTTCCCCTCCCATACAAGACTCCATACATTATACATATTGCATTAGTTGGATGCTTATGTCCTCGACATTAGAGGAGCCGTTCTGTAATTCCTTTTTCTTCTCCCCTCCTTCCTATGCCTGTTTCTAAATAAAAAATCTGAAATTTTTACTTGCACTAAATATCTCATGTCCCAACAATGTTTGAGTTCTATTAAAAAACTCATATTTTTGGGAGATGTAATTAATGCATTTACACTTTGCCTAATTTTCAGTATTTCCCTCCATATTTTTGGGAGATGTAATTAATGCATTTACACTTTGCCTAATTTTCAGTATTTCCCTCATTGTTTGACCTGAATCAGTGCATTCACATTTTACCTACTCTGGTCCACTGTTAATTACTTAATTTATTTCATAACTAGGGGTTAGTGGGGGAAACTAAAACTACTTCTAGAGATATATAGCAATGGGCAAGAAAAAGTCTAAACCCTTCTTTGAATTTTATAAAATCAATGCAATGCAATTCAATGTTTTATTTATATATACCTCATCAAAGCCTAATTTTCAAGGTAAGATATCAAGGCTTTTATTCTGTAAGATATCAATGATTGATCATTTTGGCACTCAAATTGTCATTTAAGTAGATATTATTTCTTATGTATAAAATTTCTCAATAATAGATATCTTTTATACATTTTTTCTAAAATATATTTTTTTGATTTATCTTAAAATTTAAGATATAAAGGTTCATTTCTAAAATGTCATTCCTATAGTTTTATCCTACTTTTGAATTGAATGGATGCCCGTAGAGATTTTGAGACCTTTTTACCCTCCCATATAAGACTCTATTTACTCTATACAGTATACAAATTCTATACATTGGATGCTTGCCCTTGACTAAGAAACATGGATACGGACACCTGGACATGATTTTTTTCAAAAAAGTAAGACACGGATATGTTGAGGATACGTTGAAGATATATATTTTTCATATGACTATATACTAAAATTTTAATGCTATTTCAATTAAAATTGGCATAAAAATACACAAATCATGTGAATATTATTAATATATCAAAATAAAAATTTAAGAATTTCATTTTATAATCAACATTCACGATTTAAGTTTCTAAATAAATTTATTAACTATTATATATATTTGTGTGTATAAAAAAATAGTGTAGAAGAAGCAAGAAAAGGAGGGAAGAATTCAAAAAAAAAAAAAAAATCCCAAAAAAAATGATAATCCAAAAATGTGTCACCAAACTTGTTCGGGATGTGTTTGAAACGTGTCCTAATGTTTCCTGGACGTGTCCGAAATTCAGAAAAATTAGATACTCTTTTTTCACATGTCCAGACACGTGTTCGGCACGTGTCCGACATGGATACGTGAGGCAAAATGAAGTGTTTGTGCTTCATAGGTCCTCAACATTAGGGGAACCATTATGTAATGCCTTTTTCTTTTCTCCTCCTTCCTATGCCTTTTTTCTAGATTAAAAATCTGAAATTTACTTGGACTAAATATCTCATGTCCCAACAATGTCTTACCTGTGTTGAAAAACACATATTTTTCTTATTAGTAAAGTATCACTAAAATGGGCACCCGAGGAGGGCAAACCCCAAAGTACAAAAAAAGGAACCGACTGCATTATTAAAGCCTAAGATCTTCCAAAAATCCATAAGCTTTCTAAATATATAAGGCATTCTTTCTTAATCCAAAAAAAGAGACTACGCAGAAATCTATCTTTAAGTCTCCAAGGGAGAATTTCCACTCCTTCGAAAATTCTACTATTCTTCTCCTGCCAAAGTCACCAAACAAGACAAATAGGGGCCATCCTCCAAGCAATACACAACTCCTTTCGGATCCTTTTGTACCACCATCCCGCAAGATATTCTTCGAATGAAGCCGGCAAAACCCAAGCACAACCAAAGATGCTAAAAAGCATGTTCCATAGAGAAATAATAAAGGGGTAGTTTCTATTGGGGAAAGGAGATTGCAGGGGGTGGACGAGGTCAAGGAAGGAATTGTGTCTTTCTACCGGGAGTTGTACATGGAGGCACTTGAGTGGAGACGACATATTTTTTAGGTGGTGTATTTAATGCATTTGCGCTTCACCTATTTTTCATTTTCCCCTCATTGTTTGACCTGGATCAGTGCATTCACATTTTACGTACTCTAGTTCTCTGTTAATTTATTCCATGACTAGGCGTTAGTTGGGGAAACTAAAACAACTTCTAGAGATATTTAGCAATGGGCAAGAAAAAGTCTTAACCCTTGTCTTTATAAAGAGAATTCTTTTATTTATTATTTATTTTGATAGGTAGTTAAGTTGCGCTTGGGGTGGGAGTTGAACAAGAGTCTTCTTTGAATTTACTTTTTAAGAAAAAGAGTCTTCTTTTTATTTTACAAATCAATGCTATGCAATTCAATGTCATATTTAAATGCACCTCATCACAACGTAATTTTAAAAGTATGATATGAAGGATTGATAATTTTGGCACTTAATTTGTCTTTTAAGTAGACATTATTTCTTATGTATCAAAATTCTCAATAATAGATAACTTTCATATATTATTCTAAATAACTTTTTGATTTATTTTAAAATTTAAAATATGTATTTAATGTTTCTCGATTTATTTTAAAATTAAAGTGTATTCACTGTACTGTATAATGTGGTGCGCGATTTGGCAACTAAATTACTATTACTTTGCAAATTTCATGAAAAATTACTAATGATTGAGTATATTTTTGAATGTGATCCTTTTTTACACTGTGCCCTTTTCACTAAAATATATTCTTGCCACTTGTGCAGCTTACCTCCATTAAGGTTATTCGCAATAAGCAGACTGGTTTGTCAGAGGGCTACGGATTTGTGGAATTCTTTTCACATGCTGCAGCTGAGAAAGTCCTACAGAACTATACTGGCCGTTTGATGCCTAATACAGAACAACCTTTCCGTCTGAACTGGGCTACATTCAGCATGGGTGATAAGCGTTCAAATAATGGTTCTGATCTTTCTATATTTGTAGGAGATTTAGCTTCAGATGTCACCGATAGCTTATTGCATGAAATTTTTGCAAGTAAATATCCATCTGTTAAAGCTGCTAAAGTTGTGATTGATGCCAATACTGGACGTTCAAAAGGTTATGGTTTTGTAAGGTTTGGAGATGAGAATGAGAGATCACAAGCCATGACTGAAATGAATGGTGTGTACTGTTCAAGCAGGCCCATGCGCATTGGTGCCGCGACACCAAGGAAATCATCTGGATATCAACAGCAATATTCTTCCCAGGGTAACTGACAATTTTTACTTGCTTTGCAAACACATCATATAAGTTTTCTGTGTTAAGTATTGATACTTTGATTTTCTGAGTTTAATGATAAGATTTAATGTGTTGTGCAAGTGCTGTTGTTGAACTCCATATTGGCAATGAAAAGCAAAACCTGTTGCACCTAGTCAGTGTCAGATGCTTTGTAAGGATTTTTAACTTGCATGCATGCTCATTTCACCTTGAAATTATTTCAAGTATATTTCACTGTGTCTTTGATGTAGATAAATATACCATGATTGTGTTCAACTGATCCCCTGCCCTATAGGGTCTTTTTTGAATTCCAACTCTTTCAGGAAATATATATTGTGTATTTAAATTGTGGTGAGAAATTTTATGTTTTCAAGTTTACCCTCCCTTCAGTCTAAAATTTTCACTTTTAAGCTGTGAGAAATTTCATCTTTAGGGTACATTTGGAATGTTACAAAATAAAGTACATTGGGGGACATATTTCAGGACATGCCATAAAGGGAAGATGGACTATAAAATTGGGATAGAGGGAGCACTTTGAGCCCTCGTTTGGACAGCCAGATAAAAAAGTTAGATCAGATAGGATATGGAAAAGTTGAATATGAAATAAAATCCTATGGGGTAATGAATATTTTTTTTATAAGTAAGATTGCTATTATAAACAAAAAACACCCAAGGGGGGTGAATCCATATGTACAAGGGAAAACTCCGAGATTAAAGCTTTAGGCTCTCCAAAAATTTACTAAGGAGTCAACATACAAAAAGGAGTCTTCCTTGGCCCAAAAGAGGAGGGTCCGAAGGAAGATATCTTTTACACAAAAAGGGGGAAGATTGGTCCCCTAAAAAATTCTTCTATTTCGCTCTCTCCATAGGTACCACCAAAGGCATAGGGGGGCCATGTTCCACACCTTCCTCATTAGCTTTAACCGCGCCCCTACACTTCCAACCCAGAAGGAACTCTCTCGCAGAGTTAGGGAAGACCCATTGGATCCCAAAAAGGGACAATATCAAGTGCCACATATCGCTAGCCACCTCACAATGAAGGAGAAGCTGGCTCACAGTTTCCTCAACTTTCCTGCACACCACACATTCGATTCGCTAAGCGGAAACCATTCATTTTCAGATTGTCAATCGTAAGGATAGCACCCTAAGAAGCCGTCCAAGCAAAAAAGGCGACTTTGGAGGGCACATGGGACTACCACACCATCTTCCAAGGAAAGAGAATCTCCCCTCCACTCCACTGTCCAACCCCTTGTAGAAGGAGTTAACCGAGAACTCCTTGGAGCTTGAGGCAGTCCACTTTAGGAAGTCAGGTCTATCCACATTCACTATGCACTTCTGCAAGTGGCTCATGAGGTTAATAACCATCTCCACCTCCCAATCTTGAACACTTCTTCGGAGCATGGGGTTTCCAAACAAGGGTTGCTCTTGTCATGTCAAAACAATTCTTTACCAAAACTCTCTTGTCCACCGTCAAGCTGAATAAGTGTGGGAACTTTACTCTCAGATGCTCGTTTCCACACCAAACATCGTCCCAAAATCTCACCCTCCTCCCATCACCAATCTCAAAGCAAGTGAGACACCTAAACTCCACTAGTCCTTTCCAGATTGGATGCCATGTGCCTGCACCCGTGGGCTGTATCCTAATCCAAGCCTGGATGGATGTATGGAATATGTTGTTATAAGCTCAATCTTATATTTGGATAGGTATCAAATAAGAGGATTTAATGTAATTATATAATTTTTTTTCACAAAAAATATAATTTTTACATTTGTGTCATGGACATGAGACACATACGTTGGGGATATATTGAATATTGACCATAAAATAAAAACCCAGCATTATTTCAATCAAAATTGGCATAAAAGGCACAAATCACAACAATATTATTAAGTTTATCAAAATAGCAAAGCTATTAAACATGATCCAAGTTCCAAAACAAAATTTTTAAGTATTACATTAAGTATATACACAGTTACACACACACATAACAAAAAAAAAGTGGAGAAGAGGAGAAAAAGCAGGAAAAAAAGAAAAAGTTTAAAAACATGTCTAAAAGTGTACGTTACATGTCCAAAGACGTGTCTGGAATTTTAAAAATTTGGGCATTCTTTTTGCGTGTCTAACACGTATCCAAATGTCAATGCGTACGTGTCCTAAATGTGTCCGATACTAATACATGAGCTAATATAGTTTCCATGTTTCATAGTCCCTATATAATGTTTTTCTATGGTCTTAAAAAAATGTTCTTCCCTAAATATATGCATACACACACACAAACCATATAACAAAGAGAAAATGAAGAGGAGAAAAACGAGAAAGAGAGAAAGTCCAAAAACATGTCTAAAAGTGTTCGTAACATTTCCAAGACGTGTCCGAAATTCAATTTTTTTTTAAAAAAACTGGGCATTATTTCGCGTGTCTGAACATCAATGCGCTTGTGTCCTAAATATGTTCGACATTGATACTTGAGCCAATATAGTTTCCGTGCTTCATAGCCCTATATAATGTTTTCCTAGGGTCTTTAAAAAATGTTTTTTCCCCAAATATATGCATACAAGAACCCTTAGAGTGGGATGAGTTGGAAAGATTCTTGGATAATATCTCCAGGTCCCAAGTTCAATTTCTCGTGAAGGGCCACTTACCTATCATATACACACACACATACACACATGCATACTTGATACCAAACCAAAAAATTTGTTCATAAATCAGCTATAGAACCCAATAATTACATTGCTTGGTTTAGTAGTGCTTGTAATTACATGGTGATGGTTAACTGGTGAAAGTGATGATGTTAGTGGATGTAGAGGTGTAAATGTGTTGTTATGGAGGAGGTGGTAATGGAGTTACTAATGGTTGTTGTGTGGAGGTTGTGAAATGGGGGCGGTGATTGTTGTAGCGGTCAAGGTGGGGGCTACGGCGATATTATAGAGGAGGTTGTATTGATAATAGTAGCAGGTCCCTATCATTTAGGTACAGAGAGTGGCTCAATGTTTGGTAGTGGAGGCATCTTGGTGGAAATGGAGTGATTTTTGGTTAGTGGTGGAAGCATTATGAATGGATTGTGGTGGCAAAAGAAGAAAGTTGTGAGACTCGAGTGATGATGGCGGCTGTGTTGCTGCTGTTTTCAAGATTCTCATTCTTCCTCCGTTGATAATTTGAAATAAAATATCCCTTAAGGTATAAAGCTGAGGTCATTGTTCCAGAATTTTCTGCTTTTAATTCCACTATAAACTTGATTCATTTTCACTGCACACTTGTTAGTTTGCATGCAAATTAAAAAAATTGATTTATGAAACAGAATTTGTTTTTGGCAACCAATATTCTTCCACTCAAAAAACTCCCATAAAGGATTTGAACCCTTTCTAGAAATTCTAAATTTCTCTTGATCCATGTTTTGAAAGGTGAAAGTGGCAAGGGATTAACCCTTTTACAAGGAGAAGTGTAAGCCTTAAAGTTTTGAGGCATAAGCTTTTGGGACTTAAATTTTTTTGTAAAAAAATACAAATAAATATTATTATTAGTGAAAAAGGAAAATTTTTAGCATTTTGAAACTTAGGTCATCATTATAATTTCAAATGGGAATATTAGATATTTAGACTTCCTCTTAAAAATACTAATTTGCAAATATTTTATATCTAGAAACTTGCGTTACAATATTTTTTTTCTTCTTTCCTTCCTCTCTCTAGTGCTTGTTAGGGAAGAAAAAGATCCAATATTATATAGAAGTCCTAGGAGGACACATCACAGGAAAACACAACTCGTTTATGTAAAATTCCTTGTTAATAATGTGTTAGGGCTTCAATGAAAGTGGTTAAACATTATTGTTGATTACAAGTTACTCTCTATTGAGAGACTATTGATTTGAAACAAGGGGTTAGGGTTTTCACACTGTTTTGTGTCAATCTTTGTTTGGTTTTATATTCTTTTAATTTCTTTTGAAGCTCCTAATGTTATATATAAACATTTTGGATGTACAAAAACTGTTGGAAGTGTTGCTTGATTGCCTTCGAGTTTGAAGCATATGTTTACTAGGACCACTGTCTTTTTTTCAAAGTTTCATTAGGATACGTCTCACTTTAAGGTGAGCTTCAGTATAGCGTTTTGGAACATTTAAATACACACATACACATAGACACGATTAACTCTCTAATAATTAATAATTTGGGATATCGAAATAATTAGCAAAATAGAACTATTAATTATTAAATTTCTTATCATTTTTATTAATAGAAAGATTTTCACCCTATTATATCATTTTTAACATAGAAATAAGACATGCTATATGTAGATGCATATCTATACCATCTATAAAAGTACCCAATCTCTTAGTCTTTGGTGTTTTACACTTTTTTTTTTTAATTCCAAAAATATCCATTTTTTTAAAGTTCCCAACTTTGTAATAATAAATCATACATCTCATCCCATTAGGAGTCTACTGTAAAAGAAAACATGAGAGGTGATAGACCGCACATCCCATCTCATTAGGAGTCCATATACGTATGCACGGCTAGCCCAGTGCAGGAAGTTCTCCGCAAGCGGAGAGATTGTTTTCGCGACTCAAATCTATGACCTCCAAGGTCTGCCCCTTAGTCTATATATATATAGAGGTCACAATGGAACAATCTTACCGTTGCGCCAAGGCCTGCCTCTCAGTTTATATACATGCATATATATATATATATATATATATTACATCCACACACACCAAAGGATGATGAACTTTTCTTCATAGCAAAAAGTATTTTTGAGGTGCCAATTTTGTTACACTATGAATAATTAATAATTTTTTGAAAAAAAAATCCTCTATAGTATTCATTCTTAAAATAAGAATATATACATGTATAGTATCATTAATATAAAAATTATTAGTAACACTATTTTTTTAGTGTTAAAAAAATGAGATTAAGAGATTTCTTATTATATATATTTTCTATGGAAAAAATTATTATGCTCTAGAATACATATAAATGTCATATTTTTATACTAAAAATTGTATACTTATGAAAAAAAAAATTCAGTAATAAAAGTTATAACGAAACTTAATAATTAATAATTCTATTAATTAACATTTTTTTGACCTTTAAAGATGATTAATTATATAAAGGAATTCTTTCAAAATATTTTTTTGATAAGTACTTTAAAAATATTTTTAATTATTAATTATCTACCTTTGAAAGAGGTTGGCTTCTCAAAAAGTTATTAATTATCATAGATTTATTGAGTTATTGAATATTAATTATTAGAAAGTTAACTCTCTCTATACCAACAAGCTCGTAAGTTGAGGGGACAAGTCCCCTTAAGGGGTAAAAAGTGTGCGTGTGTTTGTGTGATTTACCTTTCAAAAAAAAAAAAAAAGTCAACTATCTCTCTGTGTGTGTGTTAATTAATTAATTACTGGTCGAAATAATGGTTAACACTCTGCAGGTAGTTAATTTCATATAACCACTGCTTGTGTGTGTGATAAGTTGTAATACTGAGCTTTACTCAGTAGTTTTTGTTGTTATTATTATTTACTGCATTGGTGTTGATAGGTGGATATGTGTCAAATGGTGCCTCTGCCCAAGGCTCCCAATTTGATGGAGATTCTACAAACACGACAGTTAGTTCTCCAGCATTTCCATTTGGTCTTAATTATTAGTCAGCCCTACCCTTTTTCTTCTTTCTTTCTACTTTGGGCTAATCATGGAGTGGTTTATAGATTTTTGTTGGAGGGCTTGACCCTAGCATCACTGACGAAGATCTAAGGCAACCGTTCTCCCAGCATGGTGAGATAGTATCCGTAAAAATACCAGCTGGGAAAGGATGTGGGTTTGTACAATTTGCTAACAGGTAAGGCTTTTGCTGTAATCGTGCTTCATCAAATCATTCGATGTTATATCGGTTTTAGCCTGGTTACTTCTTTCAACACTATGTCATACATCTAATTTATCTTGACAGAAATAATGCCGAGGAAGCACTGCAGAAATTGAATGGTATGGTGATTGGCAAGCAAACGGTGCGGCTTTCTTGGGGACGGAATCCCGCAAATAAGCAGGCAATCACTCTCTCTCCCCCTTCCCTTCCCTTCCCTCCTCCCAACCTAATTACCTGTGTTATGGTAGGCTCATTTTGGAAAAATTCCTGAGATGAATGTCTTCTAAAGGTATCTTCAGAGTTTACTATTCAATTTTCATGGAGAGAACCGTTTAACTATTTATCATCAGTGGCATGGGTGTGTAATCTTATTTTCTTGGACATCATCGTTGAAGTGTTTCCTAAAAGAAGAATGCACTGTTTGCTTTAGAATGCCATTGGAATTGGAACCATTTTTGTGGCCCTAGTAGTTATTAAGCAATAAGTGAACTTTCTAGTTAAAAATTATTGTCTTTTATTATTTTTATCCCAAAAAAACCTAAGTATTGTGTATTCTGATTCTCATCAATTTGTATCTCGCATGATAACTGGCATTTGGCAGATGAGAGCTGATTTTAGCAACCAGTGGACTGGGGCATACTATGGAGGGCAGATTTACGACGGTTATGGATATGCTTTGCCACCAACTCATGACCCAGGCATGTACGGCACAGGCAGCTGCGGCATACGGGGCTTATCCTATGTATGGTACGCACCAGCAGCAAGTAAGCTGAATGTCTGCTCCAGAGAATATATTTAATCCTGAGTGATTAAGACACTCGGGGCTCAGAAGAAGCCTTTGTGCTTCTTTAATCTGTAATGTACTTGGTGGTGTAGAATTTTCATGATCCCCTCCGAATGTGGGGTGGAACTGAATTTTGACTACACGAGAGTTTTGTAGGGATTTAATTAAACATTTGTTGAGAAGTGCGGGATTTAAACGTGGAACTTCATAATTGGAATAAATGATCTTGCATAATGATGTGTGGTGACATGCTTCATATATCAGAATTGCTCTCTGGTTCCAAATGATAGGGATGGTCATAAGTTTTGGCAGAGGTCTTTGATTGCCCTGATTTTATATGGTGAATTTTGTATCTGACCAGCTAGGTTGTTCTTTGAGAAAGCTTCTAAACGTTAGAATTTGTTGTCAGCAACCTTTTATTTTGCTATCTTGTTTAACATTTTACATCTTTTTGAAACAGTTAAAGTGGCTGATTTACTTGTGAAAATACTGCAAAAACACTGCTGTCTTTTTTGATATTTTTGGCCGGTGAGGCTTCTATGAAGTAGCTACGCTCCTTGCTTAGTTGAACTGACTTTTTTGGTCATTGACATTCATTCAAGAACTTTACCAGAAAGGGGTTTCCGAGGCTTCAGCTTGTTAATGGAAAGCTATTCATGGAAACACATCTAAATTGGACATGAACTCCAAATCTTTAAGGTTATTTTGGAAGTTATTTAGGCAATTCAATGCTGGAAAATTCTTCAGGGCCCTTTCCTTGTAGTTACTGAAACAAGAAATGACATGGATGAAATCAAAAAGAAAACACTGTATCCATAAGATTGAGGTCTTATCCGACTGCAGCTTGATTTTTTCTTTCTCCATTGTTGTATCAAAAGAAAAAATAAAAGAGAGGGAAAACCCATGTTTATTTTTCATGAGGTTTTTGCTATAATCAACTTATGACAAAGGAATAATCAACTCATAAGTTGATTATAGCAACATCTCATAAGTTGCTATGATCAACTTATAATTAACTTATGAACCCCAACGGGGTGAATAAGTGATAGTTAGTCACAAGATAAATGGGAGTAATTCTCATTGGTTTTGGGTTCGATACTTTATAGGTTCAAAAACTTCTTTCGGGGCTATTCCAGAATCTTACACCAAATGTCCACTTTACTTGACGCGTATAGTGGGGGTATGCATTGCTCTACAAGACTAGTCGGTCAACCTAACTCGTTATGCAGCAGAAATTAGAAACCTACAATTATCAAAATAATAACAATAATAATAATCAACTTATGACAAAGGTTCTCCTCCCAAAAAAAAATAAACTTATGATGAAGGCTAGTTTGGTTATGCTTTTTTGTATGTATACAAGTCATATGTGTTAAATTACTAATTATTCTAAAAGTTTAAGTAGTTCAAGAATGAGCTAATAGTGTATATTAATCTCTTAACATTTCCTTTTACCCGCGATACTAAGCAAATGCAAAATAAATGCAAATGGAGATACTTGAATTCAGTAATGTATATCAATTGTCAATAATGTTAAATCACCTAATTGCAGTAAAAACTTGAGTTATAGAAAATGTGCCAATAATGTATATCAAACTCTCAGTAATATGTATTATCCATAGTAAGACAAAAACAAGTCCATGTACGATGGTGATTGTAATGCAAGTATTAATGTAAGATTAACGTAAGTCTCACATCAATATTCCGTTACAAGAGAGATCACATGTTGTACAATGATACTACTAATTTCTTGTTTTGGTAATGCACGATGTGGTGATTATTGTGATGTATTGATATAGGATTCATGCAAATCTCACATCAATACTACTATAATATCTATTATAGTAGAGATCGCACAATGTAAGGCTGTGTTACAGTTTCTTTAGGTTTCACAAATCAGTGTCACATGGATTTTAAAATTTTTTGTAAGACTAATCATTGTGATTGTTGGGCTCATTTGTTTTCTAATATAACAACAAAGAGAAAGAGAATCGAAGCACTTGTATTATTTGTACAAGTACTTGATCCTCTATTCGGTTTATTATTATTACTAACAAAAAAGAAGAAGAAAAGATTACTTTAATAAAACTGAATTAAACTAAAATGAAGTGGAAAGTATATAAAAAAGAACAATACTATATATTCCTAGTTTATATCTGTAATTATATTTCTAATTTAATATGGCATTGTAAATGTTGTCGAGCTTAACACAAATGTGATTTTCAAAATTAGCAGTCAGAAGGTGCAATTCCGGTAAATGCTGGCCGCTCTCGGCAAGTCTCAGCGCAACTCGTTACCAGAACGAATGGCTATATTTTCTCTCTTACCTCCCTCTAGCTCCACATCCTCCATCTTCGTCTTCTCCGCAACTTCAATGGCGAGTCGTCTTCTTTGGCTTTTTCAGAGTCGAAGCTCGTCTTCGCCTTCTCCTTTCAGTTTCTTCCTGTTCGAAGCCCAAGGTTATTGTGACCAGAGAACTAGGCAAAAATGACAAACTCATCAATGCCTTGCTAATCTCTCTTTCTGTATCCACATTTTATGTTTTGCGTTTCTTTTTGGAGTTTTCCGATTCTTTAATTTGGCAATTTTGCTGCATTCTTGATTTTTCACGCATTAGCTACTGTTTTGCATTTCTTTCCATGATTTTTTTTAAAGATCTTTCCATGAATGTTAACATTAGGAAGTCGTCTAGTTTCTCTCTCTACGTATATCTCGTGGAATTTTTTAGGTTGTCTGGTACATTTTCTTCGGCTATGAGTTGTCGAATTAAGTTGTTACCTAACGTGTTTGATCAAATGCGACTACGGAAACTTGTGTGCTTTAAACATTTGTTATGCTAATGTACCAAAAAATTATGAAGAATACTTAGTTCCAAACTAGGCAGCAGACACATCTTTCTACCTGGGTACGTGCCATATACCATGCATTGCATACTTAACACATTAAGGTTGTGAGTCTTGTGACTCGTATCTGGGTAGATGGAGATTCCTCATTTGGAGCCAAGTACTCTCCAAAAATTATCAGGGAGGACTTGTGAAAACTTATGTGCTTTAAATGTTTGTTTTCAATTTTTTTTTGCACAAGTTTTTAGGCTTTTTAATTGTGTAATTTTAAGAATCTTTGAGATGCACAAATGTTAGTTAGTATTAGATTTCTCAGTTTCTAGAATCTTACATTCTCAATCCGATCCCACGATTTGATCGTGAAGACCGTCCCATAGATCCATGGTATTTAACAACCTTGGTTTGGATATTGCTAAGTTCAGTTTTGGCAAATAGGGTGGATTCTTTTGAAGGGATTAAGGGGTGGTGGATTTTGTTGTCAGTCTCTTTTTGACTTGAGGATCTGGCCCTGATGTTTACCCCATGTGTTCACGGGCAAATCCTCCTTTCTTTCTCTGTTAATATAATTAAGAACAGTCAATTTCGGGGATGATGTAAAATTGAGTTCTTTGGGGTTGCAGATTACAGTAAATTTATTTTTGAATTGTTCTGGTCTCTTGAAAATGGTTCTTTGTTGAGAAGTTTAATGCAGTTTCGATGAACATAATTGACATGCTACATTGGAGACCTTGGTAATGGTAATGGTAATGGGAAGAATGCCATAGAACTTCTTCTTTTTTTTTTTTTTTAAATTGTTGTATATGTCGAAGCTGAGGTGAAGATTGTCAGGGTTTTCTTGGATTTATTTACTGAAATGGTGATCCTGTCTAATCTTGGAAAGATGATTTTGAAATAAGTATGTCTCCTTAGTTTTTAATTTAGGGTAATTGGGTGGGGAGGTTTCAAGTTTTCAAGATACAGACAAAATTTTCTTAGCAACATGCTAGTGAGTTCTTTGTGAGGTTTTGCCTGTTCTGGAGATATGGATTTTGAGAATCCATTGAAGTGTATAATATTCATTGAAGAAATCTCTTTGATTTTTTCACTCACTGGTGCCAATGACACTTATCCAATTGCATGCCATCTGGAACAATAGACTTTAGCTGCATGGATTTTTTTAATTTATATATATTTTTTCATATTTTATAGGACTTTATATGGGATTACATGAAGGGAGGTATTTAAGCTGCTGGATCAGGGTACAAATTTATTTTTGAAAAGCCAATTACTGAGTGGGATGATCATTCTGTCAAGAAGATGGGGGAAGTCTCCCTTGAAGGAAAGATGAGATCATGATCAGTGCTCGCTCTGGTTGGTAGCTCGGAACTATATGCCCTGCTCCCCTTACTGTGGTTAGTGTCACTCCTTTGTACTCAATTACATACCCTCCAACCTGCCATCATCATAATATTTATATATATCTTGAAAACCTGTAGCTTGATCTGTCCATGGGTGCAAATAACCATAACATATTACCTCATTGTTAGAATACCATGGCCTCCAAGCAGTCTTCACTGGAAGTTTCAAGGTGTTTACAGAGTACCTAGAAGAGGTTATAGGAACCCGCCCATCAATGTCACCACTGCAATTGAAAATAATGTTTCAGTTGCTGTCTGGTGCAGCTAGTAAATATATTGCTGGGATTGGGAGTTAAATCCAGCTAGGTAATATAGACTTAGGCATATCTCGAAGTCCTAATCTTCTAAACTAAACTATTTGTATTAAAAGATGTATGTTTAAGTAACAGCAGAAGGGAAAATGTGTATTTCCTGTTGAAAGTAATGGGGTTTGGCAGGTAACATAAGCTGAAAAAATTGAGATCTACCTATATATCCACACACTAATGCCACTTGCTATGAGCTGCTTGATTGTGGGTAGAATGGTTGCTGGGCTGTCTGTCCATCCAACGCCGCTGCACACAATTCAGATGAAACTCTAGTTAGTTTGGATGATATTCTTTTTTCTGATCTAAAACCACCTGAATTTTAACCTTTTGAGATGTGTGTTTATTTTCATGTGCGCCTATATAACATTCAAATTACTGCATACGTGTTCTATTCTTCAGGGTAGAAGTTAGAACTAGCCAATCAATATGTACGTTTAGGTGTGAATGTGTTAAATCCTTATTGTATCATTGTATAAATTCTATGTGAGCGAAGAAAAGCATACCTGCAAGATGACCATGTTGTATTTCTGGCATGAAAAGCTTTCTGCACCTCAGCTAAATTCAGGTAGGAGTCGACGTAATTGTCAGAGCAGGGATCAAAGTCATTGACCTAATTATATGGAGCATTGAGATTAATTTTGATCGAGTGAATGAAAGGTTATTGGCTCATATGGTGAGTCCTAATTACATGGTTAATGTCATTTGTTAGGTGGGACATTCTAGTTTTAATCCTGGCACTCAGTTTTAGCAGATAACAGCGGTGGAGAACAATTTGATAGAATTTTAAAATCGTGTATGAAATGTTGAATTGCAGTTAAATTATTCATCTTTTGTAATTTAGAGCCTATTTAGTTTTCTGTGAGCCCCATGCATGTTACTACTTTTAAGCCCTTTTTTTTTTTATTTGGGTTAACCTCTTAAGCTCTCTGATAGGACGAATGATGTTTTTTTTTTTTTCTTCTCTATGATTTTTGACGTCTCCCTCCTTTCTTATGAAATTGTTTTCCATTATATTATCTTTATTTCTTTGAGCAGATTCAAAAATTTCCATGAAAAATGAATGTCACTAGAGGAAAGACTTACAGAACCAGGGGGGGCAGGCTTTGGTGCTGCTGAATTGCAAAGTGGGGCATAGATATTGTAAATATCAAGTCCTCCAACCTCTACATCTCCCTGATCTTGATATTTATAGCATGTATCTGAAAAGTTTCCGGTAAGATAGTCACAGTACTTGTTAATTCCCGCATTGGTTTCATCAGAGTTCAAAGCATGTGTCCAGTAATAGTCATAAATCCCTTGTGCGCCGGTATTATCATCTATCCAAGCATTCCCAATCTGCACCATAAATTCAAATTATATTTTGAAGAGTCCAAACATCCAGTCTTTTGCAGAATTGTGGATAGGTGACTTGTATATGGTATTGAGCGAAGGATAATCATATGATAGAACTTACAGCGATGCCTTTGAGATTTATTTTTGTTTGATTTGTGTTCTTGTTCTTTGACAGTATGGTATAAGCAAGCTGAGGTACGTAATGACCGGCATAGCTCTCTCCGGTTATGAAGAAATCTCGAGTTTTGTATTGGGGGAACCTTTCAAGCCAGTTTACAAGAAAGGTATAAGAATCTTCAGCTGTGCTTTTGTCGCCGGTGTTTCCATAATCGGAGGATGTATTCGAATACGAAAAACCCACTCCGGCCGGGGATTCCAAGAATATTACATTTGCCACTGTAACATTTTTGAGGAATTTTAGCTCCTTGTAAGTATATCTGCATTATATTCAACAGAGGAGAGGATGTGAATTCAGCTCACCATTGTTCCAGGCATAGTCATTCCTGAAGAGTGTCTTTCCATCACTGTTGACTCTGAAGGGTCCCAATTCTTCCATGGCCCCGAAACCAAGTGATGAGCATCCGGGTCCTGTGGCACACCAATCAACAGAGAGATTATTTCAGTAAATATGAAATTTTCGTTTCGGCAAGTTTGCCTACATCTGAGGTAAGATTGCTCTATTGTAACTTAGGAGATTATGGGTTTAAGTCACGGAACAACCTTTGTTTGTGGGGGTAAGACTTTATACATTAATCCTTTCCTGGACTCCTGCAACGACAGAGTCAAGTTTGCTTGCACATGCATGCTACACTACTAAAACTAGTTCTAGGTACCCCAAAAGCAATTGTAGTAATGTGGTAAAATGTGAAACTTTTATTGTAGCAGACAGGGAAACAGGGTTTAAGGATTCAATTTTTATTATTGTCAATCGAAAACTTGATCACAGGAACAACACAGTTAAAATTGTTCCTGAGGGATTATTCCAATTTCCACCCATAAGTTCTATATACAGCTTTGAAATGAGTGTAACATAGTCCTGACTCCTGAGCACCTATAATACAAGACATTGAACGGTAACTATACAGTCAGCTTCACTCTTATAAATCCCATTAATAAGCAGCTATTCATGGTGGTGCTAGGGGAGGAGGAAAATATTAGGGGAGTTGATTTCTCACATCTATCTTTCTATGTTCTTAAGATTCTATTGAGCTAAGGATTGTCATAAATTAGGGGAAGAAACTCATCATTTAACCAAAACATAAGTCTTTGGGGTGGATGAGTTGAGAAAAGGCTTGATAATATCTCTACGGTCGCACTGGTTTAAGTTCCACTCCAAAGTCCACTTATTAAAAGAAAAGGTAAGTTGGAACATGAAGGGCTCACAAATAAGATGATTTTGGTAGTGCAGTTTTTCTTGATGGGTTCTTCAAAAAGTTCTACTAAGTAGAAATGGTTAGTTGAGTAGACGATGACATGCATTCACTATTTTTGTCACTCAATACCTAATTGAAACTGTTCATAACATATATTTTTTGAATATATACTTTCAATATGTGCTAATTTTTTTTTTTAATGAAAACGAGGGATATTACAATGAGTCACTCAATATAGTACACAACTTCAAACTTATGAATTACTTGGGTTCAAACACTAGCGATCAACAAAAATAATAAATGTTGGACCCAGTGTGGAGAATTCTTCTCCTGTCTCGTTAAAAATTCACTGTGGAACAAGTTTAAGAAAAGTTATATTCAACCCGTTAGGAGTTTTGGAGGGGTTTCAAGTAAATGCACCCACTCCATTCTAATTATATAAAATAAAATAATAAAAATATTTTGTACTACATAATTAATGTTTATAATGATATTTTTTAATCACCTATTAAAAGTTTAGACAAATTCGATGGAGTTATATGTTTGAAAAAAAATATTATTCTAATTCTTTATTAACATACATATATCTTATTTTAACACATATAACATTTTATTTGAATTGTATTAATTATAATTAATCTAATAAAATAAATAAAATAAAAATTTAAAAACAAATGGGATTCTTCCTAACTTATCATGAGATTTAAATAAGTTTGGAGATAAACATTTTTCCATGGAATGGGGTTAGGGAGAGAGGTTCTCCACTCCAAACCTGTCTTGTTGTGATCCCTAACAACATAACACAAATATGATACAGAGTTAATAGGTTTAGATTAAGCACATAGATTTACGTCATAAATAGGTTAAGAAACTCTTATACAATTTAATATTTAATAATTATAAAAATATATATTTTAATATATAATATATAAAAATTAATATATATATATAGTTTTATTTAATCGAATAGAATTATTAACAAATCTAATTTATTTAATTTATATCCAATACATTTAACTTAAAAAAATTATCAAAATTCTTCCCATCATATCATTCGGAAGTTGTTACCACAATAGATACA
This sequence comes from Nyssa sinensis, assembly GCA_008638375.1. Classification (NCBI taxonomy): domain Eukaryota; kingdom Viridiplantae; phylum Streptophyta; class Magnoliopsida; order Cornales; family Nyssaceae; genus Nyssa; species Nyssa sinensis. Next base: position 5,764,226 of record CM018038.1, on the reverse strand, counting down.
ACAAAATGTTAACGGGCCCCACACACAGCATTTTCGTTGTCAAGCAAAATGCCGAGTTTGGTGGGGGTCGGGAGAAGAACAGTCTGGACCGGAGCCCAACTATGCAAAGTAAATGCTGCCAATCATATGTTTGATGTAAGGCCGGTTGGATCAGCCCACCCACTTCAGTGGTGGGTCCAACTGTTGACCGACTGCAAATTGACGTCCATTCCCATAAGTGGGCTCAAGAATATCCCCTCCGCTGGTTGTCAAGTTGTCAACTAAATCCAAAAGCACTATTAAAGACATATTGGAATGTCATTCTAGTTACTATTTGATGAGTTGTGACAATGTATTATAAAATTAAATTTTTTTTTTTTTTTGAGACTTGAGTTAAATAACTCTCTTATAAATATGAAATAATATTTAAATTTGTAAGAAATAATCATATCATATAAGATAATAATATAAAATGTCTGTCTTATTAAATAATTATTTTGTATTTTACGAGTGACATGAAAAAAATTCTCGATGTTTACTCACTACTTGCATATTGGAGAACATGGTCCACCCCACTTTCACATATCTAATTGTTGTAGGTTGAATTTTGAGATTCCTTTGGGCCTAGCTCGTGGGTGTAGGGTTGTCAATAGAATGAATTTTGATTTGAATTCGATTTATTTATTCATGTATGGTACGAAAAATTTGAACCAATAATCTGGTTCAATAATTTCTTTAGTTAAATGAATTAGATATGATATTAAGTAAATTCGATTCGTTAACGATCAGATTAAATATAATAGATATATTAATTTTATATATTATTAATTAAGATATATAGTTATATTTTTTTATAATATGTTAAATAGTAAATTATATAAGAATTTATTAAATTAAATTATCTTGAATTTATATATTTTAAATTTTACATATTATAATATAATATTTTATATACATAATATATATTAGTATTATTATAAGATCGGATAGTATCAGATCAAATTCGATACGATCTGATAGTTAACAAATTCGGATATGGATTAAAAATTTATAGATTCGTCGAAAAATCTGATCCAATCCGATCCGATCTGATTTGATAATTTTTTAACAAATAGGATTTGGATCACACTTGATCCAATCCGAATCCGATCCGTTTACACAGGCCTGCGCGAGTGTTAGTGTTAGTGTTATTGGTGAAACTCCGAAGATTTTGTAGAGAAGCTATTTCACGAGTCTGTAACACGTTTTTGATGGCTCTATAATTTTGACATTACGATGGTTCCACATAGGTAATGAATTCATGAAATAATTTCTTAATTTATTGGTGTTGTGCATATTAGACTTAAGTATGTGTGCTATGATCAATTAAAAATATAAATTATAATACACATAACATGATATGATTAAAAAGGTACTATTTGTGACATGTTACTTGAGTTTATTCCTTTGATAATTTTTCAAATAACTAGATCAGCAATGTTGTCACTTTTTCTTTCAAATTTAGCATTTTCACCATTTTCAAGAACTTGTTTCAGCATATCATAAGAAATTTGAGCATCTACTTCCAATACAGTCTCAGGAAGTATCCTTGTAGCAATAGGTTTTTTTTTTTATAAAAAAAGGACAAACTGAAAGGAGGAGAAAGAGTGATGGTGGAGTTTAACACATGGAAGAGGGGTGGATTTTGAGGTGAGTTGCAGAAACAATTCAAAACAATTAATCCTAAAGTATCTGCAAAAGGGAAACAATTCCAAACTCAACTAATATAAAAAGTATCTGCCAGCTATATTATACCATCTAATGCCAAAAATTCCCTTGATGTCCTCTCAGAGTTTTTGATTATGCAAGGACTAGCCGGACTTGGTTTTACTCCACTTATTTTCATTACTATCTCCTTAACATGTTAATGCAAAGGTGATAATCTCTCTCTCTCTCTCTCTCTCTCTCTCTCTCTCTCTCTCTCTCTCTCTCTATATATATATATATATATCATGCATATATTATCAGACGACGTTACATATATTACCTCCATTGAGCCATAGGACTAGAGGTTTACTGGAAGAATTGTGAGGTGACTCCACAAAGTAATAGAAAAGAGCTTTTCCTGCCTTTGGATCCACAGTTACATAGCCTCCATACTGATCGAAGTCCACTCCTGGCTGCCCCGGCAAAGCATCAATCTTGTCAGCTTCCATCAACCCATCTTGAGTTCCGACATACACCGGAGAAAAACTTCTGTCTAGGCTACCCAATTCAGCCCACGACTCTGCACGAGGACCATTTTCTGATTTTCTAGACTTGATCAACTTGTAAAGTTTGTCAACCTGGTTGGCAGTACATGCAGTAGGGAAAGATAGCTGGTGGCAAGAGAGCAGCACCAGCAGCAGCCAAGAGAGTGGTGACACCTTCTCCCTCATTTTGGAATAAGCTTCTATTCTCTATGAATGTGAATGTCTATAGTATGTGTCATATATATAGATAGATAGATATAAGTGATAACTTTATTTATAGTTGAATACTGAGTCATTGCATAGGTAAGATACAGCTTGTAGTGATAGTCTAGAAATCCATCGTGGCCGGCTGCTGTTAGTCCATCATTGTCCAAAGGGAGAATCTTGATCAGAATTTCACAGGGTTGTTTGAACATCATTGGCAAAAAGATTCTCATTCTTTTTTTAAATTGTCGGAGTTATATATATATATATATGTATATATTTATTTATTTATTTCTCTCTTGTTTTATACTGGTGATTATTTTGGTATTAGGATGTCCTGCATGTCTCATTCTTTGACCCATGTTTGTGCCTCCAACATGTTAGAGGACATTGCATAACTGGCAATTCTCAAACATATATTTGACAATAAACATAGATTAAGACTTTCTTGGTTTTTTCCTAGAAAAGTTTAGTAAATTGGAATATAAAGCCTAGACGATGATATACCTGTCACATATTGGTAGGGTGAGAACTCTTTTAATGAACTTATCAAATAGCACAAGCCTTACTGACAATAATTTGGCTTCAGTATTGGGACCAAATCACCTAGTTCTTTTAAGTTATGACTCGTCAGCAAGCTTAAGGCTATGTAAGTCCAACTCAAAACAATTTGAAACTTGAAGCCATAATTTTAAATGAGATTTTTTTTTTTTAATTTTTCTTTTCCCATTTTTGAGAAACAAGAAAGAATAGATTTTTAATAAAAATGTGATTTAAAACAATGTTAGAACAGTTTAAACTATAAGAGATCTGAGTAATTTCATTATAATAATAAATATATATGTTTTCAATGATTTGTTTTTTATATATATATATATATATATGTAAAATTGTAATACTTTTTTAATAGAAAAGATGTAAGTGCTAAATAAAACTTTAATAATAGAGTTCTTAAATAATAAAAAATATTGCAGAAATGAAATTTGTAAAAATATAAATTTGGTAGTACAAAATCATTATTCACGTTTTTTTTTTATTTATGTAAACATATAGTATTAGAATTGCACATTTTTTCCTAGAGCATTTATGGAATTTTTTTTTAATGTAGCATTAGGTTTTTATTAGTTTTAAACTTCTATTTGGAATTATATTATAAGTACAAAACTTGGAGCATTCTTTCTTTATTTAAAATTTTATTGGGTTTAAACTTGTAGTTTGGATTAATCTATAAAGAGATTAAATTTGAAATTTCTTTTTATAAGTAAAGCATAAATTAATTACTTTGTTAACTTAATACTAGAATTATTCCTAAACACATACATACTGAGCCGTTACTTTGTTGACTTAATATTAAAATCGATCCTAAATTATTATATTTTTTTGGCCAAACATAAGAAGTATTCAAACAATTAGAATCCAACTAATCATATGTTTTAGCATGCAGGTCTTTGTTCTTCGTATGTGAATTATTGTTATCACTGTATATTTTGTGTCACGACTCACTATTATAATTGTGCATGATGAACCAAGACCAGCCCAACACTCACCCCACCCAGGAGCAAAGTTGAGATGCACCAAGTTGAGACATGTCAATTCTGTTTAGGGGCCGTTTGGCGGAGTGACCAATGCCCAGAATCGTGGCATGGGCCACTCGTTTCCTCCGCTTCTCTTTGCTCGCTCTCAAATTACGGGATGGACCATAATATCTCCTCTTTCCGGTCCCGCGAAACATGCACTTTGTACTGTTTCAAAGAGCCAAAATCTGGTCATCAATGTCACTTGCTTGATATCAGATTAAAAAATGTGAAAGGCTGGAAACAGACTGATTGATCTGTTTTCATATCCAATCACCGAAGAAGATCTGCTGTCATCCCATTTTGATTCTTCCTTTGTTCCATATTTTCTAGTGTTTCAAAATTCAACAATCTTTGTCACTGAGATCAATATTTTCAACACCAGGAATGGGTAGGCGGTTGAACTGTTGAAATAGTGTTCTGGAGATTATTTTTTAAATATTTTTTTTTTTGTAATGGCTACAGGAAATGGGGATCATCTGGAATCTCTCTAGTGCACTGAAAAGTTTAGTGCATCTCCCATCTCACATAGTCACATGAAATGAGGGCCACAGTGGAACCCATATCTGTGGATCCACTCTCATGTGAAACGTCATAAAGTATTTTTACTTAATTCTTCTAAAATCCATTGACTTTGTTTGATGCCCCGCAATAATTTCTTTTTTTATTCTGGTTTGTTTTGTGTTATATTGATATTTTGTTTTACTTCAAAAAAACAAGGGATTTCAATAAAAATAGAGCTCATTCCACTCCATCCTCTCACTTGCTTTTACTGCTTTTCAAGAACAAACATTTGGTGAGCAATGCTGCCTTTGACAATTCTTTTGTTCTTCCCCTAAAGCAACTGGCTAATGCAGAAAGAATCTTGGACAGTTTCTAGTTCATGTTTGATTAAGAAAATATGGGATCAGGTTGTGGTTCAACAAAGATGATCTTAGCCTCAACAAAAATCAAAACCAAGGTTTTTCCCCCCCAGAGGTAATACACATAAACCCATGTCCCAACCGAGACTTAGACTCTGAATGTCTTTCTTTTGGTGGTGGCAGGAGATACCACTCAAGCTAACAGCTAGTGGTGAATATAGCAGTTGCAAGGTTAGGAATTTTAATGACTCACCTAATTCAGAAATATTCATTTCGACTAAAGTTCTTTCATTGCTCTTCACTCTAAATGATTGGGTAGAAAGTCCTGTACCCCTGCGGGCCTTGGGATTCTTGCATTCCAATTGGTATATAGTAGAAAGTGTAGCCCTGTGGGTCTATGGTCTTGACTCTAAACCATTGTGACAATATGTGACTCAAGAATTACTTGAATGGGAGTTATTTGACAGAGATATCTGTACTAGATTGAAAAAGAAGCATAGGAATTCATTCTACAAGTATCCAATTATTCATATTTCCATATATACAGCAGGGATTTTATGCGCATGATTTAGTGTATCAATTTTAAACTATTCAAATAGCTTTCAATAGTCGACATTATTATCCTAAGCCAACACCTCAGGATTTATTATACGAAGAAGATTTTCTTCATTCTCAAAAATCTTTTCATGGAAAAACCATTTATGAATGGAACATAGATGGTAGATCTGAATATCAAATCTTTGAAGTTATACATCAAATCATGATGTATAGCACTGTATGCAAACAATATGGCAATAGTGATCAAAATATTGCTAAATTTATCACCACTGGCTTTACTGGCATCCTTAAAGGATGGTGGGATAACATTCTCACAGAAAGCCAAAGGCAAGAAGTTATGTTTGCCAAGAAAATTGTTAAAAATGAACAAACACAGCAGCCCGAACAACAGGAAGATGCTGTATATACTCTTGTGCAATCCATAATCTTACACTTTGTAGGACCATGGGATAGCCAACGAGAAAGAAGTAGGGAACTTCTTCAAAATCTTCGTTGTCCATCGTTAACCCATTTCCGATGGTACAAAGATGTCTTTCTGGCCAAGGTCGTCCAAAGATTCGATGGTAACAGTGACCATTGGAAATCTAAATTCATTGATGGCCTTCCAAAATTATTTGCGGAAAAAGTTCGCAAAACTCTCCGAGATGCTAATGGTGGTGTCTCTATCCCATATCACAATTATACTTATGGACAATTAATTGCTATTATTGTTCAAGAAGGATTAGCTTATTGCAATGATTTAAAAATGCACTATGCTAATAAAAGGATAACTTCCAAAAAAGAAATAGGTGAATTCTGTGATCAATTTGCTTATCACACGGATATAAAATTCCCTAAGTCTAATAGACATCCAAAATCTTCTAAAAAATCTCATAAACATTATAGGAGACATAAAACCTCCAAAACAATGGAAGAATCTCCTTCCTCTTCCAAATCTTCACGAAAAAAGAAAAGAAAATCCTCTAAAAAAGAGAATAAATGTTGAAAATGTGGCAGAATTGGCCACTATGCAAATAAATGTAAAACAAAGAAGAAAATAGAAAATCTTCAAATTGATGATCAAATCAAAGATCAACTTTTTAAAATATTTTTAAAATCCAAATATTCAGACACTGAATCATCCAGTGATTCTAATAATTCTTCATCACAATCTGAAATAGATGTAATAGAAACATCCGATTCTGAATCTGAACAGAACCAACCCCAATCTTGTTCTTGTTCTACAATTCAATCCAATCAAAATAATTATTGGAAAGCAATTGTGGAAATGAATGGATTAAGTATTAATACTTTAACCAACCATCAACAATCTTTGATAGATTTATCGGATCAAATCCAAGATCCTGAATTAAAGAAAAAATTAATTGAAGCATGTATTACATCTTCCTCTGCTTCTTCGTCAGAAAATTTAGATCCTTTAATTCCTATTGAAGGATATAATTTGAGAGAAGTCTTTAAAAGACTTGAGACTTCTCCTACTATTAGAACATCTTCCATCTCTGATTTAAGAATGGAAGTCAACAATCTTAAAACTGAAATAGCTCAGTTAAAAAATCTTCAAAACCATACAAATAGTGAAGTAATAAAACTTCACCAAAAAATTTCAGTATTAGAAAAAACTAAACCTTCTATAGTTCAGGAATCTCCTCTTCCAGGACCTGAATATCTACATAATCTTAATAAAATAACATTTCAAAAATGGTATGTAATGATTACATTGGTTATAAACCAAGAATATACCATTTCAAATGCTATTGCACTAATTGATAGTGGAGCTGATATGAATTGTATTCAAGAAGGATTGGTTCCTACCCAATACTTTGAGAAAACAACTCAATCACTCTTCAGTGCAAATGGATCAAAAATGATTATCAAATATAAATGTGATAATGTTTATATTTGTAAAGAATGTGTATTTATTTCATCAGCCTTCTTATTAATTAGAAATTTATCTCAACAAATTATCTTAGGAACTCCTTTCCTATCGGCAATAATGCCAATTCTCAAAATTGACTCAACAGGAATTTATGCCACTCCCCAAGGACATCCTGTTACCTTTCAATTTATAATGAAACCACAAATTAAAACAATTCATGATCTTGAAGAAAATATCAATCTCAAAGTAACTCAAATCAATTTTCTTCAACAAGAAATCAAGATACTTTCCTTAGCAGAACAGTTGCAATCTTTTCAAATCCAGAATAAGATACACCAACTTCACCACCAATTTGTTACTGAAATATGCAGTGACATCCCAAATGCTTTCTGGGAAAGAAAACAACATATGGTTTCCTTACCCTATGAAGCTAATTTTCAGGAAAAATATATTCCTACTAAGGCTAGACCTAGTCAAATGAAAAAAGACTATTTAGAATTATGTAAAAAAGAAATTCAAGAATTATTGGACAAGAAGCTAATTAGAAAAAGCTCTTCTCCTTGGAGCTGCACAGCTTTTTATGTTAATAAGAATGCTGAAAAGGAAAGAGGTAAACCCAGGTTAGTAATAAACTACAAACCTCTTAATGATTGTTTACAATGGATTCGATACCCAATTCCTAATAAAAAGGATTTATTAGATAGATTACACTCTGCCATAATCTTTTCCAAATTTGATCTTAAATCAGGATATTGGCAAATCCAAATCAAAGAAGAAGACAGATATAAAACTGCCTTCACAGTCCCATTTGGTCACTACGAATGGAATGTAATGCCTTTTGGTCTAAAGAATGCTCCTTCAGAATTCCAAAATATCATGAATGAAATATTCATTCCCTATTCTAATTTTTCCATTGTTTATATAAATGATATACTCATTTTTTCCTCTTCAATAGACCAACATTTTAAACATCTCAATATTTTTAAAGATGTTATAAAAAGAAATGGTTTAGTAATTTCTGCTCCTAAAATGAAATTATTCCAAACCACTGTCAGGTTCTTAGGACATAATATCCATCAAGGGAAAATAGTCCCTATTGATAGAAGTATTGAATTTGCTTCTAAATTTCCTGATGAAATTATAGATAAGACCCAATTACAGAGGTTTTTGGGTAGTCTTAATTATATTGCTGATTACTATCCTCATTAAGCCCAGGATGCAGCTATTTTATATTCCAGATTAAGGAAAAATCCTAGTCCTTGGACCGCAGCTCATACTCAAGCTGTTCGGAAAATCAAATTAAAAGCTAAACAATTACCCTGTTTAGCTTTAGCCAATCCTCAGTGGTCTAAAATTGTTGAAACAGATGCTTCTAATATTGGTTATGGAGGCATCTTAAAGCAATCCAATCCTCATACAGGAAAAGACGAATTAATTAGATTTACTTCAGGCGTTTGGAAAAATGCCCAGGCCAATTATTCTACAATAAAGAAAGAAATTCTTTCTATTGTCAAATGTATTTTAAAATTTCAAGATGATTTACTCAATCAACACTTCTTATTACGCATTGATTGTAGTGCTGCTAAGCACGTCCTTAAAAAGGATGTGAAAAATTTATCCTCCCGCCAAATTTTTGCGGGGTGGCAGGCGGAATTATCTGCTTTTGATTTTACTATTGAATATATTCGAGGGGAAAATAATTCTCTTCCTGACTTTTTAACCCGTGAATTTTTGCAGGGTAATGAGCCGGCCATCTAATAGAGGCCGAGGCCGTGGCAAGGCACCACTTGGCAGGGGAATAACCTCTGACCCAGCCGAATGGCCATCTGTCCAAAATCTACAGGACCTAATAAAAGGTTCATCTTCTGGATCATCATCTGCATCTAATAAAGATGCTCCCAAGTCTAATAAAGACGCCCTTCAATCAGAGGGTCCTCCTTTCATTGAAAATCAGGTAATAGAACCTGTAATTACCCTCGAATCAGAAGACCAACAATGGAAACAGGATCCCTGGTATCTCAAAGATCGCTATCTGGGAAATCAAGGTTATCCTGCTCTGGATAGCAAATATCGCTATATACAAGAAGCCATTCTTAAAGACACTGGCTCTGTGGAAATACACCACTATTATCTGGAAAATAATAAAAAGCCAGATACTCCAATTGCTTATAGCAAATGTCATATTATGAAAATTATCAGACCAAATGAATGGGGTTTGGATCCCAATAGATCAAGGCAATTATCCTTGAGAAGCAATACTCATAATTTTAATTATTGGGATTACCAGCATGCTTGGAATGAAACCTTTTATTATCAGAATCCTAAGCACAAGCATACCTGGTTTTTCCACTTCAATAAAAAAATAATTGAGCAACTTTTGCCCAATTGGATATTTCAATGGTGGGACACATTTGGTCCTTCTCTGGATATATTGCCAGAAGCAATTAAGGTAAAATATTTACCATGGTTACAATTTCATCCTAAATCAAAGGATATCCAGAAATATGCTGGACAATCTTCATTCTATTATTTTGCAGAGTTCAGTATTCCTTGGATCTGGCGTTGGAATATTGAATATGTTATTAATAGTTTGCAAATCCCAATTTTAGCCAGAACATTTCACACCCGATGGTGGCAAGCCTATCCAGTCGATGATAAGGCTAAAGAAATTCAATCTTGCATTGAGGATTATGCCAAAGCCTCAAAAAAGCTAGCAATCACGCCAGCCCCAGCACCTAATCCATTTGATGCCTTAAAGGCCACAATCAGACAGCAATATCCCATGCTTAATGAGAAAGAATTAATGATCAAATGTATGGAAACCATGAAGGAACAATTTTTCTCTACTTTCACCTCCACCGACAGTCCAGATAATATGTCCATCACATCTGACACTAGTGGAGACCATCAGAATCAATTCACATGTCTTGCAGGAGAATCACAAGACCCAGCAGACGACGAGCCTACTTTTGGCGATATTTGGGATGCTATGATCCAGTTGGCATCCACATCCAATAAAGCAGAACCGTCCAAAGCAAATAAAGGCAAGGAACAGGTCTAATAATTCAGTCCACTAATGGCGCTCACTATTCAAGATAAGGAGGAATAAAGTTACTCCATCAAGGACAATAATGCACAATTATGTCATCTCTTATGTCAGAGGTTCTTTACTGGAATATCCGGTTGCCTGTAATAGTATAGGCTTTTGTCTATAAAAGGGAGGTCCTCACCCTTGTTGAGGCACACTTCTAGTTTCTGCCCTCTCCTCTTACCTCCTTTGTATCCGTACTCTCTCTCTCTTGTATATTGTTTGAAAGTAATTTAAGGTATATTTCTTCAGTTTTTAAGTTCTTCTATTATTATTGCCTTCTACACCACCGCCGCGCAATTTGGTATCAGAGCCAATATGGCTGAGTAAATTACTGTGAATGTGATTGTATGTCGACTATGTGTATTTTCTTATACTCATAATATATACTGTTATTATGAATCTCAGATCTTATGTTAGAAACGTATGCTCTGTGGTTGCCCTCTATGGGATCCTCCACATCAGAAACTTCTAACCATAATCATCTGGTTATAATTCTTTAATGGGACGTCATAAAGTCGCGTATGGCTTGAGTTCCCCATTCGCCCGGGATATGAGGCAGTCTATGGGATGTTGTCGCCATGTAAATCGTTGACAGACGTGTTAAAGAATTATACCTGGAGAAGTTATGCAAAGAGATACTAGCATAACATACTGAGAATCATAATATCTTATATATTATAAGTCTAAGAAGATCACATACTCAACATATAATTACATTCCAGTTTTATCTATTCTAATGCTTAAACGTTTCCTAAATAAGGAAGAATGTATTAAAAATAGTGAACTAATAGAGTTCAGCAATATCCAAGATCAATTAAATCGATGAACTATACCTCAGGTTAAACCTGAAACCATATACCGTATAGGTATGTTTAATTTCTCAAGTAGCATGGCAATCAAAACCATGGAACAGACAATTAGTCTGGACAGTCATGAAGAGTGTCTTAATTTATTAGATCCCCAAGATCTAGTTAGACATATACCCAAGTACAAATTTGTACACATAGGGTTAGTTCAAATAGCTTTCAAACCCTTAACCTTATTAGGTATGAATGCATGCTTACAAGCAACCTTGCGTGATGCAAGATGTTTAGATTGGAAACCTTCTTTAATGGGAGCCATAGAAACCAGTCTATGTCAAGGTCCAGTCTACTTTAATGTTTATCCCAATTTAACATTATCTTTTTCTGATCCGCATATAGGTGAAGCTATAAATCTTAGGATTCAGACCCAAGGCTATAATTTTCTTCCTGGATCTGAAACTATAGCAGTCATTTATAGAATCTATTATAAGGTCATGAATACTTTGGCCCCCAAAATTCAAAACAAGAGTACGAATGGTAAAACTCTTTTAATAGAATCAAATCTATTAACCTCAAATATCGCCCAACCTAGAATGATAGATTGGGAAGAAATAAAATTTCCAGAATCATGGACAATCTCTAATGCTGTTCCTCCTAAACCAGTTGTCCATCAAACAATAGACCATATTATGCAAACATCAGATGGAGATGTTGCAATTAGCTTCCTTAGACAACCTAGAGCAATTCTCCCTAGGTTATCCAGAAGCTCATCTTCCAATTTCTTGCCAAGAGTGTCAATTCCTTCAACCTCTCGACATTCTTGTTCCTCTTCTAGATCATTCATTTCTTCTCCTAAATTACAGGATAAAGAAGAAGAAAAATACAATGATAATGATTTAGAATCTATTCCTCCTGAGTCTTTACACTTAGAAGGATTAACAATTTCTCCCAATCAAATTCCTCATGGAATCTATCAACAAAATCCTCAACAGCCAAGGAGAATGTCTCCAACGGCTAGTGAAATGAATTTTACAATTTCTTAATGGATTCTAGTGAATTCATTGTAGATAGAAAAGCAATAAATGCTGAATTCCAACAAGAGAAATATGCTCTCTTTAGGAAATGGTATTTCCAAAAATTTAATTCAGAAGAATTACAAAAATTTAAAGAACAATTTTATAATCATATTTATACAACTAAATTTGTTATACCTTTTGTAAGATGGTTTTATATGATTCATTATCCAGAAATGGATCAAGATATCAAAATAATGGTTTTGAATGATCATTTCAAAACATGGCAAACTAATGATGGGCAAATTATTCGATCTGTCCATCCCCTTCCGGAATCTTTAAGATTAGAACAAGCTAGTTCTAGTTCTTCTAGTACTGCACTAGAAACTAATGCTTATGTGAATGTTAGCAAAGAAGGGAACTCCTCTTTGTATAATGTTTACAAGCAAAATAATTATACTAATCTGCATCTTCAAACTATTGGCCAACAATTGACCAGAGTAGAAGATACGATTTCTCAATTAGGGGAATCTTTGACCAATACTACTCCAAAGATTCCAAAAGAAACAGTTCAAGAGGCTAATATTAAACCTCCAATTCCAATAACAGGATTTAAATTATCCAATAAAAATAATGAAGAATTTATTAATGAATTATTAAAAAGATTAAGAGATTTAAATCTTAATACTTTAAGTAAATCAGAAAAATCTTCAGATACAACTCCTGATTCTGATTCTGAAAATCATTCAGAAAAATATACTATATCTGAAATTATTAAAACCCAAGCTTCTTTACAATCTATACAAAATGATAACCTTAATAAGATAGGTTATACTAAAAAATCAATGAAAACAGCCGACATCAATAGTCGACATTATTATCCTAGGCCAACACCTCAGGATTTATTATACGAAGAAGATTTTCTTCATTCTCAAAAATCTTTTCATGGAAAAACCATTTATGAATGGAACATAGATGGTAGATCTGAATATCAAATCTTTGAAGTTATACATCAAATCATGATGTATAGCACTGTATGCAAACAATATGGCAATAGTGATCAAAATATTGCTAAATTTATCACCACTGACTTTACTGGCATCCTTAAAGGATGGTGGGATAACATCCCCATCTACAGGGGGATGGCATGCCAGTCCAGAACTCAGCTAGCTTGAATCTTAATATAATGTAGCTTTGATGCTGAGACAGCCTTAAAGAGATTAACAAGTACTGTAATTTTTATTAAAGAACACAGGACACTTGGATTTTTAAGGGAAAAAAATTAACTATTGAGAGTAAAATTAACTTGTGGTAGTTGTCATCTGACTCATCTCTGTCCTTGAAATCCACTGCTTGTGTTTTTACTCTTAACTTGGAGGAAGGGTTCCATTTATGAATGAAGAGAAGAGCACAAGGGCCCGAGCCGGCTGATAACTAGGAACAAAATGTCCAGATCCTCTTACTGTCACAAAAGTCAGGTTTTGGTATCCAACAGCATACCCACCAACCTGCATAAATAGGCAACACCATATATGGTTAGCTCAATGGTGGAACTCGAAGCAATGATATGTATTAGAACACCTAAAAGCTTAAGTATATCAAGCACTAACACTCTTCGTCATGTGCAATCCCATTTTGCACCATTTTTGTACGTAGAGAGTTGACATATGGTAGAATGCGAGAGCAGGTGAGTGAGTGTGTGCAAACTTGCACTAAGGGGATGTTAAAATCTGATACCATATAAGAACACCAGTCACTTTAAAAACTTAAGTTATTAAAGATTAAACACACAAAGTACTTTAAGCGCTAACAATATGGATTATTACTAGTTCTTACCTCTCCAAGGATGTACCAAGGGTACCAGGGAACTCTTACTGATGTCCCCAGTTTGTTGATAGAATACCTACTAGATGTTACTGGTATTACACTATCTGTATCGCCACTGCAAAAAAAGAAAACAAAACAAAAAATGTCCACTTAGGAATATTGGTTAAAAATTTACAACTTGCATGACAGATAAGAATAAGTTCAATCTTCTTTCTACCTTAGAATTTTCTCGAATATGTTTCTGTTATTACATTAAGGTCTTTAATATCTAGAATGTATATATATATAGCTGTCACACTCTTTGTATAATCCATTCATATATATGTAGGTTCAAATAGTTACTAGTTATGCTCCAAAAAAATATAGTTGGCCTTTCATCAGAGGATTAGTTTCTTTAGCCCCTGTCTGTTTAATGGATAGCTATGAATCACGGATACTCTATTTTGATTCACGTATTCATGTCGAATACATGTCAAACACTAACACTCCCGAATACTTTCCGGACACATGTTCGAACATTTGAATCATGGATATTGATGATTAAATGAAGAAGTTCTTTATTTTTTATTTTAATATCTTAATAATATTTTTAAAAATTTGTGTGTTTTTATGTCAATTTTAATTGAAATAACATTAGATTTTTATTATATGGTCATATAAAAATATAAAAAAATTATATATATTTAACGCGTCTCTAATGTGTTCGTGTCCTATTTTTTTAAAAAAATAACGTGTCTGCGTATTTGTTTCGTGTCGTATCTGTATCCCGTGTCCGTATTCGTGCTTCTTAGGTGGATAGGATTAGGGTGAATTAGTTCTATCCTTTCACTAATAATCCCAAACTCTCCTCTCACTACACAATCCCACTGCATGCAATAGAATTAAAACCTCTAATCGGATTATTATAGTGAAGAGTCTATTTATGTAAACAAACACAGATTAAACTATCGGATATGATTATGTTATCTAATCCGACTCCTTAAGTTAGCAAATAAACATAGGCGATTTCTTACCTGTATATCCAAACTCGCATACCACTGTCCATTAATTCACGAATGATTGGCAACACTGTCAATGGTCTATCTTTCCAAATCTGATTTATATAGCCACTGCTTTCAAACATATCCAAGAATCCAAAAGAGAAAAAATGAAGTCAATAAAATGTAGAGAAGTAAGAGAATTTAATCATATTGGAATTGTGACAATCAGTAGAGAGGTTAGTGCCTGCAGATATCCCAGGGATAATGAATAACATTTGCATGAAGAGCTTTCTGAACAAGAGGAATGTTTAAGTAGGAATAAATATAGTTCTCTGAGCAGGGATCAAATGCTGAGATCTGTACATATAAAATATTCAATAAGTGGAGATCAAGCATTGGAACAATATAGAATTGGTGAAGTTAAATGGCTTCTCATTTAAGTACTGGTTCAAACAACAACTCTGTACTCACAGAGTTGGAGTCCGAGGAAGAACTGCATAAAGGGGCATAGATGTCATAGGGGTTGATATTGCCAGTTGCCTTATCTACTTGCTCCAAATATGCACTGCAAATTCTGGACACAGCAACTGGAGAAGAAACATTGCAGTTGGATACAAGTCCCATGTATATTTCATCCGAAATGAGGGCATGTGTCCAATAATAATCTGCTGATCCTTTCATATATGTTTCAAAGTCTATATATGCATTACCAATCTGATACATCATGACTACGATGTTAATGTTTGAAGGATATATATCCCATGCAAGCACATCGTCACTGCAAAAGATGTCATGTAATACTGTTTTTTTTTTTTTTATAGATTTTTTCACTCCTAGACACAAACAAATGTCTCACTCATTTTTATTATGGTGATCAATCCAACTATTTTGTGTATAAGAATAAGAAAATCCATTAAATTTATTGAGAAGATTTGTTATATTATAGTGATCAATCCAACTGTTTCATCAATAATATTTCTTGCTTTTGTTGATAAAAAAAAAAAAGATGTTATGTTCAAAGTGATGTTTGGTATTCCAAAGTGTTAGGTGAATGAAATTAACGATGTTTCTAGAATTATCTATTAATATGTATAAATCGTGTATGTATTGTTCTAGAGAAAAGTAAAAATACAAGAGGAGAAGTAAATCCGATAAAATATAGTCTTCTTATCTCTTATCAATTTTGTTTTAAGGCTGAAACTATGGTCCACTTAAGCCTAAAAAAGGACCAACATATTATATTAGCATCACTCTATATACATGACTAACTCAACAAAACTTTAGAGTACGTTACATGAATATTATTTCGTCATTCGATTACTAGTTCTATATGCAATGTTCTTTTATTTATATATATTTATGTTTTAATAAGTTATGATTTGGCAAAAAGAAATATAAATACATACTATAATCATATAAAACCCAATTCTTGAAACTTACTGCAATTCCTCTTAGATTGATGACAGTTTGGTTTGTGAACTTCTTGTTACGAAGAATTATTTGAGCAAGCTGGGGCACGTAATGGCCGGCATAGCTCTCTCCTGTAATAAAGAAATCTCTAGTCTTGTATTCAGGAAACCTCTCTAACCAGTTAACCAGAAAGGTATATGAATCATGGGCAGTCCTGTTATCCCCACTCAGCTCATAATCTGAAGTCCTGTTTGAGTATGAAAATCCAACACCAGCAGGAGATTCAAGGAAGATTATGTTGGCCTCTGGAAGAAATTCAAAACTCAACTTCATGATATTGTCATAATATTGGGTGATGAATAAATTCAGTTAGAAAAAAAAACTTGGCACTCACCATTATTCCACGCATATTCATTACGATATAGAGTTTCACCATCTTTGTTGACTCTAAATGGCCCAAGTTCCGCCATTGCTCCTCCAAGCGAAGAACAACCCGGCCCTGCTTATAATATAAATTTTGAAGGTCACGGGTTAAGTTGTGAAAATTGAGAGCAACTTAGTTTTTTTTTTTAAATGTACACTTAATACTTTTATAATTATTATACAATAAGTTAATAATTCCATATAACTAATAAATTTTTAAAGAGGCAACTTCCATAGTGTATATTGGGGTGCACAAAAAATCGAATCGTAGAATTGAATCAACTCGACCCGAACTCAATCCAAATTTGTTGGGCTGGGTCGATTCTAAAGATGATTTGGATTTGGTCGGTTCTAGAACTGTAATATTCGGATTAGTTCCAGTTTAAAGTTATGGTAAACTGACCCAATTCAACCCAAGAACCGAACTCCAAAAAAAAATATTTTTAAAAAAATTAAGAAAATTATATATAAAGTATGATTTACAAATATTATGTTTGTATTATATATATATAATTAATCAAATTATATAATATTTCATGATTCAATTATTGTATGTAAACTTACGAAAAAAGTTCTTATCTTGTTGTTAACAAACAATTAATTACTGTTATTTTATATTTTATATTCATAATGAAATATATAATATATGTGCACACACACACACACACACATATATATATAATATATATATATAAACTTCATGTATCACATACCTAACCAATTTAATTCATTATTATATACATAAATTGCTATATATATAACATATATAACCTCTTGCATATAAAAAATGTATAACATTTATATAACATATATCCATACACACACACACATATATAAAATATGTTGTATAAATTACCTAAAAAGACCCTACTATATATATATATATAATATATTAACCTGTTATATATAATATATATATATAATATGGATATAACATACATATACATATATATATATCTATATCTATATAACATGATGTATAAATTATCTAAAAAAACTTGCATAAATAACTTGTTATATATTAAATATATATAATATTTATATAACATACATGCACACACACATACATATACATATATATATATAACCAACTGCATATATAATATATATAATATGTATACACACATATATATATATATCTATATCTATATAACTTGATGTATAAATTACATAAAAAAAATCTGTTGTATATATAATGTGTCATATATTAAATATATATAATATTTATATAACATATATACATACATATATATATATATATAACATATTGTATATATAATGTATATAACATATATACATACATGTAATCGAACCAAGTTTTTAAAGAGAAACAAATATATAGTAGATTTCGTATTTCGAGTAAAACCAGAACCAACCCGACCCAAATCGAATATTTTTGGGTTGGGTCAGTTCAGTTTGATCATTGTTGTGGTTCGATTCCGGTTATTATTTTTTAGAGCCGTTCAAGGTCGGGTCGGTTCTAGTTCTTTTGTAACGCAATCCAACCCAACCCTTGTGTACCCCTAGTGTATAATTAATAATTTTATTATCGAATAATTAATATTTTTTTCAGAAAAACTATTTATAATATTAATTTTTAGAGAGATAAAATTATTATAAATGTAATTATATTTATTAAATCTATATAATTGAAGTAAAAAATATTATAAATGAAAAAAATTATACTATAAAAAAACACAACTTATTTACTTGAAATGGACATTATAAGTTTTTTATGTCATAAGTTGATTATCATATATATTATTTTTATGAAAAACTAAAGTATCATTAAAAATAATTGCATATAAATTCTTATTTTTGTACCCAAAATTATTTACATATAAGAAATATTTATTAGTTAATGAAAATAGGAGAAATTCATCAATTAATAATTTTAATAATTAATAAAATATTAAATTCTATGTCCATTAATTACAAGAGAATTGGTTATAATAAACAAAGCATTTGATGGTTATTAAATTTATAGAGTGTTAATATAAAGGGTTGAAAACTTGGAATGGTGCAATGTTGAATATTATGATAGTCAAAAGCTGCAAGAAGGGGAAAAAGATATTAACAGAGTAATTCTTGGGTGAATCACTTACGTGGATTAAGTGTATAAATTAAGTTTATGAATCAAACAAATTATAATTTATCAATTGCACATAATTTTTTTTTGTCTAATTAAAATCAGACAAAACTCATTGAAATTACAAATTGTGATAGCCTAATTCATGAACGAGGTCCATACAAAAATCTCTCCGGAAAACATTACCTCCATTAAGCCACAACACAAGGGGCTTAGTAGAAGAGTTCTGAGGCAGACTCAACAAAATAATAGAACAATGCTCGTCCTGCATCAGGATCAACAGTAACATATCCTGAATACTGATTGAAGTCTACCCCATCAGGTTGTCCAGGCAAGCTTTCAATCTGATCAATTTCTTTTAGCCCATCTTGAGGTCCAACATAGACATTCAAGTACCCAGCAGTCTTATCTAATGCTGGACTCACTGATATGGATTTATCAAATTTCCTCTGTATGGACAATTCCTCCCTTATGAGTTTCCCTAATGGATTAAAACCTCTGGCACCATAACAATGACCAGATGCCACCAGGCAAAGAAGAGAAAACCAGATGAGAAATACAAAACCCCTCATCATCATCATGCCTTGGAAGATCAAGGGCTAGTGGTTATCCTTTTTATATTGCTCATTATAGTCAATTGGCGGTTTGATCAATGAGAATTGATATATATTCAAATCATTCAATATGATAGCTGTGTTTTTGTTTCTGTTACTTGGGTTTTCACAACGGTCCCTTGTTCTATCTATTTGGATATTGTTCAGCCATTGGAACCTTGTGATTATTTTTTTTATTGCTGCATAAAGTTCTAAAATTTGGAGGGCACAAAATTCATAATAGTATAGACACATGAATTTCACTAATGTAGCTGTTATGAAATCACTTACCACAAGTTCTAGCCACTTGTTAGGAATCATGCACAACACCAAATGAAAATTAACAAATGGAATGAAACAAACACACAAGAATGAACATGGTTGCAAAATCACTGCCTACGTGTACGGGAGAGAGAACCTTTCTTTACTATGAGAGAAATCAATACAAGATACAGAGTTAAATTCCATAACCCAAACCCAAAATCCTTTTACGCCCGCACTCTCAAACACGAAGAAAACTCATAACTACTATGGATATAACAATTAAATTCCATAACCCAAACCCAAAATCCTTTTATGCCGTGCTTCATGAGAGGATGCAGAACACCTCTTCTTCCAATGTACTTACTCTATGGAGGTCTGGTCCAAAGTTATGAACCACTGTTTTGTTAGGAACTACCCTTCTTCATGGCAGCAGATCAAGACTTGGTATTCCTCCATTTGCAGAGGTAACTCCTTCTACGCTACCGTTCTCAAATGGTGTTTGGCCGCTGCCACCTACTGCCTTTGGCAAGAGAGGAATATGAGAGTGTTTCAACACAAAGCAAAACCTCCTGAGTCTAAGTTTCAGGAGATAGCCTTCACAGTCCGTCTGAAAATGTCCCTGTCCCCCAAGCGTGAAAATTCTAATTTTAATTCCCTCCTCTACAGGAACTGGTGCTGTTAGTTGCTGTTGAGTTTGCTGCTTTGTGTTGTTGCTTTGGGCTGCTTGCCTTTTGTTGTCTTGCTTAGTGTTTGGTTTGTTTGGTTTCGTTGATGTTGTTTCCCCTGGCCTTTTTGGGCTCTTCTATTAAATTTTTCCCCAAAAAAAAAAAACACATGTAAACCTGTGAGAAAACACTCAGAAAAAACTAGGAGTTACATCATGCCCCAAAATTCGCCGGGACTTTCTCTGACTCTCGTCATTTACGTAGGTATCTTTTTATAAAGGTTACAAGATAAGGTGAAACTTACAAATCTAATTAGTTTCCAAATGTTTTCACTTTTCTAACAACATTATCACTTGATGATCTCATCAAGAAATTCAAGAAACACTCACTGATACATGTCAACAAAAAATCGAAGAAAACCAAGATTCCTACTTGATCTTTACCAATAAAATTTCAATCAATAAAAACTTAACAGTTGCATCTCTTTCATTAAGGACTAACCTTGAAAGTCAGTGCAGTCATCAATTCAGCATTGCTCAGCCATATGTGTGGATATCAAACTTTCTTTCTTACAGAATGTCTGAGATTGCTTTACTTTTTTTTAAACTTTCTTCCCTTTATTATTTATTGCTGTTCAAAGCACAGAAACTTTAGTGATTCACCAGTAATCCACAAATATTCATTTTGAATAAAGTTTGTTCTTTGCTCTTCATTCTAAATGAATCTGGTTTCATTTGCTTCACTTTCTCAACTAAAGAAGTAGAGCCACCTCATTAGAACCTACTAAATGATGATGATTGTGGTGATGATGTATTATCTTACGGTGATTATTCTTGGAATTCTTACATTCATAATTCAATTGGTCTAGTAGAAAGGGTACCACTGTAGGTCCATGATCTCGACCTTGATCATTGTGACAACATGTGACTCAAGAATTACATGAATGGGAGTCAATTGACAAAAATATGTATAATTATTGGACTGGACAAGCCACAGTCAGATTGATATCAAGACATAGGATCAGATATACGAAGACAAGGCGGCAAGAAGTTGCATCATTATATGCATCGCCCATCAGAATTCTGTGCTCATACAAAGGAAAAATACATCAATTTCCCCATCTACAAAGGGATGGCATGCCAGTCGAGAACTCAACTAGCTTGAATCTTAATGTAATTTAGCTTTGATGCTGAGACAGCCTTGAGAGATTAACAAGTACAGTAATTTTTATTAAAGAAGTTAAGAACACGGTATACTTGATTTTTAAGGGAAAAAAACGAATTAATTAACCATTGACAGTTAATTTAACTTTTGTAATTGTCATCTCTTTGTACTTGAAATCAAGTGCTTGTGTTTGTACTCTTAACTTGAAGGAGGAAGGGTTCCATTAATGAATGAAGAGAAGAGCACGAGGGCCCGAGCCGGCTGATAACTGGGAACAAAATGTCCAGATCCTCTTACTGTCACAAAAGTCAGGTTTTGGTATCCAACAGCATACCCACCAACCTGCATATATAGGCAACACCATATATGGTTAACTCTATGGTGGAACTCAAAGCCATGATATGCATTATTACAAGTGAACTGGATGTAGCAAGGATCTTTACCGCCATAAGTTCTTACCTCTCCAAGGATGTACCAGGGGTACCAGGGATTCTTTACTGATGTCCCCAGTTTGTTGACGGAATACCTAGTAGATGTTACTGGTATTATATAATCTGTGTCGCCACTGCAAATCATGTCCACTTAGGATTGTTAACAATTGACATCTTTCATGCATGACAGACAAAAATAAGTTCATTCTTCTTTTTATCATGGTCGGCCTATTTTCTAATAGTTCATGATTTTAGAACAATAGGTGATCTAACATGGTATCAAAGTTCTGCTTCTGAGTTCCTAACCCACTCTTGCACTCCTTGTACACCTCATATTCTATTAAACAGTGTGTCAACTCTCCACATACAAAACGGGATTGCATGTGAGGGGTGTTATTCATTTTCTAATAGTTTAAACTTTTTAGAACAACTTAAGTTAACCTTGATCTTGAGTTTGTCAAAAGATTAGTTTCTTTATTACATTTCTTACCTGTATATCCAGACCCGCATACCACTGTCCATTAATTCACGAATGACTGGCAACACTGTCAATGGTCTATCTTTCCAAACCCCATGTATATAGCTACTGCTTTCAAACATATCCAAGAACCCAAAAGAGAAAAAAATGGAGTCAATAAAATATAAAGACGTATAAGAATTTAATCATTTTAGAATCCTTAAAAAAAAAATGGAGGTTAGTGCCTGCAGTCACTCCAGGGAGTAGCATTGGCATGAAGAGCTTTCTGAACAAGTGGAATGTTTAAGTAGGACAAAATATAGTCCCCTGTGCAGGGATCAAATGCTGAGATCTGTATATAATATTCAATTAGTACTGGAGATTAAACATTGAAACACTAAAGAATTAGTGAAGTTAAACAACAAAATTGTACTCACAGGGTTGGAGTTCGAGGAAGAACCGCATAAGGAGGCATAGATGTCATAGGTGTAGATATCAGAAGTTGCAATATCCACTTGGTCCCAATATGCGTTGCAAATGCCGGATTCATCTCCAGAAGAATAATTGCAGTTGGAGACAAGTCCCATGTGAATTTCGTCCGAAATGAGGGCATGTGACCAATAATAATCCGCTGATCCTTCCATATTTGTTTCATAGTCTATATATGCATTGCCAATCTGATACATCATGACTATCATGTTAATGTTTGAAGGATATATATCCTATTCAAAGCATATTTTTTCTATGGAAAGTTGCTATGTGCTATGTGTAAAGTATTTTCTTTAACGAGAAAATACAATGAGAAAATCTATTATGTATAGCATATATATTCTTGAAACTTACTGCAATTCCTCTTAGATTGATCACAGTTTGGTTTGTGAACATGTTGTTATGAAGAATTGTTTGAGCAAGCTGGGGTACGTAATGGCCAGCATAGCTCTCTCCTGTAATGAAGAAATCTCTAGTCTTGTATTCAGGAAACCTCTCCAGCCAGTTAACCAGAAAGGTATATGAATCAATGGCAGTCCTGTTATCCCCACTCAGATCATAATCTGAAGTCCTGTTCGAGTATGAAAATCCAACACCAGCCGGAGATTCAAGGAAGATTATATTGGCCTCTGGAAGAAATTCAAAATTCAACTTCATGATAAAGACTATATGGGTGATATATATAAATTCAGTAGAGAAATTCTTGACACTCACCATGATTCCATGCATATTCATTACGAGATAGAGTTTTTCCATCTTTGTTGACTCTAAATGGCCCAAGTTCCATCATTGCTCCACCTCCAAGTGAAGAACAACCAGGCCCTGCTCATATTATAAGTTGATGTCACGGATTCAAGTCGCGAAAAAAAAAAAGAGACCTAGCTCCTTTTTTTATTTTAAATGTAATAGACAAAGTGTTTAATGGTTATTAAATTTATTAGATTGTTAATATAAAATGTTCGAAACTTGAAATGGCGAATATTATGGTTGTTAAAATCTGCCAAAGGTTGAAAAAGATGTGTCCAGAAACATTACCTCCATTAAGCCACAACACAAGGGGCTTAGCAGAAGAGTTTTGAGGAGACTCGACAAAATAATAGAACAATGCTCGTCCTGCATCAGGATCAACGGTAACATATCCTGAATACTGATTGAAATCTACCCCATCAGGTTGTCCAGGCAAGCTTTCAATCCGATCACTTTCTTTTAGCCCATCTTGAGGTCCAATATAGACAGGGAAGTACCCATCAGTCTTATCTAATGCTGAACTCACTGATATAGATTTATGAAATTGCCTCTCTTTTGACAATTCCTCCCTTATGAGTTTCCCTAACGGATTAAAACCTCTGGCACCATAACAATGAACAGAGGCCACTAGGCAAAGAAGAGAAAACCAGATGAGAAATACAATACCCCTCATCATTTTGCCTTGGAAGATCAGGATTAGTGTTTACCCTTTTTATATTGCTCATTATAGTCAATTGACGGTTTGATCAATGAGAATTGATATATTTTTTTTTTTGTTTCTGTTACTTTGTTTTTCACTACAGTTCCTTCATCCTTGTTCTATCTATTTGGGTATTATTGCTGGACTGAACCTTGTGCATCATTTAACTAGGAAATGGATTTTGATTTGTCTTCAGGTCTTTGCTTTACTTGCTTAATGCGAGAGGCGAGAGCAGGCCTTGTTGTCTGGCTATCACTGCCGAAATTTCTAAAATTTGGAGAGCAGAAAATTCATCACAGTACAGACAAATATGAATTTCACAGCTCTTCCATTAAGGTCTGACCTTGAAAATCAATGCCTATCAAAGTCCCCGAATGAAAAAAAGAAAGAACACTAATAGCAAACAATACTCAATCTAACTCAACAAAGTCTTATCCCAACTATTTGGAATAGGTTATATAAATTCTTTCTCGCCATTCTTCTCTATTTAAGGCAATTAATATCGAACGATATAGGCAGGTAAATATGCTATAGATGTGTCTGATCCCAAACCAACCAAAATAAAGGTATCAAATAAAACTTCCATAGACACTCTCTTTTGAGTTTACCTGTTGGATTGAATCCAGTCCCAGCATAACAGGAACAGAGAGTCAATAGGCATACAAGAGAAAACCAGACAGGAATGCATCATTTGTCATCAGTTAGCTTTGGAAGATCAGCAGTTCTAATTTCCCATCATAATTGTACATGGTAGCTTCTCCCTTATATTATTTGCTTAACAATCTTATTGACAATCCTGTCTTAATGCACTTGACTTCTTAAAAGTTTCTTCATCAAAAAGCTCTTTGTGATCAATTAAATTTGAAAGTAGTTTTTTTAGAGGAAAAATTAAAAAAAAAGAAAAGAAAAAGAAAATGCAATTATCCTACTTAATTTGAAATAGAATAATTCATAATTTGGGCAAAGACTTGTACTGAGTTTTGTTGCTAAAATGCAGGGTGTCTTAAGAATATATATTCCTATAAAGCCCAAAATCTGTTGTGTCAAATTGCAGGTTTGGTTTAATATGTTTGACTTCTTAATATCCAGATTCTGTACCTGTAATTCCGGTTGATTGTGTTTATGATTTTATATCATTAAGATTTGATATAAGATTGTGAAACTGAAAGAAATCGACGTGATGTGCTTGAAGAAAAGGATCCCAGTATTCATATCTTCTATTCGTTTCATTTATCGCTTGTATTGAAATCTGTGGGCATACTCAAATTGCAGTACAGTTCCTACAACCAATCTGTTTTCTACACCAACTTAAAGCCCAAATTTCCAACATATATAATGTATATTGAAATGCTAGAACATTGTTAATCAAATTGTTTTGTTTTATTGGTTTGTTTGTGTACATTGCTTGGAAACTGGAAATTTAAATGTTGATTTTTTAGATTGTTGTTTAGGTGGTTAATGAGTTAAAAATTAATGAAGGCGGCAAAGATATCTTTTAGTTTTCCATTAAATTAATGAGGAGGTTGAAAACAATAAACGGGACCATCCTCTCTCCCTCTCTCTCATGAAAGCTGGCAAAGCCAAATCCAAGATACTAGCAGACAATGACTGGTCTTTACATAACTATCAGCCTCTGTAATTGTTTTGTTTGTGTCTCTCTCATTACCTGTCGTCTCCCACAAACATTTTGGACTATTTTCTCCTCTCTCCTTTGACACTTTCATCTCTTGCCAATCTTATTATTCTGTAAAATGAATGTGTTTGGATGACATAGAGACGACATCATTTATACCACATGTTTAAATTGATTTGCATGATCATTAAATTTTTTTATGCTATCTTATTACTAAGTTTTTTCCTGATTATGAGATAAAAGTGCTTTGAAAGCTATGGTCTAAGAAGCACGGATACAGATATGGGACATAGACACGACACGATACGGACACACAAACACGTTATTTCTAAAAAAAAAAATTAGACACGAACATTGTTAGGGACACGTTAAATATACATAAATTTTTATATTTTTATATGACCATATAATAAAAAACTAATGTTATTGCAATTAAAATTAGTATAAAAATACACAAATCACAAAAATATTATGAAGATATTAAAATAATAAAGTCATTAAATATAAATAAAATAACTTTTTTTTTAATCATCAACATTCATGATTCAACTGTCCGATACGTGTCTGGAAAGTGTCTGAGAGTGTCGATGTCTGATATGTATCTGACACGAACACATGAGTCAAAATAGAGTGTTCAGTACTTCATTGGCTATGGCCATTGGCAAGTCATCTTATTGACTCTAATTTAAATTATATATTTAATATTAAAATTTGATTTGTATTACTACTGAAATTTTTTCACACTATTTTTCCATTGAATTTTTTTTACTCCATGCAAAAAAATTTAATAGTAAGGTAGCTTAGAATTTATACATAATAATATAAATCAGACTTAAACATGTGATATATATTTTAAATTAGAATAATATCATGACATCATTTAATACATGTTTAAATCTGATTACCTGACTATAAAAAATAATTCATGCTATATATATATATATATTATTATTAGACTTTTTTGCCATATCTATATGTATACATGCAATGAAGATCTAGAAATTCAGAGAAGAGACAAAAATAAAAATAAGCGAACTGCTGTAGAAATAACCAAAAAATAATAATTAAGAGAGAGAAGTTTTTTAATTATAATAAAATTTCTAATAAAAAGATTTCTCAAATCTTTGGGGGCCCCAAATTCACCGGTGTATGCATGTACCCGTGTGCGCTGTAGTACTGAATAGAGAAAGGGACATGGGGGACTTTTTTCTTTGAGAGCACAATCACATCCATTCGCATGTTTCTAACAGGGTAAATTACACTCATATATTCTTATATTTTTAATAATTATATTGATTTTATTTTTTATATTTATAAAATTACACTAATTTTTTATATTTTAATTAATAACATACAGATACTCTTTTTTAATCAAAATTTTTCTTTAAAATGATAAAAAAAATTGATCAAAATTATAAATTTTGAAAGAAAAAAAAATATGAAAGTAATAGTTTTGTCATTTTGAATTAAAAAAATTTATTAAAAAAGTATTTATATATGGTCAGATAAAATAAAAGAATTAATATAATTTCAAAAAATTTCATAAAATATTAGTGTAATCGTTAATAACAACAAGAAATATAAATGTAATTTATCCATTTCTAATTTTATTTCATTTCATGTTGAGTCATTTTCTCATCAAGCAGTTATAATCATTCAGTCATATCGATTGCATTTTTTCACTGCATGTTGAGTCATTTTCTCATCAAGCAATTATAGTTAATGAGCCAGTTGTTTATATTTCTTATTATTACTGAATTTGATACACCCAAGACAAGACAGGGAAACAGTGGTTAACTTTACCAACCGCAAGTCCCAAGTGAAAGTTTGCCTTTTGATTGTCACCACTGAAAATTAAAGGGCAAACCTTTTAGCATGTGGCTGCTTTTTCCCCTTTATCATGACTGCACCGAGGGTCAGTCCCCCAGTGTTCCCATTTTCTATTTGGCTCACGCCCACAAAAAGTGTGACTCCAGAAAGCCTTGGATAGAGTCATGAACCCCCCCACAGAAACTAGGGCCACTAAGAGCCAATGAATGGCACACCTTTTGACATTTGCTTGCATGATTTTATGTATTGGGGGTATTTCCTAGAATTCTTCCATTATAGGAGTTTATTTCCTTTGTAGGGTTGTTTTAGATCTTTTTTACTAAAATAGTGCTGTTTCCATCTTATATACCAGAATAGGGTTGTTTTTCAAAATCTTACTTGGAGTGACACTTTTACCCTTTTCTTTTAACAAACTCACTCTTTCTCATTATCTTACTCTCTCCCTCTCCTCACTGCCTACGCAAAAGAAATGGAGCCAGTAGCTGATCTCCATTCATGACCATAGCCACCCATGGATATATAACAATGAAATAAGACAATGTAAATAAAAGACAAACCCATAACAGTGGAAGCTTCTCTTGATAAATCAATTCACAAACCATTATCCTGTTCAAATCACAATGCACCGTCCTTGACTCATCCACAATCCATAGAATCAATAAAGAGAGAGTTATTGCTATAATAACATGCACAACTTATCAATGATCAGTTTCTTTCCAATATGTCTACTGCTTCCCAAAATGGACACAAATTCTGTCCACTTACAAGCAGAAAGTAAACCCAGTTTTCTTATTAAAAAGAAATAAAGGAGTATTCCCGCAGTGATGGAAAATTGAACAAAAAGAGTAATCCAAGCTCCCTGCAAAATTGAAAGATATCAGTTCATTCTTTAAGATGTGATCAAAACACAGACATTTATTCCTATATTTCTATCAAAAAGTACATTGTCTCTCTAGAACAAATCAGTAATTAAACTGATATCAGAACCAAGTAGAATAGTAAAGTGTGAAGCCCTCTGTTCCAGTAAATTATTAAACCATGAATTTAACATCCCACTTAAAAATCTCATAACCAAATCTGCAAATTTGTATATTTTCAAGGGAGAAGCCCTACTCAACCAAAGCAGAATCAAAAGGAAAGAAAGAGAAAAAGAGGCAGAAAGAGAGTTCGGTAGAGAAATGCACAATTAAAAAGAGAAAACCCTAATTTTTCAACACAAGTATTTTTTTGTATCAGTAATTTTTCAACACAAATCAGTCCTTCAAAAGCCCTATTTTTTTATCATATGAAAAGCCCTATTTTTTAATTTATGAAAATCCCTCATTTTTAGTGAGGAATTCACGAAAAAGAAGAGAAAAGCCCTGATGTAATTGAATCAAATTCTGTCGATGGGTTGAGAGAAAAGCTTATCCTATACAACAACCGTTTGAGAAAGACTACAGATTGACAGGTTTTGTCTTTTATTTAGATTGTCTTATTTCATTGTTATACATCCATGGGTGGCCACGGTCATGAATGGAGATCAGCTACTAGCTCCATTTCTTTCGCGTAGGTAGCGAGGAGAGGGAGAGAGTAAGATAATGAGAAAGAGAAAGTTTGTTAAAAGAAAAGGGTAAAAGTGTCACTCCAAGTGAGATTTTGAAAAACAACCCTATTTTGGTATATAAGATAAAAACAACACTATTTTGGTAAAATAGATCTAAAACAACCCTAAAAAGGAAATAAACTCTCCATTATAGATATAGAGAAATAAGATATTTTTTAGAATTATATCTCAAATATTTATTTTAAATAAGATGATGTTGATGTGGTACTGTATTTTTTACAATATCTTGAACCATTTAATTAATTTAATGCTGCTATATCAATGTCATATAAGAAAGAAATTGAAGATGCAAAGTGTAATATTATTGGATAACAACTTGTTGCCTCTCATGTTAATTACATTTCGATATCCTAGAAGAGGAGCATTTTCATTATTTGTGGTGTCCGGATTTTCACAATCTCATTAGTGTGTGAGTCATGTAAGAAGATGTAGAATCGCAAAAATTCGGACTTAGCATTCATCCATCTATTCTAGAATCAATTTTAGACTGTGTTTTTTGCATGTAACAACAAATGACTTATGCATACACTTAATGAACCTATTTGTTTTTCTAGCTTGTGTCATTGAGTTAGTATAACTAATTTCAAGGGTTTTGCATATGTATTTTAATGGCTTATAATATTTTACTGGGAGAAGAAAAAGAGCCACCGTTTCCTAGATTCTCATTATTTTCATTGAGTTTAATCAATATATAGTTGTAATTGAAACAATAGAAGAAATTTCTTATAGTTAATTGTTTTTATTATCACCATTATTGTGTGAGTATGCAAGTATACACAATACCATGAGAAATTAAGGAGTAAATATTGGGTATTTCAGGAATGGTGTTCCCAACAATGAGATCAATATTGCTCGTTTGGAATAGCAGTCAAAAAGTTCTATTTGAGAAAAGTGTGGTTTTAAAAATATAATTTGATTTAAGCTGTGATTATTTGGATAAATGTATTTAAAATAGGCTTAAATAATAGGATAGTATTTCGATGAGTTGTCAAAAATTTTAAATGTATTATATAGATAAAAAACGAGCGTTTTCATAATAGAAGTTTGGAAAAAAAATTCAATGACACTTTTCTGAAACGAACTTTGAACTTGAAAATTTTAAAAGTATCGAAACAAACATTCAAATATTAAAAAAAAGTTCAATTTGAACTTCAAAAGGTCCATTTTGAAAATGTTACCGTCCATTTAAACACGATAGTCACATTTGTAAGATTATATTATTTTTTTTAATATATGTAAACAGATCTTACTGTCCAAAGTATTATTCTTAAACTAGCCAATAATTCTTTGCGAAATTAAGGGGTAGGAAAAGAAAGGTAAAGGAAAAAAAGAAAGATGACAGTAGTGAATAAGCTTTAAACAAAAGGGGTACAATCATTTGAGAGACATGACGAAGGACTCCATTTTAATTATCAAAAAGTCCCCACACAGAGAAAAGGCCTTTAAAAGCTATAAATTGGGCACTTTTCCAAAAGGGAGGCATAGATGGATGAATGATCTGAAATCTTTGTCCAAAGACACATGTATGACTTGTAGGGTATAGTCCTTATGGAATCCGGAGCATCATCATATCTTTTATCTGCAACTAATGATACTCTTACTCATCCAAGACCAGACAGACCAAAAACCAGGGTCCAACTCCAATTCAGTTCAGGTGATAGGGTAGTGATGAAGGGTCACATACTTTAATTTCATTAATGATTCCATTCGTCCTTCTAGTGGGAGAAAATATTAAATAGTCTGATTTTAATGGTCTCAATCATTAGATGATAAATCATATATACATATACAATATATTATTAGAGACGTAATCTTCAATTTGACTATTAGAACCATAGTCTAAAGAAATCATCGAATAATTGCTTCTGTGAAGACATTTTAGTAAAATTTGATTATCATGAGAGTATATCCGTCTAACAACATTCTACTATTTGTGTTATGATCTACTTAAAATGGTGAACCATAACACACACTGCATAACATCATTAGAAGAAGAGGACATGATCATAGTGTCTCATTCAAAAAATTTCTCTTTCCAAGATTGTTTAAATGAGAAGAGTTTTTATATGATTTTAAGTGTCTTAATGCGCTTGTCTTGTGTTCAATAGAGGAGAATGGCTTGATGTTCCTAAGTAGAGTAGTTAGAAGATGAAACAAATACTTGAACAACTGTTTTGAAAATTTTTAGGAAAAAAATACTAAATTTGAGCTCTGTCGGTGCTGGGCATCTTCTGTTGCAATGGTATATTTCACTGTTGCTTGTTGAACACACCTCTAACTGTTATGAAATTGAAGTAAGAAACGGAATAAAGAATTGCAAAATCAAACGAAACACAAGAAGATAAACAATATAAAATTTACATAGTCTGATAAAATATTTATGTGTACAGATGACGATAATTAATTTATTATGAATCAAAAAAGATTATAAGAATGAAAATACTCACAAATTCAAAATCCTCTTTACACCCAAAATCGGCTCGTAAAACGATTCTTTACTCTCACAATAATCATAATTACGAAATCTCATTATAACACTCGTATATATAGGTTAAGAAAATGCCAAATCCGAAACCGAGCTAGCATGAAAAAGCCTACACATGTCTGAACAAAAAACCTTCTCCATTCTAGCAGGATGAAGAAGCAACTAAAAATTATTGAATAAAATTAGATCAAAATTTTTTAAATCGTAAACGGATCATCAACGATACGAGTAAATTTATAAAACCCACTTAACACCGACAACTACCATTGAATCCAAGACTTGATTTTGAAAGATGTTTGTTTTTGCGGGATTTCCAGATTTACCACAGTAAATAAACCAGCAGCCGATGGAGATGAGCACTATCATCCACACCAACCCATTTTGACAATAATCCCTACCACCGCCCAACAAAAGAAGCCCCACCAATATTCTAAGACATCTACTTTCCACCTCTCTCTTTTTTACCAACAAAATAAGTATTTATTTATAAGTAAAATTTACAAACAAACCAAATTGCCTCTCATAATACCATATACTTTCATTTTAATAAAATTTAAAATTGTGACTTTTTCTATAAAAAAAAAAAGACACAAAATGCCATTCGATGACTAAAACTTCGGTTTTTCTTATCTCTTTCCCTAAGTATTATTTTAGAATATACATATTAATAAAATCATACAACACTATTTTTCATTACCTTTAATTTCCTTTATTTTCGATTTTCCATATAGCAATAAAGCATTGTTATCACAAGAATTGGGTACTGCTAATTGTCGGTGGTGGTTTTAAATTCATAAATTCATAAATTTTAAATTTTTGTCTAATATAAGCTAGATTATATAAAAAGTATATAAATTAGGACTCAATTACAATACCTGTTATTTTATTGGTGATTAGAAAATTAATTCTCTAATAGCTTTAATTAATTAAATTAAATTAACCTATTATACTCCTGCCAAAAAATAATTAAAATATGAAAAAAAAAAATAACCAAACCGAAGTTGGGTCCACAAATTAATTTTTGAAAATTTCGTATCTTAATCACAAAATAATAATAATAATGGCCAACTTTTCAAATAAACTTAGGGAACAACATGCTTCAATTCCATGTGAATTGAACATGTCAACTGGTTTGTAATTAATTAGAATAAATAATCTAACTAAGTATGAAATGGTAGAATTGATTCTGTAGAATACAAATAAATTAATTTTAAATTTTTTATTATTTGATAAATATTTTTTAATAATATATTAGTTTATGTCTGATTTTAAAAATTATTTAAAACATGAACAAAATAAAATCAGAGAAGATTATTAATTATTTTTTGTCATTAATATTTTTTAAAAAATTATTAATTATTAAGTTTATTAGATTTTTGAATATTGACTAATAGAGGGCCAAATGTAATATATAATTAATCGAATTAAAGTTTGAGCATAACTTGGGGGTCAAACTATAGTAATAAGAAAGAACTTGGACGATTTTAGAAATTTAAAATATTTATTAGCTTAAGTTACAATTTCAGGCATTTCAGGCATTATTTAAGGGCATTTCGGTAATATTACTGGATGAGATAACGTAAAAATGTAAAGAATATTTTTCGGTTCTGTTGGGTTTTCCTGTGTCTAGTTTCGTACCGCGCTATAGTGCGCTAGATGCGCACCAGCCATTTCACCAAAGCCAACGAATTTACCTTTCACAGAGCCACCCTCTCTCTCCTCAAATAAATAATCTTTCGACACGAAGAAGAAGATGCAGTTGTAAACTCTCTCTCCCAGTCCACTATATATATATATACACACACACACACACACACACACACATACCTATCGATACATGTGGATTTTCTCCTACATCTGATAAGCTTCTTCAGATGTCCAATGACGTTTTAGCAGGAGAGCTCATTCATATCTTCTAGGCTACGGGTTATGCTGATTTACTTCACACGAATCGAGGAATGCGGGCATTGGACTGATAAGAGTTGTTTTTGTCTTTTTGGGAGTGCATCTAACTTTCCTGCTTTGTGATGGAATGAAATTCCTCTCAAGGTCAAGGTGTTATTCCTTCTTTAATGCAAAGTACATTGAGATGTTAAATTGTGATTTTGTTTCTGTGAATATGTGTGTGTGTGTGTGTGTGTGTGTGTATATATATATATACACATGCGCATATTAATATGTGCTTTATGGGTTTGCAGTGTTCTCGTTTTTTCGGGTGTTAAAAGATGAATTCCAGAATCCGGACGACTTTTCAGTCTAAGAAAACTCCAATGAAGCGCGAAAAAGTAATCATACTCTAATCGTCTTTCGGTCTTTGTTAATCAGTCGAAGTCTTCTTTGACATTGATACAATTTTGTGTGCTTTTGAAAAACGGTTGATTTTTCTACTGTAGTCTGTAGAAGCTCTTGGCTTGGAAGTTGTTATCTGATTATTCCGATTCCTATATGGGTGTATAATTTTTCACAAGAAAACACGGCTTCAACTTCAATGTGCAGGCTTCGGAAGTTGAATTCTCCCAGAAAGGGCATCTTTGACTGACAATCCCATATGGGGCTTTCAAATTTAATCTTACATATAACAGTATTTTCTTCTAAATCTTTAATTTGATTTCCCAGCCCAGACAATATTAAAACTAGATCATTTTTTCTTTTCTTTTCCTTATTTCTGCTGATTGTGAATTTGTGACCTCTTGCCTCCCCAACTTAGAAAATTGTCCTTTTTGATCCTTATCACAATGGGTCTCAGATTTCCTTTCTTTCCTTTTCTGTTCTTTTGCTCTCTCTGTTATATTCTTCTTTTCTTGATGAACCTGATTGTTGTATTCTGTTTCTGTTTGCTCGTAGGAGAAGGTGGAAATGCAGGGAAGCAGGCTAATGAATGCTGAGAAACCAACCGCAAGTCAACGACGCTCAATCACAGAGAGGAAAAAGGCATTACAACAAGATGTATCCACATTACATATCATAATCCTTTGATTTTTTTGGATTCCAAATCAGATTCTCTTCCATTGATTATTACGCACTAATTGTTATTGAATTTCAGGTCGATAAGCTAAAGAAGAAGCTTAGACATGAAGAGAACGTTCACCGAGCTCTGGAGAGGGCTTTTGCCAGACCCTTGGGAGCTCTACCTCGTCTGCCCCCTTATCTCCCTGCTTATGTTAGTAATTGACTCTCTCTGTTAACATTTCTTACTTTCAAGTTTGTTTCTGTTTCCTCAACTTTTAATAACAAGCCCAATTTCAAGATGCATACGAGTTAATAATAATGGGATTATGAGACAATAATAACAACAATCATAGTCATAGAAAGTGACTGAGGAGTGATTTTTAGATTGATGGAAGTATTTCAATGAACGACATGGAGGAGGTTACCCCAATTTCATCAAATTTTTCCATCTATCTGCCGGATGAGTTTTAAGTTCAAAATTTTTATAGGTGAGAAAATTGTTATGCTGAATTTTGATATTTTCAGACACTGGAGCTTCTAGCCGAAGTGGCTGTTTTGGAAGAGGAGGTTGTTCGGCTTGAAGAACAGGTTGTGCATTTCAGACAAGGCCTGTATCAGGAAGCTGTCTATATTTCATCCTCCAAGAGGAAAATGGAAAGTTTATCTGATCTGTATGACCTATACTCACTTAAAGATTCCAAACAGAAGCAATCCAAGATTTCAGTACAAACTGAAGGCAATTCGGTGATGTCCATAGCAAGGCCATCACCTTCTCTCCCTGGTAATAGTTTGGGTTTGACTCCATTGGCTTCTTTCTTATCCACGCCCAACAGGTGCTATTTAACTGGTTCAGAAAGCAAAAACCTTATTCCTCCTCTTTTATTTGTCAAGATATTGAGCAGGGAAAAGAGAATCAATCATACACTAGTTCCACAAAGAAGAACAATTGCTCCCTGAATTTGAAAGCTCAAACGATCCGAACTCCAGTAAAGAGACCTCCCATTGGGCATAGATCAGCAGAGAAACATTCAGATCCTCAGAAAATACTGGTATGTTCCAATATTACCAACTTCAATTAAGATAGAGTCAGCTTTATTTGCAGTGGAATGAAATGTGCATTTTGAATTTCCAGTTAGAATGCAGAGTTATGGACCATGAAAGTGCGGAAGCGAGAAATTCTGTTATTCGAGATGGAGATGACAATCCAAACACACTTTCTGAGAATATCTTGAAGTGTTTATCTAGCATTTTCTTAAGAATGAGTTCGTTGAAGAAAAGGAGAACAACAGAAACATTAGCTTCATATGAAACCTGTGAAGAAACAGAGTTTAAGGATCCTTATGGTATCTGTTCAGAATTTGGAAAAAGAGACATTGGTCCATATAAGAATTTATTTGCAATTGAACCTAACTCAATAAATTCAAATTGGACAACAAATTCAGTGTTTCTAATCAGTAGACTGAAGTAAGTCACCTGAAATTAGATTAACTTCGTGCTTTCTTCATCCTTCATATGATTCTGCTTGCAGTTGTATTCATTTTATCTTTCAGATTTTCAGAATTCTCCTTGCGAAACTTGCCTCGGTCGATTTAAAGGGCCTCACCCAACAGGAGAAGCTTGCTTTCTGGATCAACATTTATAATTCATGCATGATGAATGTACGAGTGAAACCTTTCTATGATCAAATGTTTCATGAAACCTTGCGATTGAATTTCATAGCTTCCTTTCTATTATGATCCACATATATTTGGTTTTTGTATATAGAATATGTGATTTTTGATTTGCACTGGATAAAAAGAAGAGAGACATTTACTATAGACTGCTTCGTTGCTTCAGGCATTTCTAGAGCATGGAATAGCAGAGAGTCCAGAGATGGTCGCTGCACTGATGCAGAAGGTAGGGTCTATTCAGCCATTCCTCTTGTTCGTAGTAGCAATGAAAATATTTAGTATTATAACATTTGGGCCCAACTGTACACTCTTAGTCACATGAATGGACACAAGTCCTTACAATTCAATTAGTTCACAGACTAACTTACTGTTATAAAGCTAAATCCCATTGTTTGAATAAGACAGAAACTTCAGATATAACATACATGTATATATTATATAGGGCTAGCCCAGTGCATGAGGCTCCCACAATATATATGTGTGTGTGTATATATGCATATATTAAGTATTTATACATGTATTCATTAATACATGAAATTCCACTTTTTATCCCTCAGGCAACAATAAATGTTGGGGGGCACTTGCTTAATGCAATAACCATTGAACATTTCATCCTGAGATTGCCTTATCACTCAAAATGTGTAAGTGGAGTCCTTTTCAACTTACACGCCTTTTATTTCTGCTCTAAAATTGCAAATTGCTTACCATGTACTTCATTTGAGTTCCCACCAGACTTTTGCAAAAAATGTGAAAAATGATGAGATGACAGCACGAAGCCATTTTGGATTGGAATTATCTGAACCATTGGTAACATTTGCGCTCTCCTGTGGAAGCTGGTCCTCCCCTGCTGTAAGTTAATGCACGGAGTAG
The DNA here is from genome assembly GCA_008638375.1 of Nyssa sinensis. Classification (NCBI taxonomy): domain Eukaryota; kingdom Viridiplantae; phylum Streptophyta; class Magnoliopsida; order Cornales; family Nyssaceae; genus Nyssa; species Nyssa sinensis. The sequence goes on along the minus strand of CM018038.1, from coordinate 5,726,752 downwards.
ATAGGGTTCATTTAATCATCCAACTTAGTTGCACAGCCATTTTTGAGAGAATGAAATTTTCAGTACTCAAAAGTACATCCCCTTAATAATCTGAATGGTGTGAGTATTCTCAAAAAATTTCCCGTTCCCTTAATATTCCCCCGATAAATTTCCATGAGTAAAATTTCAAAATGTTTGTGGCACCTATTGAACTGGCTTTTTTCTATGCCCACATCAACTAGTGCAGTCTTGGGGGGCTTGAATTAAGATGTCTCGAGTTCCAATTATTTTACATTTGTATCTGATTCGTCCAATTATTTTACATTTGTATCTGATTCGTGAACTTTCTCAAACGAAGGTGAGAGTATACACAGCATCTCAAGTTGAAAATGAATTGGAAGCAGCGAAAAGAGACTATTTACAGGCCGCAATAGGCATTTCAACTACAAAGAAGAAGTTGGCAATTCCAAAGCTGTTGGATTGGTATCTACTCGACTTTGCAAAGGACTTGGAGTCATTGCTCGATTGGATATTCCTTCAACTACCAAGTGAACTTGGACAAGAGGCCATTAGGAGCTTTGAGATAGGAAAACGTAGTCCTTTTTCGCAGTTTGTCCGGGTTATGCCATACGAGTTCAGTTTCAGGTACCTTCTACATACATGAATAAATTTTGCTTCATTTGAATTTGTGTGAACAAAATTCTAAGGGCTTTGGAGTTTTGGGTGGGTCATGGGTGTTCACAGCTATAGAATGCATAGTAAATCTATAAACTTTTTCTCCCATGTAAGTAGTTTCAACTTTTTGGAGGAATGCTTTCTTCTACTTATTCTGGGTGTTACTATTCTAGCATTGTATTTTCTTCTGGGGAAGAAATTTTACATGAAATATGCAAATGTATGGAGTCATTTTTCCTTCTACACTTCCCATTTTTGCAAACTGATAGACTCACTAGAAAAGAAGAAGAAAAAGCCTCTCGAATGGTAGACGGGAACTTAGTATACATTGTGTTTCCAGTAAGTTGGTCTTGCTCAGCCAACAGTTGCAAGTTGAATGAGACTTCCAATTTACAAGAATGTACAACTTGGATCACATATTATCCCCCAGAAAAATAGCCAACTATTAACGTAATACGAAACGTGATAGGATAGATGCAAAGGGGAATACTCACTCAAGCAAGAGAACTAAATCTCTAAAATTCGAAATGTGAATATTATTGATAAAATTGAATAATAGAAATCTATTATACCGTAAACTACTACTTTGACTATCCGGGGTGGTCCCACATGAATAACGAAAATTATAAAAATATCCTTAATGATAGTTTAAACAACTTAAAGGCTTAATTAAAAATAATAAGTACAGGAAGCTTAATTAAGGACTCTGCCCTAATGCCTTGAATACTAAATAGCAACATGAGCAAGCATAAATGTGTCATTGTCTTCTTCGTGATCTGATTTCAAAAGCAAAGAATTATATTAACTTTTATTTAGGTTTAGGCCTCGTTACATCGGGTCATTTGAGATCACAGAACGAATTGGACCAGGTGGCATACTGAACTTGCCCTTACCATCAGAATTGACGCATTTATACAATGTTTTCCACGTCTCTATGCTGAAGAAGTACTTGCACGATTCCAAATCAAGTAGTGAAACATGAACCTCAGGATTTAAGAAGTACAAACACCTTTATGAAAGTGTTGTGTTTATATTGGACATTAATACTTCATGCACGCATTTAAGATGTGTTGGACACCTTCTAGGATGTGTTTTGTAATTTAAATAGATTTTGTTTTCAGAGACACTTGGAAGGAAACATCTTAGACACTGAAGAAATCTTTCTCATTAGCCGATTTGTTAGACGAATTACGCTTGTAGGTAAACGGTTCAGGAAGTGAGAGAGTGTGAGCTACACATAATAGAGGATCTCAGAGTAGTGTATCTAGGAAGAAGGTGAAGCAATCCAGACAAAAAAATCTATAGGGAAGGCTCCTCTCAGTCCTTTCTTCTCTAAGCACAGACCTTCGTGGAGACCTATATTTATATAAGATGATCATGTGCTGTTTCCATGCACCATAACAGTTTCGCTAAGATCACGTGAACTTTCCAGAAAGTAATAAAAGCCTATAAAAGAATCAAGAAGAATTTTTTCGTAGTTTGTAAGTGCTAGTTTGGCTCTATCTCTAAATCACGTGGATTAAATAAGGTGATTGGTTTGCTAGTTTGGCTCTATGTCTAAACATTAGCGCCAAACTAGCAAATCAATCACCTTAACCAATCCACGCGACCTAAAGTATCCCATAGACTAATTTATATATCATACTTTGGCTCGGACTAATTTGGACCAAGATCATAAGTTCGTTATGGAAATCACGTTCCAAGTACTCCTTTGTTCTTTATCATTGGCTCGGTATTGTTGAGATTTCTTGGTATTCATTGTCTCAAACTGATCTTATGTTTGTTAATATTTCAATACTTTCATCATTGGCTTGTGCCTAGACCAAGTCATGTTTCAAGTGGTTTAAATTGGTTCGGCCCAAAGTCAAGCTTTACTCAAATAGTCTCAAGTATGTTTATGGATCCCACATCCACAAGGCTCAAGCTAAAGCCCAGTACCCAATGTCCAAAAGAAAGTCTCAATTTCAAGCCAATTCTAAGAAGATTTCCAATCTCAAATGAGCTTGATCCAAACACAATCAAAGCCCAAAAAACTTACCAGATCACTGAAGCCATCTTAGAAAGAAGTGGTTCATGGCGCCCCGCCTCCATGTGCATGCTGCTGTAACTTGTTATTTGCGTCGGCAATTCAAATGAGGTTCAATATTCAATACCCAGACAAGAAAGGGACAAGCGTATCTTGATGTGAAGATATGGCTTTATTGCACACCTTTCATATGCCTGAATAATGTATATATATTGCGTTACATGTGCGATGCAACAGTGTTATGGCCACAAAATGTAAATATCTGTGTGTTTAAGAACGGGCAAAGTCTTAAGTAGCTGAGTGACGTTTCGTGTCTTTGCTCATGCGATGAGTTATAGTTTCAAGTTGCCCAATTAAGTGAAGCATGTGATGGCTTGTTAATTTTTTAGTCATGGGTTGGGTTTGTTTTTCGCATAGACTTATATTTATAAGGTTTTTACAATTATTTGTAAATAGTACTTATAATACATAGTTAAAGTTAACCAATGTAAATAGTATTTGTAACATACAATTAACATTAGGCAAAGAAAAAAAAAAGACATTTTGATATTGTATGGAAATGGAGTCACTCATTTTTTGTTCATAATATTTAGTGCATGTAGGTACTTTGTTTACCTCTATCACAATTTCCTACGTGGCAACCCATGTCAGGTTGATAATTTTGTATAAAATATGATCTGAACGTCATGTCATGTCATTAATCAAAACTCTTGCACATATCTCAGTTCCAAGTTGACATGTGTCAATGAACTCTCAAACTACTCGTGTGACAAAGTAATAGAGCAAAGTTTCACGTACTGGTCATCCAACTCTTGCATGTCTAATCTGGTCGACCTACTCTTAGCTCTTAGGCATAGCATAGTGATATAGACTTGGTTGAGCTATTAATTGGCTCATAAACACGGCATAACTTATTATCATAAATTAACTTCTTTTTTGAGAACTCTTACCCTTCAATTTTATGGATGTTTAAAGACTTGGGAATAAGTTATTGAAAGACTTCTAAAATCTGGCATGCGACTATGGTATAATCATGTGTCATAAACCTACTAATTGGGACGCTCGCACTCTTGTGACATGGATGCTAAATATTGAATTCTCTGAAAGTGTCAATTGCATCACTTATGCGTGAAATACATTCAATCATCTAGAATAGAGAGATTTCACCAAAAATTCCTTCAATTTTCTATCTCTTTCTGCTAATTTTCACAACATCTTAACTATGTGATCAGTTTGTTATTAATAATGTCATCTTCTAACTAATTCACGTGTTGTATATGAATAGTGATGCAATTAATATCCTGATATTATGTTTCTTACCGTACTCAAACCCTAATTTCTAGCCATTGAGCACCTTGGTTATTTTGCCATCTTAGTGGTCTTGAACCATACCTATACCTTACACCCCACACTCAGATTTCTCTCTCTCTCTGATTCTAAACTGCCTCTCACTCTAAGATTCATCAACAATCTACATAAAAGATTTACTCCTTGTACGAGCCACTCTTCGAATCAGCATTTGCATACCAACCATCCACAGTGCAAAGATTTATTTTTCAAGGAAGAGTCATTGCAAAAGCCAAGCCAAGCCAAGCCAAGCCAATCATGCCTACACATTATACAACAGTGTTGGGATGTGTTTAGAGGAAAGGATGAACAACTCAACAGGGCAAAAAAAAAAAAAACCGGCTGGTATGGCCTGTTTCCATATTCCATTGTGATTGTGTGAACAAGGACAGATCTGCAGCCCCTGACTTACATGCTGAGCCATCTGTAATTATATTTGTTAATTGCACCATATGTATTATGTGCACGCAATGCAATGTCAACACTCGCAGTCCTTTTGTTGTTTCTAGATGCTCTATTTTATATCTACACACTAGTGTCTATACGTGCACGTGTTCGATCTAGTCCGTAAGAATCATTCTCTAACTACACATTATAGTTACATATGAATAGAAAGTACATAATAATTATATATAGTAGAAGAAATATTTACAAACATTACATGTATTATGATAAGAACAATACAGTCATTGATAACAGAATTATATAAATTTTTTATTTTATTTTATTTTATGAATCGGTAAGGGGATGTCTTAAGTTAACTTACACGCACCTGATTAAATCTCTCTCTTCGTAACAGTCAGATATATCCTTTAAACTCTAACTGTCAATGATCGGTACAGGAAAAATTCGAATTCAAAAAATCCTATAACTACTCACTTTATAATTAATGACAAATGTCATAAATAATTCATAAATAAAAGTGGTACATCATAAGAGATTAATAAATAAAAAATAAAATCATAAATTAAGTGCGATAATAAGGATAAACGACACGGGATTAATGTTGGAAGGGCAAAAGCATCATTTTCCAATAATAGCCGACTTTCACATATATATATATATATATATATATATATATGTGTGTGTGTGTGTGTTGTTGTAAATGCTTTAGATAGGAATTGGGCTCAAATGTAACCAAAAAGAAAAAACTGAACATGTTACTATCTCTAACTAAGCATTTTCGTCACCTTGTTGCTGCTTGTTACTGCCACTGTTAAAACTATGTTAGTAAAGTTGAATACACTTTTTTACTTAATCATCTGAGTAGTTATGTGTATTTTATACACTTACATAAAATATATATATATATATCAATCAGATTATAAATTTTTAAATATTACTACTAATAGTAACATTCTTCTTGAGATGATAAATTGAGCTTTTGATCTTATGCATTGAATTTTTAAACAAAATTTCTACCTTCAAGTTCTTTTTTTAATTATTTTCTAAGTCCATGCTACTCTACCCCTGACATGAATTCACAACGTGAATTGATAATAAAGAGGGGGAAAAAAAGTCTTGGGTGTAAGAGTTCTGCAACCCGACGACACGAGGCCGGCTGTGACGCCACACTTAATAGTTACTTTAGATTTGTGTGCATGTACCTTCTCTCTCCATATTAGCGATAAATTCTGTTTCCACATCAACATCAACATTGACATCGACATGTATTTTATATTTTATATATATATATATATATATATATAAAATATACATTGATGAAGAAAGAACCATAGTGTATAGATGTCCCCAAGTGTGAGCTTAACGGGGATGGATCGGTTCGGTCGGGTGCGTCTTCTTTAATTCTATTTATATATTTTTTTGCCCTCGATCCTATCTCTTTAAAGAGTTATCTTAATTTTGATTTTGTTTATATTTTTTAATCTTATTTTTATCTTGCCGTATTTCATTTGAATTTTGATATATTTTTTTTAAGATAAGTTTAAAAAAAATTGATAAATAAATTAAAACTTTATTATAAGATAATCAACACAAAAAAAAAAGTATGAAAAACCTTAAAAAATATTTTATATAGTATAATTTATGAATAAATATAATAAATCTTAAGAATAAAAAAAATTAATATATATAAATTAAAACTGGTTTTCAAAATGTAACATTTAATTCTATCTTGACTTCATTTATATCCACTCCGATGAGACGGGTTATTTTGTCATCTCTACGTGAACCAAGTGGCTAGTTCAATTAGATCCATGTTTTTTTTTTTAAACAAAAAAAGAAAGAAGACATGAGTTGAAATATCACTGTTTAAATAAAAAATATGTATATTTATTTTTATTTTATCATAAATTAAATTAAATTATTTATTTATGAATAATATTTAAAAACTCCGGACTCTTGTTATTGTTAAGCCATGTAATTTTTTATTAATTTATAATACTATAACTATACCGTTTAACAAAATGAATTATAATACATGAAATATAAAACCCATCCCTTTCTTGTAGTGTAGAATAAAAGGGAAGGAGAGATGCAAACATGAGGTTGGTTTGCCTAATCCCGAGCCATCCCAATGTCCCATTTGTTGTCGGTCTTTGGGGCCCACAAGCGCCAGATACAACCTTGACCCTTGTAAGTTGTACCTACCTCATGCCTGCAAGTCCACAATGTAGTTGTGTAAGTTTAAATACAAATTTTCAGAATTTAACACATGTTACAACAAATTATTTTTAAAAAATAAATAAAATTATTGCACCAAAATCAAGATTTGGGTGGAGCAAACACCCCCCCGAATGAGCTCTTGAACAAATAATAAGACCTTCATTAAGACTTATTTTATACAATTTTTACAGCTCTATTTTTACATTTATATTTATAAAAATTATCTCAAAAAAAACATGTTTAATTGTTTGACCAAGCTTTTAATACTATTTTAGTACTAATTTTGCTTTCTAAAATATAAAAAATATTTTATATCCCATCCTCTTGTAAAGGACAGGACCCACCCTTTAAGAAGACTACTAATAGATCACACCCATTGTAAGAAGTTACAATTTACAAGAGGTAAGATATAAAATATTATTTTCAAAATATACGCATATTTGATAAATTGCTTTTCTCATTTCCAAATGCTCCCTCCGTCTCAAAATGAAAGACTCATTTGAGAATTCTAACTTTTTTAAGAAATATTATTTTATTATTTTAAAATTATTTAAATTTTTTATATCACCCTTATTTAATTATAAATCATCTTCACATTAAGTATAATAAAGGTTAGTTTTAAAAATTTATAAGTTAAAAGTACATTAATTTTTTAAATGAGACTCTTAAAATTGAACAGTTCAAAATGAAATAAAAAAACTCTTAAAATGAGATGAAAAAAGTACATGTTATGAATGATTTAGTAACATTACTCTTGTTGCCGTATTAATAAGGTGGAAAATAACATTGTCACGAGAAGCACCTGAGAGAGACTGTGAAAATGCCCTTTTTGCATCCCAACGCGGAGGCAAATGGGCAGTAACATTCTTGCCTTCCACGTTTTGGGTGGCTTTTTTCCCTCACCTATTTCTCATATCACATCTGTAAGCATGGGAGTCTAAGTGCAGTGCATACTGCATGGATTGTGAAATTCATTAATAATTTAAAGTTTAATCTTCTTTTTTCTAGTCTTTCTCACCTACCCTTTACCCTTTGCCCTTTACTTCCGAGGAAAATTCATATATGTATAGGTCACCATACAATGTGATATAATTAAACTAAGAATAAAAAAGAAAAACAATATTGAAAGACAGGACATAAGCTGACAAAAAAAGGGTCACAAAAAAGTAATAAAAGGCGGCTTCTTGGACTCTAAGGTCAATAATATTTGGCTCCCCCCCTTTCTTTATTTCTCTCCTTCTCTGCTCCTTCCTACCCTACATCTCTCTCTCTCTCTCTCTCTCTCTCTCTCTCTTTATAGCTACCTCAGGGCAGTGTTCAACCTGTCACACAAGAAAGATACAAAAAAATACTAAGAGAGGGGGATGGAAGTGGTAATACCTTCGCCAGCCATGAACTTTGACTCGCCAAAACGTTTTGACGAGTACTATTGTAGCGCTCCGACAAGTCCAACCCAGCTCTCGGCGTTCTATCATGATTTTCGACGACTTTAATAGCAATCAAAACAGGTGGTTCTGCAACTGTTCCATTTGATTGGGAAGAGAAGCCTGGCACGCCCAAGTCATCCAAGTTGAATGCCAAGTTTGAAGATGATTTTGCATTTGATTTCAGTCAGGAATTAGAGAGGACTTCTCTAACAGCTGATGAGCTCTTTGATGGAGGTAAAATCCGGCCATTAAAGCCTCCACCTCTTTCTCTGCGAGGCAACGCTGAGTCTGCAACTGGGAAGAGCCCCGTTAGATCACCAAGATCACACGGTAGAAACATTATCCGCGGCGCTTTCTCACCAAGACAGAAAAAAGTAGTCGACCCGTTTGAAACTGCAGTCGAAAATACCCGGAAAAGAACAGAGCAGGAAAGAGGGAGAGAAAGAGTCTCTGCTTTATCATCATCAAGCCGCAGAGCAACAAGATCACTATCTCCCTTCAGAGTTTCAGACTATCTATATGAAGAAGAGCAACAGCAACAGCAACAGCAACAGCTGCAGCAGCAGAATACAAAATCTTCTATCATTTCAAAAGCTTCCTTGTCTTCAACCACTTCCACGTTGTCTACAAAAAGTTGCAGAAAATGGAAATTGAAGGATTTTTTCCTGTTCCGGAGCGCATCAGAAGGACGAGCATCCGACAAAGATCCTCTGAAGAAATACACTGCTCTGTTCCGAAAACACGAAGATGTCAAGAACGCAAGCTTCCGGTCTATAGAAGGATCCAATTCAGGGTCCAGCTCAAAGAGAAGGGGGCCGGTTTCGGCTCATGAGTTGCATTACACGATGAACAAGGCAGTTTCAGAGGATTTGAAAAGGAAAACTTTCTTGCCTTACAAACAGGGTATTTTGGGGCGACTGGCGTTCAATCCTGCTGTCAATGCACTCGCCAATGGCTTCGGACTCTCACGGCGATGAATTATGCACAATAGCATGTTAAAAAATTAAATTTTGTTTCTTTTTTGTTGTAAAGATGATCTGTTTTTGTTCCTAAGATGTGTGAAACCTACTCATTGAGGAACATAGTCAATAGCACGTTTTCGTGTGCGGTTCAATGGAAATCAATGAAAAAATTTGTTGACCATGTGCTTTCATTGATTTTCACTGGCATAATTGTCGGTCGCTGCAAAGCAATGACCCAAATTCTGAGTTTTTGGTTTGTTTTGTAACTGTGAATGTAAGAGCTATATACACGTACATATATAAATAATTGTATTCATATATATATATATATATATAATAAAAATGACAAAACAATAATTATGTAATCAACTTCAAAATATTAGAATAAGACTTTGTTAAATTGAGTCATATATATATATATATATATATATATATATAATGAAACCACCTACAGACAGACAAGCAAATATTACATCTTCCAGTCTCGTAACGAGCAAGCATCACTTTATAATCGTTAATCAGCAATTTCAAATAATGCAAGCCCATTGCGTGCAGATGGAAAAATAGTCAAGTGTTGATATTATCTTATTCACAGATTAAAGGAAGGTGTATGTAAGCATCACCTGGCCCAATTGAAAAGAAAATTTCAATAAATTGTATAAATCTTTCATGATATAAAACAGAGTAAGCACTCTTGTTTATTGTTTATTGATTCATCTATGTAAATTATTCAAAATGTCAAACACGTCACAACATGACATGTCACGTTTGTTGAAGTATTGATCAGTTTAAATGGCGTTATCTAAAGACACCACCATATAATAGTAGATAAAGATGAGATATTAGGTTTTTGTTTTCTATGTTTTTTAAAATTATTTTTTAGAACAGTGGGAACAGAAAACTCAGAGTCAACTACTAGAAGACCTGAGTTGAGCAGCTTCGTCGTCAAGCCGGCAGAACATAAAAGAGAGATGAACACAAGGTATGTGCTCTTATGATCAACATTCAACAGTCAACACATAAGATTAATTAGAAGGGCCATAAGTGGGTCACAAGGCCAAAAATTTAATAGCAAAGACCCTGGTGTGAATCTATTAAACAAATAGACCACCGTGTGTGCACAAGAATATGCTAAACAGATAAAAGAGTGAGGATTTATCAAATAATAAGGAAGAAGAACTCTAATCATAGCATGAGACTTTAACTGATGAAAGCAATGTAATATGAAACAAATAAGTCTGATTCAATGGTTAAAAATAATATACACCACCCAAGAATATGTATGAACCAACCAAGGAACTTACATTGTCTTGTCATACAGTAAACACGAGCATATTCATTGCTCCAGCACAAATAATGCACTCTCTGAGCCAACAATATTATTGATAGCACTAGTATAGCCGCACAGGTAGCTGCACAAATTTCCGGAGTCAAATACCGAAACCCTCAGTCAAAGTTATCAATACTGATTGGAGTGATCTCGTCTGCAACCTTGAAATGCCCCACTAAACGAGCAAAGAACACCATTTGCTGTTCGAGAGTGAACTTAATGTTTTCAGCCTGTGTATTATAATTTTATCAGTGCAACTGCTTCGCCAGCAGACAAATTCTGTGATTAAATTGTATAATGTTGTATACCTTGCGGAAACCATGCTTCTCTCCTTCATATTCTACAAGAGCAACAGGTAAACCCTTTTCCTTCAACGCCAGGTAGATTTTACGAGCTTGATCAGGGGGTACAACCTGCAACACATTGACAAGATTTTCACAATCAAGGTTGGAGATTATTCAAATCATAATTACCAAGAAATAAAGCTTACAGGCAAAAGACAGAGCTCAGCTATCTACGAACATCAACTAACACTTAAAATTCTAAATTTAAACTGATAATCTGTTTGCTATGATGCATTAGAAAAAAATGATATAAACTGCACAGCAAGTCTGAAGCATGAGGCAGTAGAAAATTGAACTCCAAGCTTTTCAGCATGTGTTGCTCCGAGGCCCAGGTCTGACAACCATGGCCTCCTCCTGTACCAAGCTTTAAGCCACCCCTCAGATTGCCCACTAGAATCATGCTACCACCTTTATACTACATCCAACAATCGATCAGCTTCTGTTACTATATCCTTCCCTTTTGTGTGTATGTGTGCGCCTGCGCAAGTGTAAAGAGGGGGGGTTGTTAACTATCAACTAGATCCTATCTGTTTTATCCGGTTACCACATTCAGGATCAATCGTTGGAACGTATTATCATACCATTGTCAATTAGGCAATCTGAACTTCATTGCTTTGATTTAAGCCCCCTTGGGGAGGGGGAGAAGAGAAACAACTAGGGAAGAGGAATTCAATAAGTCACAACTCATTAGGTTTCTCTTGGACCATGTGATCTCATAAGACCACATCAAGTATGTGTTTAGATTATGATTATTTACTCCCAGTATTAAACTTGTTCTTGTTCATATAAAACTCCCTACGAGGGTCGCCACTCACCAGTAATCAAATGATTGCTTCAATTAACTTCTAATTTCCATAGTCCAAAATTTAGTCAATTACAGGCAAAAAATTGAAAAAGAAAACTTTAAAACAACATTGCACATACCTTATCTTCCAATCCTTGGAATAGAATTATGGGACAAGAAAATTTATCAACAAAATTGATGGGTGATCTCTGAAAGTAATCACTTTCACTTCCTGTAATAAGTCAAAATATTGCATCAACAGTCTATTGAATGAATCAAACAAAACAAAACATGAAACTGTGATTTAATCATTACCAACAAGATTATCAAGATAATGAGATTCAAATTTGTGAGTTTCTGCTCTCAACAGGTTTAAGTCAGCTACCTGTTCACTCAACAATAAAATATAAAAAGTTGTTAGTTTACTGTATTAGAGGAAATGAAATTTAAATCGTCTGTTTTATTAAAAACAAAATGTTTACATTGTGGAAAAATCATGTACAAAAAGAGGTACAGAATGTTTTAAAAAAAAGGTGAACACTTTTTGAAGAAGTATACATCTCTTTTAGTACCACATTTTTATTGCTCAAGTATGTGCTTATCCCAATTTTCTGGAAGCTCATAGTACCACTGGTCCCCTACTATTCACCAAACAAGAATGCTGTGCATCTGAGACCAAACACCAGCTTCACCAGTCCCTTAAAAGGGAAAAGGCATGTAGGACTCCAAGCAAGATTAAAAAAAAATCTCATAAAGTCAAAATTAAAATTTCCTGCAAGTGACTTGAGTTTTTTTTTTTTGACAAGTAACTTGGTCCAATGTTGCATGCTACCTTCAACGAAGTGCAAGAATAATGATGCTGTCCGCCAAGGGCAGAACTTGGAAAAAAAAGTTGGGAGGAAACATTTTGGGATGAAAAATGAGAGAAATGATGGGTTTTAAAAAAAAAAAATTATGAAAATTTTTTGGGGTGGGCCAAAATTTTGGGGTGAGAAATGATAGGATTCAATGGTAAAGATTGGGGTGGGGTAACTTGAAAAGGGTCAATATTTTACATGTATAAAAAAAGAATTCCAAAATTTGGGGTGAGCTATAGCCCGGTGAAGCCTACTTGTACTTCCCCCTTTACCGTTCTCAGTTCTCTAACACTATGCTTGGATTGAAAGATTTGGAAAGAAATGAGAGGAAAGGGGAAGGAGGGAGAGGTTATTTTGTGCTTGGTTTAAAATTAGAGAAGGAAAGGAAGGGGGATGGAGGGAGAGGGAGGAGTCTCTTAACCCTTATTTTATTTAATTTGCTCTCCTCCCAAAAGTGGACAAAGACGGAAGGAGAGGAGAGAGCCTTTAATGAATTTTTTATAATACCAATTCTAACCTTAAAATTATAAAGAAAAAAGTAAAAAAAAACACCTCTATCCTAGGACATAATAGTAAAAAGTTATATAATCTTTTCTTTCATTTCTTTGTTCTTTTACTTGCAAGCAAAATGAGAGAATTACACTCTCCTTTCTCTCATTTGTTATCCAAGCATAAAGGAGGGATTACACTCTCCTCTCCTCCCCCCTCTCCCTCAGAACTAGTGTTATCGTTTACTCTCCTTTCCCTCCTATGTATCCAAGCATAATGTAAGGACTACTAAAACTGATTTAGAGCAAATAAAGACAGAGAATGGAAAGAAAAAACCCAAAGTAGGGCTGTAGAGAATAATTCTTTCATAGTTATGTTTAATCAGTAAAAAGGCTATTTTACAATGCTTCAGACCTGGTTTTTATAGCTTTAATTCTTACAATAAATATCTCTTAGTTTCAATACCTCTAGAGCCAACTAGCATAATAAATACTTCTACTACCAATAGCAAGCAGTCAAAAAATCAGATAAGAATTATTGACTCACATTAAGACTTTTGACTGACTGACTTACAAACAACACAAACTACCCCAACCAAGATTAAGTAGTAATCTGCTAGAATATTAAGAAACATTAATGACACTCATAATCTTGACATCATTGCTTGCTGGCTGCATCACATAACCCATGTTAACATCAAACGTGATTAAAATGATGACCATAATGTCCCATAAATATCAAGCAAACCATGATATCAGAACAACATGACAGTTTGATTCAATTTTCAGCTCAACTTTAAGTATTCAAATGGTTCCACTTAAAGCTAGTGGTCCCAATTGATGCAAATTTGAAGTGGCAGAAATTAAGCTTTCATTTTCTAGAAACCTTTTTATGTCCATGGTCCAATCAATGAAACTCAAAAGAGAACTGGAAGTGAACATCAAACTTTCAGCCCTCTTCAAAATTCGTTAAAACAATGTTATAAAATAGCTTACAGTCAAGGACATTGTTCCAAATGGGGTAGACAAGTTCTAGAGCAATGTATTGATGCTCATAAAGACCATTACCCAATGCAGTCCTGCTTACATAGAGTGCTAGAAAGGATAAACAGGAGAGTCGAGATGGATCCAATTTTTGAGATTATTTTTTACACAAAATGGTTATTCTTGTACTCGAACCTCTGTTCTCGTGCTTGACAATCCAGAATACTAAAACCACAAGCTTCAAAAGGAGTAAGGCACAATAAATAAAAGCAATTACATCTCTCCTAGCCTACCCTATGCCTATTTTAACCCCCTCTCAGATGTTGTCTTAGAGCATGACATATAATGGAACATTCTGTGGACTGGTATGGAATATCACCATCTTGTGGAGTGAGGTTTAGTTTTATTGCCAAATAGAGGGGACTGCCATTCATTCTTCAATGAACAAACATTTATTCTTACATGACAGAAGGAGTGTTGTGTCTAGGTGATGAAATACTGGGGTGCAGGTTTAGAATATAGTTCCAAAATGAGGTCAAAAGCAGCCATAAGTAATTCTTTGCAAGGAAATGTGAAGACTGTGCCATAATTATGAACAGGTTTCATTTTGAGATAGTGGATGGAAGTTTTTTTTTTTTTTTGGCATTACATATGGTTCAATAATATCGATGAGAAATGCATTCTTGAATAAAAGCTAGTCCATTACCATCCTTTAGTGGCTTTAGCAAAATCAGGGTGGTCTTTCTTATGGATAACATCATCTTTACAAGGTAAATTTTTTTGAAAGGCTCCTTGGATCATGCACCCATCATATACATATACAAGGAGCATCATCATGCATACAATTGGGAATAATTCCATTATTATTATTATTACATTTGTGTGTTTGCATGCTAAGATGGCCACGGCCCATTGAGTCTAATCTCTACAAATGCATCCAATCAGTTGCAAGCCGTGTGCATTTATTTACTTCTCCTACAAATTTTCTCCAATTAATATCAATAATTATATAATCAAACGACTCTAACAAATATGGTGAAGATACAATTCCTCATTAAAAGCTACAGTTGATGTAAACAACTGAATAAAAAAGCATTAATAAAATCAATCTACAATCATACATAAAATTCAACTGACAATAGGATCAAGCACTCACACCATACAAGGAAGCTCCAGCCTTGAATGTTTCTCTGAAAGCAAGAGAAGCTAATGTTGTGTACCCACCAGCAGAGCCCCCAGTTATGCATAATCGTTCCCCATCTACCTTTCCGTTGTCCACCTGTGCAACCAAACAAAAATATCACAGCCTGAACAATCTTTTTAGCAAATGAATCCATCATAACCTAGATGGAACTAAAAGAATTTGAAAATTAATTACCAAAAACTGAGCACAACTGCAACAGTCATTAACATCAACAATTCCCCAACGGCGCAAAAGCCTTTCACGATATTCTCTGCCATAACCTCCAAAACAGAATCCAAGTCATCCTCAGCAGGAGATCCAAGAGGTTCAAATATGAATTAATTGAGTTAATCCAATAGTCTGACAATTGTACTTATCCACACAAAAAATTGTGACAGTTGTAACAAGGATCCACCAAATTTGTGAAACAAAACAAACAAAAAATTTAGCCGTATATGCAACCTAAGTATTTTTCAAACAAAACAAACGAAAAAATTTAGCTGCAATTAGGTAAAACCTACATATCTGTCAAACAAAACAAGTGCAAAAATTTAGCCTGTGATTAGGTACAACCTACGTATTCATCAAACAAAACAAATGAAAAATTTTGCCGTGACTAGGCATAATCTAGACTTCAAGTGTTTTATCAACCCCCTATCTACACAACAATAAGATCATACAAAATATTAAATCATAAATAATGAAAGTAGCAAATAATAAGGACATACCACTGCTTCCACCATAGTTAACATCCACAAATGCCCAACCTCGACTAGTCCAATACTGGATACTAAGATTTAAGATTCCACGAGTCTCTGCCGTAGGTCCACCTGCAGTATTTAACACACCATGCTCTCAAATACTCAACATATAAAATATTCAAAAGAATGTGTAGAATAGTTCTTGACAAGTCCAGTAACTTGATAGGATAATCTTTAGTACAAGAAAATAACCAAAACATACCATGGCTTTTCAATAGTAGTGGGGGTCTTTCTTCCCCACTAGCTTGATAGATGGGGTTGGTTGGTGGATAAAAGTATGCATAGGCATTTTGACCAGGAACTTCAGTTGGAAATTCAATTAGCTCTGGCAAGCTAAAGTATGGTTTGTACTTTGAACTATCAGGCGAAGAAGACCAAAGAATCATGAAATCAACTGCTTTCGATTTCTGATCATCTAAAGTCACCTGCTAACACAACAAAGGAATGTCAAGAAACATGAGAAACGCTAAAAATAGAAACTCCCACTATAAGCATTTCCAAGAATTTATAGGAATATGAAAAGTCACTACAAAATATGAAGAGGAGAAGGAGGAGGCAGCACCTTAGCTATTGACAGAGGATGAACTGCAGATGCTCCCTCAATGTATAGACCATGAAACCCTAAAGCCTGCATGAGCATATATTCACATCTTACAAAACCGTCATCACATAATCAACTAGAGAAAATTTCAATTGCAGCAACCAGTGAGGATAGGGTTTTTTGAAACTACAATATTATTTATATCCGTGAAAGGAATATCAAGCAGAGATACTGTGCTCTGAACATCATCCAGAATTCCAAGAAATGACCTCCCATTTTGCCTGCATGCCATATCCACAACCTTGATTATGTTACAAATTTAGAGATAGAAGGACCACCAAATTCAAACAAGGCTGATGCATCAGGAACATGAAGGTAGTATATATCACCTGTAACTGCAAGCAATCAAGTTTTTCTGCTCACAACTCTGAATAAATTCATATGAATTCATGCCGAAAACCCATAATGGTCTTGCAAACTCAGCATCCAAGGAATAAACTGGGAGCACCTCATTATCAGATTCATTCTGTTGCCAAATAATGATATCATAATAAAATCAATTACAAATGACTTCATATAAAGAGAAAAAAAAATGAAATGATGTTTGATTCCAAAGCTACCAACACACATTCTGTGGAAGCAAAACTGCTTTCTCTTTTTTTTTTCCCCCACATTCTTCTCTTTCATATAAGAGCAAGCAAAACTACATGCAAATGTTTCAATAAACCTTTTTTTTTTTTTGGTTGACAAGGAACTGCAGTAAGGTGCTTTTATAAACATTATGACGGTTACATCTTCTTGCTTGTTTAGTTTCACTCTCCATGCACATACACGTAGAGCCTCTCTTAAGAGTGACATAAAAATTTTATATAACTTTTTAGGTTCCATATTCTCAATCGAAAAGAAGAATATTGTGTATCATTGATATCACTTGGAAAATCCTCCACTATTCACACATAGAAGCATCACACCAAAAATTTTCGATCAATATTAGTGCAAATTCCATAGAGGATAGAAAGAATTATATATAAGCGAAGAATGCCTATAGTGTTTGTTTTCCCTAATTTAGTTGAATCAGTTCAGAAGAATCTGAACTTGTCCCAATATCGTATCATAACATAGTAGACAACTTTGCACTTTTTTTATGTATTATGGTATTGTAGAAGGGCCAAAGAGTGAGAGTTTCCAGGAGTCTGTTAACACAACGCATGAATGTCCAATGACAATGCTAAACATAACATGTTGTCAAATACATCTGACCCATTGGAATGTTGCCATTAGGCACATGCAAGAATACTAGTAATTTGTCAAAATAAAAAATTTACTAACTTGTAAACACATAATCTTTTTTTTTTTTTTTTTGATAGGTAACTTGTAAAACATATAATCTGTGTATCTCAATTAAATACAACTATCTGGGATGACAAAGTATACAGTTACCCATTTATAGTAAAACATATAATCTGTGTATCTCTACTAAATACAACTATCCCAGATGACAAAGTGTTCAGTTACCCATTTATAGAGATTCCAAAACCCACTTTCTCGATCAGTGATGAAGAATAGTTCCCCTGCAGTAACAAACATAGCAAATCAATGCATGCAATAATTTGAAGCCACCCAGAGCTACAAACTAAGGTTTTATATTTGACAATTGAGAATGCAGTTATATGCCTAAGGGTTTCATGATGAGTACTCAATATGTGAATCATTATTACACTGTATAAGGAGCTTGAGCTAATTCCATAGCACAAAGTAGGAGTAAGGAATTTGTCTCAAGATAGGCCACCATTCACTCAAACAAGGATGTAAGAATTTATATTTTAGGATTGATATCAAGGGTATTTAACATCATCATTAATTTTGGGACAGATATGGAATTTATTTTCATAAAAACAATAACACCAAAGTCCCACACTTTCTTAATTTTCATAAAAGTTGCAAAAGACAAACAACTTACAATTATATCTTAAACAACTATGTTTATAAACTTGCCCTGAGAAATTATAAGTGTGCTGATGTTTTTATGTAAAAATTAAAGGTGCAAGGGATATTTAACAAAATACCATGCATGAGCACACATGTTTGAGTCCTGTGAGCAACCACCTTTTTTTTAAATGAAGGAGCCTGTTACCCACGAGTCCTTTGGATGCGTAACTATCAAAGCAAACTCCGGATATGTGACCCCAACCCAAAGAATCGCAAATCTAATCCACCCCTTGTTACACCTCACATTGGCCCAAACACAAAACTTCATCATTCACTATGAAACTCCATCATTCTTGCAACCAGATGGCATAATTATTTCTATTTAATAGCAACATCACTATTGCTACTAATTTATATTTATGTATATATAATTATATACACACACACATGTATATATACAAATTTTCATATAAGGCATTTCCACCTATAACTATTACTACCATATCCACATCCATCCATGATCACCATGAAACTTAGGAAGACATATTTACATGCCTAACAATTTCGGTTGCATGGTTACACTTTCAAAATATTTACTCTAGAAGCAAATCAACAAGTTTGCTTTTGAGTATTCTTCCATAGCACTTAAGGCCCATTTCGGGGAGATGTATGCCTGTAACTTATGGAAAAGTGATTCTTCATAATTAACTTTGGGTAAAAGTGATTTTGGTCATAATCAAATTGGGGTTTAGATTTTACGATGCAAAAGTGATTATATTGTCAAAAACGATTACGTATTTGGTTGTATATATGTAAAAGTGATTTTGCAACATGAATTATTCATTTCCCTATTTATAATGTAGTATCAAACTAGTAGTAATTGATTGACTAAAAAGAATAAAATAACACCCACATGAGTGTAGCTTGAACGGTAAGCCTAAGGGTGTAATATCTCGAGGTCACTAATTCGAGTCTTGCATCAGATTACATGATACGTTGCTGGTGGGTGGTTGTAGGTATCTGCAGTTTGATGGGTCAGCTTAAATTGCCCAAAGGGCGCAAGGCTGGGTCGGTTCGACATTATTAAAAAAAAAGAATAAAATAACATAATTATACAAATGAAGTTACAACTACTATTTTTTATAAAATATTTTTTTATAGTAAACAATTTTTTATAAAACAACTTTCTTATAAAATATCATTTATATATGCAGATAAAATATTATTCACGTCTTCTCCTTTGTATGTTTATTTTTAAATAGCATCCCATTTAATGATTGGTCATTATCCCTCTATTTTATTTAATCTTTTATTTTCTTGGTTCCATAGTCATTGTTTGTGATATAAAATATGATCTTTTAAGTGAATTTAATAGTCTAAAAAACTCAAATCAGTGATTGCATATCCTTAACGATGCAAAAGAGATGTGCTCTAGTATAGCAGTATCAGCTATATTACAGGGTCAGTTGTTTAAGGGAAATCCATCAAACAATCAACTGCAGCTTTTTCATTGTTTGATCACGTCCAGATGTGATCTATCTACTTACCAATTCATCCGGTGATTCACAGTTTCCAAAGAATCCAGTATAAATTTTTCAGATTCAATATTCATATAGCATGCTAATATTACGTCCCCACTTGCAATGGCAGGTTGATGGCCAACTAATACCTGTTTAAAAGAGAGAAGATTTTTATAGTGTAACTTATACAATGAACATGTTTAAAACAGAATTTCAAAATTTCAAATATCATGTATACATTTTCGGCTCAGAATTCAACTAGGTTCAAACAATTGCCACATACATTTCCATGCGTATTAACACCTCTTTAGTTTCAAATTATTGTCATACCATGAAACAAATATGTACACCTCCAATACATGTGTTTTGTAACCTAGCCCATGGGCATTTGGGGAGGGCAGATTCCTAACTAGTCCGACTCCAATCATCAATAGACCACAAACATAACAATCATCTTAATTTTCTAAGCCACGGAGTTCATGAATTTTTTTAAGGCAAAACAATTAACCAAACACTTCAGCAGGAGATGTTAACAGGCCCACTTTTCATCCAACTGAAACTAAGGGTTGTGGAAGGCTAAGTGAGCACCAAGTGTACTTTTGAATTAATTTAAGCATAATGATAATAACAAGTTAATAACCATTCAAAAACTGTACAGTATATTCCACGTTCTTAGCAGCAGGACTGCTCATCAAGCTAGAAAATAAAAAATAATAATAAAATAAATTACCTTTAGGTGACCACTTGGGTTCAGTTGGAGATTCCACAAGTGTATGATCACCACCAGCGACACAGATACGTTTGTAGACATCTCTACATTATAGCATTACAAAGATTAATGTATATTACAAAAAGAAATGAACATTTATACATAGTGAAAAGTCCAAGTGAAAACATCAAATCTTCTTCTAAACCAACTGAAACTAACATGTTCCAACGCTTGATATGAAATTTAAAGGTTTCACAAGTGTCTTTATGCAAAAGCAACTAGATGGTGCTGACAGTGCAAGTTGTAGAAAGCATTTGTGTCAAAATTTTAATTACACCACAAGGAAAATAAAAAAAATGGCTATGATAATTTAACCATGACACACAAAGATAAATTACCACACAAGTGATAATGAGTCAAACGGTTCTGATTAAAGCATTACAAGAATGAGGGGCAGACCAATAAGCAATTATTGAGGGAGTGAGAAAAGATGCGTGTGGCATAACAAAATTTGTAGCATGGTACAGCAACAAAATCCATGTAGCTGAACCCAACAACTGGGATTGGGTCACTGAGTTTAGACACATGCCATGCCTTTAACAGATGAATTTTACGTCTTCTCACAAGCAGTTCTAACTCTTAAAAAAAAATTTAAATAAATAAACCATAGAGCTCGTTGGAAAGGGAAGGTGGGCAAGATTACCTTGATCAAGAGCATGTTGGCTTATTTGCCAAGATACTACATGACTCTGTTTCCCATTCTAGCCATTGTGGAGAAGAGGTTGGAAAAAATTCAAAGAGACTTTCTGGAAGATGAGAAGAAGATTTCTCTAGTAAAATGGGAGAGGATTAAAGCCCATGTTAGAGAAGGGGGTTTAGGAGTAAAGAATCTTAAGTTATTTATCAAGGCATTGCTTGGTAAATGGCTATGGAGATTTAGGATGGAGTCTAATCTTTTATGGAAGGAGGTTGTGATAGTGAAGTATGGGTATGAAGATGTGAGTTGGTTCCCGGGAGAGGTGGTGGGGCCATCGGGTTGTGGGTTGTGGAAGTTCATTCAAATTTGTGTGGAGGATTTAAGGAGTTTGATGAAGTTTGGGGTAGGGGAAGGAATGAGAGTGAAATTTTGGGAAGATACTTGGTGCAGGGACAAGGACTGAAGGAAGGTTTCCATCATTTGTACAATTAAGCGATTCATTGTAATGCCTATGGTGGCAAATTATTTTGTTCGTGTTGATAGGTTTGTGGTGTGGATTCATCTTTTTAGACGCCATTTCTATGATTGGGAGCTAGAGGAGATGGGGGAGATGTTCATAGTGTTGCAAGGGTGCAGATTAGTGCAAGGCAAGGACGACTTTATGTGATGAACTTTGGATAATCATGGCATCTTCTCGATGAAGTCATACTATAAAGAGTTGGTTGGCGGTATACCTGTAAACGGATCGGATATGGACCTGATCAGGGATCGTTAAGTAAAATGTTTAGTCCAATCTGATCCGTTAATCTGATGAAATTCTTATTGTTTAATCCATATCAGTATTTGTTAACTACCGGACATTTGATCCGGTAATTGGATTTGATCTGTGAAGCTCTTAACAAGAACCAAGAACATTTTCATGTAATTATTTTACCTAGGAGTTTAGACTAAACAGAGACTAAACACAAGAAATTCATCAATTTCACAATCAAACAATGTGTTTATAGTACATTGTACAAAGCAAGCACTATACTAATCCTATACAAGAAAAATAAAGTCAAAAATAAATTTAATCAAACAAACACTATACTGCTCACAAAATCAATCTATGAAACTAATTTCACAAAATCACTATATTGATCCTGTACAAGAATATACAACAAATTAACATGTGTGGGAGGCTAAACAACTAAAACAATAACATGTGCGGGAGGCTAAACAACTAAAACAAATATACATGAATCAAAACCACCACCATGATTCATTTGTCATAGCGCCATATCAACGGATACCACCATAGATGGTAGCAACCAACAAGACAACTGTAAATCCACCGAGACAAACCACAACGCCATGAATGGCGGCAAAAAGCGCATCGTACCTCCCATCCAAATATGCAGAAACACTGCACGATGCAAACCACTAACGGATCGGATTGGGAGTGATGCTCGATAATCTTTGAGGTCATCGGGATGAGTTACGGTCGAGAGATTGGGAGAGATGCTCGCTGACAAGAGAGAGAGAACGAGAGTCACAGAGATGCTCGCCAACGACGTCAAGCGATGGTAGCGGCTGAGGAGTTCATGGAAACAAAGAGAGAGGGAAAGAAAGAATTAGGGAAGATGTTCGAGAAACCTAACCTTTTTTCTTTATATATATTTTTTAATTCCAACCATTAGATCAAATCTTGATCTTACGGTTCAGATTAACTTTAGTATTATAATATACATATATGTGTGTGTGTTAACGGATCGAATTAAATTAATCCATGTTTGATCCATTTAAGTAAAACTATATCATCGGATTTGGATCACATTTTATCACACCAAATACGGTATAATCGGATTTCAAATCGGATCGGATCGGCCTAGTTGGCTGGAGAGGACAGTTTCCATGAAGACTATTTGGCAATCTGGAGTTCCCTCAAAAGATGCCTTTTTTGCACGGGTGGCTATTTGGATTGCTGTTTTGATTTCGGACAATCTTCAAAAGAGGGAATTTCATTTGGCTAGTAGGTGTTGCATGTGTAAGGAAGGGATAGAGACGATAGACCATCTCATGATCCATTGTACAGTGGCTAGAGACTTGTGGAATCTTGTTATGCCCATATTTGGGTGCTCATGGGTGATGTGGACTAGCTTGAAGGAGTTACTCCTTCGTTAGGGAGGGCTTCGAACTAAAGAGGAGATTAGAGGGGTGTGGAGGATGGTGCCTCTTTGATTGATATGAAGTCTATGGAGAGAGCGTAATAGTCAAGTTTTTGAGGGGAATGAAAAACTCGCTTTTGTTTTGAAGGATATTTTTTTATGTCTTTTGTTTTAGGGGGCCAAAAAGACCTACCCTTTGTTTGTAGGGACATTTGTAGAATTTTTAGGGTTAGGGCCTTAGTTATTAGTATTGTGTTGTATTGATGGGTTCGTCCCTCCTTAGGCGCATTTTTAATTTATGTTATATTTACCTAGCGGGAAAAAAAACCAAAAAAATGAGAAGAGAGAGAGAGAGAGAGAGAGAAGTTCAGACCTAAGTAAACTCAATTGGCACAAAACCCGACATTTGCATGCAAATATAACATAAATGCATAATGAGCATAAAGTAAAATAATTTTTTTTACATCATTGAAAATAAATACAGAGTGGACAAGAATTACACCATATATATAGAAGAAAAAAGGGGAATTCTACTCACCCATTCTCAGAAATATAGCCAACCCAAAGTTCTGATTTATCCCATGGCATGTTAGGGTGACCCCATTCAATCCATGCGATTCGTTCTCCTTTGGGGTCCATACGTGGGAAAGCGTAAAAGTCATTCCCATCAACTAGTATTTTCGGTTCTGTATGTCAAAGATTGCGATAAGAGAAGATGATGATGGTCATTCCTCATTTGATAATGGAAAAATAGAAGAGATGAAATTGAATGCAAGCACCTTAAACAGTCCAAAATCCTCAAGAACCCAATTACGAAAACACATGATCCATTTTTATACCCCAAAAATCCAAACCTTGGCACTTACACACACCAAAGGAGCAACACATATAAGAATAGCGAACTCGTACCTTGGATATTCGTGTTGCTGAGGTCTATTGATATAATAGTGGTGGTTGGGTTTAGACTATTTTCACGACGATCTATCAAGATGAAACATAAAAAATGGAATTACCAGATATATGCTTGATGTTAAAATGTAGATGAACTGCACAAACAACTTATAAAACTAGACCACATAAGCCCTGGGAGAACAAGTGGTTCGTTAACAATCTACCTTCCCTTACAGTGACATAACGGTTAAAACGCAAATCAAACACTCCATCCGCATAACACACGATGGGTCCGCCATAATCCCGGGTAAGTGGCACAGGAGAAGAATCTGCCAGCATAAAAGACTCCCTCATTTAACTTTTTACGTATCAAGAAAATCCCAGAAAAAGTAGGTTTCAATTGAGCACTTACACAATCAAACCATAGTACTGTATAAACTTGACCAAATTGAGTATAATGAAATTACACTCACATAACAACAAATTGAAAGTTTTGCCTCATGCTCATATGAAGTGCGCTGCAAATTAGAAAATTGAAAGCAGTGAGAAGTTGACCTGTACATTCAATTGACTGCTTGTAAAGTCTTTGATCTTCGTAATTTGAAAAAATGACGGTATCTCCTGAAATCTTGAATGCGCCACCTCCGTATTCTTGAGCCACTGTCCAAACTGCAAACTCTTTCGGCGTAATATCAATAGGTTCATCCCCCGGTTTCTCTGGTTCTCTAACAAGAACCGCTCGCCTGAACAGAGACACGAAATAAAGATCAAGAACTATATAAACATTACTCAATCTTTAGGGTTTTTGGGGGTTTATCACTAAAATGATTGGAACTGAAAGCACGTATAGATATATCTATGGATGTATATACCCTGATTCGGTGGGACGAGATTCGAGCCAGAAGAGCCGGCCGTGGGCGTCGACAGCGGAGCCGCCGAGACGCTTCTCGCCGCCGGAGACGACGTCGGCGGTGATAGGGGACTTCCAAGAACCGTATGGTGCTGTAAGCTTCTCTTCGATTCCTTCAGTTAATGCTTCAACTGTGGAAGCCATTCTCTTCCAACGCTGCTGTTGAGTCTGCCTTTTGAGGAGTAATCTACTAATATGGATGAACGAGGAGGACGACGACCAGATGGGGTAGCGTGTGCCATTGGCTATGGCCGAGAGTGCCATATAAGTGGCTTTTATTTAAGATTTGATAGGCGTAGTAGCACCAATGACCGGTGTGAACCAGTGTATTATTTAAACAATATGTTACTTTCACATGACTTTTTATTCTAAGGGTTAAATGAGCACTTTGATTCTTGCATTAAAAAAAAAATTAGTATATGCTTCTGCAAATCAAATTATATTAATTCTAAAATTTAAATGAAGACAAATTTCAATTCCTAACCTTTAAAATAAATAAAAAATTATAAGTCCATCTTTTTTATTTTAATTTTTCTCTTTCCGATAAGATCTGACTTTTGCAATTATAAATGAACTTACGTTATTTGACTCTTACAAGTAGCGGTGCAGTGGTGATACTGATCAAACGGGTTCAAGCGCTTAACATATCAGGTTAAAGTATTTAGTATGAGTTTGAATCTTCACTGCTGCATCTTCCTGTTTTTCTTTATTGTTCTATTACTTTGTCACGCAAGCCAATCACGAAATTGAAAAAAAAAGACAAGACCAGAATAAAAGATGGTATAGATTTTGAGTTATTGCCAAAGATATCTCATCATAGCTTCCAAAATGAGATTGACAAACTCAGCATTCACCAGAATACCAGGTGGACCAACTTCAACAATTCCTGTCATCTACTCCCGTATCAAGAAACACAGTGCAGAAGAAGGTATTCCACTCATGCAAATCATGTACCAGACAATCCAGAAATGCATGAACCGCACTCGTGACAGACCTTGGCCAGGCTTGTTAGCAAAAACAATTATGGAAGACAAGTAGGGAATTGGACAGTCAATACAGTAAAATCAAAATTAACGAGTTCTACATTCATGGAGAAGCAACTAGAGATCGTATTTTTGATGCACTGTTAATATTGCAATTTGTGATTTTATATAACTGCAGCAAGATTATTTAAGCCACTACTACCACTTCATTCCAAAATAGCCCCTGTACGCACGGGTGGCCGGGGCAATCAACCAAATGAGTTGTTGGAAAAAAAATGCCAATTTCTGTCAAACAATTACAGACTGCTAAATAGCATTCTGAGTTATCAACCAGAAGTACTGTCACCTCCAAAGGCATTCTCGAGAAAACCAGTATTGTTAAGATGGTTAACATCATTCCACGTTTTTATGACCCATTCCTCACCAGATATGTGAAATATATTCACAGATGCATTCAGTATCTTCCCCTGCAATTTTTCTGTTGGAGCAGCTCGCTTGTGAAGTGCTCGCACGACACCACCATGAGTAACCACTACCACTCGCTCACCTGAAATGAAATATGCAAACAGATTGAAAGAAAATACAGAATGGATAGATAAATTTAAAGCACCTTCCTATCCATGACTTCCATCTTGAAAAAACACATTTTTATGAGTGTGTATATATATATATTCTATACAAGCCACTCTATAAATTCTCATCATGCATGGAATAGACAATAAGTGCTGTCATTCTAGTCTTGAATACATTTGATGGTCATGCATGGAATAGACATTGACCATCAAATGCATACAAGACTAGAATGACAGCTCTATTTTCAATTATATTTGGTTCAAAAATAGAGGATTTGTGATCCATTGAGGTAAGAGAGACCAAATAAATTCTCATGACCCAGACCAAGAACATAGTTTGCCACGCATATCTGAATTTGAATGAAGAAATATTTAAAACACCTCGTGTATGCATTAAGATGCATTCTGAACATCTAAAAATGTTATAGGAGAAGTAACCACGAAACAATACCTATATGCTTCATGGCAACCCTCTGCAATGAAGATGTGCAGCGTAAATAGAGTTGATCCAAACTTTCTCCACCACCCTGAGTATCATAAAAACTACTATAACTGTAATGAATTCAACAAGATTATTGGATCACAAAATAGATCAAGATTTTTCCATAAATAAATAGTCATGTTTTAGTAACTCAAATTCTAATTGAAATACCAAAGGAAAAAAGAAAACACACACCCCCCCCCCCCCCAAAAAAAAAAAAACAAAAAAAAAAAGAAGAAGAAGAAAAGTAAAAGAGAAGTAGAGAATTTCTTCATTATTAACAGCATAGAAGAAAGAAGATCAAAGTTATGTTGGCTTCAACAATAGCCTTGCAATGAAGTGTCCATGCCATACAAAATACAAACCTACCTCAAAGCAAGGCAGTGTCCTCACTATAAATTTCTAATTTCCCCCACAAGATCTTGTGGATAGATGCTTTCAATCAACCAAAGAAAAAAAAATTATGTAGAAATGCAGTTTTAATGATCAAAAAGTGAAATAGGTAAAGCAAGAAAATTGCAGTCAAATCGTCGTGCTTGCAGCTTCAACCAACAAACAAAATTTTGTGCCAGGCTTCAGACTTAAGAATCTGCATACAGGTATTTCGTGATCTGTCCTGGAAGATATACATGCTTCATAAGCATTTGGCTTAAGCTCAGCTGCTTCATGCAATACAAGACCTTGAAGATCTCCAAGATGTCTTTCCCTCAAATCTGGAACTTGTACAACCTGAAAGAAAACAAGGAATTAATGAATACCCATAAAGCTGCAATATAATGTTTAAATATACTATCAAGATTTTTGTGTCTGCAAGGAATGAAGAGCAAAGTGCAGCTTAATTCAGAACATCAGTATCACGGAAGCGTGTTTAGCTCATTGGTCAATTCTTTCTTTAATTTTTAAATTAATATATATCTAATATACATATATAGAAATTCTTAACCGGGACCAAAACTGCAAAAAATACCCTTTTTATATATCCTTGACATCCAAAATCCCTCTTTTTTGGAATTTTTCCTCAATTCTCAATTTTTAATAAACTATACATTCTGCCTTCTCAGCATCCATGTTGGCCCCTTCTTTAAAGATTTGACCTCTTATGTCTTCAATTTGAATAAACTAATTTCTATTTTGCAAATTTAAATGTTTTCCCTCAAAAAGTCAATTACAGTCCACCAAGTCGACTAAGTTGCTCCCCAAAACATATTTAGTCGATAGGAATAAGAGATGAAGAAAAACAGTACTTTCCCTGGAAAAAAAAAAAATGGGAACCCACCAATAGGCCAAGAAGAAGTTCAACACTATGACATATAAAAAACTATAGCATAAGATATAGAGATGAAACAATACATTGAGAGACCACTTGATAGTATAAAGCCACACAAGACATCAATGTCATCGGCAAAAATAAGTATAAGGAATAACAATTTCCAACTACCATACTTCTGCAGTAAATTCGGTATCATGCAACCCAGTGTTTATCCTTCATCTGTATCAATAACAAATTACGAGGGCTAGATGAAGGATGAAGAAAGTTCCTTGATGAATCATACCTTAGGAACACCACAGTAGCTTGCTATAATATGAGCAGTCTCAAGAGCACGCTTCAAATCAGATGAGTACACAGCAGAAATTGAAGTCGCCTTAGAGAGTCGATCAGCCACCTTCAAGACAAGCAGGCACCTTGACTAGCACACGGTTATCATAATTAAATAAATAATCCAAGCAAAGTGTCAACTTACTGCAGCTGCTTGCCTTCTTCCAACTTCATTCAATTCAACATCAAGGTGTCCCTAATTATTAGGCACAGATCCCGTGAGGCATAAAATACACTAGCAATAAAACAGAGGAATACACAACGACAGCACATTATGGAGAAGATCGCATGTCAAACAATGAAGAATAGACACTATAAAGTAACAGCATACCTTATTATCACATGATTTTGAACCTGTGAAATTTTTTTTTTATAAGTAAAAAGAGGAATTTATTCACAAGCCCCTAAAGGGCACAACTCATGAACAAAAAAATAAATTGCAAAGGAGCTAGAGCCAAACTTCTACCATACAATTCAAATCCCCCAAAAACTATAAATAAATAAAAATTGAACCTTCTATTATGGCAACTAGTTACAAGTATTGATATGCATCCTACGCGACCATTGGGTAATAGTGTGAATTACCAATTGTTTTTTAAGAGAAATAACAACTTTTAATCAGGACAGGGTTACATGAAAAGAAGTTAAGTACTAAAATCTTTTAGGTATGTACCATGCACCTAATAATGACACAACAAATTGTTTGTTAATTTTGGTCGTCCATACATTGTGTGGTTGAACTATTGTTCCAAAGACTAGAAAAAAGTAGGGTGGTATCTGGTTAAAAACTGACTAAAAGTCAGCTAGATGCCACGCCATTGTTTTAACTGATGCCAGCACAGTTCTCATAGTGACAGACTACAACAGCAGTAAGCCACACAGAAGCATGCAATGGTTCTCATAAGCCCCAAAAAGTACAAAAATGAGGAAGCTAATTAAACATATTAAGACTTGTCAAGCAACTTCGGATGAAAGGACTTTAGCAGGCCAAGAACTACAATTTGTTACTATGGCAAGAAGGAATTGACCTCTCAAAGAAAAAGATTATAATTGGAGAACCATAAATTATTTTCTTGGTATGCATATCTCCAAATGCCAATATCAACTAAAGCCTCGTATTGCCAGCCATTATAATATTTGCCTACCAAAGTGATATAAAAGAGAAATATATATGACTTTTGAGCTATTCTTCATAGAAGAAGTAATAGGATGTGATGTGAATAGGAAGAAATATAGAGACATAGATAATAAAGTAAAAGACAATATTGTATATTTCAATAGAAGCAGGCTAGGAGAAAATTAGGATTAGTACTCCCAAGGCTCGCCAAATACAGTAGGAGAAAACATTAAGAATTTTGTTGAAGACGAGTGATTTAATGCAGTAAATACTTGGAGATATAACTTTTAAAAGAGGTTACTAGAATGAAAGAAAAAGGAAACCTAATGAAATTTCTGGCTCATATGCTTGTGTTTTGGAACCAAAACTTGCTTCTTCTTCTTTTTTCCTCTAGAAAGCAAGGAATGTACTTCCAAAATGCTAAAAAGCAATAAATCAGGTTATGAAGGACTATGCAAAGAGCAACTATCTTAAGATAAAAAGAAAAGAATTATATGATTATTAAGCTTCTGAATTGTCCATTAATTCATTGACAAAATTTTATTTATCTTTTTTACGTTCCCAGATGTCTTTTGTTGTCCTCCAACTGACCAACTATACTACCAACCTCATTTAGCTAGTTTAATACTATTTGCCCTTGTCAGTTGAGGTCCACAGTCTTTAGAACTCTAAATTGATTAAAACCTCGATGGTAACCTATTCCTATACCACATCTAAATTATAATCGTCAATTTGAACTTCACGTCATCAAGAACTATCTTAGCTGTAAATTAACTAGAAGAGCTACATGCCCAAGCAAGATTTGTTTACTCTAGATTACAATCACATCTTTCATTAGAAGTCCTCGTGAAGATGAAATCATAGGAATTTTGGTAATTTGCATGGAGAGACCAAAAGGGTGCTTCTCTTAAATACTAACTAGATAGGGTGCACGCACACTTCTTTTGCATCTTTCTCTTCTATTAATGCCCACTTTTTTGTCAATTATTTTGGCTATCAAAATTCCATTTTCAAGTGCCAAGTTTTTAAACAAGACTTCGTGTTAGACCAGAATTGCTCCCATACCAAATCATATATACATAATACAAACATATATTATGTATATATGATTTGTATATATATAAATATATGTTTGTATTTGTATACATAACCCTTGGAGTTGGATGAGTTGGGAAGAAGCTTGGGTGATATACACATGTCTAGATTTATACATGTGGGGGTATTTAAGGAAATATTTGAATATGGAATAAAATTTATGTAATTTCAATATATAATCAGGACGGGGTGAGGTATTTAAACCCATCCATGCCCCAAATCGGCAAAGCCATGTGGGGTTTTAATCTCTTCCCCCATTCTGTCCTAATCCATTTATTTTTTGCAAACCCATTCGTTTATGGGTGGGGTATTTTGCCAAATAATTAAGGGGTCAACACCTACCCACTTGGTACATTGGGCGGGACGTGTTTTCGCAATAAGGACCTTCCATAACCAACTCAGATCAAGGCTATAAAAAGGGATGGAGCGTCGGTGAAAGGTACACACATTGACTCCTAATCTTAGTCTATATACTCTTTTGCTCCTTGCAATCCTCTCCCAATTTACTAACTTAATTGTAGCGTTCTTGGCCAGCACCACACCCGTGCACAGAAATGAATGACTCACTAGTTTTGTAGGAAGCTCGTCTTCTTGATCTGCTGTCACGGTCTCACCAGACTTTGGCTACATCAAACCTTAATTTAACAACATTTATTTGGGACGATACCATGTTTCTTTATCAGACTTACATCATTAAATGGGTAGGTTACATTAATTTAACAAAGGTTACATTTTAAAAGAAACTTTGTTGAAAATTTAATTTGCTTAGAAATGCTTGTGCCATTTTAAATTGTAAAAATTCATCTAATTATGGTTCATTTTTGCAATAACGTTTTTTTATAAAAAAAAAATATCTTTCATCTAAGAAGCTTTATTGAGGGACTGTTTAGAAATTTTTTAAATTAGATCATGTCAGAATCATCTCGATAAGTTAAAAGATACGTTTCAAACAACAACAACCAAAAAAAAAAAATTAAACCAAACCAGTTCTAACCTTTCCCAACCAGACCTTCCGTGAGTTTAGTATTTGACACTTATTTAGTACAAATGTGTCCATTACTGCCAGAACATTAGATAAAGCAAATAACTGATAAACAAATCAATTGACGAGAAATCAAAAGAAAAAAGACCTGAATTCTTCCGTCGACATTCCATGCTGTTTCTCCATGACGCACCACAATGATCTCGGCATAATCAGAAACCTCGATACCCAGACCAGCGGCATCACTGTTAAAATGGGATTAACAAGACGGGCCACAATTCATAAAAAAATTCGAATTAATTAACGTTTATATATATATATATATATATATATATACACACGTATGTACACGATACGGCGCTGTATATAACAAAATATATATGTAGAGAGATAACCTTGGGTCAGAGTTGGCAATGGTTGGCTCTGCCATGTTGAAGGGGACGCCGAATGGCGGCAATATATTATGCAATTTAACGCATTCCGTATAAGCCCTTTGCGGCCTTTGTACGCTGACAGTGGAGAATTTGGACTCAGAATCTTATGCAATTGGGCAAGTGCTTCGATCAAGCCTCTTGCCCTTCAAAATGTGTCACCCACCATATGATGGTTTCAATTAATTAACCTAATTATGTAAATGCTTAATGAGAATAAATATAATTAACAATTTAATAAACATAATAGTATCATTATTTTTCAATTTAAAAAAATTCTCTCAAAAATACCATAACGTAATAATACTCTCTATCTTAAATTTTAGAACCAAAATTTGTATCGACCTAACATTAAGTATTGGTTGTAATTTAGATGTCATTATACATATTTTATCAATAATTTATTATTATATTATTTAAAATACAATTTTTGTTACAAAAATTTGAAATATCTAACATTAGTCACACAAGTTTAATAACGATAATAAGATGATATTTAAAAGAAAAATGATATTAAGTTTTAAAGTTTTAATGAATATTTAATTTGGAGAGAGAAAAAGACCTGATCAAACGCCTTTCACTAAACATTTAAAATTCATATTATACTTTTTTTCCCAATTACTTTTTACATATGATCATCATTTAAAGACCTTTTTTTAAACCCTTTTCTGATGATTTGAACCTTAATTCTTTATTCAAATATAAGTAGATAATACTATTGAATACTACCTGTTTCAACATTCTTATTCATTTTTTATTAGAACGATATTATTACATTACATGTATTATAAATTCAAAAGTTTTAACATATAAAAATATTAATATTCATACATCACTATAACATAAACGACTCTAATATAGACCATGTGACATCAAAAGTAACTACAATCCCATAATTAAGAAAAATAAACTAATCTCACATTTTTATAATAAAAGTGAAACTTGAACACATAACATCTTTTTTAGAAAGAGTCATGAGTGATTAACTGTCACTTGATTTCAACATCATCATTTTAAGACTATAAAATTAAGTATGCGAAAACATCTCCGATAATACCTTCAATTTAACCTCTCTTAACTTGTTCATGTGGACACAATTAATAGCATTATCCAACATTTTTGTTGGCCACTAAAAATACTTTTCAATGAACATATTAGCTCAATATTTTTCAGTGCCATTTTATAGTGTACGTGCAATTCGTTTACGTTGCAGAGGTTTGTTTTGTCACTCACTCCGCCTGGTCGCAGTAAACAAATGTCAAAAAAAACCTATAACACAAGTAGTGGAAAACGTTAACATATACAATGGAGACAAATTTTACTTGTTTATTGCAAACACCTTACACAAGTAGGTGATTAACATTTTCATTCAGGCCTGACTCAATTAGGAATGGTAACGGGGTGGGGTGGCCCTTTCCCAACTCTGACTCTGTTTATATTTCTTGTTTCTGATTCTAGTTTTAGTCTTGTTTAGAAGTTTATTCCGACTTCGCCCCGTTTTGTCCTGAACCTCGATATATATATTTTTTAAGTAAGTTAAAACTATTATTTTGATAAGTAAATTAATTTTTTTAGCTAAAATAACTAATACAAGAAAAATATATACAAGTGTGATATGAAAAACCTTAAAACTAATTTTATATAGTATTATTTATTGATAAATATAGTGTATATAAGAATAAATTAAAAAACTTAATACATAAACGAAACGGGGTTGGGACGGATTGACCATCCCTTGATCCTGACGGAATTGTAAAAGTCACACCCTGACACCATCTCGTCCCGACCCGATCCCGTTTATGGGCACCTTATACTCAGCCTATTAGGGGCGCGGGGGGGAGGGGGGGGAAATTGTCACCCCTAGACTCAATCATAAATTATCTTAGATTATACTTAAAGTGAAGGTTCCAAATTTTGTATATGTATAGTATAATCAAATTGATAGTCTAAGAAGTATAATTTTACAAAAGACTTCAAATTTTATGTATTTAAAATATAATCAAATTAGAAGTTTAAGGTAAATAAAAATCTAACTTTACGAAAAAGGTTTCATAAAAATTTTATTAAAAAAATTTAATTCTATTAATAAAATTTAATTCGTACTGTATTTTAATTTTTTATTATTATCTATTTAGATAAAAAAAAAGATTATGTAAAAATTCTATTATTAAAATTTCATAAAATATATATCTCTCTTGTTAAAAAATAATTAAATTTTATATTACAAATATAAATATAATAGACATAAAAAATAAAATAAAAAATTATATTAATATTAAAAATATGTCTAACTTAGAATTATCATTTTATCGCTTTTTGTTTTGAATTATATAAAGTCGGCATGTTCCCATTAGGAAAGCCCTAAGATCATGCATATAGACTCTCTATCAGAATAT
Organism: Nyssa sinensis; assembly: GCA_008638375.1. Taxonomy (NCBI): domain Eukaryota; kingdom Viridiplantae; phylum Streptophyta; class Magnoliopsida; order Cornales; family Nyssaceae; genus Nyssa; species Nyssa sinensis. The sequence goes on along the minus strand of CM018038.1, from coordinate 5,691,982 downwards.
TTCTCTCTTAACTCTCACTTTATATATATATATATATATATATAGACACACACACACACACAACTTATTGAGTAATATGCAAATCAATAATTCAAATTCAAAAAAAAAAAAAAAAAACAGCAAATTGATGAGGTTGTGAAAGGAGTAGAACCCACTTTGTGTCGGCAAAAGAAGGCCACCTTTAAAAGAATCAAAGCATTAAATGAATGAAATAGGAATAGCCCGTACTGAGTGCAGATAAAATACCTCTAACAAAAATTATTCCGAAAGAAGATAGAATCGAATACACGTTAAGCATTTGGGCTGCTAAAAAGGTCAGCGTCAATCCCAATTGCAATACTATAATATTTGTCCAACAATACAATTTTTTACATTTTCCAGTCTTGTTTGCTTTCTCTTTGTTCCCAAGTGCCCACCTTAATTATCTTTCTTTTTCCGAAACTTTATATATATATATATATATATAGCATCGATATTATTGTTAATTAATCCCAAGTCTTACATTAACCAGTGTGTGACAAGATAGTATGAGCTCATCTCATGGTTTTTCATTTATATCTATCGATATCAACTTATATAAAAGTGGTGGTTGCCAAGTCCCTCCTTTTGCTTTCAATCTGTCTTGCGCTACTCCAGCTAGCTAGCTTTCACTTGAGCCCATGGAAGGACATCTCTTGTATTTTTTTAAAAAATTTATCCTTCTTTATAATTATGTTGTGTATAATATCTATTGGGTAATTTTGGTACTATATATTGTTTTTAGAGGTGGCAAATATTATTCAAATTCGTCAACCTGTCTTAACCCGTCTACTATCAACTCCCCATTGAGTTAGTGGGTCATAAATGGGTTAGGTAATAAAGAATCCGTCAATTTAGCGGGTCAATACAGATTGAATATGAGTGTTTGATGAGTTGAGAATGAAAAATAACAAAATAGTATAAGAATATATATATATATATTTATATTTATATTTATATCTCTATTTAGGAAAGAACAGAATACTAAAACATATACAATAAAGCATAAAACAAAATTAATATTTAAAAAATATAATTCAACATCACTATTTATATAAACAAAATACAAATCAGAATCTTATCATCCAAAATAAGTTGAATTGGTCTTTGCTAGGAATAGAAATGAACCCAAGAAAGCCTAATGAAAAGAAGAGTCAGGCCAGGGAAGATCCTGCTCTGGGTTGCCATTTCTTTCGGTGAAAAACTTGAATGTAGTGTTTGTATGGATGAGACATGGAGGTACTGAACACACACACATATATATAGGGATGCAACTAATTAGGTAGAGAATTAATGTGGAATAGTGTGTGAAAGCTTGCAAGCAAAATAATGATAGAGACTTGAAGGCCATTGACTGAGGTAGAGGCTTAGAAAACTAAAAGCCTGGAAGAAGATTTCAGAGACATTTTCTTTTAGTAATTTATTTTTAATTTTTAAAGTAATAAATTTAGGGAAAAAATATGAAGAACTTGGGCACGAGAGACGCGTAAGGCCAACCTAACTCCTAAGGTTTTGTTGGACTTTACCGTTAAGCTAACGTCATAGTTGTATGCTGATCATTTTGCCAGGGATGCATTTTAGTATCCAAGGAAAAAAATTTGTTTCTGGCAATTCTTTTTGTCCAATGACCGCATCATTAAATTGGATTCTTGGATTAATGATAACTAATTTATTTCATTTAAGGACTTAATTTAAAATTAATTTTTATAACAAATCCAGTTTAAAATTGAGAAACATAAATAGAAGTCATAAAGTCCAGTTTAATACTTGATTGAGATAAGGCAATCTTAGATAATATTTTGTTTCTAAAAAAAAAAGTTGGGTAGAGAGTCAAATTTGGCTCAACCCGATCAATTTATGACTCAACTCATATTCGACTCAATTAATTCGGGTCAAATATAGGTTTGACCCTGTTTATGACCCGACCAAACCCGTCCAATCCGCCCAGTTTTGCCACTAAGCCAAATTGTTTCCATTTCTACCATTCAGTCTTTTGAAAAAAAAATATTATCTTTACATCAATATTTACTCACGAGAACTAATACACACACGTACACATATACATAAAATGTTTTATGAGAAGTAATTCAATTTTTTGTATTATGTTTGGATAAGTAAGGAAGGAATAAGAAAAAATGATAATATTAGTTACTGCAAAAAAAAAAAAAAAAGAAAAGAGAATAGAGTATAATCCTTTTTGGTGTTGCAAATTAATGTGATTAATGTATAGATATATAAAGAAATTTTTGTTAGTGTTTTCCCAAGCGGTCCCCCCCCCCCCAAAAACCAAACTATACTAATCAACGGATGATGCTTTAGGTTTTGGTATCAATCAAGTTGATTACAGTTATTTGTATGACTGAACACCTAGAAAACAGCCACGTGGGATGGGAGCCCATCACAGGCATAATAATTTGAAGGCAACTTATATTGAAGAATCATTTTAGAACACTCCATATTCTTCCTTTTTTTATATATAGTAAATATAACACACACACACACACACACATATATATATATATTCATTGGATGACACTCCTGTCAATTAAATTACCTGAAACTACTAGAGTCTAGATCAGGGGCCAGAAATGTGAAGTGAACCTGGAAACAGAGTGAGCCTGGTAGATGTGTGACTGTTCACCTTCCTTGGAAGATAAGATCAAAACCATCAAATCCATCCATTTGATTTCACTTTATAACTCCACATCATTAGAATGACCCATAAAGTTAGATGAGTTGATAACCACAACTCATCAACAAGTGGTGCTTTTTGAAAATTTCCTATCGTGAACTCGATTTATTAACCCTCATAGTTCACACCGACATATTTTTATGTAAGTATAATATTATTTTTATAAAATATAAATTTAGTACACGAGATTTTTATTATTGTAAGATTTGAGAAAGGGTTAAATATATTCAGTCTTATCCTATAAATAGAAAGACTGTTTTTATAATTCTAACTCGTGATCTTTGACATCACAATGAAATAACCTAACTATTGTGCCAAAGTGACTCTACAAAACATTATTTTTGTATTTATTAAAAATCAAACCTTTTGTTTATATGACTTGATATTATTAACCTGTTTCATGGACCAAGTTCATGACAAAATTTTTGGAAGTTCTTAATCTACACACTCGTAAGCTTTACTTGAATAGTAGGATGATTCGTTTGGTTTGTGCGAGTAGTCTTAAGTATTAATAACTCAACAAGAGTCTTTAAGTATGGACTGGAGACACCTAGAGCAATCCCCCTAACCCCACCTCCCCTTCTCCCCCACCCCCCAAAGACACACACAAACACATCTTTACAGTGTATTTTGAACAAGGATTCATCCTGGATCAATCATATAGATGGATTTGGGACATTGGGCACTGTTTAAAGTCGCCAGACCATGTGTGGCTCTAGCTTTATGTTGCATCAATGCAAACCAAACTCTTTTGCTAAACTCAAATCTGGAACCCAGCTAGTGGAAAACTCTTGCACGCGACGTGTGTTTGTGTGTAGCTTTTTGTCAAATCACTACATGTGATTGATGATCGGGTATGTTCAATCAGTGGGGGCAGTGTCTCAATTTAGAATGGACAGCTTAATCCAACTAGGTATTCAGAAAAAATTATGTATCTTCATTGTTTTTTTGAAGTTAATAATGGCCATATAAAGTCACTATAGACATGCACATTTATTGTGAAAGAAACTAGAAAAACTACTCTCATAGATGGTGGACCAACATGCATGAATGACATGTAGTTGTCCTATTTATATGTATGAAAATGCATGCCAATATGGTATTTATGTAGAAGTTCGGCTATAATATGTCGGGTGATTAGTCATGAATTCACTCGGATCATTGTTGATACGGATAATATAAGAGATTTTTATTGCCATAGGTCCGAGGATAGCGTCTGGGAAAAAAATTTTGATTCCGGTTTTGTTCTTTGACAATTTTCAGTAGCTTCTCAATTCGAATAGAACGGAGAAGACTTACCCATTCAAAAATGCATAAGGTTTTCCGTGATGACTTACCAGTTTCTATATAAGAGTGTTACTGTTTTGAGTTTCAAGAATATGATCATTGTGAGAGCGAGGAGCTGCTTTATGAATCGTCTTTGACTATAAAGGAATATTTGAGTTTGAGAGTATTTTCGCTATTATAATCTCTATTAATTCACAGTAGATTAATTATTGTCATCGATGAACACAAACAACTTATCGAATCGCGTAATTATTTTATATTATTTGTCTTACTTTGATTTTATATATTTTTATTTCATTTATCGCTTTTATTTCATAACAAACTAGTATCAGAACTTCCGTTTTATAACCAAGTATCAAATGTACAAAAAGTACCGTCACAAACACACTCGACACTTGTTCATTGGCCAGGAAGTAATGAATAATTTCTCCAGCTAATCTGCTGGTTAATTACATATTACAAAGCTTCTGTTAATTTTATTCATTAATTACATTTACTTCAGGGGTGATTATGTGTCTTTTGGAATTTATCTCAACTAGATAGAGGAGAATAAAATAAAAACTAGAAAAACTGTGCTCAGTACCTTGTCAATTTTCACCAAACTAGCCCTCACAGAGTCTGTATAAATTAATTATGAGGTACGAAGACTCTAAATTGCATATTCTATAATCATACGAGACACCAAACATGACCCAATTTATTTTATGTAGTGTTGTTAAAGGTCATGCTGTCATGGTGACGCGGTTTTGTACAGCTGATGGACCCTATCTTGGGAGGCTGACTAGCTGATTTCTTTTCTATTTTATAAACATTTTTGGATAAAAAAATAAGAAAATTCTAGATATATATTTATATATATATAGCAAGTTTTTGTCTTGGATAATAAATTTCTAAGTCAGTTGGACAATCACACAATATTCATAACACTGGTATCTGAGCTCAGAATATTTCAATATATGTCAAGTAAATTTATACATACAGTCATCTCTATAGAATTGGAATCCTTATTGTATACTTCAACCAAAAAAAAATTATTATCTTGTACTTATCTATTTATATGAAAATCCCGTGATTCACTTTAATGAAAAATTCTCTCGAAAATGGCAACTAATTTACTATACAAGAGATGAGTTACGTATCAAAACCCGAAGTTCAATTCACTTTTTAACACAATAGATTGTGTTGGAGTTTATGAATTGGGGAAGGGTAACTACATTATATATATATATATATAACTCAGTAATTAGGCCCTAAAAAAATTATGGCAAGTTTTATCAGTTGTGTGCTTTGAAGAGGAGACTTGAAAAAAGGCTATTGCTATTCATTATGGAGCTAGGGTTCACCCAAAGTTCACAATGGTGGCAATTAATCAGATTTTTTTTCTTGTTTTCCAGACACAGTAACCTGTGAAATTGAAAATAGCAAGCAAACTCATGTCATTGACAAATAGCATTTCTCTAACTCCTAGCTAGATGAATCCAAGCTTGATCTTCTTTTTCCTTGTGAATGTGACTTTTCTCAGTAAGTGACTATGTTGTGATGGAAAATGGAAAGATCGAGAGTGATTGAAAGGGAGAGTCACTTATTTAGCAAAAGTGAAGTACTCCAATTGAAAAACAGGGGGAAAATGTATGGGGAGGAAAGATGAGTTGCACCTCAATAATTAAGAGAAAGGGTTTGGGAATGGGATTGGAAAAAGCATAAAGCTAGTGATGGTGAAAACCCATGTAATGATCAGAGAAGCACATGCCAAACCAGCATTGCAAGAGTCCTTTTTCATCTTTTTTGGAGGTTTTTTCTTCCTCTCCTTCCCCACTTCTCTTGTGGTCCGACCATACTTATCACCTTCAAGCCCCCCACTCTTTTCATCACTAAACTTGGTCACATCAAGCTATAGCCATTAGCCATTAGCCATTAACCCCCCCTACACACCCACCCATATAGACACGTGTACATTTGGTACCTTCTTAAATAATTAAAAAACTTAATTTCACGTGTTTCATCAATTTTAAAATATTTGAAATATTAGTAAAGTTCATAACATTTGGTATCAAAACAGACACCACGTCATGGAAGGGATGACCTACAGGTTGTATTAAAATGCCTTTGTATTATGTATGAATATAGTACCAAGTCATTGAATACTGATAGTTGAATACAATCGCTAAAAAAGAAAGAGTTATTAACGAGTCAATGTTAATAAAGTTGGCCACTGTAGACGTTGGCTCCGAAACATCTTAGTTTGTTATAATTTTAAATAGTTAAAAGACTTAATTTTATACATTTCATATCTATTTTGAAACTTTAAACGTATTTATCACATTCATTATACACACAAAGTAAATAAAGAAAATTAACTAAAGATAGTAGTTTTTTTTTTTTCTCTCTTAACCAACTTGGAAATGGAGGGTCTCTTTAATTCACAACCCCACTTCAAAGATTCCAAGGACAACCAAACCAACCACCTCCTAACTCCTCTTTTATCCTTTCCTAAACCTTTTTTTCTATATATCCATCTCATATTTTTCTCAAACTCTTCTCCCACCATAGTTCCCTTTCTAATTCCTTGAAATTGAAAATGCCAACTGTCCACTCTAGTCCATTCCACCAAATGGAAAATCCTGCCCTACTATCATTGCTTCAACATACCACCGCCGGCGGAGGCGGCGGCGGCGGCGGCGACAAGAGATCAACGAAGTCATCCAGTGGGGGGTTCTTTCGCATGTTCAAGCTCTTCCCCATGTTAACCTCCGGCTGCAAGATGGTTGCACTATTGGGTCGGCCGCGAAAAGCTCTATTGACGGACAAAGCCACCACCGGAACTCTCTTCGGCTACCGGAAAGGGAGGGTGAGTCTCGCCATACAAGAGAATCCTCATTGCTTACCCATCTTTGTTATAGAGCTACCGATGCTCACCAGTGCATTTCACAGAGAAATGGCGACCGAGATAGTCAGACTGGCGCTAGAGAGCGAGACGAAGACGAACAAGAAGAAACTATTGGAGGAATTCGTCTGGGCTGTGTACTGTAATGGCAGAAAGATTGGTTACTGTATCAGGAGGAAGAACATGACTGATGATGAGCTTCATGTCATGCAGCTTCTGAGGGGAGTTTCAATGGGTGCCGGTGTTCTTCCATCGCCGGAGAAGGAAACGGCAGACGGAGAATTGACATACATGAGGGTGAGATTCGAGAGGGTGGTTGGATCAAAGGATTCTGAAGCTTTATATATGATAAATCCAGATGGTGCAGGCAGGGCCTGAATTAAGTATTTTCTTTGTAAGAGTCCATTAATTAGCTGAAATCTTTGGTCTTAAATGTTTAATAATTAAGCTCCTCTCAAACTCAAATTGCCATGAAATTCAAGCTCTAAAGCTAATTTCATTTTCATGTCCAATGATTAGAAATACACAAATTATCTATGGTATTGAAGTGACATGGTTTTGATCAGTTTCTCAATCCTATTGAAAAATCAGAAGTTCTGCTGTTTCTAATTTCATTATGCCATGGGAGAGTTTTTTTAACTCTAACGGTAAATTATTTCATTGTTACATATTTGAGTTACAAAAATAATTTTTTATTTGTATAAATAAATTTGTGAACATATGACCTACCTGAGTACATTTTTTTGTATCTATCCAACCGACGTCTATTTAATACCGAAGTTTTATTCAAGTGTTTCAAGTGTTCATTCATTACTCAATTGAGGTGACTCGATTCTCTATTCCATCATTGTTGTATTAAAAAAAAAAAAAAACTAACATATATTTTACCTTGGAAAAGTTAATTTTAATAGGACCTACCAAAAAATTAAAATTAAAATCATTTTTTTAAAGAAAAATATATTTATTCAAATAAAAAAAGTTATTTATTAAAATGAAAAGAAACAACTTTCTTATACAAACTTGTATTTCCTTATATAATTAGGGAGTTAGCTAATGCATGAAACTCCTGCCTTGTCATTTAAGTATAATTCTTTTAATTTGTATCAACAAGTAGTATTTTTATGGAAAGTAAATGACAAGGCTTTTAGTTATAGCAAGTGAGAATGACTTATAAAAATTAAATGTTTTATACATGGAAAGCTTATATGAAAAATTATAAAAATAAAATATTAACCCATCAAATGAATTGAAGATGCATCACATTTTTATTTTTATTTTTCAAAAAAGCTGAGAAAATTGGATTAAGTCTTTGAAACTCTAAGACCTAACAACTGTATAGATCTCCTTGTCCACTATTTCTGGTTCAAATAGGGTTTAGAGAGGGGGAAAAGTGGTGCAATACGGTGCCATTTAATCAATAGCACAAACATAGTTATTTTATGTGGAATAGAAAGAAAGATCGACAGATTCAAGATAATTTGAGATGATAAATTTTTTTTTTTAACTGACAGATTCATATTCGAATTTCAACACATAGTACATTTGAATAGAATATCTCCTCTTCCATCTATGTACTTTGAAAAAAAATAAAAATTTACAAGATAAGTACCAAGTCACAGTATGATCTGCCAAGGAAAAAGTTTTTTCTTGGTAAGTAGAAATGGGGAAGTGTACCAAAAAGAAAAGAAGAGAAAGTTAGTCATATGTTCATGCCAGATGTGAATATATTGTATTGTCATTTTCATAATAAAAGGGTGACTTCCAATTGAGTGGAGAGAATTTGAGTGCAATAAATATTTTAATTTGAGTGATGTTACTTGTTTTGAATATTTGTACTAAGATTTATGCAATAAATGATGTTATAATAAAGGATAAATTATAATATTTTTTTTGAAATTCATGACAGTTACACTTACCTTCCCTCTTTTAAATTTTTTGAAATTACACTTACTTCCCTTACTTTATAAAATAATTTATAGATGCCTCTCTCTTGTTAATTTTTTTCTTCAAAATTACTCGTTTCATGTTTTTTTTTTCCATTTTTTTAAATCTTGACCAACTTTTATTTTTTATTTTTCAAATAAATATTGATAAAAATCTTAAAATTATCTTTACATAAATTAAATAAAAATAAGTTATCTACCTTAAATTTGTTTTTAAATAAAAGTGCCAGTTTTGTCATTTTGAAAAAAAAAATTGACAAGAGAAAAATATTTGTATATTATTTTGTAAAATAAGAAAGGTCAGCTATAATTTCATAAACCTCAAAGAATGTCAATGTAATTGTCATAAATATCAGGAAAGGTTAATGTAATTTATTCTATAATAAATTATTGATATAATATTAAATAATAATTTTAAAATATCATCAATAATTTAATATTACATTATTTAGGATACAAAATTTGAAACTGAGAGTATTATTGTTTGAATTTTGGCACACCAATTATGAGTATGTGTGAATGAAATTTTTTATTTCGTTGATGAGAAAAAGGTATATTATTAAAAGACATATTTTGCCTATGTTCAAGAAATATGTTCAAAATTGCATAGATAAAGAAGATTGATAAATAAATAAATAAAAGCGGGTACGGTTTCATGACATTATCGGAGCAGGGTTCAAGTTTCAGGAAAGAACAGAAAAATGAGGGGTTAGTAGAAATATAAAACTATCGACTCTAAAAATTGGCTAGGCTTTCAAAAAAAAAAAAATATTTCATTTAAAAAAACTCTCAAGGTATGGGCCTTAGGTTAAAAAAAACTTCAAATGAGGAGCCCATCATTGCTACCATTGGAATGGGCTAGATACAAGCTGAGTTAAAGGGCCTAAGCTGGGGTGTATAGCTGCAAGAACTCTTTTAGAAAAAAAAAAAGTTAATAATTACATATAATACTCTTCTTATTATTGAAATTATAGAAATTTAGAGAGAGATTTGTGTAATTTAGCCTAATAAAAATCTTCTTCTCACTGTTACTATGTAAAAATTTGAAATCTCATCCAAACAATTTATATATTGATATCATTACTTGTGTTTGAGAATTATTTTTAAATATTTAAAATACTTATAATGAGTAAAAAAATAAATTTTTTGAATTTTCATTTTTACTTAAAAACAAAAGATATGAAACAAAAGTACATTTGAATCTCTTAAAAGTAAAATAAATCAAATACTACTTTTTTTTTTCTTATTTAAACAAAAAAAAAAAAACTTTAAAAAAGGTATTATCACATGGTATCCTTAATTAACTAGTTAAAGCTAACAGCTTTATTGGATTTAGAATTTCGAAATGAGTTGGGTTTCTTGTGACCCCATACCAACTTTTCACTGTCCTACTGAAGCCCAACTTAGAGACAATGTCAAATCCAACCCTAAATCCACCCAAGATCATTCACTAACTCTTCTTCTTTTAATAATTACAGTGATCCTTTCCGAATTTTCGTCACTTTTTAATCTATTAACTTTTTTTTCAAAAGTAACTCTCCATAATTATATATATATATATATATATATATTTTTGTATGTGACATTTTTTTTAGATTTCCCACAAATTATGTGTTGCGAGGATTTGGAATAAATGAGAAGGATAGTTTATTTTATGTTTAATTTAAAAATAAAAAAAATGAATAAAAAAGAGAGTGAATGGACTTAAAAGCCCATTTTGGTCTCATTTTAAAAGTGAAAATATAAGAAAATGATTAAAGAGTTAGTAAGTATCCATTTTGTCTCTTAATTTTTAAAATAAGTGAATTCATATTTACTCTTTTAACTACATAATAAAACAATTCATTTTAGTCCTACCGGTTCTCTTTTACAAACATGATAAGAGGATTACACAATGTCTCTTCTCTCATTAATTCTACAATTAAGAAAGAATGATTACACTACTTTCTTATCTTATTTTTTTCTCATTAATCATTCAAACATTAAAGAAAGGCAAATGTTACTAAGAGCTCCATACAAGTCTTATATGTTGAATAAAGATAAATATAATAAATAACAATATTTAAAATAAATTTAATATCATGATGCTACACTTTTTGGTCGATGTAGATTCCGAGCTCTGCTTCCTGAAGAACACTTAAAAAGAAGATCAGATGACCACCGGATTGACTCCGGCAGTAGCCGCTCTAATGCTTAAGTTAATAAACTGAATTGAATAGACTGTAATGTAAGTCAAAGAATGAGCATGAAGATAAAAGCATACCTTAGGGTTTTATTTATAGGCTTAGTAATTTCTAAGTTGATTAGGATTTGGAGCCATGATAGTAGGGATTTGATCATCGGAGAATAGCAGTTACCTTATTGGATACTGCGCTTGAGAGATAACCATGTGTAGCAGTTTTCCTTGTTGAAGACTGGATTCCTTATCCTCTGCTCGGTAGGATGTTAAAAGTGGTGATAAGCTCTGAAATCCATGAAGTGCTTTGAAGGTCTTGTGCTCAGGCTTACAAGTTCTGGAGGAATAAAGGGGGTAAGTTTGCTCTGAATGGCCGAATGTCTGAGTATGCTCTTGATGACCGAGTTTCGTAGTCACACGTGTCGCATAGAGACTGATTTGTCGCTTTGTAGTTTATTAATATCATTACCCTTAAAGAAATTACAAAACTTTTTCTTCCCTTTATGGCATAATTAATATTTTTCTATCTTACCCTTTCTTCTCCCTTGGCTTATCCAAATGCTCAATTAGACCATCTTAATTAAAAATGAATAGAATTAAGAAAAATAATCTAAGTCACAGATTTGACTTTTGATTCGAAAATAAGTCCAGATAATTTTCTAACCTGCGGTACCTGAACAAGGCCCAAAACAGAGCGACAAATCGGTTGGATGGAAACACTATGGGCCCCACTGTACCGACAGATCAAGCGGCTCAGTCCTCAATCTGTTTGCTCAGATATAAATTATCTCCAAACAGCGCAGCGCAGAATAGGATATGAGGTCGTTCTACCATACTACACACAACCGACAGTAGACCGTAACCACCGTCCGAGTCATGCAGTCCTAACAGTAATTGCGACTCTAATCGAGCATTTAAATATATATTATAAAAAAAAAATGTATTTCTTAGAATTATGAAAACATGAGGGGAATGTTAATGTAAATTACTCTTTTCAAACCAGGTTTTTTCGAGGACTGGGTTGTTATTAGAGCCCGTTGATTAGACGGACTGGGAGGCTATGGATTTGGACTTACAGCTGTAAAGTGGTCCCAAAAGCGACGGAACCACTTGAAGTTTTTTAAACGTTTGTGATTTGACTATGATCAACAGCTCTCGCTTTACTGTCATGTTTTAATTTTGCTAACACGCTCCAGTAATGCTTTTTTTTTTTTTCTATCATCTGTCTTATTTTAAAAGTTTTTTATTTTATTTTAAATTATCTTATTTTAAGAGTTTCACTTAAAAAGTCAACGTACTTTTAACATATAAATTTTTAAAATAATTCTTTATTGTACCTAATATGAACATGATTTATAATTAAACGAAAGTAATATGACAATTTTAAATAATTCTAAAATAATAAAATAATATTTCTTAAAAAATTAAAATTTCTGAAATGAAACTTTCATTTTGGGACAGAAGAAGTATTATTTTTTCAAAAATTGACATAATTAACTTTTGTTAAAGAGTAGAATTAAGTATTTTTAACAATCAACTTATTTAAGAGTGAAATTATGAATTTATAAGTCTCATTTTTTTTATTTATAATTATACATATATTTAAGGGTGGATGGACATGAATTGGGCGGGGCTATACCCAGTAACGAATTTAGAAATTTTAGTTAGGTAGGAATTAAATTAAAAATATTAAAATTTAAGATGATTCATTTGAATATATAAAAAATAATTAGGGGGACAAGTACATTTTTGTTAAATAATTTAACAAAATTAGTGATAAAAAATATAGTATCATAATTTTTGGGAGGGTCCATGGCCCCCATTCGTCTCTCCTTGGATCCGTCACTAGTACAAACCTCTTCAATTTAAAGGATTTTATTTTATACATGTAAAATTCTTGTTCTTTTAAAATTAGTCCATTCTAAAACTTTGACTCGGATCAACAGATTAATCTTTATTCATTATTTCTCTAATTTTTTAGTCGACTCTCAAAAATTTTAGCTCAACTCAATTTTACTTATCATTTCTCTCATTTTCATCCTAAAATTTTGACTAAACCCAAAATTTTCACTAAAACTTTTTTTCAAGTTTTTTTTAGTCCCTCTCTAATAATTTTCCTAGTTCCATCATTGTATCCACTTCAAATATAAATTATTGTCTAAGTATCATAATTAGCCAACTCAATTCAACTAAACAAATCCATTACTTCAATTATTTGAAGTTGATTGTATGAATCTTACTTTACCATTTTTCTTTATTTAATATCATTTTCTTAATTAAATAACATATTATTATATTTTTTTTAACATATTATCATTTTCTACTAAATTTTAATTTTAATGTGAATTGTCTCACCATTAACATGACTTTCAATATGAATCACACATCAAAATTAGACAAATGTACAGGTCAGAATTAGAAATTTTTTCAGGGATCCATAATATGATTTTGGTAAATTCAAATTTTGAATTGATTTTTAAGGATTAACACAATAATTAAGTAACTTTAACTTGCTCCAACTATAATTAAAAAAATTATTAATTATTTTAGAAATTATAGCCTCATACTACGTACAATATGCAAGTAAGTTAAATCCAGTGGCTAATGAATACATGTACGATGTACCATATTAAATTTAATTATCTAAGAGTAATATTTCATAATCTATACATATTTATTCATATCTTTAGTCGATTAAAAAATAGTCATTAATTATTATTATATTAATTATTTTTAAAATTTTCATCTCATAACTAATGATTTTCACATTAATTACATTATTTAAACTTTTTTTAAAAAAAATAAATATACATAAACCACCTAATATTATCCAATATGTAATGAATACACACGTGAATTGCATTATGTTGAAGAATGAAAATGAGTTGGGTGGATGAATGCACACGAACACTCTTCGGGGCTTCCTTGCCCTGATTTACGCCTTTTGTCCCCACGAAAACTGTTCTCAATACTGTCGTCCTACCCAAAATCGTCATTTCACATGAAGCAACAAAATATGACCAGCCGCGACAAATCTGCTCACAGAAATATAAAATCTTGAAATACATAACGGCGTGCGGAGAGGGTGCGCATCTACGCACCCGTTCTGGTTAGAACCCCTACCAACTTTACAAGAGGTAGCTTCCAAGAACCCACTTACCTTACCCAGGCCCAAAAGCCTCAGCGCCGAAGTGCATGCACCCTCTCTCTCTCTCTCTCTCTCTCTCTCCCTTCCCTCTCTCTCTATAAGAATATATATAATTATAATCTGTGTATATAGCAACCAAACCTTCATCCCTGCTTTTCAAACTTCACTCACCACCCTGATCACCCTCCAACTCTCTTTCTAAAATGGAAGCTTTCAACAGGTGTTCTTCTACTGCTACTTCTTCCTCCGATTCGTTTTCATCTGAGTCTTCTTTGTCCGGTAGGACGTCGAGAGCGGCAAACAAACCCGAGAGAATAAAAGGGCCATGGAGTGCTGAAGAGGACCAGATCCTGACCCGACTCGTCGAGCGATACGGGGCCCGAAACTGGTCTTTGATAAGCAAGCACATAAAGGGTCGATCGGGAAAGTCATGCCGGCTCAGGTGGTGCAATCAACTGAGCCCGAGCGTGGAGCGTCGTCCGTTCTCTCAAGCCGAGGACGAGACCATCTTGGCCGCCCAGGCCGAGTACGGTAACAGGTGGGCCACCATTGCCCGATTGTTACACGGTCGGACTGATAACGCTGTCAAGAACCACTGGAACTCTACACTGAAAAAACAACAGAGAGAACAAATGGATGCAGCAGGATCTTCGTTGGATATGAATATGGAGTCTGACGAGTGTGAGCCACTGACGACTTTGTCACTTGCACCGCCAGGGATGGGTGGTGGCTGTGGGTTGCCGGAGAGGAGGGCGGAGAGTATGCCGGAGGGGTTTTGGGATGCAATGAGGGATGTGATTGCGAGGGAAGTCAGGGATTATGTGACGTCGTCGTTCTCAGAAGCTTTGGGTTTTCGTTAGCGTTATGATAATGATGTGTTTGTTGTGTAATTAATCTCTTTTTGTCTTTTAATTTGGTTATTTTTAATTTCAACTTTACCTGTTAAGTTTATATATTTTATATATATATATATATACACACACACACACACAATTGGTAAGAACTTAGCTGGAAGCCTTTGAAACGTTGAACGGCTTGATCGCTTGGAATTAACTACTGCCTCTGCCGTTAGCCTGTCTCCAAACGAATATATAGTAATGATTAAAGATTATGTTGCTCACAGAAAATCAATATGGACCCCTTTTCGGTTAATTAATTAATTAATTAGTTTTTTAAATGATTAATTCAAAATTAGTCCTTTGATTACAACAAACTCAAATCATTTTATACATCATCATTGGCTTTTTTTAAATTAAATTTTATTAATTTACGTGAGTTCAAATCTTTTAAATTTATAAATTTTCTGTAATGATTTGAATTTAGAATCTTAAAATCTTCCTAATCCGAAGTTATTTTATTTTTTTGCACTTATTTAATTAAGTTGAGAGAAAAAAAATAATGTTATCTAATTTTTTTAATATTTTTGTAATTTCTTTTTATCAATTTTATTATTTTCTACTATTTCAATTATATATATATATATAAGTCATAAGTAATATAGAAACAAAATAGTTAAGTGGTTAGCTAGTTGCAAAGGAAACGTAAGCATCTCAAATTTGTGCAGGTCAGGTGTGGGAAACAAGACGCCACTTTTCAGTATTAAAATTGCTTAAAAGGCATGCATGATGCATGTTTCATATTCTAAACGAAAAGTAATTTTATGGCTTGAAGAGTTAAGTCACCTCTGATTGGGCAAACTTTCTTATGATTAGTGAGCCGTTAAAGTCATTTAAAAAGCTAGTTTTGTGGGGGGGGTGGTTTGGTGGACACCTTATAAGCCACTTATTTTGACTATCATCATCATAATTTCAATTGAACTTTCAATTTCAATTTCAATTGAAGAAATTAATTTGTGAATCTGCAATTTTGACTCCCAACTATTAAATCAAAGAATAATAAAAGAGCTTGACACTAAATGGGTGTTTTGGAAGATTTTTTCTAAATGTATTTTTTATATATATATATATATATTTTTAAATTACATTGATCTCTCCTATTTTATAAAATAATATACAGATATTTCTTACCAATTAATTTTTTTTTTTAAAATAATAAAACTTATTCCTTTCATTTTTTTTTCAACTTTTAAAATTTAGACCAAATTATTTTTAATTTTCAAATAAATATTGATAAAACCTTAAAATTATTTGTATATAAAATAAAAATAAGTTATTTATCTTAAATTTATTTTTAAATTAAAAAATCTTTAAAAAAAGTTAGAAAAAAAAGTATTCAAAGTTAGAAAATGCAAAAAAAAAAAAAAAATGAGACAGTTTCGTCATTTTGAAGAAAGAAGTATCGTATATTTTCAAGTAAAATATAAAAGATTAGTATAATTTAAAAAATCTTAAAAATCTTAATATAATTGTCATAAGTTTTAAGAGAAGTCAGTAAATTTACCTATATTTTTTATAAAATCAAAAGAGTAGAAATAAAAAAACATTTAAATATTTATTAGTGGTTCCTCTGTTTTTTTTTTTTTTTTTATACAAAATATTTATTAATGATTCCTAATTTTAAGAATTAATTAATGTTTTTAAAACTGGACCGGTTGGGTCGGTTCGATTTCACACGAGAGCTGGCCGGCTCAACCGGATAACCAGAGACCTTCACAGCTTCACTGTTTTATAGAGGGGGGGGGGGGAAGCAAATTAGGGCAAAGAATAAGATCAGTTCGGATTTCCCTTCTTCCCTTTGTTACCCAGAGCCCTGCGATTTTGATCCAGCAAGCCTCCGTTGTTCGATCAACTTACGGTCGACGGCAGCTCTGGTAGCCACGGATGACCGACGACGGTTAGTGGTTTCTCTCTATTCCTCTGGTTCTCTCTCTCTATGTTCCTCTCATCCTCTGGTGTTTAGTGAAGGACCTGAAGGTGTAATAATACACTGTTGTTGTGGTTTCTTGTAAATGTATTGTTGTAGTTGGTTTGTTTAATGGCTGTTGTGATCGTCCATGGTGAAATGCGACGGAGTGAGGTTGTGCTCAATCATTCTTTATATCTCAGGGCATTTCTCTTTCTTTGTGGAATTAAACACTGAACTCTACTTCTATCTTGGTTTTAAATTACTTTTCTTTAACATTACAGTTTGATGCATTTCTGTTCTGATTTATTTTCATTATGTGCCTCTGAGATGTTTTCTTCTTTCTTCTATAATGTGCTTAATGCAAGAGCACATTTCTGAGTAATACTTCAACCTTAAAACCCTTATTAATTAAAGGATGCAGGGTATAGAAAGTTTACTTGCAATACTTGTTTCAGTTATTTTACGTTTGTGCGTCTTTTTAATGTATTTCATTTACAGTTAAATCCTGGAAAGTTTGCAATTTTGATAGTGATATTCTAGCATTTTCTATGTCTTTTAAATTGTTTCCACCTGCACTTGTAATTTAAGACCTGTAATTCCTTTCCCGGGCATTTTTAATCCAGGTAAAAGAAGATTAAAGGACAACATGGCCTTTGTTCCTAAACAACCTCTATTTTGCTTGAAATGGCCATGGGATGTTCATCAAAACCCTAAAAACTCAAATGTCTGCAACTTTGAGGCTCCATGGCTTTTCAAGTCTTTGCAAAATCTTGGTGCCATTTCTTTTAATGCCATCAACTCAATTTCAAAATCCCCATATCTGTGGATCAAACCCCCATTCCAATTCGATGCTGGGATCAAACAAAAGAACACTTTCAAACCAACAAAAAAGATCCTGAATCCTGAAGAACAAGGGGAGGCAGAACAGAGGGCGCTAGCTGCTGCACTGGCAAGTGGGAAAGAAGCTACAGTGTTAGAGTTCTACTCACCCAAGTGCAGCCTCTGCAATTCCTTACTTAACTTTGTCTTGGAAGTAGAGGGTAGGAATTCTGACTGGCTCAACATTGTCATGGCAGATGCAGAGAATGAGAAATGGTTACCTGAGGTACTCAAGACTCCCTCCTGATTATGTCCAAACCATTTACCAAAATTATATTTAGGTGCTGGGTTTGAGGATTTTCCTACTTGAAAGATATATATATATATATATATATATATATTTTAAATTAGACCTCTTAGTTTAATTTTACTTTGTCTGTCATTACATTCTGTAATCAATATAGATCAATAGAAGCATGAAAGTTCTCATAATATTTATTCATTTGCATCCTTTTCTTGCTGAATTTTCAAATATATATTGGCTGTTATGTTGCATAGATTTGGAGTTAGCCTGTACAAGTTATTCTTGTAAATGATAACTAGTAGTTGCGATCACATTATAGACTATTATGTGATTTTAGAATGCAAGTTGTAGGTATCTGTTGGGGGGGAATTTTTCTTTATGGTGGTAGCAGTTACACTATAACTTTGTTGATCTGTGGTGATATTTGAGATACTTTTTCAATCGTCCTTGTGTAGAAAGTCATGTTTTTGGCATGCTTAAGATTAAGGGCATACACGAGGAAACTAAGTTTTGTTACGGCTGCTTCTTTGAGTAAACAAGAAACCCTACCTTGCCGGTTCATAATTAGATAAGCTGCATTTTAGGAATTGCAAGAGCTGAAGTTTAGGAATATCTGGCTGATGGGCATTGCAAGTAGTTTTTTCATTTTATTTTATAAGTATGGCATTGCAAAGTAGTTAAACAGATCTTTGCAAGATGATGCGTTGAATAAAACTCATTTAGCAGACATAGTGAGCCAAATGTTTTGATCAAGAGCGTATGGTTTTGCCATCCTCAGGCATTTCTTGAATGTATTTACCTTTTTTTTCAAAAAAAAATCACTGATCAAGAACTCTTTCAGTGTTAATTTTTTATTTTGTTCCATTCCATCTATTTTTAGTTATTATGTCTTCTTAATCTCCCCATTGTAGCCATCACGTCTGCTTCCCAAGCTATTTTTCTTTTAATATAGGGTTTTGTCCATCATATGTTCCTTGCGTGTGTGTGCTCTAAAGTGATGCAGCAGGTGTACTAAAGAAGGTTTCAGTTATATAAACTGAATGTTACCAAATATCAATTATTGATTTACCAGAATCAAACTCCTTGATGTTTTTAAATGCATCCAATACTTCTTTTGTTTGTAGATTTATTCGTTTGGCAAGTTATTCATGCTCGGCATATATCTCACTATTTCAAAAAAAAAGGCTCTGAGGCTGATATTTAACCATTATTGCCCATGCAGCTTCTCCATTATGACATAAAGTATGTTCCTTGCTTTGTACTACTGGACAAATATGGGAGGGCATTGGCAAAGACGGGTGTTCCAAACAGTCGATTACATGTGGTAGCAGGAGTTTCTCATCTTCTCAAAATGAAGCATCCTAAATAAAATGTTAAAGATTTCAATAAAAGAACACTAGCATCCTTGTAGATTCGTTTGAGTAATGTTTTTGAAATGCAATGCATCAGCTTGAATGGATGTTTGGGAGTCGCTTACATTAGAACTCTGGGTTCTTGGTTCCACTTCTGCATGTCTTCAACAGAAATGTGGTGCTGATAATTTGATCCATCCATAGGCTGTAAAATATACATTTGTTTGTCCCCAAAAAATATATTATTAAAATTATGAATTTTTATGTTTTTTTCATAATTTCATTAATCAAAGAGTTCTGTATAAGATTTTTCATTCAAAAGAATACCTTATATATAACTTTTCAATAATAATCCGATATTTTATATAAAATTCATAAAAGAATTTCTAATACTCTTTTGAACTAAAGAGATTGTGTTTTCTAGCTTATTTATGTCAGTTTTTTCACTTATAATACTTTCGCTTTCAATTATACAATATTAATAAATATAATTATTAAGATATATCATAAATAGAATATATATATATATATAAAACTATTTTTATTTTCTACTAAGTAATATTATAAAGATTTTTTTTAAAAAAATATTAATTATTAGATAATAAAAATATTAATTACTCACCATAAAACTAAATTAATTTTATAAAATTTATTAATTAATAAAATTATTAAATATTAATTATAAAATAGTCAAATTGTAACTATGTAACACTTTTTGTAAAATACAAAGGAAGAAAAGAGATCAGGGAACATGTAAAAGAATCAAAATCAATACAGCTTTTGCAAGCTTCAACATCAATGATATTATACCTAAATTCATCCATGCTTGGGATATACATAAGCAGTAATGATCAAACACAAACATATAACGATCAACAAAAGAAAGATTAGAATGGAAGATGGCACAACAGATATAAATGACTAACAAAAACCGTCGACAAAAATCAACATTTTATTGTCCATGGTCCATGGTCCATGATTCTCCTTCCTTCCTGGCTGCTGAGCAGAGCCGTCCAATCGTGCCGAAGAATATAATCACGGCAAGAAGTGTGATGACCAGGCCAACTGATGCATGGCCTGAGTAACAGGTGGTGGCATTTGCAGCTGATCTCCTGCCATTGACAGTAGCAAAGACTCCCAAAACACTACTGTGTTTCTTTTCTTTGAAATGACAATTCAAGTAAAAGCTAAAGTTTGTTTCTAGTTTCTGGAATTGGGCTAAGAGGTACATGTCACTGGTTTGTAGATTCAGCTTGAAAATATACAAGAATGTGTAGATAGTAACAGTACATTCAAATAGGTTGAAAGTTGAAACAGAGAGATTGATAAGAGGAAAAATTAAGACCAAAAATGTTTAATCACAATGCATTGCTTCAAACTCTCTGCAACTTGTTTGAATTCTAGAGAGAGAGCATAAACTCTGTGGGAGAAGAACCGAAAAAGGAAAGCAGCAAATGAGAGAATAAGATCCTACATCAAAGTGGTTCCGTAATTGTACAACAGAGATAAAATGTAGCCGATAGTAATTGTATCATGGAAACTGAACAGCCTAACATATTTGGCTACAACAGAGATAAATTCAGGTAGATCAAACATCAAAATGGTTCTGTAATTGTATCATGGCTGAGGAAAATTTGGAAAAAACACACATTTTGAAGCTCCAATGCCATGTCATGATCAAAACAGAAGACCGGTATAATCAAGAGACCTTAAAAAGTGGTCGACTCATGTGGCCCCATTATGAAAGCAATCATGTGAGTACATAGATATACGTATTTTCTTGTATATAGTGAAGAACCTACAATAAATAGGTATGATAAAAACTAAAATTTCAGATATAGCAATGCATAATATCAAATTTGGCTTTGAATCCCAACAAAGTGTACAATTTAAATTTGCATTGCCCACTGTCGATGAGGCGTGACTAAGTAAGAGAACATGTTACCAATAAGAATTGAACCCTTAAATCCACCTTTCCCTTTAGATGTTATGCCTGGGTTGGCAACAAGAATTGAACCCTTAAACCCACCCTTCCCTTTTAGATGTTATGCCCACAATTATCCATTGTGTTACAATAGTTTTGGCTAAAATAATTACCAGTTAATCAGTAAATAAGTAACGCACATCTATAGACTGTACATGTTCCAAGGCTAATATGCAACAGTGTTAAATTGGTCACTCACAAACATACAACAAAAGCCACACGCCACATTTAGTTGGAGAGATGGCCCATATGATGAGTTGAAAAATATATCAATTCCAAGAGTTAACACAATGAGCTACCTGTCCGAAAGTTCTTGAATTATGTTCCTTGCTTCAGTGAGAGGATTTGTGTAATAAACTTCTCTAGCCCATATATTTTGCACAGGATACATTATCATCTCCACTTCCCTAAAGCGTTTCTCTAACCGCCCAATAGCATCTGAATCCATTAGACTACCAACGACAGTCTGCCAAGAAAAGAACAAGTGTCTCAATCAGCCACCAGCTAATTACAGAGAGAAACTGAGGGGGGTTAATGCAGGAGACCCAATTCAAGGACCATGCCACAAAACAATTTCCACATAAACAAGCACAGTATAAAACTACAAAATAAAAGTTCTCAATTAGATTTATCACAGCATTTAAAAATAGTATATTTTCTTCTTAATATGCAATGCTGAAGTATAGGCATGGCATTTAAGAGGGAAGGACAGGGTCCAAAGTTAAATTTTTATTATGATCAATCAAATATATATCTTATTTTCAATGCTAAAAATCATCCATTTTATTGTTTCAATGAAGAACTTAATCACAATTGTGTAACAACCTTGGAACTTTAGTCAATGAAACCACTTTACATGATCACTAAGAAATTGAAATTGTGTTGCTCCATATTTATCTATTTTGTATTTCCTGGCTGTGGGTATAATGAATGTAAGTATACTTATGTCTAATTACAAACTTACACAAAAGGTGCTAGAGCAAGCATTGAGGATTATGAATTTGAGGAGGTCCTCATCTGAGCTACTGAAGACATTATCTGAACCAACAGAAAATGTAAGGTCTTGGCATGAAGAATCAAACATAGATCCATGGTTCTTCACTATAACTCTGCCATGCTTCTTTAAAATTTTATCTACTTGATGAACGGCAGTGTTGCAGGCCCTGTTTGTTTCAATCTTGTTTGAACTCCAGTAACTTCTGTCCAAATATTTATGAGGAATTTCTTCGTGTAGCCTTAGCAAGGTTGCTGCTCTTTCACTATTAGCCCAGCAACAACATGAGGATGACCCATCATCTGCACAGGCAAATGAGAAATAACTGAAAACTTCATGAGAAGTAGAAATGACTATATTAATTGGAATTTATTTTCACATGCAAGTGACAGGATAAGAATTCCATAAAGGGGTTTATGACTCCTTTACAGTGGAAATTGGGGAATCATAGTCACTGTCATTGTGACAGCCTGACAGGTGGCACTAACTGTATGTTCATCATTCTGACATTTAAGAACACCTATCTACAAAATGCTCAAACTAACATACCTGTCATACACAACTAAATTACCTAACAGGAATTTCAATTACTTGCAAAACTGTTGCTGCTATAACTAGATGTATTGCCTTGTGCATCAAGAAGAATCCTAAACATGTTTTAAATTCAATAAAATGTTTTTCCACATGAATGACACTCTGTATCAGGCAAACTGCAGGATGCAGAAAATTCTTTCTGCAAAATATAAAAGAGATTCCCAAATTGGGATTTGATTGAAGCCAATCCCTTCAAGTCTAATGCCATCCTTTTATGGTTTTAGGATTTAAAAATTATTGTCTTGAGAACCGAAAGTCTGCAACTTCCTAAAAGTCTGTCCCCCTCAAGTGGTTGCAACACCTGGACAACATAGGTTCCTCATGGGACATAGAAGTGGTAAATTCAACTTCACTTAAAAAATTATGAGACTTTGAACCAACCAGTTATTGTGACACAAAAAAAAAGGAGGGAGGAATATCATAAATGAATGCTGTTAAGATATACAAACTAGCCAAGTAGAGAATGCAACAAAGGCTTGTAAAGGAAAAACACTGCAATGATTTGGTGCCAAGGAGTCCTATAACATAAAATTTCGAAGCACAGAAAATGTAAAAAAGAAATGCAGAGAAAATATACAAAAAGAAAAACACAAGAAGTCTTCGATCAGTGAGTGACAGATACTTTGAAAGAAAAAAATGATGCACGCACAGATGCATAGATCAAAAGAGAGGAGAGAGATGAACATGCCGGGCATGGTAATGGGCTACATATCTATCATATACCATACATACAGTCAACTCTCTAATAATTAATTGTTTTGGGAGATCCAAAATTTATTAACTAATAGAATTATTAATTATTATGTTTCATTATGATTTTTCTTGATGAAAATTTTCCTCAAAATTATGGGATTTTCGGTGTAAAAATAGGACGTGTCTATATTCTCAAGGGCGGTGCTTTTTTCATAGAAAAATATGTATTATATCTAATTTAAATTATTGGAGAAATTTTAAGTTTTAACCCCTTCTTTATTACTAATAATTTTTAAATAATAATATATATACATATACTGATATGCATGTATTTTTCTACTCTAATAATTAATACTATAAATGATTTTTTTTTAAATTATTAATCATTAAGAAATAGAATTATTAATTATTCACTATGGAATGAAGTTGGTCTTTCAAAAATTATTAATTATTAGAGATTATTAATTTATTGAATATTAATTATTAGAGGGTCAACAGTACTCTCCAACCTTAACTTCTATAACCAAACTCACTTAAATTGATATGTAGACTATTAATCACCATCTCGTGATTGACAATGCTGGTAATGCCACGAGATAAATTCCATTAGAACAGAAAAAATAAAAAGAAAAGAAAACATTGAAAAAAACAGCAGAATAAAACCCAGTGTGGGCTCTCAAATAGTCATTGCTTTGATGGCACTTTTGACGAGACTAAATATATATATATATATATATATATAACTTTTTTTTGTTTGATACGTAAATGGCCTTGGGATGGGAGTTGAACCTGGACCTTAGTGATATTACCCAAGTTGACGAGACTAAATATATGGTAGCATAGATAGAGAAATGTACCCAATACAAAACCAGCAAGAGGGATATTAACCACAGGGGACCTGGAGTGAATTCTTGAGTGGGAAAAACTTTTCTTCTCCAGCACCAGGATATAAACAGCAACAACCTATCAAAATCATCGACAGCTAACTTGTAAGAACCAAAAATTCACAGATAAAGAATTTGCATATGATAGAATCATTCATTTGGAAACAAACATCTTGATAAGGAATCCGATAAAAAAATAATAATAATAAGTTCAGCATGAGCTTGAAATTTTATAGATTCAGCGTGATTTACCCTGCAATGAAACTGCATTGGCTTACACTCCAGACATTGAATTATTTCAGAAATCAACCCTGAAGGAACAGTATCTCGAAAACCAGCACCGTGTAAGCCTGAGGCAGCTGATGGATTGCAACACTTATCACTGAGATGATAATTGACCACCTTGACGTAGTTGATTACAATGAATGATGCAGGTGTCAACAGAAGTTCATTCTGTCCACTGAAAAAACACTGTAATCAATTTGATTGGACTATTTATATAACCTGTATGAATTATGTATAGAGAACACCCTAATACACTCAAAAATAGATATAGTACCAGAACTCAAAGTTGGCAATGCAAGTATATGATGTTTACTCAGATGCTGTTATTACTACCAAAATAAATATTAACAATTGCATTATAATTTTTATTGTTTTATTTAGAAATATTAGGTATGCCTATTAATGATTGGTTTCAGGTTTCAAAATAGACGTGGTGAAAACGAGAGGAATTAAAAAAAAAAAATAGCACAAAGAAGAAGGGAGACAAAGTGTATGGACTGCTATGAGAATCACCTACGTATAATGGAAATTGCTTACCCCAATACAAGAACTCGGTGAAAGGTTGCATTTACATCAGGTCCAAATCCAACAGGATAAGCATGATTACTTAGTGCACCAAAAATTTTCACCTAATCAGTTGAATATTGCAATAAGATACAATCACATCAATATCAAAACACAAAATGAGAATAAGGTGTAAGGCTGGCAATTACAATGCGATGGTCCACCAAAACATGGACACAGACGCTGCTTGTTACTCCATGGAAGAATTTTGGCTGGAGAACATCATTAGAGATTTCATGGCTTGAATGTGTAGTGAAGGAACTGCAATCAGAATTATGAACAGCCACCACATATCCATGCAAAGAGATTAAATTCCCCTCAGGCAACAGGCAATCAGAAATTCCTGAACACTGCACTGATGCAGTGATCATGGTCCCACTGCACTGAGAAATGTGAGCAGACTCTTCAAATGTGACAGAAGGTTTGACCAGACTATCCTCCGATACCTTAAGATTCACCTTGAAGAAACTCATAACATCAGCAGAGAGATAAAGACTGATATCTGAACTGATTTCAGGACAGTCTCGAGTGAATCTGAATGGTAGTTCAATTTGAGTTGCACCTTCATATAGAACCTCTTTATTGCAGATAAATAAATCACTGAATGAAAGAATACATGAAGGGTTGGTGTTTTGGAGAACCTCATCAGAATAGAATGAAAGGCTCCACAAATGCATTCTGGAAGTTATAAGAGCTTTACTACCACTGACATCATCAAAGTCCTTAAGGGTACATAATATATCTTCCTCGTGGTGCTTTATGATGTAATAACCACCAATTTGCAACAACTGCCATTTAGATGAAGATGAAGATGAAAATGAGTTGCATTACATTGTGAGCGAAAACCCCAGATATTACTTTCAACACCCCTAATCTAATCAGGTGAGGCTAAAAATGACAAAAATGACATACCTGATACTTGCAAAAGCTTTCAGACTTAAACTCCAGTAATACCTTCCTTGCACTCGGATTGTCACCAGCACCAACCTTTACATAAGATTTTGTGCAGTGTAAATTTCCTGAACTAGAACTGACCAAGCATGGAATTTCAAGTCGAGAACTCAAATCACTATAGTTCATCTCTGCAAAAGATTTCCTGTAAGCACTAGAACAGAAATTCAGACAGCCATGTGATCCACTTCCAGCATTGCTCAAGCCAAAAGCCCCATTAATTTTACGTCTCTTACAAGAAACATGTTCCTGGTCCTTATTATTGGCATAATGTTCCATGGATTCTTTCAGTTGGTCTGCTGAGGCTTTAGTTGAATGTGTGTCTCCACCTTTCCCGCCAAGAAACAAATCCCAAGGCAGGAATATGGCCTCAGCAAATATGCTTGACTTGTTTGCAATATCTTTTTCACCCTGTAACTGTGAGAGACTGATAAAGTGAACGAATAAAGAATATATTAATGAGATAGAATTACTATTATCCACAATTGTGTTTGCAACTTTTTCTACCCTTTCTTTTTTCTTTATTGTGGGAATGGGGGGATGGGTTTCTCTATGTGATAGCACACCAAATATAATATTTGCAGCAGAATAATGACGTATACAAAGATACAACAGGAACATACCTTTTGTAGCGAAGGAAATTTGTGTGTTACCCGAAGCAGGTGAAATCTTCCACTTTCAAGCTCCTCAAAATTTCCCTTCCAACTCATGCGGGAATGGAAGGGATGATTCCTAGATTTTGTCTCTCTCAAATAGAAATGAATATAAATTCCTAAATTTATCTTTCTCGATAACGGAACACACTTAAAAACACTTCTGCATGCAAATGATTCATTGAAGAGTAATCCAAAATGATTCACCTGTTCAGGTTTCCCTTCTGCAACAAGAGTGAAGTCATTTACCTGGAAAAGAAGCAGTCTTAGATCGATGCCAAAAACAACAACTACATTATAAAAATGCCTTGCACCTTCAATCAAATTCCAAGCAGTTATGCTAACATGAAGGAGAAAATAATGACAACATTATCACCTCATATATGCTATTACTATTCCAAGTTGATAGAAGGTCTGGTATAATAACATCAATGCTGCCAGTTGCATCAATCAACTGCAACCTTCCAGAAGATGGGGAAATCTGAATGAACAATACATAAATATGATTAGATCTGCAGAATTTTATACTAAAACTCGGGTTATTTTATGCCATAAAACTTGCAAGGCATTTCAAAAGTAGTACTACAGAAAAATTTAAAATAATCCTCTTTTCCTTACCTTGCAAACATTAAGAAGACAATATAAACAATTTTTTCTTCTTTTTATAACAGTTCATTTTACATCATATAAAAAGTATACACAATTTGTGTATGATAGAGGGGGTTCAGAGAAGTAAATAGAAAAATTATACTACAAAAACAATAAAATAACATTGATCACTAACCTTTAAATTTCCAAGCAAAACAACACCAATATCTTCACTCCACAAATTCCTTCTAATTGACTGACCACAAAGCCTCCCTTCACAGGATGGAAGGCCATACTGGATGCTGTTACCCATTAAATCACAATCATTCTCCCAGTCTAATAGCATTTTTATCCATGTTGCCTCGCAATGACTGACAAAATTAGAGATGGGTACCACCTGAAAGAATGGGACAAACACCAAAATTTTAATATTCATTACTCCTTCAGCAATCCCAACTAGCTGCAAAATGTTACATCTCATTGTAACTGGATTAAATGCATACTTTAAGAAGATTAAGTTTCACACAGAACCATAGCCCTGAACTTACCAATTTCAGGTGACCATAATTCGGCTCACTGCCACAGCCACATGAATCATGCTTACAATATTCTGTGAAAACTCCATGCTGCCAAAATAATATCATTATGGAAGGTGACAACAAATAGAAAACCGTACGTGTACCTCCCTTTGACCAATAACAAATTTACCCGAGATCGGAACACTGATGAACGCAAACATGAACTAGCATAAGTCTGCACCAGTCCTTCCTTCTGATTACACCTTTCAACTGCCCACATCAGCTTAGCATAAAATTATATAACCATGAAAAACTACAAAAGGGCATTCAAAGTAAAAGAAGGAAATTCGTTCTCAATGCAAAACTACATTGGTAAGATCCAAAGCAAGAAAATTACATGTTTTGAACCTAAGATCTCCTTCTCAGATAAAATCCCAGCAAACTTTTTCTTGAAAGAAGAGACCACAAGTAATACCCTGAAAAATAAAGCATGTAGATACCGGGTCAATCAAGAATATCAAGCATGCAAACTATGTATAGCTGCATAAATTATTTCCCAACCATAGTCTTGCAGAAAATGCCAAAGAGTCAATAAACCTTCCCAAAAGGCTCTGAGATTGTGAATATATACGACACCTGCAGCAGACAACATGGTAAATTTTTTGACACAACTGAAGGCATTTTACTTCATTCGTACTCGATAGACACGTGTTCAATTCAGAACCTCTTACCCAGTTTCCATTGGGGAAAAGGATTCCACAATAATGCTAGTTTTACAGCAAGCGCCAAGTACAAGTACTTTTGTCCAATAAAATTTTGGATTTACAAAATGGACATTTCTTAGAGATACCTACAAAGAAGTCATCAATTAGAGAGAGGAAAAAAAAATTACCACAAAATTTTGTAATCCACATTAAATCTCCACGTCTGTGTTTATTTTCCGTATGTAGCTTTAAAATTTATCGAAAGTGAATTTGAAGCAATAATATAGGCAATGTTAGTTTACATACAATCGCGCCAACTCTTAGACTATGTGGTGGAGCGAGAAGCTGATCTGTTAGTAAAAGCCACACATCTTGGTCCAACTCAAGAACCATGCCCTGCATGTAAATGCCTGTGACAATGCCAGTATACGCACCACATTCACCCTTCCCCTTAATGACAGTCTCTCTAGTCGGAAGCCATCGATTCTGCAAGCTTAGGCAGATGCAACAAAGCTTTCTCTGTTGTTACATACATCAACTGAGAGTCTTCTTTTCCTATGAAAACCAACTTCTTCTTCAACCCCGATAGCCAAACAGCATTTCCAATCAGCTTTGTAATTACAGGGTGCCAAGACGAGGCAGGCCCAGAGAAGTATATAAAGACATGTTGCGTAAAAGAATGACTCTGTCCTTGAATTGTGCCATCCAAAACCATTGTAAAATCTTTTGAACTACACAATTTGCACTCGCAAACCATAATTGTTGCAAAAAATCCACTAAGATTTCTAGGACTACTGGAATTTGGCCTAGAATTACTCCAAGAACTACCAAACCCCATCGTGCACGGAACAACGGAAACTGGACTAACTGATTCTATTGGGCCATAAATGCGATATTGAGCCTTGGAACTGTCCTTACTATCGATGGAAGAACCTAAAACCAATGGAAAAACTTCTGAATTCGAAGAACACGGACTGAGTCCACCCGAAGATTCTGGAAGACTCCAACCAATAATTTCCAAGAAACCGCCACCGCATTTGGATGGAATGAAATTCCAAGCAATAACGTGGATTTTCTTTCCAATGATCCGAAGGTCGAGGTCAAGAACGTCACAGCAGACTGCAGGATGAACCATCGGAAAATGAAAAGCAGTGAGTTCTTGAACAATGAACAATGGGATTTGAAGTGGAAGGGTTGTCGCTGGTAGGGAGATTGACGGTTCCGATGAGTATTGTTGGGTGGTTCAAAGATTTGAGAATTCCAGGGTTAGGGTTTTGGCAGGGGAAAGCGTGTTGAACGGGACGGGAAAGTTTTGGAAATTCACCGGACGGTTGACGTATTTCGTTTGGTTTGGAAAAAGAAGAGATCGAACTGTTGGAAGTGAGCGATGATGCGCCGGTGAGAGGCCGAGAACGCCGAACGAGCTCGGAAATTGAGAGAACCTTCACCGCTTCTTCTTCCATAACATTACGATTACAATTACAATAAACTAAAGGAGTCTGTGCTTATACACACACACACACATATAGAGAGAGAGAGAGAGAGAGACATAAAAACACAGATGTTGATTAACAGTAAATCCATGATAAAGAAGAGAGAAAGAATAAGAACAATCCCTTCATCGTTTAGCTCTCGCGAGGGAGTAGAGAGGAAAGTCGGGGCGAGCGGGAACGTTTGATCCCAATTTAAAAGCCTCCCACATGGGCCCAGTCGGGTCGGTGTACTTACGATTCGAGTCTAGACAGGGCTTGTGAGTTGGGATATATATATATATATATATAGATGGATACTACTGGCTGGCAAAATAGACGGGTTCAACGGGTTGAAAATGGGTTAAGTGAAAAGGAGTTGGATTTTTATTTAATTTATAATTAAACGAATTAAATATAGATTAAATTACATACGAATTGGGTTAACTTAAATCTTGTAATTTTTTTTTCATCTTAATGAAAGAAATATTCTTTTTAAATAATCACCGTAATTATTTTATTTTAAGTTTTTTTTAAAATCTAACAAAACACCATAACTAAAAGAAAGTCAAGAATATAATTAAAAAATTAATGAAAAATATTCAATGTGATGAAGAGATCACTTTCTTCGTGCAAAGGAACCAAAATCTTTCATACAGGGATAATGGTATCAATAATAGTAGTATTTCTTGAATATCTTCTTATGTGAATCATGATGTCAACTATTGTTTGTAGAGAAAAATAGTATCTAAAGTTCATAGCAAAGACAAATTCAACTTATTTTAGATTACAATGTTCTGATTTGTGTTTTGTTTATATATATAGTGATGTTGAATTATATTCTTTAAATATTAATTTTGTTTTATAATTTATGATACAAATTTTACTATTTTATTCTTTTCCAAATGAGAATATATATATATATATATATATATATATTCGTATACTATTTTGTTTTTTTTTCTTTCTTAACCCCTCAAACACTCATATTCAACTCGTATAGATTCGTTAAATTAACGAATTTCTTATTACCTAAATATATATATATATATATAAGATATATTCTGATACTATTTTATTATTTCTCATTCTCAACGTACCAAACGACTATATTCAATTCATCAGCAATCCACTAAATTGATGAGTTCTTTATTATTCAATTCGTTTATGACTCGCTAATTAAATAAGTTACTCATATCTGTTAATTAATAAATAAGGTTAGAACGAGTTGACGAATTTAAATAACATTTGTAACCTCTAGATACTACTGCACATACATATTTTGTTTTGACATTATTAGCAAGACAGTAATCAAACAAAATAAGATTGCTATCTTAGTTGGTCTTAAAATTTTGAATTGAAATTCTCCCCTCCTCCTTATAAAAATTAGAGTTTCATTGACCTGCTTTTGTGTTATAATTTATGTATTTTTGGTTTGTTAATTTTTCAAGGCATCTTCTCAAATGAAATAAGGTTACGAAATTTGTGATTTGGGAATTTAATTGGAACTTGTAGTTTTGGCAAGTCCCACGAACTGTTGAATGTCTAATGAGTTTTTACATTTTTCTTTGTTATATGCACAAACCCTTGCAGTATTTTATTACAACCTAAAAAAAATTAATTAGGAAGTGATCAATAGAAGGACCTTAGTAATAACATAGAGGCTTCCATTGTAGCACTCGAAGGCAGAGTCCTATATAGTGTCCTAAAATTGGGATTTTTTTTTTACATCTAATATTTAGTAATTCTATGAAAAATTTCTCTAATTTGAAAAATATATATATCATTAGTCCCTTTAAAATTTTGGATATATTTTTTTACATGTAAAATTTGAAATAATTTTATGAATTTTTTTTCTTTATATATATATATATATATTTTTTTTTTTTCTTTATACAAGGACCTTAGTAATATTGCAGAGGTTTCCATTCAAACTCTTCTCATTATGAACTTTTTAGAGGTGTCTTACCCATCCTTTTTTTTTTCCTTCAACATAGATGGTTGATAGTAATCGAGGACGTCCGAAGTAAAAATCAAATTCCTTCGTATCATATTGGTTCATTTTGGTTTATTAAGCACACATATATAATACCTATACATGTATATGTATATATATATATATAATAGAATCTACGTCGAAAAATATAGAAAGAAATAGTAGAATTGTTTCTTGAAGAAGAACCAAGGACCTCTTTGAATAAAGACATTAACGATTCAATAGAGTAGAAATGAATTAGTTTAATATTTCACGAGTATTCAAAGTTATATTCGATTTTAAAGATGCTTGAAATTTAAACAAAATGAGAGACTTAAGTTCACTCTCATTAAATTTTCACATAAAGTTTTAAAAATGTAAAAATAAATTAATCTTAGTTAACAATAGCAATTAAAATGCTTCTTACCGGCTATAAGTTACCATAAGAGATAAATTTTCTTATTCTTCAAGAAATTATTGTATAATCCCGTCAATAATCTCACACAACCAAGAAAATATATGAGATCAGTCAACATCCAAATACGAAAATAAATAAATAAATATTAATTAACAATAACTATTAAACTACTTTCTACATGCTATATTGTATAGTCCGGTCAATAAAATTTCCTTTTCTCTGAAAAATTATTATATAATCCGATCAATGATCCCGCACCTTAACAGGAAAATAGATGAAATCAATCAGCATCCAGATAGATTGAAGATTTAGAATCCCATGTTGTATTGGATATAAATAATTTTTTTTATATAATTGAATGCCTAGATCAACTTGCGCACTCTTCGACTAATTCCATGATCCTGATATTAACGATCGAACAAACTTTCAATGTCTTCAAAAAAGACTAAAACTCGAGACCTTAAATTTTAATTCTTAAATCTTTACTGTTCGACCAAACCCTTACACTATGTTTGGATGGAAGGAATTAGAAAGAAAGGGAAGGAAAGAATAAGGAAAGAGAGCTTATATCATATTTGTTTTAAAAATTAGGAAGGAAAGGGAGGGAAATGGAGAGAAAGAGAGGGAGAGCTTAACCCTCATTTTAATAATTTTGTTATCTCTCTAAAAGTGGGCGGAAACGGAAGGAAAGGAAAGAAAGATTTAATGAATTTTTAATAATACCAATATTACCCTTAAAATTATAAAAGCCAAAATAAAAATGATATCTCTATCCTAGGACATAATAGTAAAATAATATAAAATCATTTCCTTTCCTTTCTCTCCATTATCATTCCCAAACAAGATAATAGTCTTTCCTTTCCTTTCCTTTCATTTGTTATCCAAACATAAAGGAGGGATTACTCTCTCCTCTCCTTTCCCTTCCCTCGTAACTAATATTATCCTTTCCTTTCCTTTCCCTCCTAGTTATCCAAACGAACTGTTAAAGTTTGTCAGAAAAAAGAATCCATTAAAATATAACATAAACTCAATATTTACAAATTCAATTATATGTGCTCCATATAGATTCAAGAACATTATATTTCTTTTCATTTTCACCTGTCTTTCCTGTCAGTGTGAAATCATTTGCCACAGTAAGCCTTCAATTATCAACTAGATGTTTTAGCTGAAGCTGTATACCTAATAAAAATCATCAATTGAAGAAATTCAGCATTTGCAGGATACTTTGGACCGAAACCCCATAGCCTAAGGCCACCAAATGGCAACATGACTGACGGTTCATGCAGAATCTGTAGCGAATTGCCGGTCCTTTCCCAGCTGTGCACGAGAGTTTCCTTTCTTATCGATCTATACTAACCATAAACACATTTTACAGGTGTAGGATGTCCTTTCCATGAGTTCTCAAAAATGCGAAAGGATGGCTGTTCCCAACTCGTTGGAGTAAACTGTTGGAAGCATTTGGAGAAGGGCTGATATTATGTGGACTGCTGTTGAACTCTGGCGAAGATGTACTTGGAATGACTTCCAGTGTAGAACGAGGAGAGAGACGGGAGGCTGCTGCGGTATCCAAAGTCTCACGATAAGTTTGCGGGGAAGTTTCGCTGTACGAAACAAAAAAAAAAAAGGGAAAACGTAAGGCCAGGTACGATAGTCTTGCAAGAGCAAATTACTAATTCAACATATTTCATGGGTGTAGTCGAGGTCAACTGGAATAAAAGATAAAGGAATAAACCTACCCGTTACACGACAGTTTTGAATGCCTAATCAGCTTGCCTGGTGAGATCGGCATCAATTCCTTTACGTGCTTAGTCCTATCTCTTGGACTCTGTGATGTATCCTGGGAAATCAACAAAAAAAAATCACCACACTAATCCTTTTCACCCCCCCCCCCCCCCCCCTTTTTGTGGTCGGTGCGGGGATAAGAGTGAATAATAGTAGTGATAGTAGGCCTTATAAATGGTTGAAATATATGAGTGGCATTTGACACATACCATTAATTTCATTCCAGAAAATTCCTGCATGCAAACTGAAACATTTTGATCATGTGAATTTCGTAAGAAAGGATGGTCAAGTAGCGTAGCAGCTGATGGCCGGTCTGCAGGATTTCTCTGAAAGCACTTCCGGAGGAAATCCTTTCCTTCTGGAGATAATGTTTCTGGTATAGGCGGGGATTTGTTCATTACGTTGAACATAGCTTGCACCTAATTAATAGCAAACAATGAAACAATTTAGTGACATAAAAGACACATTTTCGTTTGCATAAGCCACTTGTACAATGATCAAAATGCTGAGGGGCATCTGGACATTTCTTGAAAACTCAATCAAGACGAAAGTGTTTCTCATGAACAGTGAATTGATTAATCAAGTTTTAAAGTAATAATATAAAACAAAAAAGATGCACAAATGAATTCCCAGCCGATGTAGGTTTGCATCAGGGACTTGCATTAAGTCCCTACCTTTAGCCTTAATTATGGAAGACACCTTTAGGATGGGTACTGTGGTGTATATTATTTGCTGATGATATTGTTTAGTTAGATGAAACTATAGAGAAAATAAATACCAAATTAGTAAATTGGAGAGAAGATATAGAATTAAGAGGTTTAGTAGGACTAAAACAGAATATATAGAATGTAAGTTTAGCAAAACTAGGTATAGAAATAGGAGGTCGTGAGATACCAGAAAGTGAGCAATTTCGTTACCCAGGACCAGTTATTCATAAGGAGGGAGAGATTGAGATGATGTGTCTAATAGAATTAAAGCAGCATGGGTTAAGTGGAGGAGTGCTTCCGACGTATTGCGTGATTGCGAATATCCATAAAATTTAAAGAACTATTAGACTAGTTATGCTTTTTGGGACAACATGTTGAACTGTATGTTCATAAAATTAGTGTATATGAAATAAGGATATTGAAATAGATTTTTGAAAATATAAGAAAAGATAAAATTAGGAAATAACACATTTGTAAACGGTGGAGGTAGCTCCTATTGGAAATAAAATAAGAGAATATCACCTAAGATGGTTTGGCCATGTACAATACATATCGAGGGCAATGCCAGGAGAAGGAAAAGACCAAAATTTATATTGGGTGAAGTAATAAAGAAAGATATAATGGCTTCTGGTGTAACAGAATCTATGGCCCTAGTACAAGCAGAATGCCGAAACAAGATCCATGCAACCAACCCCAAACAGTTGGGACAAAGACTTAGCTGAGTTGAGTTGATTACACACACAAATTACTTTCTTCTTAAAAGCTACTTGTGGAACAACTTTTGAAATTTCATGAATATTAAGAGAGAGTAATTATATTTCCATAAATTTGTTTATAAGGAAATTAGAAGGCTTCTTATAATACTCTAATCAACTCATCATATTCTATAAAGCATATTAATGCACAGCTTATTAAAAAAAATAGAGATGCTGCCATAATCATCAACGAATAAAGAAAAGGAGAAACTTTTGTTTTGCTAGTTTCTGATCATTTTTAACAAAAAAACAGTTGCACATTGAAAAAAAAATAGGTGCTACAAAAACACCTATTACATTGGAAATAGCACCTCTTGGAAGAAAAAATAAGAGAAAACCAAGGTGATTTAGTCATATCCAGTGAATTCATATTAAGAACAATGGTGAAATAGGATGTTACTCATCTTGAATTCACAAAGAGTTGGAGAAAAGATAGAATAAAATAGGAGAAACAACCCTCCAAAGACCCCTCTTTCAAAGCTCTCCTATTTCAGCAACCTACTTGACTTTCTCTAGAAAACATAGCAGTATTAGGCTTCCATCCCATTTTTTGCTTTTCCAAAATGCCCCTCCGAGTTCAAATCTCGTCTTCCTTTTGTGATAAATAAAATAATTTATTCAAATGTCAAAAGAATAACAGAATGAATACAAAAGTATCAACAGATCAACTACCACAGAAATCCCAAATAAAATAATTCTGGAAAAAATTTCATATAACTCCAGAGAGGATGAATTTGAACAGAAAATATGAAATAGTACGCATGTATACAAACTTCTAAAAGCAATGTATAAAACATAAAAAGTTAAATCACATGCTTACCCCAGTAAATTCACTCCAAGGAGGTTTCCCATTCAGCATCTCAATGACTGTACAACCCACGCTCCATATGTCAACGGCAAAAGCAAGCTCTGGATTTGTATCTTTCCTCATCACAGCCAGCAAGACCTGCCCAAGAAAAGGAAAAAGAAAATAAAAAAGGTGTAAAAAATAAGTAGCTGCAAACCATCTGCAAAATTATAATTATAAGTAAATGAAATATGAGATACCTCTGGAGCCATCCAGTGTGGACTGCCCTTCAGAGAAAGATCAGTGAAATGTCCTGAAAGCTGAATACAAACAACCGATGAAATATTAGGGAAAAAGGGGAACCAGTGGAGATGAAATGACAGAACTACATGATGAATACAAATAAATAATAAATAACTAATATATATATATATGTAGAAAAGCTGTCAATCATCACAATCACAAGGTACTACTGTCCAGGTATAATCCATACACTTCAGCAGTAGAGAGTCACACCTGTTGTGTTAACTCTGCCATGTATGCCTATTATAATCTATATGACCCAAAAATACTCTGGTTGTCAGTGGTCTAGATATTGTACATTTTTCTATTAAAGACATTTTTTGTTGATGATATAGGACTATTGTCGCAGCTATATGAATTAGCATACACTGCATGTTTCTATTTTGCGGATACAACTTCTTCGTGTAATATTATCTGCTCATTATTCTGCATTGAACTCAAGTCTATTTTCAATAGCTTCTTTTGATCCTTTGTCCATGCTCCAGATTCTGTTGGTCACATGGTTTTAAATAACGTCTATTACGTATCATATCAGTCGTTACGTAACGCTTTTTGAACCCTCCAATACTGATACAGGTCAATATATCGGTGTGACCAAAATTCACAGCCGTATCGGCCGATACCATTATGTATCAGCCATTACAAGACCGTTACGACCGTTACAGCCAGTTATAAGACTGTTATGGCTGTTTTGAGATTTTTCTCCTTCAAAATTTTAATTTTAAAATTTTACTTTTTTGTAGAATTCTTACCTATTTTTATAAGATTTACATACAAGAGAGATACTTAACAAAATAACACAAAAATTGAAATAGGTTACCAAAACATTCAGGCCAATACAACCTCGAAAAGACCTCTTGGCCTCAAAATGTTTAAAATATTTGTATTCCATAACTAATCACACTAAATTGATTGTTTTGCTTATAATCATTTTTTTGTTATTATTTATATTGCTTGTTGTAATGTTATTCAAATTAAATTATACTTCTTATTAGTATAACTTTAAAAAATTCATATGAAATAATAAAAATATATTCTTAGGTGTTATTTATAAGAAAAATATTTGTTTAGGTGTTAGAAAATTGAAAAATAATAGTACAAATATTAAAATGTGATAAATTGTAGTCAATATATGTGTATCAGTGACTTCTAAGAGATTTATTAGTGTTTGAAAAAAAATTACAATTGTAGTTTCTGATTCCTGTTAGGGATGACCCGATAACCATTATACCGCGACAACGTCGTATCTCGCAACCGCGATTTAAATCCATGGTTGGTCATCTCATTCACACATTTTAAAATATCTCAGTCACGTAACAATAGCATGACACACTATTCTGCAAGTTTCCAGTATCATACAGTAGTTGGTGTTTACATTCTACAACAAATTAATGTGTATGCCGCTATATATTGCATCTTGACTATATCTCACAATACATATGTGATACATGTACACTTTTGCTCGTTACAGGTAAATCTTTTTAGAAAGATTCCACTTTAATTAAAACATTGTCACACTAGTGCTAAAGGTATTACAAGATCTTAAAAGAAAAATTCTAGAGACTTTTGTTTTCTTTAACCTCTTTTACAATAAAATCTTCCCTCATTCCCTCATTAAAGGAAGCCTAATTATTATTTTTTTTTCAATTTCTCTATTAATAAACATAGAGATTTGGCTATCGAAGGTGAAGTTCTAAATGCTTGGCATCTGAAAGTTGTTAAACCCAGTCAGACCATTCCTCACCATCTAAAGAATGCCACTAGAACATAGTTGTAAACAGCCATTCCACTAGGTATGCATAAAATGTTTTCCAGAAAAAAAGAATATATAGAAAAGATAATACTCATCAATTTAACAGAAAAAAAAAAGAATATAGAAAAGATAAACAGAATCAAGATTAAAAAACATTAATAAAATTTGGCAAGTGTTTAAAGAATTGCAGTGCTCACATGTTTTGCCAACCCAAAGTCAGCAAGCTTGACAACACCAGATGAATCAACAAGTAAGTTTGCACCTTTAATGTCCCTATTTAACATAATTATAAATCATCAAAATCTTAAATCAACAGAAACCAACAAATTCACTAGTCACCATGAAATTCATCGGCCTTTTCCAAACATGCTATTTTCCCAACCATTGAGAAAATAAAAGGCAAAAATAAGTATTCACTTATTTGAAACACGTATATTGCAGAAATTCAGTTTTTCCTTCTACAAAAATGTTGATGCATGTCCATAAAGAAAGTCCATATTTTCTTTTACAAAATTGTCCTCGTTATCATATCGTAAAAGATAGCATTTTACAAACTACAGTACAATTGGTTAAAGAGAGGATCAATTGTAATTTAAGATTAGCTATTTTTATCAAACATATCTGTCACCTGTGGACTGTCTTTGTGCCATGCAAGTAAGCCAACCCTAAGAGAATATGGCGGGTGAAATTGCGAACTACAGATTCTGTGACAGCTCGGAAATGGTCGCGGACATACTTATTGATTGATCCAGGATGAACATACTCCAAATAAATGCAAAACCGATCCTCAACCTGCACAGGAAAATGTGCTCAAGTTAATCAAGCTTTTGTAAAATCTACAAGCAGCCAAATCTGGCTGCTACAATATAACAGACTACCAATGGAATACTTACCACTTCACTGCCATAATACTCTACAATATTTGGATGCTTTAGATGCTGGAGAACTTTGATTTCCTGAAACAACAGAAATGTGTCAGAACAACAATAAAATATTTTTAAAAAGGAAGTTTGAGAAGTTGTAACTTAATTCCATAAATACTAATCAGAACATGTTTCTTTATGTTCCTCAATCCATAAAATAAAACAAAGAAAGGCGCACAGTTGAATAATTGGTTCTGTCAATGTAACTTCACTTTCACTCAAACAGTCAGAAAAAATCAGTAATCCAATAAAAGGGAAAGGAAAAGAGGGAAACTGAGCCACCATTTTCTTTCCCTCCAAAAGTGGACGGAGTAGTTGTTCAACACCTCTTTCCTTCCCATTTTATTTCCTTCTACCACAAAAAAAATAAATAAATAAATAAAATTGGAGCTAGGGAACGATAATATCGACCTTTTCCTCCCTCCTACGATATCCTTCCTCTCAATTTTCCATCCCTCCTGCCAAAAGGAGTATTAGGGAATTTCATTGGTTAGCTATTGGCTTTTCAAGGAGTGGTGTGGATGGAAAGTTTTGCAGCCTTCAATTAACTCCCTAAAAATCTCAATTTTCCTTTTTTGGGAACTTGGTTCAGCTTACATGGGCCCTAGCCACATGTCAATTTTTTATTTGTGTTGACCTGGACACATGTGCCACATCATCCAATCCCTCCTTGACACATGGACCAATGGAAGTTCGACATCTGTTCTTCATCGAGGTGATCTTGTTGGTCCCTTGTGTGGATCAACGTATACCATGCTTTGGTCCCAGGCCTAGACATAGTATCACGATGAGGTAATCTCAAGATTAGTTCCTTAGAGTCGAGATAATTTTTTTGAGTCGTGTCTCTTTGGCACCAAAGCTTGGTTTCCTACTACAACTTGTGTTTACCTTTGTACTTGTCATATGGTACTCACCCTATCACTTTGGGATTGCCTAATAATGGGGCCGGACCTTAAGGGCTTCTTGTTCAGTGGTGTGTGACCAAAGATCAAAATTTCGTTTCTCGGTATTATTTCGGTCACCCAAAAAACAGAAATGTTTCGAAAACACGGTGGAAACGATGAAAAGAATTTTAATATTTGAAAACATAAAGTAAAATATTTTTGAAGATAAATATTATAATTAATTAATTGTGAATGTTTTAGGTTCATTCACACAAGAAGATATTAGGGTGAAATTTAAAAAAAATGTAAATGTAAATTAGTTATTAATACCAAATAAGTTTTTACTAATTAAAAATTAATATCAAAAATTTAAAGCTAATTTTTTTATATATAATATGAAATTATTATAATTAAATATAATATTGTAACATAATAGATATATACAATGTAATATTCACAAATTAGACAATTTGACACAAGTTACATATAAAATATTAAGTAAAACAAATTGTGATTTAAACCTATTATAATTATTAACTAAGTATTAAAATAAATTATTTATCGACATTTTATTCCCACCACTACTACCTTTCCTTGTCTACTGTTTTTTGAAAAAAATAATAATATTTTTTTTGTAATTTTAGGTCATAATCCTTCAGTTTTCTCTTTCATTTGAAAAACAATTGGATATTATCTTTTAACAACTTCAACAATTTTTGTTGATACGAAAGAAATGTTTCCACTACTTCGATAAGTTTCTATCAAGGATCAAAATATTGTTTCGATGTATAGTTTCGGTCTGTCCGGAAACGAAAACGTTTCGAAAACATAATGGAAATGGAAAAAAAATTGGAAACATGTGGAAACATAACTTAAAATTTATTTATTTATACAAATAAGCCAATTTATTGAATATTTGTGCATGTTTAAGGCAAATACATCGTATTCATGATAAATGATACTAATAGATATATACTATATAATATCCACGAATTAGATAATTTGACACAAGTTACATATAAAATAAAAAGTAAAACAAATAGCGATTTAAACATATTATAATTAGTAACTTAGTATTAAAATAGTTGTTTTTCGACACTTTATTTCCCCTGCTACTTTTCTATTATTTTAGGAAAAATAATAGAAATATATCTTCTTGAAATTTTGAGTCTTAATACTTGAAAAATAAATGGATATTATTTTTTACTAACTTCTAGAATTATTGTTGATATAAAAGAAATGTTTCCTCTGATTCGGTATGTTTCCACTAGTTTCAGTATGTTTCTACGAAAACAATTTTGTTTCCATAGAACCATGTGAATTTTGATATTCTACTAGTGTTTCGTTTCAGGTTCCCTTGAGAAATGGAAACATTTCGGCCGTTTCGATAGGAAAAGAAACAAAACTTTGATCCTTGGTTTCTATTAGTTTCACTATATTTCCATGGAAACATGTAAGTTTCGGTATTCCACTAGTATTTTGTTTCGGTTCACTAAGAAACGGAAGCGTTTAAGCCGTTTCGAGGGAAAAGAAACGAAATTTTGATCCTTGTGTGCGACTATGATAGTGGCTCCTATGCCTCATTGCTAGTCCCTTCGACAAGATTTTTAGAGTTATGTGGCTTGTGAGTTGTGACTGAAGTCGTGGGTTCACCAAGGTTTAGGCTCAGCGCTAATTTCATGGCAACCTTGGTCCTTGTAGAGAAAGAAAGATCATTCTAATATCATCTTGGGCACGTAGAGTGTTTCTCAAGCCAAACTTAGCCTCTTGCCTCTCTCTCTCTCTCTCTCTCATTCTAAATTGCCTCTACTTTCACCCTCCATATATCCTAGGAATCCTAGTCATCTTCTTAGATGTGACCAACTCCCCTACTTTACCTCACATCAACTCTCTCTGTCTTTATACCAACCACCAAGTTTTAATTTTTATCTCACTAGAAAAAGGTGATAAATAGCATAACTATCTACTCCTTCCATCTCAAATTATCTATCTACCCAAGGAATTCCAACTTCTTAAGGAGACAACCATTTAATGAACTCAAACTTGAGTGAGAAACACAAGTTTCCAAAACTAGCCCTCCATTCGCATTAATTGATCCATTTAAGAGTAGTACAATGCTTCCCATATTGAATTTTCAAAATGGACATCCATTTTGGGACATTCAGAAAAGAAAAAGCTGACAAACAATTTG
Source organism: Nyssa sinensis (assembly GCA_008638375.1). Lineage (NCBI taxonomy): Eukaryota > Viridiplantae > Streptophyta > Magnoliopsida > Cornales > Nyssaceae > Nyssa > Nyssa sinensis. The sequence continues at coordinate 5,649,195 of CM018038.1, read as the reverse complement.
AGATGAAATAAACAAAGAAGTAAGATGTGGAAACATGGAGAGATGGACTAGCAGTTGACGTAAGTTGGTATACCTAAGAAAATTCTAAAATTTTATTCTTCAAAAGGTTGAACTTTGGGGTTCTGAGCTAAGAAGCATGAATACGAACACGAGACACAGATATGCGGACACGACATTTTTCAAAAAAGTAGGACATGGATACGTTGGAGACATGTTGAATATATTTTTATATTTTTTTATACGACAATATAATAAAAACCTAATATTATTTCAATCAAAATTAGCATAAAAATACACAAATTAAAGCAATATTATTAATATGATTTAAGTTCCAAAATAAAGTTGTTAACTACTATATATACGTATACATATATAATATATGTGTGTGTGTGTGTGTATAAGTAGAGAAGAAAAGAATAAAAGAGGGTAAAAAACTCAAGCACCAAGGAAGAATAAGGAAATTTTAGGACCATAGGACCGTGATGCAAAACAACGATTTTCACTTGGTGAGTACAATAAGTTCTCAAGGACCAGAATCAGGATTAGAACTTGAATAATGAAGTATCTCTGGGATTCAAAGCCTCACAACCTGGAAAGAAATTCATTTTTTCCCTCGACACTAATTCTATTTTAACAAGTCACATAGACAGGGTACCCTTGATAACACACAACCATATAACTAATTCAGCAAAAAGGTCCCACTCAAAGAAACAGAGATGATTTATCCATGTTCCCATTAAGAGGTTCAATGAGTGTCATTGCTTGCAAGCATCTTCAAGAAACTGGCACTGTCCATCATAATGGCAAAGTATTTTCTATTGTCAATAAAAGCTAAGAATAATTATCAAATTGATTTTTCTGAAGAAATCGTGCACACTTGTCTAACTAAAAACTCTCTTACTAAAACAATTGTAAAGTAATAAAGCAAGTGGCCATTCTTAAGTGATGACAAGGCTTTAGAAAAACTGGTGGAACAGAGAAACAAAAACTATATTTCATATCCAATATAGATAAGGCATCATGACTCGTAATAACAATAGTGCATTCTAATTTAGGACAGACATTTAATCACAATAAATGAACTAAACTATCAGATGCCTACGACAATGAGGGTCTTTTCTTCTCAACTCATAACCAGCAACCAACAGTTTTAGAGTTATGTGTTATACCATGACATGAAGATATATATCAAACAAATTAAATAAAAAGAAACTGGAGTATTTATTATGGTTAACTACAGTGAGAAAATTTAAGAGGGCCTTTGCTTGGTCCAGTGGCTAAAGCGTAGGCTGACGAGTGTGAGACATGGATTTAAGTCCAAGAATAGCCACTTTGTGCAGAAATAATACCAAAAGTTAATTCTGTCTCCAATCCACCCCTCCTAACAGCCCACATAGACTGGACAAACGCTAGGTAATGACCTCTTTTTTTCCTTTTTTCCTTTTGTTTAACTGTAGTGAAAATCTAGAATATAAATAAAAGAAGCTAAACACCTCTGTAAAACAATATGTGAAGGGCTTCAGAGAATAACCTGCTCCAACTGCTTTATACATTCAGCGGATGTAGTGTCATCGGGAACAAGATCAACTTCCTTCATTGCACATAAAGCTCCAGTTTTACTGTCACAGGGAAAAAAAAAAGCAGTCATGTTTACTGCAGCAGAAACAACTGAAAATGAATCTTCAGTTTATTTGCATACCAGTTGGTCGCTTCATACACACTACCATATGTACCACGTCCAATGAGTTTTCCTTTTTGCCATTGACCTTTCATTGATGATATATCTGGTTTTTCCATAATGTGGCGAATGATAGTTGAGTGTGATGGCTTTGAAACTCCTGGTGGAAGAGGTAATGGGTGGACACTGGCATGGCTATTACCTTCAGGCCATGTCGTAGAATTTTCTGGGAGTGATTTATGATGTGAATGAAGTACAATATCATTTGGACATCTATTATTTTGGCAGGGACTTTGCCTTGTTGGGCTAGGAAGTGGAGAATGATCAGCGCTACAAGTAACTCTTGCAGGTGACACTTGGGAAGAAGAACCTGCAAGCCTGTCAACTGAAACCTCTAAAGCTGGTGAAGCCTGAAATTCTCGAGGAAACATAGAAGAGGAAGGAAAAAGATCCACTGTGCTAAATCTCTGTGGGCTAAGAGCAGGACTTGAAAAACCACTGGTTGGAGCACTCCTGGCGGGGACATTCAGCCTGAAGTTGTAAACACTTTCAACATTTAGATCTTGAGGGAACCCCCTACGGCGATAAGTGCGAGATTTAGAGGATTTTGTGGCAACATGATCTGTGGTCTTCCTGATAGTTTGATGAGTGAAGTAGCTGCAATGTTTAAACATGGTAAACAAATTAATTATACAGGATCAGCTTTTTTTCCCCATTGGAACTACAGGCACCCATATGCAAGAAAAAGAAAAAAGTGAAACAAGAAAATGAGAAGAACCTATAATACAGACACACACACACACACACGTATATAAGTAAGAAGAACCTATAACGTAGCATACTGTATGCTAATGCCCATTGTCCACATATGCCACTTAGTTACAGAACCCAATATTTGATAAATATCAAAATTTAAAAGCCATAAAATCCTAATATTTTGAAATTCAGAGCCTTTTAAAATATAAGGCTGGCTCAATGAGGATTTTGAAGTTGTCTATTCCCATTTACTTGCCATGGGTTCTACATTCACAACTTAAAACCCTTCTAAAGAAGGATAAACGAGCCCAAAAATTGGAATACATGATACTGAGACTGCAAATCATGATCTCCACAGGTGGAGCACATCTCTACATGATATTTAAAGCTCAGTGCCCCAGAACAGCACAAGAATATTTAGCTGTGCCACATGATGACATCAGCATCTCTATTAATGAAATTTGGGATGTTTAGTATATGTGTGCAACACCTTAGGCTGTTTAAATTCAACAGGCTGTGATGTGTGGTTTGCAAGGTGAACAGTGATGATACCATTCGAATTTATGTTCACAACATAACATCAACACAAATTTTGTTTCTGGTATTTCTGTTTTATAATTATTTGAAAATAAGGATAGAATAATCACAAGGATGATGAATCCTTTAAGCCTCAAAATGGCTAAAGAAAAGTACTAACAAGAAAGAAACTAGCAAAACAGCCCCCATAATCCCAATTTCCTACAATAACCAGGCTCAAGGAGGGTAAAAGTCACCCTTAACTGGCATCATAGAAGAGGCTCCCTTCTTAGCCAATAAAATCACCCTGTTGATTGATGGATCTAGGGATCAATCAAGTCTCCGTCTCTAAAGCACTGACCATACCAGAATCTCCCTCATAAAGTGACCATACTCCCAAGAGCTCTACGACCAAGATCTCACCACACAACCACAATCTCTGCATCACCCTCAATCAAACAATGATGAAAACCCATTGAAAGAGCTTAAATCTCAGCCTTGGAGCCAACCAGCTAAAGAAAAGAAGACTAGTGATGCCCATAAAATTTCATAAAGTACCTCCAACACCAATTTGTCTTGGGTTTTCAAGTCAGCATCTGTCAAAATTGAATTAATTCTCCCCATGGGTGGAGGTCTCAACAGATAGGTTGAGGTCTCAACAGGGAAGAAATAATCTGGCACCAAGAATAAGAAGTCGCAGCCTTCCAGTCTCCGCAGCTGTTACTTATGTTGATACACACAATATCATTTATCTAATACCTATGTTAATATACACAATAGTAACATAGCTTTAGTACATTGAAACTGAGAAAAAAGTAGGATTATAAAATAATTTAACAAAACATGGACAATGAGTGGTTCCTTGACCAAATAAAAAGAATAAATAATTTAACATATTACACCCTTTACCACTCAATAAAGCCTCATATCTGAACTCCATGGAATAGGGTATACAGCAAAAAAAAAATTCCATTTATTTAACCTACAACAATATTTTGCATTACATCGTAGGCCATGATGCACTGGTTTTTTGCTTTCCATCCATCACCACAGGACCTCCAACTCAAATTACTCCCTGCTAGTGCATTTATGATCTTAGTTTCTAATTTAATGTCTATTTCATTTCGTTATCATTCCTCATATGTTTTCAGTGTCTTTTTCTCTTTCCTTTTATCTACAACCTCTTCTATTGCAACAGCTGTTCTTCAAATTTTACCATAATTTTCTTCTTCTTATGTAAAATTGTGTCTCATGCCAGGTATTCAAAGGATGATAATAATACAAGTATACAACCCCATGTGAATACTTAAGCACTGGTATCCATACCATGTACCTCCTGAATACAAATCAAAACAGATGCTGAAGCAGATAAATCTCTGAATTTACAGACATAGCCCATTTCAAACAATTTTTTTTGCAAGCAATTTGGTCTCTGCGTGAATAATTAATATTATAGCCAAATTGCTACAACTGGCAGTGTCAGAGTAACGGTCAACATTCAACAAGAGTAAGGTGTGGAGATACACCCACCTTAAAAACTTTTTTTTTCGGGCGAGTAAAAAGTAAAAAAACTTGGTTCTGGGCTTCTGCATAAGTTCATAGTCACCACAAAAAACATATCATCTATATAAACCTACCGTGCATATATATTGTTAATGATGAGGAAACAATGGATAATTTTAACTGCAGATAATTTGAAGAAGCGAGGTTTCTCTTTGACTAGTAGGTGCTATTTGTGCCAGAAGGATGAGGAAACAATGGATCACATTCTCCTCCATTGCCACGTTTCCTGGAGCTGTTGGAACATGATTTTTGCTCTTTTTGGTGTCTCTTGGGTCTTGTCTGGCTCCGTCAGAGATCTTCTGTTAGCTTGGGCAGGGTGCAATCTTTCAGAAAAGAGAAGGAGACTTTGGAGACTGGCCCCTATTTGCTTGTTGTGGTGTATTTGGCTTGAAAGAAACAAACGTGTCTTTGAAGATGAGAAGCTTTCCATTCCTTTCCTCAAAGATGCGTTTTTGCGCTTGTTATTTTTTTGGGTTAAAGAAGCTTCTCCTGTTAATGCTTCTTCTCTTGTTGATTTTATGGGGTCGTTAAGACCTTTGTAATGCTTTCTTTGTAGGCTTTTGCCCTTTGTGCCCACCTTGGGCCCTTTTAAATATATTATTCCTCGTTATTTATCAAAAAAAATATTGTTAATGACATTTTTTACTGTATTGAAGTCCATAGTCTAAAGTGGTTTTTTCCAAACAAAGCCATTGTTCTAATTAGAATTGTGTAGTCCATTTCCCCATGCCTGCAGTAAGTTTATGTATGAAATTATCACTCTAAATCCTCAATACTTTGATTAGTAAAAGAGGTCTGCTATAAAATTGTATATTCTTTTGGTATACTTGCATGCACCAACTGCAATCGTTGGTGAGAAAACTTGGAATTAAATTGTAAGGTAAAGGTTTCTCCCTAGCGATGCAGCGAAGTTTGAACACAACCTCTAATAATTAGCATGTTTGAAGATAACATTTTCAGAAACATTTCCTGACTCTTAACTATAATTCACAAGGCTTCTGAGGCTATTGCCTACAAATTTGTCACAAGGGTAACCCCAATGACTAAAGACCAACTTTTGAATTTCCCTCTTCCTTAGTAAACAAGAAAAATTATATTAATCCACAGAGAAGGAAATAATTACAATCTACTAATGCTATATGCAATGTGCAAAAGGAAGCACGATAAACAAGAAAATGACAAGCCAATAATGAACTTCTAGGGCATGGTTACTACATAAAAGAATTCTAAGGAAACCAAGACAAGAGTGCAAAAAAGATATATCAAAGAGTGCCGAAAAGAAATAGAGGAGATGATCGAGGACTCTACTATCTGGGCAGAACTTTCGACATCACTGGAAAATTCTTGATTTTCATATATCAAAATTAAAAAGGCAAGTAATTAAAAAAGTTATTATAAAAAGAAATTTGAATAAACAAGTCAAAAAAAATTATTTTACCATTTACTCAATTTTTATCATCTGTATTTAAATTAATCTAGAGTTTCTGGAGTCTAGTGTGAGATAGCTGTCTCCCGCGCAAACATTGATGGATATTCATGACTCTTGAGGCAATGTTTTGGCTTAAAAGTTAAAATAATAATTTGATTCTACAATATTACAATAAATTTTCTAATTATATAACAAAATTTCCTTGAATACCTTCATACTTATCAAAGAAAAAATTACCCTGTCAAAGACGGGCCAGCAATAGTACCAAAACTATAGAATTAACCACATAATTAACAAAGTTGCCAACATGATAATACTATTGCTTTCTTCAATTTTAAAAGCAGAAACACATGCAGTTGATCTCAAATTCTCTCTCTGATTCAGCACAACATTAACAGAACTCATGTAAATACCAAACACACAAGATTATCCCAAACAAAAGGAACTATATTACGTGTGTTTAAAAATTATAATTATATATACTGCCCTAATTGAATCAACTGAAGTAACTTGTTCTAAATTAAAGAGAAAGGTACCTCCCCGTGGCAGGGCTCGACGGAATAGAGCCACCTGTCTCATCCCTTCCATCCCCTTGGCCCCTGCTCGACCCTTCTTTGTGTACTCGCGAACTCAACCGATCATTCTGTTGCAATTCAGGAAGCGGCAAGGGCACCGGCACAGCCGACGCCGACCAATGGCCCAAGTTGCTCGATGACCGCAATCCCGAGTCCAAGTTGCTCGGTGACCGCGATCCCGAGTCCGGCGAAACCGGCAAGGATTGTGACTGATCACTTGGCTGTAAACCGAGTTCGACGCCGCTGACATGCCGGAGCTTACGCTGGCGCGTGAGTCGCCTCTTTGAACCCGATCCTCCCCAGTTCCGAAAGAAACTATAATCCTTAGAATCTCGTTTGAGAGGCGAATCAGACGGAGACGATGCAGAAGAAGAAAGAGACGATAATGCATTCCTCAGAGAAGGCATTTCGGTTGTTGGGAAAGCAATGCATACTGATCTTATTGAATTGGTCGTTTGACGGCAGCTTATCATGTTGAAACGTACTCCTTTTTTTTAACTTTGTTTTAAATTATTTTTTAGTCTAAACTGTTGGGGTTGAAAATTAGAACAGAAACTACTGGTTGCTTTTACCTGGGTTAAAACTCTAACCCTAGGCGTTGATCATCGGCCATTGAAGAAATCGGAGTCTTCTCTTAGCCACGTACTTCATGACGCAATTTTCAATGTTTGAATTGGGCGTCTGTTTCCATGTTTAGAGTCAAAAACACGACGTCTTAGATCTGCCAAGTCAAATTACTCGATGTATGTATATATATAATTTTATATATGTACGACCTAGATTGGAGTAGAAGAAATCATGGAATTCATTTTGTCATGTATACAGTACGCGTGGTGGATTTTTACTTGTTAAGGTAAAGGTTGACAAAATATAAGATGAACTGAGACGTACTACGGAAATTGCCATGAATCTTCAAATTGACGAGAGTTGGGTAGGTGACGACGACGATTTCCAGGATGATTCCAATAATCAATGGCGTATAAGAAACCTGAATAAATTATACGGAGTTACCCTGATCCTAACATAGCCATAACGTCAACGCCAGCTGGTTTCTACTTGTCCAGCCACCGGTAAAGTATGCGTTTTTACTACAGCATTATATTTTTTTTATCATTATTTTCAAATGACTTCTAATCAAATTTATGTTGTTGTCAAAAGTATTTTTTAAATGATATTTTTATTATAAAGTCGTTTTTTATAATATATTTTTAATTTTTGTTAAAATAATAAATATGTTTTTTAAAATGATACTTTTGTTATAAATGTGTCTTTTAACTTTAAATTTATTTTTTTTATGTTATATTTGATAACTGGTTAAAAAGTGCATATTTATCTTATTAATCCTAAATATTCTTGCACTTTTATTATTTTAATTTCTTCAATCTATATGCATTTGCTAGTTAATTCTTATTTTATCTTTTTGCAGAGAAAGCTTGATAAAGTTGATGATTTAGTGGTAAATTTGGAGCAAAAGGAAAATATTGGGCTTTGAAGTGCTAAAAGAAGTGGAAAACAAGTGATTTTGGGTTAGAAGAGAGGCTTGATCCATATATAGGTGGACTAGGGCCCATTTTAGCATTATAGGCTCTATTTTGGAACACTTTAGACTCCCTTTTTGGGCCCCTAATGTCTAATTACGGGATTTTATGTTATTCTCCTAAATTATTATTTTGTAAGGGTATTTTTGGAAAAAGGGGAATAAGATTGTAACCTAGGGTTTTGGAAAAGGGAGGAGGCCGTCTTGGAGATGGAGAGGAGGAGAAGAAGAAAGGAGACAACTCTGAAGAAGAAGATGAAGAATTCCATGGCTATGGTCTCCTCTTCCACGATCATGGGCTAAGTCCTCTTATTCCTAGGGTTTAGATGAAACCCTAGTCAAGTAATATTGTTTCTTTGTATTTTATTTTTGGGTTAATTAGTCTTGGATGTTGATTGTATAACATTGGAATTTTATTAAAGCATTGATCGTATTATTCAATTGCACATAATCAATTTCTGTGATTTTGTTTATGTGGTTATACAATAGTAATATGTGTGCATACATCAAAACCGTAGGACGAGTCATAACTCAGGGAAAACAAATTGTGACTATGACCTTAGAATTAGCGTAGACAATTTGTATTGACCAAAGATGATTCGTGCTTAGGTGGTGTAAGAGATTTTTAAATTTTAAAAAAAAATTAATGGTGTTTTCATATAAGGCGTTTTTTAAAATGTGTTATGTATTATAGTCCACTTTTTTAGTGAGACATAATATATGTGACAGAGTATTATTAGAATAACACATTGACACGTGAAGTATCAGATCCACTAAAAAATAACTCGTTTACAGTAGTTTATGTATCATGAACAATTCCTTAAATTCGTTAAACACTTAGTGTCATGTATGGTACAAGTAAAATGCGTATTTTTTGACATGTTCATTTTAATTTTTTAATTCTTATTTAGTATGATTGAAAATGTTTATTCTATGTAATATGCTATTTCATTAAAAATCATTTTAGATGAATAATCTTTATTTCATTTCATAAATGATCATTCTATTAATGTGTACCAAACATAACATTAATTAATTTAGATTGGAATGGAATTCTCAATGTCACTTATTGATTATAACATTTTCATTAATTATGGTTTGGGTTAACCTAATAAGTTTAGTACTTTTCATTTAGTCTAGTCTATTATGAATGTCTTGTTTAGTAGCTGTTAAGTATTTTTTAACAGTTCATTCAAACAGTCAATTACTTAATTCAAATAATATTTTTTTCACAATTGTTTAACTCAAATGACACTTTTATATAATTTAACCAAACGAGTACTTAGAGCATCTATGATGCTAAAACTCATTTGAGTCATGTTAAAGTTAAATTTTATCAATGTTATAATACCAAAATGTCATATTTTGATAATTTTATTTCAATATTTCAATATTATTTTTTGACTAAACAATTATTATTTTTCTCAACTATCAAAATTTTTATGGTAAAGTCAAATATGGGACATGTTTTAGCATGTAGTTTTGCATCACCTACTAGGGTGTGTGTGTGTGTATCCCTAAACATGATACGCCTAGACAAGTTTTGATCTAATAGGTATTTGTTTCGAATGATTAGCAGGAGAGATTTTATGATTTGGAACCTCCAACCGTACTTAATGAATTGTTCTGGTTGAATTAAAAAAGAAATCAAATTATACTTAATATTCTATCAACCTTTAAAACGTGCTTAATGAATTAAACTGGTCTTCCTATTTTTTGACAATTGCAATTTGAACCTATGATAATGGTTCATCACAATTACAAGAGGATCGTATCTTAGTCACCATCACCGTGCCGCCCCCCCACCACCACCACTTCCATCACCAATAGAAATAGATTTCCACCTCCTCCAATCCCTCCTTCCTCCTCTCTCCCCCCCTCTCTCTCTTTATATATATATATATATATATATATGATTTCATTGGAACACATGGTCATTTTTAAATATCTTTAAAAAAAAAAAAGGTCTTTAAAAGAGTTTCGTCAAGCTATACTTCTAAAAGTATTACAGCAAGAAGCACTTTTATCCAAAAACATGTCCCACCCCAGTTAAGTGTTGATGTAGTTAATGCAACTGTATTTGGGGGTGAACAAGTTGGGCATGGCCCTTTCACCTAAAAGGATTATACCTAAACTTGTGTGTGATGAACAAAATTACGATAAAAGTATCTATTCAAGTGATACTTTGAAAAGTACTTATTGCTGTAACTTTTTTTAAAGACAGTGAGCAGATTGTTTTCAAAAAATGTTTTTAAAGTTATTTTTAATTAAATAAAAAATGTATTTTAAAGTCACACTTGCACGAGTAGGTAGGTTTAAAAAATAAGTAAAAAATGCAGGGTCAAAAATTATGATTTAAAATTATTTTATTAAATTACTTTATTACGGTCAAACTCATGCATCTTATGCTTATAATTTGGGACTTAATCCTATGACTTGACACCCTACCCTAGAGTCATGGAAATAAACTAATACACAGTTGTGAAGTAATTACAGTAAAGTCATTATATTACGTCATTAAATTACCGTTTATCATAAAATTATAATTTTTTCATATTTTATAAATATAAATTCTCTTTTAATTTGAATTATAATTGTACTAATCACATTCAAGAGCATGTTTACTATATAAAGATATAAATTAGAATTTATATTAACTGATTTATGCTAAGCACGTTACTGATTTATCGGTGTTGCTAATTTCATTGTTAATTTTTAATTAAATTTGTCATTTTTTTAGAACACAGTACAAAAAATTACTTCTGGTGACTTCTAAATTTTTGAACATTTCAATATTTTCTTCTCGTGTTTTGTTTGTATTTGTTAAATCATTTGAAAAATGTATTTAGTCATTTAATTAATTTTTAAAATAATTTTTATTTTTATTTTTTAAAATGGGTAAAAACATATTAAAAAAATAATATTTTTTTCCAATCACATTATTATATATTTAGAGAAATCTCTCTGAAAACCCACTTAACAACTCATTTGAATGTGAAAAATTGGATAGGATAAAAAAAAAGATTAAAGTAAATTGTTTGTAAGTTTTTAATGAAGAACAAAAAAAGAAATATGAGAGAAAAATTTGAAAATTTTAGCACTCTTTTTAATATCTTCAAAAAAGAGAGATTTGAGAGATATGAAAATGTATTTAATAATTTTTTTTGAAATATTAAAAATGTTTATAAATAAAAAATAAAAAATTATAAATATTTATATATATATATATATATAAAATATAATTATCAAATATTTTTTCTTTTCTATGCCATTAATCATTCAAAAATTCAAATAAGAACAGTGTTGATAGTAGCTGAACGCACTGCGACGAACACTAGAAACAATTAAGGAGAGAACAGAGCAAAGCCACGAAAGATTGGATTTTTCGGAAGAGTGGAAGTCACTCTGGCCAATTTCATCGGTGTTCTCAGCCCCACGCCTCCTCTCAGGTGGCGGCGGCGGCGGCGGCGGCGGCACCGCTTCGAACGATTCCGAAGACTTGGGACCTCTCATCTTCAATCCTCTGCTAAAACCCTAACCCTGCTCTTCACTTCTCCCCCTCTCTGGCTTCACCTCCCTGCTCCTTTCCCTCAACTTTCTCTCTCTAGATTCCTCTACACCTCTATCGATGACTCATCCCTCCTCCCTTCCACTAGTTCTTCCGTCGCCCGCGACTTTGGAACCCAACTGTCCGACGCTTCCTCCGCATTGCTTCACAACCGGCTCCAAATGCTTCGCTGCCATCCCCACAGCAGTGATGTTCTTGCCTTATTTCCTACCGGCGACAACTCCGACCGAGTTGGGTTTGTTGTACTGTCCATAAAAGATTGTAAGTTAAAAGTTAAGAGGAGCTGGAGGTGAGATTTTAAGGCAAAAAATAAATTGAATAATCAAATTCTGAAATTATTGGTTAACCCAATTTCTGTTCCGTCTTCTAGTTCAGGTAATTTTGGTTTTACTACTGTTGGGTATTTGTTAGCTTGTACGATGTATTCCATTCGTTGGTTTAGTATTGGAATTAATGGAGTCGGATCAGATTTGGAGAGACCGGTTATAAATATGTTGGGTAGTAAGTTGTTTAAGAGCTGTTCTATTGTGCATGCTTGTTGGAGTCCACATTTGCCCGAAGAGAGCGTGGTGCTCCTTGAGAGTGGTGAATTGTTCTCTTTTGATTTGGAATTTCGTTCCAGAACTCAGAGTTCCAATGCAAGATTTACAGGAAGAAGGCTGAGAGTTTCGTGGAATGATCCCACTTATTTGGAGAAGGGTGGATGGTTGAGCTGTGAATTTAGTTGGCATCCGAGAATTTTTATTGTTGCTCATTCTAGTGCCGTGTTTCTGGTGGATTTGAGGTCTGGGATGCAAAGTGAACCGTTTACTGAAAATTGAGACCTTGGCTATGGATAATTCTGTGCAAAATGATCGATTTGTTGCGTTCTCTTATGTCAGATCTGATGGTTTCTGTTTTACTGTGGCCTCTGACCGGTGGCTGCTGCTTTGTGATGTGCGGAAGCCATTAATGCCATTATTGCGATGGGCACATGATCTTGCTAACCCATCTTACATTGATGTGTTTCCATTGTCTGATTTGAGGTCGCACTAAAATGATGATAAATATAAGTGGGCTTTTGAGTCAGGCTATTGCATTATATTGGGATCATTTTGGAACTGTGAGTTTAGTCTCTTTTGCTATGGTCCTGCTCTTGGAGGTTCTGTTGCTTCTGAAATTTCAAAATTCTGCAAATCCTTTGATGCGTGGGAACTCCCTTCAGAGCCCTCATTGTCAGGTTGCGAGTCACTGTGGAAGTTGTCTTGTGGGAGAAGAGTTTTCAAAGGATGCTCTTCCGAAATGGATTGATTGGCGGCAGAAGAAAGAAATAGTTTTGGGGTTTGGCATTCTTGACAAAGATCTGTCTGCCCAATTGACCGAACCAGATTGTTTTGGCGGGTTTACGCCGAGTAGGCTGATGTCCTCTGGGAAGCTTGAATCACAGAGATACTGTGCTTCACGGGAATTTGAAAAAATGTCAGAAGAAGCACACAGAGTCAGCTCTCCATTTGGAATATTATCTTCTATATGCAGTAGGTGATGGGGAATATAAATTTCACAAGAGATTCCAGTACGTGAAACTTGATTACCTCAAGGGGTATATGAAAGGTAATCTTGCCAAAGTGCTGGTTGGAAAAATGAAAAAGCTTTGCAAGGATCCTCAGGAAAAGGATTATTTTAGCAGAGACTTCCATCAACATATGTGTGAGAAATTTAAGGCACGTGGGTTCAGTAGATTAAGGTAATCTTCTGCAGTGTTTGATATCTTTAAAGACATCATCTTGCCAAGCAGCATACATGAGATTGCTTTGAGTATTTGGGTATGCATGCCGGTAGATCTGTTACAATTGGCCTTTTCCAGCTACTCAGAATTACTTGAAGTTCTTGTTAACAAGAAAAATGTATCCTTGGAGTTCTTAGATATTCCCCACCAACCCCAGTTGCCTCCTTTTTTCTTCCAGAATCCTTCGTGCCATAGCAGCAAGTGGTCACAAAATGTGCAGCCTGGTGATGCTCCTGTGGGTCCAATTTTTCCTCTTCCTGCTTTGCTCATTCTTCGAATGCTGTGCGTGGAAGAAGATGCAAGTGTGTTATCAGCGGACACTCAACTTACTCTCAAGTGCAATGAAGTCATGCAGGCGGCCAACGAATTGGTCCGGGTCAGGTTCTGGCTCTGATCTTCAAAATGACCATGTGGTTTCCCTTGCTGATGATAGAGAAGGAGATGTGTTATGGCTCCCAAAAAGGGAATCGTTTCTCTTTTCATGAAGCAGTTGCACTCTCTGATAACTCATTTTCCATGGATACAACAGCAAAGAATTCTGTTAGTAAAGATGCAAGATTTAAGACATTGGTTCTCAAAAAATCTGAGGAGGTTGTCTGCTATGTCAGAATGCAGATGATTGGACTAGAACTGTTTAATGACCTGTCGCAACTAGAGTTGAAGTTCAATGATCAGGCCATAAACTTTGGGCCTAGGGAATTGAAAATGTACAAATTGTTGAAAAGACTATACTTAAATTTTCCAGAAGGGTTTTAAACTACACTAGGAATTTCTTATTTGGTCTAACTTACAAATACAAGATCCTTGACTTATATTATTAGTTTCCTTTTCCTCTGGGGATGGGATATTTCCCAGAATTCAGCATGCAATCAACTTTTTTGTGTGTGTGTGTGTGTGTTTCCTATTTCTAAATAATGGGAAGTGTATATAGCTGGAGTGGAAATTCTGTTGTACAGTACTTCCAAAAAAGGGTTTCATTCTTCATGGAGATCAGAGAATGATAGCCAAATCCTTTATGTTTTGTTTTGTTGAAAATCAATGAGCAGGAAATTTATTACATAATGGTGCATTTTGCTAAACAAATAGAAGAAATTCCTGGAAATAAGAACTGAAAATAACACATATATCCTTCTTTTTGTTCTGTTCCCTTTTGTTAATTCAAAATCCTCTCTCATACTGAAACTAGGGTTAGGGTCTCTTGAGTTTCTTTGGTCTCATTTGTTGAGGTTTAAAGGGTGGATACAAAAAAGTCCATTCTTGCTCGTGTTGGAGGTCAGTCAAATTCACAGCTAATTTTTTAATTTTTATTTTATATATTTTGAATCTATGTTTCTGTAAATGCTCCTTCTTTCACATCGATAAAGAAATGCTTTTTTATTATACCGATAAAGAAATGCTCTTTTTATTTACTTCTATTTTTTATCTTTCATTTTGAATTCAATGTTGGTCGTCTTTACATTTTGTTTCTTGTAAATTTGAAGTCAATTTCACATGTACTGATGTCTGGTTAACTTATTTATCAAATTTTTTTTATCTGTATCCAGTGCAGATGATGCTGATTGTGACCTGTAACTGTACTCAAATTGTTGAGTAGTGCTTGTTTCTTACTATCTACTTTATATAGGATGATATGCTTAATCTAGAAACTAGGAAGTAATATTTATCTGAGATACTTTGAGATGGCATTTGGGTGTTTTGATACAATCAAATAGAAAGCCCTAAGGGTGCCATATTCTAGGAATTGGAAGGTCACGTATTGGATTCATGATAAGATGCTATTTCAAAGCCCCACCATCCATGTAGATTTCAAGTTGTCAATGAGCTGAACCATTTCATTTGTTACTTTCTCAAGCAAACATGCACGATGCGTCTCAATAACCCATTGCATTTTGTGAAACTAAATTGCATTTATTTAGACTCGCTTTCAATCTCTGTTTCAGCAAATTATTTACTTGGTTCAAATGTCTCCAGTGAGTGAATAAAGTTTGTTTGGTGACAGAGTCCACCCTCGCCCCCAACCACCAAGTTGCACTTTGCACTGCTAATAGCAGCAATAGGTACACAATTATGTTATCTATCAGTTTACTTGTCTTTCAAAGTTTACATTATTCTGTGCCGTTTACTTGCAGACCCATGAGTTAGCCCTAATTGTAGGAATATTTATAAAGTTCTATGCAGTTTATAAAGCTCTAGTTCCTCCTCTCTCCCTCTCCTTAACACTCGGCTTTTCTAGTTCCTTCTCTCGCCCTCTTTTTAACACTGGATTTTAAGGAGTTGAATGGGCTAAGTCTGGCTCTAGTTAATGGGCTCCCTCCTTAACACTGGGTTTTTCTAGTTTCCTCCTCTCTCTTTCTCCTTAACACTAGGATTTTAAGGAGTTAAATGGGCTAAGTCTGGCTCTAGTTAATGGGCTGGGCCGTACAAGTGGTATCAAAGCCAGATTAGGCTAGTCTATAAGGCTTTAGTTCTCCCTCTCCTTAACATCTGAGTTTTAAAAAGTTAAATAGGCTGGGCCCATCAGAGCCAGATTAGGCTAGTCTTTCGGCGTGTCGAGTATCCCTTAACACCTAAGTTTTAAGGAGTTGAATGGGTTGGGCCTTACAAGTGGTATCAGAACTAAATTGGGCTTAAGGAGTTGAATGAGTTGGGCCTTGTAAGTGGTATCAGAACCAAATTGGGCTAACACACCCCCGTTAACACCTAGGTTTTAAGAAGTTGAATGTGCTGGACCTTACAAGTAGTATCAGAGCTAAGAGTTGAATGGGCTAAACCTTACAAGTAGTATCAAAGCTAGATTAGGCTAGTCTTTTAGCGTGTCGAGTGTCCCTTGAGGAGTTGAATGGCCCAACCCATTCAAAAACCCAGAAGTTAAGGAGATGGAGAAATAAAGCTTTATAGACCGCACAGAGGAGCCATAAATGGGCGATGTGGGACATTCTAACACTCTACAAACAAAATCAATAGCCTCATATTTAATCACATGTGAAATGCATTTGGGCTAATTCAACCTCCATGGAACATCCAAAACCTCTTGTCTACATGTAATAATTGAAGATGCGTATTTTGCTTTTTCACAAAATAAGTTTAGGTAATATAGTTTTGTAATTAGTAGTGATCAAAATCTTCATCTAAATTGAGGAGAAATCCAGGTAATAACTGATCTGAAGCTTATACATATTAAGGTGGAGTTCTCATTCAATGAGTAATAGGAGGACTTGATTTGATAATGTCAATGACACCAAAGGGATATAAATTAATGAATGGAATTGATGGAATATAATGAAATAAAGACACCTTGAGGTTCCCTATAATGATTTTTCATTCTGTACTGCTATGTTGTGTTGATGGGAAATTTTAATATCAAAACCATACAGACCTGGATGCCGACTTGAATCCCGTAACATCTTGTATTAAAAATGTTGCATGGAAAAACAGAAGAGGATGAGAACTGAACGAGATTTAAAATTTAAAAGGGTGCATTAAAAGTTAGCAACATACTAGATGGAGCGGCTGATTGGCATAGTGAAGTTTCATCTTAATTCATGGAAAGAACAAAGAAACATGGCTGTTTATAATATGAAGGATGGAACCGTGGAAGAGTATTATGACAATCATCATTTTGGACTAATCCTTGCATTTGGATCACACCAATTCCGTACTAGAGGGATGTCAAATTTTGCCTCGGGTTTACGTATGTGGTGATAGATATAATCTAGGACTTCTAAATTTGCTTTCTTATTTTAAAGTTTATCGTCATGCTCTATAATGCGTCTTGCTGCAGATTTTATTTTTTAACATTGCAATCTTTAATACTAGCTTAGTTTATGATGCTGCACTTTTTCGCCCTGACACATGGTAGGTTTCCTAACACAATATTGTTCGCTTTGCTTGCCCGTGGGTCTTACGCCTTGTGGGTCTTATGCTCGTGAGTCTTGCGGCTCACGGCTTTGTTCTTCTAGGGAGGAAAAGGACCTTGTAGGTGAGAGATGTGTCATCTTAGCTCAGCCGTACAATATTGTCCCCTCTGCTGGGTGTGCCAGCGCAGGGCTTTGTTCCTGTGAGCGGGGTACATGACCATGCCACTGTGAGGAGGCCTTGTGCTAGGAAGAGAGTAGCCTGGGGCTTATAAGCGACGCCAGTGCCCGACTCCTAACCGATGTGGGACTCAAAGTGGCATAATAGCTACTCCCTTCCAGTCGGGACTGGTGG
The DNA here is from genome assembly GCA_008638375.1 of Nyssa sinensis. NCBI lineage: Eukaryota > Viridiplantae > Streptophyta > Magnoliopsida > Cornales > Nyssaceae > Nyssa > Nyssa sinensis. Next base: position 5,631,599 of record CM018038.1, on the reverse strand, counting down.
AGCACAAGAACGAGGCACGTGGCCCAAGCGTTCCCACAGACGGCGCCAAACTGATGCTGCACTTTTTCGCCCTGGCACATGGTAGGCTCCCTAGCACAATATTGTCCGCTTTGCCTGCCCGTGGGTCTTACGCCCTGTGGGTGTTATGGCAGTGGGTCTTGCGGCTCACGGCTTTGTTCTTCCAGGGAGGAAATGGCCTTGTAGGATGTGCCATCTTAGCTCAGCCGTAAAATATTGTCCCCTCTATTGGGTGTGCCAGCGCAGGGCTTTGTTCCTGTGAGCGGGGTACATGACCATGCCGCTGTGAGGAGGCCTTGTGTTAGGAAGAGAGCAGTCTGGAGCTTATAAGCAACGCTAGTGCCCGACTCTTAACTGATGTGGGACTCAAAGTGACACAACAGTTTATATCATAGTTATAAGAAAACACAAATACCCTAACGATTTTCATTTTAGTGCGCGTGTTCCATAACATGGAACACTTTGGTTTCAGAATACTAAATTTAGCGATAATTCTTTCTTCAATTTTCTTTTTAAGAAAAAATTAATAGAAGAAGACCAACACAAATCGAGAGGTCAACATAAATTAGTCCACTTGGTTTTTTCTTTTGGCAATGAAAAAATAAAATTTATTGAGAAAAAAGCTTACAGTTCTGCTTTATCCTGCTAGCCGACTAGGAGGTTCCTCTAACCAGACCTCCAGATCATCCACATCACAAGCCATCTTAGCGAATTCATGGACTACAGAATTACAAACTCCGTAGATTATTTACGACATGGATATCAGGCTTGTCTAGGGTGTTGGGGGTGTATTTTGAAAGCAAATTTTAGATAGAATGGCTTCTGATGAGAACTATGTTAGACTGAGTTGCAAAGTCCTATATAGATATTTCTAATATCTACCATTTATTTTCATTATTTGTTTTATATATTATACCTATAAAATGTGGCACTTTTCTGGGAAGTTTCTGTTCCTGTATTTGCTGCACTGTAGTTCTACTTTCACATTTGGCTCCAGCTTTATGCTCTTAATTAGATATTGTGTTTGATGATCCCAAAGGTTTTATTACGGGATTGGTGTCCCTGAACCCAGATTATTGTTCCTGCAAATTAATGCTATGTTGGAGAGTTAATTGTTACTTCCTGAGCTTCCCAGATGGACAACCGTTTTGTGCTCAATAATGAGGGGCCTGTTGTGGAATACAGAATACTGCTGTCACATTGTAGTTTGTGCGCCCTCATCCATCTTTGCCAAGATGTTGGTCTTCCTTAATAGCAGACCGTCTTCAATAACTGTCACTGTCATTTAGTTATTTTAAAATTAGCTAGAAATGAGGGATTATATTTTTCATCCTCATAGTTCTTTGTTTTATTTTTCTTTTTATATGTATCTCTTGGTCGATTGTCCTTTCTCATGAGCATCTACTTCTCAATTATTTCTTGTCTCCTTTTCTAGAGAATTTCCTATTTATTTCATACTTTTTGGTAGGTGTAATAAATTCCATATTCATGGTTTCAGATTGGCATACAAGTTTCCTTGTGTTATTAGATTTTCCATAAAAAACTGGCTAAGTCAGGTCAGTATTGATGTCATTCTTAACTTTGCATTGCAAGTATGAGAAGTGGTGCCTAAGTTGCTGATTCTGGCGAGAGTTGATTGATTAACAGGTCCAAATGGGGCGCACAAAAATTTGGTGCTGACATTCAGGTGAGAGATATCTTGAAAGGAACATGAGTGAATTCTTAAGAACTGCTTAAGTGTGGAGTTAGTGGACTGTGTCCCGAGTTAATGTAATGGAGCCAACTTCATTTTTGTGACAAGTTATTGCCATAATGTTTGTTGTGAGAAACTGCTTGCCTAGTTTGTGCGCGTGCATTGGTGCAAATTCATTCTGTAGGCAGTTTGATCTTGTAAGGATGGAATGAGCTGACAACATTTATATTGTCATGCAAGTAGATACTGTTTCTTAAATGAATTCTTTATACTGTAGATGGCAAGTTTGTAGTCTAACATGCCTCTGATACTTTTTGCCCCTGACATGCCTTGAGAAATAGTTTTGATCTGGGAATACCCAAAACAGCTTGATCACCACCATTATCATAGATTAAAGGTGGTGACACCCTGATACCCAACTAATTTTTTGGATGGTAGCATTGCAAAATATGACTATCTCCACATGACAGGGCAGGACAGTTCAAATGGGGAGGTGTTCCATCCATGTTCAGATGCCCTATTTGTCATTATATAAGACTGGTGTAGCATGATTTGAGTGGTTATCATTCATCCTCATTATTCAGATGTCCATTTTAGCATCACTTGCATGATGATGTACTTTATCAACACTTATTCAATGTATTTGAACACGTTATTTTCCCCCATGAAAGGGATTTAACCTTCGGCTTGATGCTACCCTTGTGTTGGACTGCATGTATAATACCACTAATCTCGTAATCTGCCATTGGATTTTTTTGAAAAGTGGCCTTCAACTTCATACAGCGTTTGTTAAATTTGGACAATCATGTGAAATTTATTATGACATTGAGAGTTTTTTTTTTTTTTTTCTTTTAATGAAAGTTGATAAGAGAATAGTGTTAAAATATAATATTTTAGCATTGTAATAAAATCAAATTTAACTTTAACAAGTGTTGCTTTAAATTTTAAAGTGTTCGTTTGAATGAATAATAAAAAAATATAATTCAAATTAATTTATAAATATGTAAATAAATATATTTAAAACAAACTTAAATAATCATGACACCAAAAATAAAAGAGTAATGCTTATCATTATCTTAACATTTTACCAAAAAACTTTACCCGTTGATGTGGCTGCTTTTGGTGCTAGTGAATTCAGCTTCTTGATACTAATCATGTTAAGTGAATCCAAGATGCTTAATTGACTAGTACTAAAAGGCTTAATTGATTAGTACACTCGTATATACCAAGAGGCTTAATTAACTAGTACTCGAATAATCACGTCAACAGGTAAAAAAATTTTAAGTAAAATTTTATGATAAGAATAACTTTTATGATAAGAACAGGTTACTCAAAATAAAATATAGTAAGTGATTGTTTTAGTGCAAATCTTGCAAGGGTTGGTAATCGGTATCTGATATTGGGGTATGACCGTCATTTCATCGGTCAACCAGCGTAATGCTGGGGTTAATGTGGCAACATCACCAGCTGTAGGCTGTATTCCTCCCAACCCACAGATTTTAATTGCCCAAAACACTGCTTTTCTTTCGTTATCAATATTTCATTATTGTTAGGCTAAATTATTGACCCTAAATTTTTAATAATATTCTTGAAATTATCATTTTATCCTTGACTTTAATTATAAAATGAGTGTTCCCTTTAAATGTATTTAGCAGAGAAGAAATAGTGAAAAATCTTAAGAAATAGTAGTATAATTTACTTATATTCTTGAAATACTCATTTTATCCTTTTGACTTTTGTTGTTATTATTATTAGTGCCATTATTTATATTTTTTTTTTTGCATTTTCTCAAATTCATGTTTGCTTCAATCATGTTGTTTTTGGGTAGGTAAAATTTCATTTGATTAATTATATACGTGATAAATTAAAATTGTTATCATGTGACAAAGATGAAATTATAGTCGACAACTGATGGCAAAATGTATAAAGAGTTGGAAGTTGAAATCAAAATGGTCCCCTCGAGATCACTTGTTCATGACTTTTACAGTGACGTCTTATGGTGGGGAGTTTGGATACAGAGTTCCCACATAACTTCAAATTTATATCCAATCACGGGATCACAATTAATAAAAAAGCTCTTTAATCAACAAAAAAATAAAATAAAATAAAGGTTTTATGGTTGTCACATTTTTGAGAACTTTAATGAAATTAATCATTAAATCTTATTCCGTCATTTAATAAAATTAAAAAATTTAATTACATAAATAAAATTAAATTAAAAGGAGTTCTAAAAGTTAATAAGTATATTTAGGCTTTTTTTTTCTTAAATTTTGGTGATTGTATTACATTACACATCTTACAAACTCTTAATATCTAACAATATATTTCAAATAGTAAAGAATTTACATATTAGATATCAAATATCTATAGAAACTCGAAATATAATCCTAGTTATTATAGAAGCTACTATAATACGAGTTTTAAGAGATACAAACTCAATCCAACTTATAACTAAGAGGGATACATTATTTTCATGAGACAGTGATATAATTTTTGTTCCACGGAAAATAAATAATTTCTACAAGATAACAAGGGTGTGGAAGTCATTTCACAAGTCAACGGGCAGTCCATTTGGGACAGGGAGAGCAAACCTGATCTAATTAGGCTATGTCTGGTCTCTATCAATATCATCAGTTACTTTTTCCTCTTTGTCTCCTTATGACTTTTGGGTTGAGTCCATTTGTTGTAGCTAACCAGATTTTTGTGCAACTCCCACTCACATATTTCCCCTTTGATTTAGTGTACTCATTGTAGAGTTCTTGATTGTCTAAATTCTATCTCCAATTCTTGGTCACTCGTCATTATGCATGCTAGAAATCAAGAAATTTGACGACTTCTTTTATAGGGAGGAGAAGGATTTGGACCTTCAAAAAATAGTGGGTCATATTATGAATATCTTTGCGTTTGAAATGATCAGAGAAACTCTGAATTGTGAGGAAAAAAAAAAAAAGGAGTCTATTATTTGTATTATCGTTGGTGTGACGTTTATTTTGTTGAAGAAATAGATCTTTTTTATTAATTTAAATGAAATGACGAGGTCTCGAATCTATTAAGAAGAATTTGGTGAATTATAAATCTTTTTTTCTTTCAAAGTACAACGATAGGAAATGAAAAAAGTTTACCTAAGTGTGTGTGTGTATGTGCTAAATTTCAAACTTGGGTCGTATCTATGAAAAAAGAACTTTATCATCTTGACTGGGATTGCGATAGATGTTAAATTATAAATTTTGAAGATAATATTTTTTTTTGTCAAATAAAATGGTATTCCAACTTTGTCAAACTCTCTGTTGATAAGATAATTTGAAAGTTTCCACGAATAGTAAACATGATAAATTAAATTGAAAACTCGAAATTTAAGTCAAGCCGCACCACCCAAACTCAAAATACCTAAATTTCAATAATTAGTCTATGGGTAGTTTTCTGGGTCTAACTCTTAATAATATCATAAGACATTATAGTATGGTTACCTAAAAAGAACATCATTGTAATCTGTTTGATTCCTTAAACTACATTTTTAACATAAACAAGGGGCCCTACGCACTAAAGAATTTCATTAACATTTGCTAACCAATCAAAGCTATCTATTTTTTTAAGGTCAGCCATCTATTTTTTTTAAGGTCAACCATTTATTGCTATACTAATCTCAATTAAGTTGGTTTTATGCATAGTACCCTTGATTATTATTTTTTCAAAATTAATTGTCTAGATTTGAAATTTGGAAACGTTATCAAAGTTAACTAATAGAAGCTAACTAAGAAATAAATTGAGATAATGATAATATTTAATCAAGGACGATCACTAAATGTACCAATTAAAAAGAATAATACGATTCATATTGAGATCATGTTAAGAGATGGGAGCAACCAAAATTAATTTTTATAGAAATAATTAAAACATATACAATAATATATAATTTAATTGAAAAAATTATTTTTCTAGAACAAAAAATGAGATTATTATTAATAAAATTTACAAAACAATTATATCTGACAATAAGAGAAGCTCTAACTATAGAATCAAAAATCAAAATCATTGAAAAAATAGGATTTCTGAGTTATATGACAAGTCACAATATTATCTGTTCTCTCAATAAATATAAACTTTCTTATCTTAAATTTTTTTTCAAGTATAAAAATATCGAGAATTTATGTAACCAATTTTAAATAATTAAGATAAAAATTATTAAATTAAATTAAATTATCGTTAATCGATAATAACTACTCAAAATAGTAAAAAAGAAGTAAGAAATGATAGGTTTGGTTTGACTCATTGTATGTTGCTAGTTTGAGATGAAAATAAACAACTAGCGTGCCGTACAGTTGAAAGCGTGTTTAAGGACATGCCCCCATTGGCAGTTTCGTGTTTGATTAATTAACGGTTAAGAATATTTAAGTGGGCTTAAAGTGGGAAAGTGATTTGTTTAGTTGTCAGGGTATTTTGGTGATTTTACAACATCAGGGGTATTTTCGTAATCGTCAGTTTCCATTTGATGCCATCATCCTTGAACTCACAGACGATCCAAGGTTCAATTTCACCGCTACTTGGGTTGGCAGAGCCTCAGCCCAAACCGCAGCCGGAGATGGCGGTGACGGACTTGTTCGCCGGTGAAATCGCCACCGAGCTCCTCAAAATGCTCTTCAGCATATCAAGAAAGTCAGCCCTCTGCAAGCCCAGCGCCGAAGAACTCATGGCCTCCATCCAGGAACTCCTCCCGATAATCCAAGAGATCAAGTACTCCGGCGTCGAATTGCCGGCGGCACGCCAGAGACAGCTGGATAGTCTATCCGAAACTCTCCGAGGCGGCATAGAACTCGCCCAAAAAGCACTCGCCTCCGGCCGGTGGAATGTCTACAAGAACTTACAGATAGCGAGAAAGATGGAGAAACTGGAAAAGCGTGTACGGAGATTCGTGGAAGGCCCCATGCAGGCGCACTTGCTAGCCGATGTGCACCACCTGAGGTTCGAGTCGACTGAGAGGTTTGATCGGCTCGAGGGCTCGGCTCGGCGGCTGGAGCAGCGCCTGGGAGCCATGAAGATTGGGGTTAGTGAGGGAGGTTGGTTGCAGGAGGCAGTGAAGAGGGTGGAAGACGAGGAGCGGTACGAAGGTAGTTTGATAAATTTGGGGGTGGGGATGGAGTTGGGGAAGAGGAAGGTGAAGGAGATGGTTATTGGAAGGGACGATTTCGTGGTCGTTGGGATTTCTGGGATCGGTGGCAGTGGAAAGACTACTTTGGCTAGAGAGATTTGCATAGATGATCAAGTTCGAAGTAAGTTATACACACTATTTGTTTATATATCTATATACGAGTCTCTCATACAACTTCTTTACTTACCCTCTGTTTGATTGCGGAGAAAATCTAGGAAAAGAAAGGAAAATGTTATATTGTGTTCTATGGTTTATGTTATTTGTGGTTGCCCAAAAAATAAGGACTTAGCTCGGTTGAGTGCAGAGTAATCAAGTGAAATAGTTGATGGAATTTATTTATAAAGATAATAATAGGAAAATTTAAAAGTATGGATCATAATGGAGTGATACGCTAAACTCAAATGAACTTTTATGGGTTTTAAATGTATTCAAAAGCTGAGCTTCTTAATGTAAGAGTTCCGGTTGACTTTGTTTATTATGAATAACAGGCCATTTCAACAACAGAGTTTTCTTCCTGACAGTTTCACAATCTCCAAATGTGGAACAATTAAGATCGAGGATTTGGGGAACGATAACAGGAAATTGCATTTCTGGTTCTAATGATACGATTCCACAATGGAATCTTCAATATGATTTCAGGGTTTCTGTGAGAACACTTGTAGTTTTAGATGATGTTTGGTCACTCTCAGTTCTCGAACAGCTTATTTTCCGAGTCCCCGGATGCAAAACACTTGTAGTTTCGCGAAATAAATTCCCCCCTGCAGTTATCAACTGCACCTATGAACTAGAGTTGTTGGGGGAAGATGAAGCCATGTCCCTATTCTGCCACTCTGCTTTTGGGCAGAAGTCCATTCCTCTTGGTAATAATGAGAACTTGGTCAAGCAGGTAAAATATGTTAGAGCTAGCATGAACTTTCTCATTCTTTCTTAAAATATTTCTAATGCTGATTGAAAATGCCTTCACTAGGTTGTGAATGAGTGTAAAGGACTTCCATTGGCTCTTAAAGTGATTGGAGCTTCATTAAGAGACCAGCTTGAAATGTTTTGGACAAGTGCGAAGAATAGGCTATCACGAGGCCAGCCTATTTGTGAGTCCCATGAAATCCAATTGCTTGAACGAATGAAGATAAGTGTTGATTACTTGCCAGAGAAGGTCAGGGAGTGTTTCTTGGACCTGGGTTCCTTTCCAGAAGATAAGAAGATTCCCCTTGATGTTCTTGTTAATATGTGGCTTGAATTACATGATATTGATGAAGAAGAAGCTTTTGCCATTCTTATTGAGCTTTCAGATAAGAATCTCCTCACCCTGGTGAAAGATGCACGGTATGTGGATTGAAATTCTATTTCCAGTTTTTGAGTTCCCGGCCCGTCAAATGATTTACTTCTTTAGTCACAGCATATGCATGTGTTTGTTCTGATTTAAAAAGAAAAAAATCGCATTCATTAAAATGTTTAATTTATCAATTTGGCAGAGCTGGAGACATGTATAGCAGTTACTATGAGATTTCTGTTTCTCAGCATGATGTGTTGAGAGATCTTGCTATTCATTTGAGCGATTGTGAAAGAATAAATCAGAGAAGGAGATTGCTTATGCCAAGAAGAGAAACGGGGCTTCCAAAAGAATGGGAGAGAAATATGGATTGGCCATTCAATGCCAAGATTGTCTCAGTGCATACAGGTATTACCATCCCCATTGCAGGATTGCTTCTGATTATGGTATGCTTGATGTTTCTTGTTGAGGAGATTTTGTGGTGTTTGCTTGCAAAACTGGTAAAAAGAACTAATTATACTATGAATATGCTGACAGACAAATAGATATATCAAACTAGCAAATTTGGTTTCTTTTTCTATGAGGTCTAATTATATACTCCATATTTATGTGCTTGCATTTGCTTTAACTTCACTATACAGGTGAAATGGGAGAAATGGACTGGTTCAAAATGGAATTTCCCAATGCGGAAGTGCTCATCCTAAATTTTTCATCGAATGAATACTTCCTACCTCCTTTCATTGACAACATGCCCAAGCTGAGGGCATTAATATTAATAAACTACAGTACCTCAAATGCAGTCCTTCATAACCTATCAGTCTTTGCTAATCTGACCAACTTGAGAAGCCTCTGTTTTGAAAAAATATCCTTCCCTCTATTACCTGATACAATTCCCATGAAGAGTTTGGAGAAAATCTCTCTAGTTCTCTGCAAGATTGACAACAGCCTTGACCAAGCAGTGGTAGACTTGCCCCATCTCTTCCCTAGGCTGTCTGATCTCACAATTGACCACTGCGTCGATATGACTGAGCTGCCTTCGAGCATTTGCAAGATGCAGGGGCTTAAGAGTTTGAGTGTCACCAACTGCCACAGTCTCCGTCAATTGCCACCTGATTTGGGTAAATTGAATTCTCTACAAATTTTGAGGATATATGCTTGCCCGACTCTGAAGAAGCTTCCTCCTGGGATTTGTGACCTGGTTTGGTTGAAGTACCTTGACATTTCTCAGTGTGTGAATCTGGAATGCCTTCCTGAAAGGATCGGCAGTTTAATTAGATTGGAGAAGATTGACATGAGGGAGTGTCCACAAATCAGGAATCTGCCAAACTCGGTGCGGTCATTACGATCCTTGCACTGTGTAATTTGTGATGAAGAGGTTTCTTGGCTGTGGAAAGAGATGGCTATGTTGAATCTTTGTGTTCAGGTTGCAGAGGAATGCTTTAATTTGGACTGGCTTGTCGAAAAATAAGAGGTACAACAATGTCTTCATTTCTTTTTTCTTTGTAGTAGAAAGAGAAGTGTTGAGGTAACATGTGGGTCTGCAGTTCCATATCAGGTAATAAGAGTAATAAAGAAAGAATTAATATACATGATTGGGTCCAATACATAACACTTTACTTTTGGGTCAAGTTGGGATCCAACATGTGTATCAAGGCCTCTATGTGGACTCTTGGGCCTCCCTACATGCAGTGTTTTTGCATTGGCGTTGGCATGTGTCTTGTAGTGCGGTACTGCCTACATGGTGTGTTTGGCATTGGCGTTGGCGTTTCTCCTCACACACGGTGATCATTCAGCTTTCTGGTCAGTGTGGTACTGCCGCTCTTGCGTCTTGTAGTGTGATACTGCCTACACGGTGTGTTTGGCATTGGCATGGCGTTTCTTCTCACACACACTTGTAGTGTCTTGTAGTATTTTACTGCCTACACGGTGTGTTTGGCATTGGCATTGCTGTTTCTCCTCACACACTTGTAGCGTGGTACTACCGACATGGTGTGTTTGGCATTGGCATTGGTGTTTCTCCTCACACACGGTGATCATTCAGCTTTCTGGTCCGGATTCCACATTGTATACAACTATGTTCATTTGCTAGTTCTGTATCATTTTTCGCAGAGAATTTGGTTTAAATATGTTGGTATTCCAGATTGACTTGTCCAAGATCTTCAATCATTGTAAATGAGGGGAAGGTCAAATGAATAACATTCTTCTCTTGGCTTTCTGTTCCTGATTCCACATTGTATACAAATATATTCATTTGCCAGTTTTATACCTTTTTTTTTGCAGAGAATTTAGTTTACATATGCTGGTACTGGATCCAGATTGGATTGTCTTAGATCCACTTTAGAACTTTTTGTGCAGCTTGCTTTCCAAAATTTTCATTAGGCTTACTCAACCTAACCATACAGGTGTCTCTGGAAATTACCATAACCCTAATTGATGGAAAATCAGGTCTCAAAGAAATTTTTTTTGGGCTTTGGTTGGATTTAGTGAAGGAAAGAAGAAAAGATAATATGAAGCAATTCTTATTTATTGGGTTTTTTACCAAGAAAAAAAAAAACAGGGCAGAAGAGAAAATACAAGAAGAAAGTAATTGAATTTTTTTTCTCTTCATTTTACATGACTTTTTTAGGAATTTCTAATTTCAATTTTTGTTCAAAATAAAAATATGAGAAAAATCGTTCTCTCTTTTCTTCCTTCCCCTTTTTCCTCTAGCTAAATACCAAATATAATCTTACTCACCATCCTCAAAGGAAATGAGAAAGAAAAGAAAAAAAAACACCCTTTAAAGGCAGGACCAGAACAGCAGAACTTCCATGGGATGGGACCTTTTTCCTTTTTAACTCATTCTAAAAAGCTGCCCATCCCACTATCTTCAAGAATATCCCAACTGGATCTTTGAAAAATGTTAGTCTCACAACGTGTAAGAAGGTTCAAAGTAATTGCCCTTTTTTGAACATCAATTTAGCATTTAGCATCATGTCACATGTCAATGTCATTGTACCAATTATAATTGATAAGTCTCCCTCCACCTAATTTGCTTACATAACATTTTTGGGTCCCTGGTTCTTCTCTCTCTCTCTCTTGAAGCAACCATCAGCTCGAAACAAGATCAACCATGAAATTAGATAATAACAAAAATAATTGTATGGTCCAGATTTATTACTTGTTCAGAAGTCTGGATTAATTATAAACCACCTGAATACAAAGTTTTTGTTTTTTCTTTCAAACGTCCCACATCTTAATCGCATGACAATTTACGATTGGCCAAGAATAGGTCCCATGCCATTAGTTAAAATAGGAGTAATGTTATTTTTATTATAAAATTTTATTAAATTTTTTTATCTGTTGACGTGGTCTTCGGGTGTTAATCAATTAAGCTTTTTAGTATATGCTGAGTATTAGTCATTTAAGTCTTTTAGTGCTAGTCAATTAAACATTTCGAACTCACCTAACATAATTAGTATTGAAATGTGGAATTCACTAGTACCAAACAACCACAGGTAAATTTTTTTGATAAAATATTAAGGTAATGATAATATTACTCTTAAAATATTATAGCAAGGAACACCTCACGGTTAGTGGGGGCGTTAGCTAGTAGGACGAATGTTATCAAGTGCTCAGCGTACAAAGTCTTAAGTATTTGATGTAAGTTCGAATTTTCATTGTTGCATCTTCTATGATTTAAATGGTTCGTCCAAGTATTTGGTGTGAATTCGAATCTAAGTTGTTGCGTCTTCCGTAATTTAAATAATGCGTATGTTGTTGGATCGGTGTACTTTCTCAAGATTTGCGAGAGTTTTTCTCTCAATCCTACTTGACATAATTTAAATGATGTCTGTGTTGTGAAATTGATGTATTTATCTAAAAATTTTTTAATCTTATTTTAATAAACAATAATAAGAATTGATCCCAAAGCCGAAGAAGTGAACGAGGATTTGTCTTAAGAAAAGCAAGAGGATTTGTCTTAAGAAGAGAAAGAGGATTTGTCTTTGGCACTAATATATATATATATATAGAGAGAGAGAGAGAGAGAGAGAGAGAGAGAGAGCAACACGGGAAGATAAGCGTGTGGACCTTACTGACATGTGGTCGTGATGGTCTAATAGTCACAAAGTAGTCAATGGTTGGTGCCCTTCCACTGCAGTCACTGTCAAGTTGCATGGCATTTCACACTCATTATTAATGCTAGAGTCACAATCATTTGTCCCTTTCTTTCTTTTTTTAAAATAGAATCTTCTTTCAGTAGCTTGCTAAGACCAGGCTCTTATAGAAAGCAAGAAGTGAAGCCTTGAATTGTGGCCATTGAACAGCTAGAAAGTCAGCACAATTGGCTTCTGTGTGAACCTTTTCCCCTGAAATCTTATGTCAGCTCCAAAAATCAGAGGAACAGGCAGCTCACTGAATTAGATTTCACCATGATCCTTGAGTGACTGATCTCCTAAGCCATGGATATGCCAATCTTGACTGCCCATAACTTTGCTGTGGTGATGGGGCTGGTACCCATTTTGTATTTGAATTCTTTAGATTTTAGCCCAGTCCCTCATCATTCCCAAGAAACCAATCACTATCCCACAGCTACACTATTAGGCCCAAGTTCAAGAGGCATGCTTTATTGTGCCTGTTAGCAGTTTCAAGTTTGTTGTGTCCTGATTCTTCTTAATAATTTGATGTAATTCATAAAGTAAAAAAAATATATGAAAAAAATATTTAAATTATTTTATAATTTTTAAAAATTCACCCAAATTTTTGATAATCAAATATAACTTAAAATGGGTAAAAAAATTATTTAACCCATTTTGTTTAAATATTTCTAATCCGCTTTATTTTTTATTTTATAATACACAAATTGTGATTTTAAGATTCATTTTCTAAAAAGAGAATTTCAAATTTATAAATATTTTATTCTAATAATCTCTTCAATATATAATAAATTAACCATTAATACCCATTAACATGGACATTTTATTGAATAACACAAGGTTTTTTTTTTTGTTTGAGATCAATTTATTATTTATTTTTATCACTTCCGCACAAATGCCCAAGAAAATACAAACCCAGAAAAAAAAAATCCATAGTTGTAATTAATAGGTACACCAAATAATCAACATCTTCGGCGTGCGGATTGGATCAAGATAATGACAAGATCTGCACCAACTTGGCTTCAGATTAGTTACTGTCTATGATCAAGAAAGGATGGGAAGAAAAATCCCAAGAGAGATGAAGCTCATCGTACATAAGGACTTTTAAATCTATATCGCAAGTAATATACAAGCAAGCCTGTGTAGTATTTCAGAGAAATCTGGTGGGGATTAACTCATGTATTCTAAGAGGGAAATTATAAAACTCCTCATTTCTGCTATCTCCCTTCCTGTTCTGGAAGGGAACCCACCATGGAATCCCTCTGTCTTCAACTGTGTGCTTCGCTTCAAGTGTGTTATCTAGCAGCGTCCCAACGATCATTGCCACAGCAGGAGGTGAAGAGAATAGTGTATTCAATATGTCATTGAACTGCAACCAATCAAACAATACATGTAATCACATCAGAATTTTTTGTTTTTTCTCTCTTTTTCTTTGGGGAGACTTTAATTTGTAATTCAAAGTCCGGCACCTTTGGGAAAATGGACAAAAGGAAAAGCATATATAAAGGCTTTATACCATGGCTACAAACAAGTCATCATTTAGCAAGGAATAGGATAAACTTAAGCTAGAGAATCTGTATGATACAACGGCAAATATGAAATACCAATACAAGATGAACCGGATAAAAGAAAATAGAGAAATTCTACTAGAGTGTAATCGAGGTTAAAAAGATATTTTTTTATATGATGGCCAGATAAAGAGATTCCAAAAATGAGTGTAGATGACAAGAGAATACTAATATGAATGAGTGGTAACACAAGTAAAAATATAATAAGCAGCACATGCTTATTCAGTATGTATATCTATTTGACATTTCAAGACTGGGAACAGAGTCAAAGAATGAATTGAAGAAAATAATGACGGCCCTGTGATTAAAAATAAGAAATGCCCTAGATAGACCTGGATTCAGAGGAAGGGTGGCATTCCAAAACCCAAGTATTTGAGGCCTAGAATAAGTTAATTTGAGTTCTCTAGCTAAGAAAAATTGTCTTGTTGGGTTGCTCTAGTTAGAAATGATTTAATTAAGTCAAGAGGCACTCTAAGAATAAGGCGGCCAAAAACAATGTGCTTAGTATTGGTTTATAAAAATAAAGGAGCTTGTTAATAAACTAATGAGTATTTTTTGCGGAGTTATTTTTTGTCGGCTGACATGAAGCTGAACCCTCGCTACAGAATTATTTAATTTTTGTAGAGCATTTAGAATCCTTATATGTGGCATTGGCAAGGATCAATTTTTTTTTTTTGCCATTTTCCAATGAACCAAAACAAAACATAGGTACAAATTGAAATTCATACGTTTCCATGAAAACGAAATTATTTCTATCTAAATATACCAGAAAATGTTTGAAACATACTAAAATGGTTGAAATTTTTTCTTCTTCTTGACAACAAATTAAAAAATATGTAAAAAGATAGTACGCATTTTTTTCCCCAAATGAAGGGGTAGATTGAAGCATTAATACCCAAAATACAAAAAGATATCTCCAATTTCTTTGGAAAAAAAAAGTAAGAAGAACTAGAAATAGTGGAAATGAGATAATAGGAGAAGAGGTTATTGTAATATTTGATTGCTAATTATGACAGTTGAGCTACTTTGTGTTCTACTTGTGTAGTTATTTTGTGTGTAACTTTTGTCAAAATGTTTTTATTTCATGTTATATTACATCGTGCGTGCCTATAATGTTCTAGCTTCGTATTCAATTATAATCTTCAATATCATATCAGAAATTAGTTAAACATTATTTGATGACTTGTTCGTATTTAAGTTTACTCCTCAATTCTACCCTAGTATATTCTTTTGTGGATGGATGTATAGGCTTAAAACATTTTCAAATAGTTAATTTTTTTGTTTATCTTCATATATCTTACTTTACGCTTCCAAACCTTTTTATTCATTTCAATTTTTTTTTTAACATTTCCACTGATTTTCGAAAATATTTGTACAACATTTTCATTTCCCAGTTGATCGAAGCAAACTTTGAAATGAAATATTAACCCTAGTATACCGATGATTCATACTTTCTGTTTTTGTTTTGTTTTTTTTTTTTTTGGGGGGGGGGGGGGGGTTCAATTTGTACATGGGTTGCTATTTCTTCAGAAAAATAGAAAAAAAAGAAGGTATTTTCATGTTAAAATTTCAAGCAATAATTTAGAAAAAGATGGCTTTAGGCTAAGCTTCCAATGATAAAGTCTGCTTGTTTATAAAGCCTCATAGAATGGGGCTCAGGTGTAGCATATGCTTCAATCCCTAAGATTCACTTGTTGCATCACTTGGCCAGTTGCAAGAAGTTTTTTATATGTCATGCACGTGCTGTATCTTTCATTACTTTCCTTTTCCTATAAACTTAAAGCTCTTCACATCTACCTCTGATTCATTTTCAATCAACATGGAGAAACTGAATGATATAAAGAAGGCAAGAACAGGATATTTCTTACCCATCCAGCACCGGTTTTAACAGGTCCATGGCCAGCCGCATCAGTGTTCATGACAAAATATTGTGGTATTGATATTCCAAGGAACAGAGAGAGGCCCAATATATAGATGTTCCGCATGGAGTTGTTGTTAGCAAATTGAATAAATGAAACCCCAATAGCAGCTGTGGTAAAGTAAGAGAAAGTGCATAACTACACATAAAAGACTTCATATATGTGTGTGTGTGTGTGTGATATTCACATAAAAAAGATATATATTAACAGGGTTTAAAGCTGCGATTATGCCAGGAAACACTCACCGACAAGACCGTACAAGACGCAATATATGGCAGCAAATATTGGCAAAGGAATTGATGCAAAGAATGCCCCAAACTTTCCTGACAGATGATACTTCCTAATCAAACATTTAGAAATAAACCCAAAGCAAAGTATTTACAACTATGAGATAGGTAGAAAAACAAACCGAATATGGAGAAGAAGATCATGAAAGCAGTTGATATTTGCACCACTCTTCTGCTCCCTACGTGAGTTAGTCCAAGGAGGCCAACATTTTCACTGCATTATCGTCAAGATAAATTAATGCAAAAACACACACACACATATGTATGCATATAATATATATATGTATGTATGTATAACACTGTCAATGGCGATTCTTCGGACAGGGATTGTCCAGGTCGGCTTAGTTTGATTCAAACACCAAAAAGAAAATATATAGAATTGATAAATCGTGGGCTCCAATACTGAATTTGGGCACTGAGCCAAAAGTTTGGACTCAAAAGAGAATGTGGAAACCAAGTCGTCAGGTTCAATTCTCACATCCTTATATATTTTTGGGTTAATTACACTTTAGTATCTTGAAGTTTTGTCCCAATTTTAAATAAGATTCTTGATTATCAATTGTAATAATTCAGTCTCTCAATTTTTAATTTAATTTCAATCGAAGCCAAGTACAAATGATCATCCCAAATTCTTAACGGCAATCGTTTACACATTAAAATTATAAGGCTTCATTTGAAATCCGTATAAAATTATAGGATCTTATTTGAAACTTGTATATAATTATGAGATACTATTTTGAAACTCATACAAAATTACAGAGTACTAAAATGTAATCAATTGGGGACGACTATTTGCAATTGGCCTCAATTGAAATAAAATTAAAAATTGAGGGACTGAATTGTTACAATTGATAATCAAGGGCCTTATTTGAAATTAGGACAAAACTTCAGGATACTAAAGTGCAATTAACCCAATATTTTTCTATTCCTGAAGAAGGTTCCAAGTTAAATTTTTAGTCTACTCTCAAATTAAGAGGTGGCGGATTCAAGCCCCACTAAGCTGTTTCCCAAAAATATGATATGCAATGATGTTCTTAATAATACCCAAAAATAATTGCACACGTGACAAAAAAGTATCAATCACTTTTTACTAGTCTTAGTTACATTTCCAGCATAAAATGAAAGAAATACTTGCCAAATCTCCAGAGACTCATAATTGAGGCTTGGCTAACCAGGATATATATGTGCCTCTTTAACACCTGACTAATCCAACCAAACAAACGCATTCCCCCATCCCCAAATGCTGAGGGCAATTACAGGGATAAATTCCTGGCTGACTAGAACATAATATATATATATATATATATTATTTATTGTTTTTTTCTGGCTAACTAGGAAATATATGTGCCTCTTTGAACACCTGACTAATCCAACCAAACAAACGCAGTCCCCCCATCCCAAATGCTGAGGGCAATTACAGGGATAAATTCCTTTGAGGAGGATTTGGATACTCTCCAGTTCATGGATGGATTAGAAAATCTCTAGTCCTTTGTAGGAGATTGAACACATCATTTAAAAAATATATATATATATATATATGGAGAAAATTTATTCATATCATTATTGTGTTTGAAATCTTAAAGTACGTGTTCAGAGTCAATATAGTTACCTTAATGAGATGGATGGATCTTGTCCGTGTATTTTGTAAAAAAATAAAAAAAAGACCTGTTAAGTCTCCTAAAAGGACTGGAGATCTCCAGTCAATTCATAAACTGGAGAGAATCTGAATCCCTTGGGGGAATATTGAAGCAGTTCTCGTGTATCCCTTGGGGTTATAGAAAAATTGATCACAGATGCAGAATGAAGTATGCATATGATGATAATAGGAGCATCAATTTCTTACACAGATGCAGTTGTACCAACAACAGCACCAAATATCCCATCAAGGAGCTGGCCAACACCCTGCACTCATAAAGAGCACACAACCAAATGCACTCTTATGTATTAATACATATGAAGGAAAAGCACAAGAGGAAAAATAAACAAAAAAAAAAAGGAAGTTCCTAGTCTATTCATGAACCTGCAGACCAATGCTTCGGCTGAGCACATGAGCTGGAGGGGCAGTAGCACCGGCAAGCCGCGCTGCAGCGAAAAATGTTCCAGTGGACTGTACTACAAATTTAGAGAAATGATTAAGAAAAGCCATGCATTCAAATAGCATGTTTTTTGAACACCACCCAGGAAACAACCATATTTTCAAATATCATTTTCTGCAGTAGTTATAACTTATAAATAATAAAATTTTCAAAACAAGGAAATTCTGGAACAAGCTTATTATCAGAAAATTATTTATCTAGCTTCAAATGAAGAACAGAAAAGAAAAAAATTACAAAGTCAAAATGGTGCAGTTACTAACCTCAGCCTGATGAAACTAGTGCATGCCCCCATCATCCCAAAGACATGGCTTGCTCTGAATATGGGAGCACCCCACTGAAAAGGGTACGGAATTTTGATCCTATGTTGATCACTAGCCCCGAGTAATATGTCACAAAACCTAGCTTTTTTTTCTGAAAGGGAATGAAAAAGAAAAAAAATGCTATAATATGAAGAATACCACGGAGCAGATGACATGAGGAAGGAGCGATCAGTACGGCAACTCAGCTTAGTTTGCTGGCGGACATTGTTGTAAGCACCAGCCACAGTAAGGATAGCAGCAAAAGCCCAGACAATCCCAATGCAGAAAAGCAAGGCATACCTCTCGAGTATGAGATCGGTGATTGGGTGGATACGCTTCAGATACTGCATCAAAAGATGATGTATTTAACCTTTTTTTATAATAACAAAGAAGAGCATCAATAATACATGCTAGTTTAACAAAGATACATCACCTGTTGGGAGATGACCAATATTATTAGCATGGGCAGGCCAATCTCTACACAATTTCCAAGCTGTAGATAACAGGTGAGAATCATATAACAAGTTTTCATAATAAAATTCCAGTCTCACCAGCACACAAAGTGTTCAATAAGGGAAACATTACTTGTGGGAAGCCCCTTCCGAAGAGACCGAGACCCACCACACAAACTACTGGCACAATAACGACAGGACTGAAGAGCCTGCAAGAAAAATGTTAAAAGCAGAGAGAATGAGGAAACAACTACAAAAGACAACTAAAAATCAGGGCAATTTTTGGGCCAAGGTTTCAAGCCAGGACTTTCAAATAGGCTAAAACATGCAAGCCTATTCAAGATGAGTAGAATTAGATAAGACTGATATGGAAGATCATAACTATGTTACCTTGTAAAACTTCCCCACACCTTACTATATCCAATCAGGATATTGACAATGGATGACACTATCAGGGACCCTTGAATAGCCCTCATGGTGTGGAGGAATCTCTACAAGAACCAAATCAGAGCCGTCAAGGAAAATTGTATCTAGGAAGTTTAAAACAAAAACTTGCTACATCAATGAAATCAAGGAAAGCAAGTGTAACTAAAGGCTCGGATTAATTGCATAAAGAACTACAATGTAAGTAAGAAATCATAAAGCAAGATAGTTAACAATGAAACCGCCATATTACATTTCAATTATCGATAGTGTAAATACATAGACATAAGTAGGAGATTAGTGGTAACTGTTGAGACGTTAAATGAGGTTGTTGGGATGAATGAATGGCAATGAAGAACAAGATGGATAAAGGCCATCTAAGATAATTAGGTCATGTACAACAAAGACCATTCATTGGTACAGTAAGTAGGATTCTAATTGGGGTAAAAAAAGGCTACAATAAAATAGAAAGGACCAAAAACATGGATCTACATAGTGAGAAAGACACCGTGGCCACTAAATTAACGGCAATCAATAAATATGGCCCCAACTGGCATTTGCAGTGGCAAAAAAACATTCACACAGCCAAACCCCAAGTAGTTGGGACTAAAACCTTAAGCCATGTTTGGTACGCAAGAATAGAATGGTCATTCCATGAAATGAAATAAAATAAAAAAATGGAATGGAATAAGGATTAATCATCTAGTCCAAGAGAATGCTTGGAATGATTTTTAATGGAATGTCCATTCTATAGAATAGGCATTCCCAATCATACTAAACAAGAATAATGAATGAAAAAGTTAGAATGAACAATCATAGAACTGCCCATTCCACAACATAACCTTAAGGTTTTGTTAAACTAAGAGTAGTTGACTATTAATGGAGACTATATTGAGAGGAGGGAAAAGAAGAGTCAATGAAAATTCAATATGAATTCTTTAAATTATTGAAGAAATTGAAAGGCAAGACTGAATTTTAGTGAGGGTGAAAGTCTGCATTTTATTGAATTAAATCAGTGATTTTTGCTAGGAATAATTATGAATTATGGACATTTACAGGATAACAATGCTTGAAAGATTACGAAAATTTTCCGACCCAGGCTCACAATTTTGCAAGTTGAAAAAGATAATAAAATATCATCAAACTTGTTATCAATTTGTTTATAATCAATATCTAACAAGGAGTTTGAATACCTCGTGCTCAGTTGTGAAGTTACCATCAGAGAGATCATTGATGATCGACAACACCGATATGACATAAGCAAAAGATGGACCCATCACAGTGGGAAGTCTTGTCCCAAGAAAGGTTTGCAGAAGAGTATTCAATCCCGACATGAACAGTAATGCTTGAATCACACGGGCTTTATCACCCTATTCAAGTTGATCAGAGGAGCTTAGAACTTAACATAAAAATTTGATCCGCTAATTCGTTAACCTGTGACTTAAACAGAAGGAAGATAGTGAACAAGACTTACATGGTTGCCTCCCATTCGAGGCACAAGCAGAGTGGCAATCATAACTGTAGTACCAAGCATCACAATGTAGTGTTGGAAAGCCAGTATCACTGTTTGCACTGTCAAGTTTAAATCACCCAAAAAAAAAAAAAATCATTACAACCAAAGATTAACAGCAGAACCTAAAATACCACCAAATTTTCAAATTGATGAGACACTTGAGCAAATTTGGCAAAACTTCATCTGAAATTTCATGTGTCTCACCGGTAACATTTATATATACATGTGTATACACATCTTTTTTTGGTGGGGTAAGCTCGATTGAAGAAAAGAGATTCAGAATCAAGATCTTACAAGGTCAAAAAAAAAAAAAGACTAAGGGCATCTCTATTCAAAATCCACAAAATAAAAAAATAAAAAACCCTTCTCCTGCAAAAACCTTCTCCAACCCTAAACTCAAACCCATAACAAATCTGTTTTTACACAAACTAAAACTCAAATATGTACCTTACTGTTCATGAACTCAAATTTATAAATATGACTTGTGTAAAAGACCATTAGACAGCATGAAACTCAAAAATCAACTTTTAGTCAAATTTTAAGTTAAATTTGGGTAAAACTTTGAGGCAACCTAAGACCTTCTTCAGTGGTAACTCAAACTTAAACCCAAATTTCAATTAAAATTTGAGATTGATGTTCTTCCAATGGTCACTTAAGTTTTTACTCAAATCCTTTTTAAAAATTCTCACCTTATTCCCCAAAATTACTTTATGTCATTTCCCTTGAAAAGATTATTTCCTTTCTTTTTTTTTTTTTCTTTTCAAACCTCTTTCACCCTTAATTTTCATTCCCTCCCAAATTTTTTAGCTAATTTTTTATTATTATTTTAATTCTCAATAGTCACTGAACCTATACAATGCATCAACAGCCCCTTTCTTCATTCCATCTCACGGCAGCCTTTCCTCTCTCACGCAAAAACCATCTCTGCTTCTTCCTCATCTCCATCCCTCATCTCTGCTTCTCCGCTTCTCCATCCATCACTCTCTCACGACATTCCCTCCATCCCTCCAGGATCTCACGACTACCACTTCCCTCCATCCCTCCCTCTCTCACGAAACCCTCGTCAAGTATGTTCTCATCAAAATCAAAGCCTAGTTTGGCAGCTTCTAACTAAGGGTTCAAATGGATTCCACTTCTTTCTTAAGCTGGAAATGAGTTGCAAAATCGTTCATCTGCACAGTGAGTCTTTCTCTCTCCGTCACCACCGTTCTTCATCGCCGACCGTCACTGCCATCGCCATCGCCATCGCCGATCGTTCCTGCCATCACCAATTCTCGCCAGGTCTGTTTTCCTTTTCCTGATTTTCTTTCCATTTCTTTTTCTTGCCTTTTCCTTTCATTTTCCATCTGGCGAGACTAGATAGGAAAAAATATAGACTTTATAAATTTGGTTCGGTAAATCGCACTGATTTGGGTTTGAATTTGAGTAAAAATTGATTTAGTATGGATTTGAGCATAGGATTAGAGGATATTTTGTATGTTTTCACTGAAATTTAAATTTGATACGAGTTTGAGTCGTAAATAATTCTAAAAATAAAAAATAAAAATACATGCATATAGCAGAGCAGAACCAGAGATGCATCACAAAAAAGAATAAACATTTTAATATAAAAAGTATCAGTTTAGCAAGACACTTTTAAAGGAAAATCTAAATAATTAAATTTCAAACTAACACGCAGAAAGAACTCACTAGAAAAAGACTAAAAAATGAAAGAAAACAAGGAAAGAAAGAAAGAACTGACGCCATGAAGGATTAGAGTGGATGCAGTAGTGGAGCTGAACGAGTTGCTCGGCCGGAGCAAAAACGGGGCCTCTCGATGCTCCAAGAGGCGGAGCCACCTGAGTTGGTGGGGGCTGGTGGTGGTTTGCCGTCTCTACCATTGCTGTTTTTTTTCACTTTCTTTCTTCCGGTACTGACACAATGTGGACCGATAGATATTCTTATTCTTTCTTTTCAAGAATCACCGGCGGACGCGAGAAAGCAATTCGAACATCGAACAGAAAAGAAAAGTAGGACTGGGTTTTTGGTTTTTTCCCGAGAAAATTATTTGTAAATTGCCATGAAAATTAATAAATATATTCGGATCAGATCATAAACATGTCGAAGCAATAAAATATTCTGGACAGAGACTACTCTAGACTCTAGAGAGAGGAGAGAGAGAGTGAAAAGGTTTTTGGATTTCGTTCAGGTTGTCCATATCGAGGAACAGACCGCGTGGGACTTCAAACTTCGAGGAAAATCTTCGAAATTGACTCTAAACATTCCTTAAATAACGATTATGCCATTTTAGTAGAATCTAGATCACACTAGAGAGCGGTCAAGTTCGAACCCGCAGCCATTTAATGCCCGAATTTGGCCTGGTTCGGATTCGGACCTTTTCTTTTTGGGTGTGAGATGGCACATTGTTTCATCCACTTAGAAACTGACATGTCATCAAGCGAATAAAAAATTCTCTGTTTTGCATCACCATATTTTTTTGGTATACGGGAAAAAAAAAAAGAAAAATTAAATTTTTATGAAAAATTATTGTACGGTAATATGATATGACAGTTTTAATTTTTATAACAAATTATCATATGATACAATGACGTAAAATGATAATTTCATATAATAACTTCTCTCTTTTATTTATATATTATTATTTTGATATTTATTGAACTCTCGAGATACAAAACACTATCTCATAACATACAGTATTACTTAAATTACAAATAACTGCAATAGTGAAATTCGATGCACATTAGCATATGCCATTATACAACTAAATGGAAACTTCGTAAGCT
Organism: Nyssa sinensis; assembly: GCA_008638375.1. Taxonomy (NCBI): domain Eukaryota; kingdom Viridiplantae; phylum Streptophyta; class Magnoliopsida; order Cornales; family Nyssaceae; genus Nyssa; species Nyssa sinensis. The sequence continues at coordinate 5,607,996 of CM018038.1, read as the reverse complement.
TGCAGCTATGCTAACACATTTGTTGTTGTTGGCAGAATTAAAATATACTTAATTTATTCACTATTACATAAATGAAATGTCATTATAAAATTATTTGTATATAATTAGAATATTTAATAAATATTCTCCATATTTGTATACGCTCACTTTGGACTGTAAGATATTTTCAGGATTTTATTCTCATTTCTCATATTAGTGTCTCATTAGAATTAGGTAAGTTGGTTTATTCGAATTTAAAAAAAAAATTATATATATTTTGATTTAAGTTGTTTGCATATATATATATATATATATAGTATTTTTGCATAATACTTTTTTTTTTGCAAAATGTATATACATTTTGATTTAAGTTGTTTGCATAATATAAATAATATCATAATTATTTTTTAGTTTAAAACATTTGTTGAATATGATTTGCATGAACTTAAAACAAATTTAGACTATCGTATCATTAAATTTTTTTTTATTAAAAGAAAGTAAGTGAAAACATATATAGTATATCATTTTGTGTCATTCAAGAAGTTTTCATCTCCTGTTTCGTAATTTTTCTGATTAATTCATTACATAATAATCTTGATTATGCATAATCTTTCCTCTCCAATCGTTTTATTAATTAGAGGAAAATATTTATATGTTATAATTTATAATAAAAAAATAAGTGTAATTTATTTAAATATATAATATATAATATAATACAATTACATGAATTAATTGTCAATGCGACTCAGTAAAGCTGCCTTCTGACACCACATAACATGGTTACATGTGAAGTTATCAGTCTGACAGTCTTCGACTGGACGCACAGCAACAATGCTCCCACAGGCCATCACACTGCATTGAATCAATATTATTCTATTTTTATCAGTTAAATCATTATTGTTCTACATAGCCGGGTCGGGTCCTTGTTTTTTTTTATTAATGAAAGCAACGAATTTTTCCATTAATTTAATATTAGTATAGTGTTACGTAACTGAACCGAATAGACAGCCAAACAAATCATTAATCAAATCATAAGCATGTGCACGACTTCAAGAGCCTTAAAATCATCGAGGTCTTTTCTTCTAACAACAATATGAGTAGATATGCATATATATATATATATATATCACTTTACACAAAAGTAAAGGTTTCGTTAACTTGCTTCTTCTGCTTACTTCCACCCTAAGACAGTAGAGTTTGTAAGTTTATAACTTTTGATTAAAATTTTAAGATCTTACGATAGAGCTTAGATAAAACGCAAATCTCCCTCAAATAAATTTCCCCAATATATATATATATATATATATATATATATATACACTTACTGATGCTTTAGCAGCCTTCAAATGGCCTATCCATTGCCTTTTGATTTAGAGCCTTATCATACCTATTTTTCTACACACCCCAACTCATAAACTCGGATTCCCCGTCCCGCTTGGCTGAATTTACATTTCATTTTCTTATAGTCCAAGTAAAGGATGAGGGGTGCCCTAAACGTGTGCGGTAGCACTCCTTATTTCCAGAAAATAGGAGTAGAATGAAAAGAGGCGCAAGCTAATCTTAGATTTTCCGCCTTTTGAAATGAACTTTTGCTCTTGTTTGATGTGACACAGAACAGTTTGCCCTCCTAAAAAACTTAAAATCATTCTATAGAAATTCCGGAAGCAAAACGAAAGCACTAAGTTACAGAGCTTAACCGAACTGCCTAAGATTAAAGGAAAAATAAACAAAGGCAAAGGAAGAGATACAACAATACTTTTACTTAATACTCGCTTCTCTGGCCAAAATCACGGTCCCCAGCTGTGAATTTTCTACCGCTCCAAATAGCTCGGTTGGCAAATCATGGCCCACAGCCATGATTTTGCCCTTCCAACCGGAGCGCCAAACAGGCACTTAGACTTGTATACTACATATTCATATTTGTTAGGCTTCATCTATTTGCAGATTTTCCTCCAGTGCAGCAGGTTTAATCAATCTGCGAGGGGATTAAGCACGTGCCCAATGAACAGCACCACTCCAGTCATGTCTTCTCTGATGAGGAACAGAAATGGGTGATCAGCTACAAAGTCTATCTTGTCAGGAAGAAGCAAACCCCTCAACTTTATTACACCAGCCGTAGCAGCTGCAGCTTCTGTGCCTTCTTCATTCACCTCCATGAAGGATTTGTGGAAAATGCTTGAAACATATAGGTTCCGACCCGAAGGGGAGTCCACTATCTCAGTGAGACCTTCGCTAGAGAAAGGTAACACCAGCCCTAATTCCTTTAGAACTTTAGAAGCTTCAAACCCAAAAGAAATCTTAAATCTTGGGATTTGGAAGTCGCCTACTTCTACTTGTTGGTAAGGGAGATGACGATCTAGGAACCCAGATTCAGAACCTACTTTCTCTACCAACGCTGGCAGCCCATCTTTTGCATCTGGAAGAAAGAAGTACATGGAGAATCGGCGCTTATCCTCACCTTGTTTATAGGGAAGCCCTAAGACTTTGAAACCATCAAAGGCTTTAATAACTTGCTTCTTCTTGCTGGTCATAAAAGGCACTCGGACTGAACTCCCATTAAGGATGTGAAAGTCATGGTCTTTTGTTGCTGATGCATTAAACTTCTCATTCCAAGCTCCTTTAAAATAAAGTGCATTAGCAAAGATGAGCCTGGTTGAACTGTCGACTGAACCGGATGGAAGAACCTCTTTGACAAGACCATTGGTCTCTCTTTCAGCCCACAAATTCACTTCATTGGTCACCTCAAGAGCCTTCACCATTATCCACAGCCAAATTAATTCAACACACCTATTAAACCAATAAAAAAAGAAAAACCTAGCATAATGCTATGAATAGAGTAACTCTCAACAAGAAGTCAATTTGTTGAAAGTTGATTTGCCAGGGAGCAATGGTAGCAAAATGGCACCATTGTAAGGGGTACTGGTATCCCAATATTATAGAATCAGTCCATTGGCCAGGGTTGCAACTGTAATATATCAATAGTTAACTTTGTTTATAATTTATTGGCTTGTATGATAGCCATATCTCCCTACTTCACCCCCAAGATGTTTTAAAAAAATGTAGAATACAATTACTGAGTCAATATCAGCTGCATGTCCAAACATATTAAGAAATCCACTCTTTGAAAATAATTTAAATGCTGCAGAGTTTACAAGGCCAAGAACAATTTACAACCAGAAGAATGCAGTCTTACTCTCTAGAAGTACAAAAAAACAGAAACACTTTGGGTAACAAGTGAGAAAAATGTTTGAGAAGAAAAGCAAAGCTGCAAAAGTGCAAACATCACAATACCCATTGTGATACATTTTGAGATATTTCAATATTAGCCATGCATTATTTTTGTTCCCTTTCAATTTCAAGATCAGCGATTCAATAGGATCATATAAGATCAGTGATAATGGCCCATTCTTTCAATATTAGGACAAAACAAAGTGGGACCAGATTTTACAAGAGCATGAACAGTAATAACAGCGGTATTAGTAGGACCACAAAGTAAAACAAGTGAAGGTTGAAAAAGAAGGTCTTGAAAGCAAGGGCATAACCTGTTAAAAAACTGCATTTGCACATTCATATCTCGATATACATGTTAAACTCTCCTGTAATATGAGTCTTTACCGTTGCAAACCCAATCGCGCGGTGATGATATAGGGATGAGTCATGACTGAGGCTATATTAATTCATAAACATATCTAAATATTAAGTAAGCTGTCTTTATACTTTTTTCGGGTGAAAGAGAGGGATCACAAGGAGTTGGTTGAAGGAATAAAAACTACTAAGCCAAAACCAAATAGAAGAGAATCAGGGAACTGATTTATCATAGTGTCTTATCCACACAACATTAAAAACTTCCCAAGGATAGTCTATAGTCCAAGTATGTTGCCGTATATTTATAAAAAAAGATCGATGGAAGACAAAATCACAGGATCTAATCATAAAAGCAATAAGAACTCTACGCAATCAATCACATAGCAAGCATTTGGTGGTTCATCAATGTGTTTTCACTCACAGAAGATGAAAAGAAATTCAAAATTGGAAAATTAGGGTTACAAAATTCCATTCACCACTGCTCTTTAAACCAATTTTCGACCATGTAACCTAATTAGTGCATCGAGAGAAATATATAAGCATAACAACATCATTCAATACTTTAACTACCCTATCGTTAGTGAACAGCAATGAACTTGTGCAAGAAATCTATTATATCACTTGATACCAAAGAATATCTAGCTAACTTTCTTTTATGGAAACAAGAGTAGGTTCACTTTTGGGTTTTTACATGGGAGTTCTTTTATTGTTTAAAATACTGTAACATTGAGGTCAAAACCAGGTTAACAGAATTTGTGTGCCCTGAAGGAAGTACGCTGCCAAGAGAAGGACACAACATTTTCCAACAATATTGTCTGGTTGTCACTAACTTCTAAAGAATTGGGAGTTTAAGGCTTCATGTCCTCTCTTTATTTTTCCAAAAAGAAAAAAAACCTTAGGAAGTTATCAAGGTTGTAGCAATTCTTACGCTCCTCAACTTGGTTTTGGTCTAGGAGACGCTGATTTGGCTTTCTAGATAACTACAGAAAAGGAGAATGACAATGGTTATTGTCCTGAAGAGGTATCTCTAACTCATTACACGTAAGTAATATAACCCAACATTGAAATCCTCCAGTTCAAAACAAGGCACAAAAAATAACACATTACTGGAGTTAGCATAATGTAAATCCCCAAATAAGCTGTTTATTTTGCAATTATTTAATGGAAAATGCTATACTTCCCAAATATATATCTCAGATTTTCCATCACAAATGATGTGGCACTAGTAGAGCATTAAAAGATATAATTAATGTGCCACAGTGATATGCTGCTACTTCCACGCCATTTGGGATGCAAATTTGGGAAACATAGCATTGCTATTATTTAATATACAACGATCTCATAGAACTGATTGCAATTTATACTTTCATTCATTTTCTAGATAATTTTCTTCTATTTACAGTTCATAGTAAATGACAGGCTTTAAAACGCCATGATCACCATCCAGTGCTAATCAAATGTTGCCAAATTGTCATCGCAGAAGCTCTAAGAAATTCCAACTTAACAAAAATTCATATTAATGCGAAGCTCTAAGAAATTCCAACTTAACAAAAATTCATATTATGTACGCACATAAATGCGAATCTCTATGAAATTTCAACTTGTCAAAAAATCAAATAATGTACACATATATATAGTTCTGTGACGCTGCGTTTCAGTTGATTCCATCTAGTGTCCAATAGTCGGTACAACACAACATGAATCAAGCCATCCATATGCCAGGGATATAGAATATATATACATATGTCCTATTAACTGTTAAAGATTCGTCACAAAAAAGAGAGAACTGACCTTGGTCTGAAAGTCGACATGATTGGAAGCAGCCTTATAAACGGTGTCCACTAATCTGTTTGAAAGAAGGTTTGAGAGGGAGAGATTGGTCAATCCAGAGTCCATTGGCGAAGGACAACTTAGGGCCGCCGCTGGGGCTTCCGTCAGCGAAGACGAGGGCGACGAGCTCGGAAGACAAGGAGTTGAGATCGTCGTTGGATTTAGACTTGAGAAAAGAGAGCAACTGGTCGAGGGTTGGGCCTTTCGAGCCAGCGGCGATCAAGCTCAGGACCACGTGGACCGACAAGGGAGAGAACACCAGGTTCGAATCTTTGGCCTCATTCAACAATACGTGCTTTGCTATTCCTAAAGAGACGTCCGTTTGATTGCTGATTGATTGTCGGAGGTCCATTGTTGTGTACGTTACAGAAGGAGATTTCGAAATGAATCGAAGCAGAGAGTCGTTGAGAAAGATAACGCTAACAAGTCAAGAGCGAGCTATCGGGTGCACTACTGATATGCTATTGTGTAAAGACTTGCAGCCTAAGTATTGACACGTGTAAAATTAGATTTTTTTTTATCACATGAGATAACTTGTCGGACATGTGATGTTGACAAGGAAAGTATTTTTAGCTGCAAGCGTAAAACGGCGTCGCACTACCCTGTCATGGAAATTCTTGTCGGACATGTGATGTTGGCAAGGAAAGTATTTTTAGCTGCAAGCATAAAACGGCGTCGCACTACCCTGTCACGGAAATTCTACCCTCCAACCAGTCAACCTTTCCTGACTTTTGACTTCGACCATTCCTTTTGCTTTTCGATTAAGGTTTTGGCTTTTGCAAATTTTAACCATTTTTATTTATTTATTTATAACAAAACTTGATTTGATGATTTTTTATTTTTATTTTTTTAATAAAATTACGTGGAAGAAAAATTAATCTCACACTACTTAAATAAGAATAAATATTTGTATCACTTATATAATATTTTGGTTCTAAAAATAAGATAATTTAATACAAATAATTAAATAAATTACATTAATCTTTAATTTGATTCTTGATAATTATAAAGATTTTATTTATTTTTATTAATAAATTATAAATATCTCTCATTTAAAGAATTTTTTTTCAAGATGATAAAATTGCCCACTTCATTATTTTTTCATTTTCATTTTTAATTTTTTAAAATTTTGTTTTCTAAAATAATTAAATACAAATTATGCATAACTACAGAATCAATAAATTAAAATTTTGCAAACTTGCTACATTTATATTAAAGAACAAAAATCATGTCAAGAGAAATGTACTATATGTTTGGATGGGTGAAGATGTTTTAAAATGTACGTTTTAGAATTTAAATATGATTTTCTTAATATTTAATATTTATTTTAATATTTTCAAAACACTTATTTGAAAATACTCATTTTTGTTATTTATATATCAAATTTAATACTTTTAACAGATCATTTATACATGATGTCATTTAAATTCGTTTCAAATATATTCATTCAAACATTCATAACTTAATTCAAATAATATTTTTTAAAATTATATTTTATCAAAATTATAATTTTTTACAACTCATCCAAACAAGTACGTTACTATAAACCTGTTTGGAAAATTATTCAAAGAAACATATAAGGGGGGAAAATGCTAAGAAGTTTTGATTATGGTATTAATAAACATTGAACAGTCATTAGGGATGTCAAATGGGCTCATTGGGCTGGGCTCTTATGAAAAAGTCAGGTCAGGCCGAACACATGAACCTAAGTCGAGGCTTGGCCCTATGCGGCTATGCCCTATATGCTTCAGGTCGGGCTTTGGGCTGAATTTCGGGCCTAGCAATTGATAATATTTATTTATTATATTTTTTAATGAAAGTTTATCCCCTTTTTTTCCTCTCTGACTTGATTGTTAGAGTTACCGGAGTCTCTCTATGATCCCCACCATTGATTGTTTTGCAGGAATTCACTAACGCAACTTCAACCGTTGATCTGATCCCACCAGTTTTTCACCACAACTATCCTCGTGCTAGAACGCATCATTAGTTGACTTGTAATTTTTGTGTTCCGAGTGTTTGTTATCAACTCCCAGCAATAAAGAATCAAAACAATAAAATTAAAATTATTTAGAGGTGTGGTTGGACAGTAAAACCATTAAAGATAAAATTTAAAATTGCGTTTAGATAGTGATTCAGATATGATTTTCTGAAATGTATTTCAGAATTTTGTAATTGCTTTTTTGAAAATTGCAAAAATGCATTTGGTTATGTAAATCAGAATTCAAATTCTGAGTTAAAAACTGTGAAAATGTGTTTGGATATAAAAATTTTTGAGATTTATATACACCAAAAATAAGAAGTATTATTTACTCATGTCCAATCTCTAACTTATAATTTATTAAGTCCGAACATATTGTAAATTTTATTGATTTAATTTAATAAATAAATTAGTATGTTAATATTATATCAAATATTAAATTATTTTTTTGATAACTCTTAATTCGTTTTTTCAAAATTAATTTATGAAAGAAATAAATTCAACATATTTTTAGGTTAATTTTTTTTGGCGTAACCTATGATATATTAATTTATATGAGTTAATATTAAATGCATCTAACATATTTTAAGTTATTTTAAAATAAACTAACATGAATAGGCAAAATTTGAATTGAGTTAACCAAATTTCACAGAGAGGTGAAGATCATTGGGGGCTTCGTCGATGGGTGAGAGAGAAAAAGGTGGAACGAGATCTAGATCTTGGATAAAAGGAACTATGCAAGACCACTTAAGATCTTGGAACGAGATCTTCAAATCTATACATCGAAACTGAGAGAGAAAATGCGTACGAGCTTTGTTGGTGGGTGAAAGAGTTCAAGGTGGAACAGATCTTCAAATCGGAAAGCTGGGCACTGCGCAAAACCAGTTGAGATTAAGTTGAACGAGATCTTCAAATCAGGCCAAGAAATCGATGAAAAACACAAACAAGGGGCAAAGAGAATGAGTCGGTGGGTGATAGAATCGTGGCGATGTAAGGGATTGATGGTGTTGATTATTGCTAGGTGAGAGAGAGATCAAGAATAGATTTTCTCTTTGAAGTTGGATGAGAGAGTGTGAGAGAGAGATCGTGAATGAGTCGGTGGATGACACTGTTCAAGGGCTACGCAGCAATTCAACTCTATCGCTGGGTGAGAAAGATACAAATGTGAATAGCTTTTCTCTTTGAAGTTGGATGTGAGAGTGTCGGTGGGTGAGAGAAGGGGATCTGAATGATAGGATAGTTGAAGATTTTTTTAGAGATAGATCATGAAAAAGTGAGTTTGGATATAACTTGGATACGTATGTATCCAAATGCTTTTTTGAAAAAGTTGAATTCTGAAACTGGTTTCAAGTTTATATCCAAACAGAGCCTAAACGTTTCAAATTCGAGTTTTATCTGCGTCGATCGTGGTAGTTAGAGTTTGAAGGATTGGTCTAATTGTCATAGGAAGGAAAATTTAGTCTAGTACACACTCATGATATCTCTTTACCATTTCATCACAAAAAAAAAAAAAGCTTATGGGCTAATGTTATTCTGTTCTTAGTGCTGAACTCCACCTAAGACAATGGTTATTAACTGGAAAGCATATTTTATAATACAAGTTTATGTCGAAAAACAAAATATTTTAATTAATTAATTGGGCGGACGAAAACTCTGCTTTTGATTTAAAATAAGTATAGATTATATATAGACAATACATTCCAAACTTATTTAAAAGAAAATGCAGCAAGTGACAAGGACAAGATGATAAAATTTCATTTTCATGGTTGACAACTTATGGCCTTGATTGGTCCCCTTCACCTTGCATCCACATATTTTACTTTGAAACGGCTCTTTGTTTGTTTCAAACTTCAAACCAACCCCCCCTCCCCCGGGTAGCTCGTTGGAGAAGTAAGTGTTCGAGAGTCTCTTCGGGTGTTGTTGAACCTATCTTCTTCACGAGTGTAAAATTGTACAAAATGAGTGTAATAGAGAACTAGTGAAATTTACCCGTCCGAGACACAAAAAATCATCCTGAAACTCATCGTCATTAAAAGAAAAAGAAAAAACATCTCGGGGATTGAGTTAAGGTGCTTGTTGAGTGCATAGAATTTTCAAGTTAGCAACTCCTCATATATATATATATATATATATATGTAATGCCTTTAGCAGTAGTTGATCTTTCAGTCAGCTCGATCTATTTCATTCTTTTTCTTTTCTGCTTAATTAGCATCAAAACATAAACTGGAACTAAGAATTAATTGTAAAGAAATCAAACTAGCATTTGTTTGGGGAAATGACTAACTATTTTTCTGCCTTATTTTCTATGCAGACCTGAATTATTACAGAAATAATTAGTGAATTTACTAAACACAATTAGCTAACATGAAACCAGCCAATCATATCCCCAGTTGGACTTGTTCTTGGATTTTCCAACCAGTTCAGGGATCTGCTTCCATCACAATGACCATCTCTAAGATGAGTGATCTCAGGGTGGTGTTAAATTGCATGTTGATTTTATACACATTCCTATACACATAAAATAGACTTTCCAATATATATACGCCTTATATTATTATATTAATTTGTAAAGCAATAATTAATTTTTAATCTCTAATAATAATGATTTACAAACAAGATCATGAATGTTAGTCGTTAAGCCATCATCCGAATCAGCATCTAATCTCTAGTAATAATTATAATTACAATGATGATGATAGCCTTCAACTAAACCGCTATATACAATATTAACTTAATTAGTTAGAACTTAATTTAATTATTGAGAGGAGATTATCTAATAAAAAAATTAATTGAAAGGAAGATACAAAATCAAAGAAAGGAAACTAGCTAGTCATGATGTATTTCCGGAAAGGGGGGAACTCGATACCATCATAGAGTGACTGCCTAGGAGGGAACTCAATAGCATCGTAGAGCGAACGTTGATCTCCCATCTGCGAGGAGAGGTGCATTAAACTATCGGGTAATGGCTCACTTTTAAGTTTTACCACAAAGTGAAAATCATCGAACTTATGCAATCCATTTACCCCGAGAATTAATGGAAAAACTCAAGGTATATTTAACAGCGGATTCTTTGTAATTTACTGGCAAGGCTGGCTAACATGGATAAAAAGCTCATTGCTTGCACAAGACTCGTACAAAATTGCCCTAAAATTAAGCTATTGTGACAATTGGAACAAAAGGGATTTTATTTGTTTTGTAAAGTAATAAGGGCTAGCATCTTCTTCTTCTTATTTTTTGGTATCGGAGCGAAATTACCCATTTCAAAAGGAGGTATAGGCATAAACTGCTCTACTCTTCACGAATCTTTGCAAACTCAACTTCAATATTACGGGTAAATAATCCCCGGCTACTTGAACCAAGGACCTCTAAGTAGTACACCCAAAATTTCTCCCAATTGACCTACCTAGTGGGGGTAGGGTTAGCATCTTTTATTTCTCAACAAAACTTAGAATGCATGCTATAGATGCATGTCTTCCCAATTCACTTAGATGGAAAATACAATTATACTTATATTTTCTCATCCAAATTTCTCACTCTTGAACACAAAATAATGGATCCATTATAATAAGTGAACATGAATCAACATGTGTTTAAAAATAAGAAAATAGAGTAAGAAAATTCATTATATTTAACAGTTTTCAAAAACAAAAATAAAAGCTTCATTGTGTCACTAAAGCATGCCTTCATCCCATCAATGGCCCAAGAAAAAAAAAGTGAATAAACAACAGTTTCAGGTCTTTGTATTATAGCTTTCTGCCAAAAAAAATGAAGTGGCAACCAGGACCACTGTCCACTGCTCATTATCAGGCCTAGAACTGACCATGCAAGTTATTAAAAATTAAAACAGATAATCAATCGTCTGGCTAGCATGTTGAAATTTAAAATTAGTCAAATCGAATTAGGTAAAAGTGGATATGCAAAGGAAATATATAGTATATATGTCATTTACATCAAATATATATAGACTCTGCTGTATATCTAATCATCTACAATGAATTTGATGACTTGGTGTGTTAATGGTGTACGTACTTCAACATTATGTATTATATATAATCTGACTCAGCTAACAGCGTAAAAAAATATATACATACATCATGGTGGAATCACATTAAATATCTTGTTCAATACGAGATATCAGTGAGGTTTCAATTAAAAAAAAAAAACAAAAAGAAGTTACTAACCCACAAAGTTTTTTCAACCATAGAGATGCCATTTGATTCCTTTTGGTTTTCTTTGTCCGTGTATGAGGGAAAACAACATCCCTTTCTATATATATACACACACACACACACACAAGTTCCCATTGAATTGGAAGCAACTTTCCGACAGAAGAAATTAAACCTGTGTGTACGTGTTTCAAAATATTAGTCTTTGTGTTTTATGTTGGTCTCCTGGAAGGTTGTCTGTCAAAAGACCCATTTGCACCAAGTGATACAATTTGGGTAGCACAAATATATCAACCTTCAAAAACAATGCTAGCTATTGCATGCTTCTATATAGTTTGATGAGATCCTTCTTTGACATTGTGCTTTCTGGATTTATTAATCTGTTAAAATTTCAATCTGTGTTCTTGGTTCCATGATATTCTTTTTTAGCTTATATATGTTGTATAATTATTATATATAATCTGTTTGCCTAACAGATTCTTGTGCACCACTTCAGAATATTTTTGCGCAAGCTCCCCCCGGCAAAAATGGTAATCACTTTGTTGAAATCATGAGTGGTCTCAAAATCACCAATTTTCTCTTCTTTAGACTCTATATATATATATATATATCTTCTTTTCCAAAATTAAGCTGCTACTATCTTTGGTTAACTAGGGCATCTGCAGAGATGTTAAGACCCAACCCAAAAAACAAACAAAGCTGGGAGGAACTAGAGCTTCTCTCTTTGTATATGGTAACTTATATTCTAATCTCTCTCTCTCTCTCTCTCTCTCTCTCTCTCTCTATAGATATATATATATATGAACTGGAGTTGGTTTTTGATCGATGCAGCTATGGTGGTACTGGAGAACATGGCATTTGTGTCCAATGCTGCAAGTCTGGTGACATACTTTAATGAATATATGAACTTCAGCTTGACAAAATCGGCTACCACTCTTACAAACTTCATGGGGACTGCATTTATACTTTCATTATTTGGCGGATTTATCTCTGACACTTACTTGTCAAGATTCAAGACTTGTGTTCTGTTTGGAAGCATAGAAGTGGTGGTACGTTCAATACCATTCTTGGTTATCTTCCTCGACTCAAAACTCTGCATATATATCTAAGTTAAACAAGTGCACTGGCATGATATATATATTGGAAAACCGATCTTTGTTGAATTGTCACGTAATTGTAGATGACAAACCTAATTTCCTACTTAAGCGACCTCTCAAGCACCTAATAAAAAAAATATTATACAAAAATAATCTAATTATTCTTTTAATTCATAATTTCATACAATTTATGATATTTATAAAAAATTAAATTAATAAAAAAAAAATTTTTATTCTTATATAAAAATATAAAAAAGAACACAACAAAAAATATTTATTAATAATATTATTTTGTGCCAACAAACAAAAAATAGAATTTAAATTTTAAAAATATTATAGCATATAAAAATAAATCAAATTAAATTGATAATGCAATAAAAACCACAAGAATAAAAATTAACCCATTTAGATAATAGAATTTGTTTATAATTAAATAGTAACATTAAACAAAAAAAACATAAAAAATAAATATAATAGTAATAAAATAAAAAATTATTCATTTAATTTCACATCATTTATTTACTAATTCAGGATTATAAATACATTCAACTCTCACCAAAACAAAAAGAAAAGAAAAGAAAAGAAAAAAGGAATATAATAATATACTAATAAAATATAAAATTAATTATGTATTAAAATATAAAATTTATTAGATGAATTGAGTGCCTACGCTCTTGGATGACCGCCTAATTATTTAAGATCAGGAGAGAATTGTGTAAGCAATTTCCTTGTAATAAGGTACCTAGGCGTCTGCCCAATGCCGAGGCCAGGCGCCCGTAACAACTACGGAAAAACCTTATTTGAAAATGGGTATATCTAATGCATTTCCAGGGATATACCATCCTAACAGTACAAGCACACTTCCACCAGCTAAGGACCCTTTCCTTGCAAGGATGTTGCTCCAAGCAAAAAGAATCAGTGTGAGACTGCAAACAGCAGCCAAGTAGCAATCCTATTCACAGGTCTATATCTAGTTTGCATTTGGAACCAGTGGGATTAAAGCAGCATTGCCATCTTTGGGAGCTGATCAATTCGAGGAGTCGAACCCTAAGGAGGCAGCTTTGCTATCAAGCTTCTTCAACTGGTTCTTGTTTAGCGTCACCTTTGGAGCTATATTCGGCGTCACTTTTGTGGTATGGATAAGCGACAAACAGGGGCGGGATTGGGGGTTTGGCGTGTGCACCATTGCTGTTGTAATGGCAGTTCTGTTCCTTTCCATGGGAAAATCAATTTATCGCAATAATGTCCCCAAGGGAAGCCCCTTCATTCGTATTCTACAGGTATTCCCTCTATTAACAAGTCCTCTTTTCTATCTAGCTATCTGGAGTATAAAAAATGATGGATGTAAATATTAAGATCCTCATGTATTGTTGTGGATAATTTTGGTGTAAGCTGATTGATGGCTGAGATTTGCCAAGGTAACCTAACAAAACAAAGGTTAAGAAGTCACCTGAGAGGCCCCGGTGATGGCCGTCGGAATCAGTCTTTCCTTGAGAATTCAAGGGTTGAATTGAAGGAATCAGCTAGGGTTAGAATGTAGCTATGGTTTTTTTTTTTTTTTTTTTAATACAGGGTAAACACTAGCCGTCTAGGTAAAGTTGAAAAAAGAAAATCTTGGAATGTGTTTATCCGGTAATGGAAGTTTTCTTGTTGGACTCTGTAAATCTAAACGGTAGTTCTATTAAGTAAAAGAAAGATGTAGTTCGACCGGCTAAAGTCCCTTTGTCTCTGTCCTCGTGTCTTCATCATGTGACAAGTATTTATTTTGGGTATATCATGTATATATAAATTGTTACGTTGGTTAAATAAAGGTATCGGACTCGTTTTATAGGATACATGCAACAACCCAATGTGAATCTTATGTGAGATTCTGCGACATTCTTTACCACCCAAACACACGTTGTCCAAGTTACAATTGGACCACTTTGCTTAGCCTTCTATATACCCTACAGGTAAGTGGACCCGCTACTTGTGTGGATACCTTCTAGTGTGGGTGCTTGGCATGCATCGGATAAAGAGTCGGGTCTACTCTGATATCATTTGTCATATGCCGAGTTTCCTAATACAAAAAACTAACTTATTCAGTGAAAGTACCACACCTACTTTATAAGTCCCAAAACACCCTAGTACCGGTCCAACACGAGACTTCATGGCACTATTCTAATAGTTTATATATATCCATGAGTTGGTGAACAAGTTATTGACCCATCATTTGTTGTTCAGATCAAGGTATTCAAAATATTTGTGCGTTTAAATTCAGGTGTTTGTGGCTGCCACTCGAAACAGAAATCTACCAATTCCAGAAATGACAGAAGAATTATATGAGATTCATGGCAAAGAAGCTCGGATGGGAACAGAGATTCTTCAAAGAACTGATCAATTCAAGTATTTCATCAAAACCTTTCAAATTCAACCTTTCATCCATCATCTACCTGGTTTAGTTCACTGACAATATTCATCCAACCTTGACAGATTTTTGGACCGAGCAGCAGTGGTCAGAAGCACCGGCAACGCATCCACATCGACTACCCCTGGACCCTGGAGCATGTGTACAGTGACACAGGTTGAAGAAACAAAAATCATAGTTCGCATGCTCCCAATTATACTGAGCACTGTCTTCATGAACACATGTATGGCTCAACTCCAAACCTTTACTGTCCAACAAAGCACTACAATGGACAGAAATCTTCATGGTTTTCAAGTGCCTGGCTCCTCAATTCCTGTAATTCCCCTGGGTTTCATGTTCATTTCAATCCCAATATACGACCGCATTTTTATTCCATTTGTACGGAAATTCACAGGAATTCCAACAGGGATTCGACATCTCCAGCGAACTGGAGTGGGACTGGTACTCTCGGCTATTTCCATGGCAGTATCTGGAATCGTTGAAACCCACCGCAAATCCGTGGCTGTTCATCACAACATGGTTGATTCTGCTGAGCCTTTGCCGATAAGTGTGTTCTGGCTAGGTTTACAATATGCGATATTTGGAATTGCGGACATGTTCACACTGGTGGGGCTGCTGGAGTTCTTTTATTCAGAGAGCTCAGCAGGCATGAAGTCTCTAAGCACAGCCATTTCATGGTGCTCCTTGGCATTTGGATACTTCACCAGCTCAGTAGTGGTGGAGGTGGTGAACAAGGTGAGTGGAGGGTGGTTGGCTAGCAATAATTTGAATAGAGATAAGTTGAACTACTTCTATTGGTTATTATCAGGATTAAGTGTAGTGAATCTTGGGGTATATTTGATGTGTGCATCTTGGTATAGATATAAAAAAGTTGAAGTGATGGAAATTGATACTGGTAGTGGTAGGGGTGGTGCCATTGAGGGAGGAGAAGAAATGGGGAGAGTTTAGGTATGCCTTCCTAAGGTTGTTTCCATATTGTTGTACTTTGAGCATACTATGTAGTACTCTTCACTTATATAATGGTAAACAAATCTTCATTTCATTCATACATCTATGTGATTTTGAATATCCACACACACACACACACACACACACATAATCACTTATCTGAATGCCAACATAAGAAAGTATGAAACTATTCACAAATATAGGAAAAAGATAAAAATAAATAAATAAAACTCATCATATTTCTTCATAGATAGATGATCATTTTAAAATTTCCTAGAATTATTTTCTATGTCTACTATTTTTTTATTACAGACTTTTGATTCAATCCATCCAAAATGATGGAATTCCTACCCTAAAATGTTACATTAAAATGAATGAGATTATTCAAACCAGAAAATCCAATAAGCAAGTCCTAAATAATCAAATTAAAGAATTGTAATGTGTGTTTAAGAATACTATTAGAAGTTTAATCTAATTTTGATTTGGTATAATGATTCAGTGAAGCACCGATCAAAAAAAATAATAATAATGATCCAGCAAAGCAACCTTTTTTATTTCTAACAAATTTATTCTTTTTGCAATTTACAAGACCAAATGTGAATTTTAATTACAAAAAATCACTTGTATAAGTACATAATAGGAGAGGAGGAAAAAAGAAAAAGAAAATCATGCCACATTACATCACTGTAAACATTCCCAAAGAAACCTATGTTACTTCTCCTACCATTTCACATCCAGCGTTAGAGACTCTTGGGGAACAAGAATAGATGGGAACTTCGTAAAGGAAATGTTGGACATCAAATTACTCCAAGCAAATGAGTCTACTTCAATGAAAGGTCTCACCTTCTTAATCAATAGGGGCTTCAGCCTCTCATCTTCAATTCTTGCAACTACCTCAAACCAAACACGTTCAACAGTAGGCTTTGTTCTCCATTCAGCCAGCGTACCCTGGAGATTGTCGTTGCGGCTGTTGATACGCCTTTCGAGTTCCAAATGGAAGAGAACAGCGGTCGATGCTTTAATTTTTGCTTTAAGAAAACCCAAAATCGCATTCTGACGGGTCCTGTCTGCTAGAAAGCTCCTCCAAATATTTTCCAGCATAGCTATCCTCAAACCAAGCGAATGAATGGGGCAGCCCATCTTTTTGTAGAAATGTCCAGTGTAACATTTTTCTGGCAGCAATTCAATAGTGTCCCTAGATAGGAAAGCAGCATCAATGTGGGCATCAGGGTTCCGAGTTCTGTAGGCAACCACTGATGCAGACCCTGAAATGTGTATAGGTAGTAATGGCCTACACGATGAATGCCAAAAGTGCCAGAAATGACTCCTCTCCCTGTTAGCAGTAACACTTCTATTCATTTGTACCCCAAATTCAGATGCATGAAACAGAGAAACTTCTCGAGAGCTTTTCACTTCTATTGTGATGCCCTCACCAACAAGGATTCGTTTCAGGCCAGCATGTGAAGTGTTCAGCTAATAATTAAAGGTCAAAAGGTGACTATCAGTAGGTGCACTGAACAACACACTGGCTACAGATTGGTATGCGCAGTCGACATTATAAATCCAAAAATTAGAATATAAACACCACACTCTTCCGTTAATCAGGATAAAGTTTAAAGTAGGGTATAAGAAAGTAATTTCAACAATTAAGCAGGCAAATAATGAATAACAAAAATGCTCTCAACAATCTAAAAGCCATTAGAAAAGCTCCTATAATATATGTACATATAGGAGGGAGAGCCTTGACGCAAGAGGTCACATGTTTTAGTTGCTTTAATAGCCTCTACATTCGCAGGGGTACCTCTCCAAACCCTGCAGTGGTGGGAGGCTTGTACGTAGGACTAACCCCTTTACCTACTAATCATCACCTATATATTTAAATGAACCCCATTGTATTGTAACTCACGTCCACCGGTATGACTGGCGTAATTAAGGTGTGTCAAAGCCACCTTGGACTTCAATTGCCTATGCAAGATACATACTCTATTTCAATTTCCTGTGTGAGATAAATACTCCCTTAAATTTCTATTTTTTTTAAAAAAAAAAAAAATCCCTGTTCAGTTGTTCTCTTTCATAACAATCGACAAAGAATTAAAGACCTAACTTATCAAAAAAAAAAAATTGATGAAAGACCTTGAAGCCATTTATTCACTTAAGATAATAACAGTTTAGTTGAAACTTGTGCAGACCTTTGGGTCTCATATGACAAAACAAAATGGATGGTAGCATAAATGGTATAGCGGGAAAATAAAAAATGATTACCAACTCTGTGAACAATGATGACAAGATTCACAAAAAAATTACGAAGAAGCAAGGCTGCGTACATGACAATAAGCAGAGCACAAATATGTGAGATTGACATGCAACATGGGAACAACAAAATGAAATTTGAACAGAAAAGGAAAAATTTAGAGCCTCCATCCCTCCTGGTAGAATAGGAATCAATTCCCTCGTAACAAAGAAATAGAACTTCTTCACAAGTCAGTGTCACCCATTAAAATTTTATCCAATATCTCTTCTACCACAACTTATTTGAACTTCGATTCTACTACATGATACGAGAACGGAGATTTTTTCAAGTGGAACTGTGGAAGCATGGGTGAACTCAATTGAATGCAAAAGACCAAAATTGAAAAAAAAAAAAAAAAAAAAAAAAAAAAGAGGATAGAACAAAATACAGTATGCTTGTTGAATCTTGGTACAAACTTCCGAAAAATCTGGACTGGCCTTGGAAACAAGGCCTAAAAGATTGGCATCAATTTTA
Source organism: Nyssa sinensis (assembly GCA_008638375.1). NCBI lineage: Eukaryota > Viridiplantae > Streptophyta > Magnoliopsida > Cornales > Nyssaceae > Nyssa > Nyssa sinensis. The sequence goes on along the minus strand of CM018038.1, from coordinate 5,589,242 downwards.
ATAAAATAGGCATGAAATGGCACCTTTTTTTGGCCAAAAAATGTAACCAAATTTAACAACTTAAGTTGCTAACAAAGTCAGTTTTCTAATCCAAAATCACCTTACATGTTTTAAGCCTTGAGCCAAGAGCATCACAGTCCTCTTAACAAAGTTCTCACAAGGAACATCCTCCCACCACCAAGCAATTTAGCTGAAAGCTTCTATTAATGAAGGTGGTGTTGATCCATGCAAGTCCTAATACCTCAAAGCTGCACAACTTCTGTGTTATAATATTGACTTGGAATTTAATGGCTACAGTTTGACTTGTGAGCCACATATGATATAGGATCTCAGGTGCAATCAATTCGAGCCAGAAGCATCCTTACTCTTTAGAGAAGATTGCACTACCATTAGACATTGATAACATCTTTCAAAAATTACAATCGTGAATTGAAGTTTAATATCATTTGGAGGCATGGCTTTGACATTTAATTTCAATTCCCTTTCAAGCTCCTCAAATTCTCTACTTGATAATTCCAAGTTAATAACCCTTCAGCATCAATTGAGCAGTAAACACTCAAATTTGAACCGCACGAGGTGTAGCAAAGGAGATAATAAGGAATATAAATTGAAAGACCAAAATGGGAATGAACACACTTCTAGAGGATGTTCAAATAATTCTCCTAGTCAAATAAGATAGGGTGAACAATTGATGAATACTCCGATTCTATGATTCCCTAGTAAACTCTCCCAATCAGCTAATAAGTTTCTATGGCTTTGGATAAATTCTATTTCACCATTTATTAGGCGTTCATACAATTTTGAATGAGCACATTAGTGCATCCATATAACATGAAATTCACAATTTAGTTTTCTTCTGTTTCCGTAAGTTTATCTACACCAACAGAACAAAATAATAATTAAATACAACGAGAAAAAGGACTAAAGAAAAGTAAGAAGAGCATACCGGCAACAGTAGCGATAGCTCATGACCACGATTGACTATTAATTCGAAAGGACCATCAACTCGTAACGTATCGAGCACTGCCACCAAACTAATCTCCTTCACCAGAGATTCAAAATCGCCCCCTTTTCTGAGTTTTTTCCACAAAGACACTTCGTCGCGGAATTTGAAAATGAATTCACGCTTCCCGACGCGAAATCGAAACTCGTACCTCTGCGAACTACCGTACTTCGCGTTTCTCATATCCAATTTTGAAACCCTAACGTCCTTCGAGTTCCACTTTTGCCTCACCGATATTGCGTTCAAAACATCCTAATTTAAAATACAATAATTACAGTAGATTAAAATCCAAGCAAGATGAATTAATTAGTACTTGAAAGCTTGGATTAGGAATTAATGGGAATCCAACGTACCTCCAACAAAGGAGAGGATTGAGGACGAAGCTCGTCGCTGATCTTCGGATAGAGAAAGTGAGATATGTTTAGGGTTGGGCCAGTAAATGCTAGAATTAATGTTAGGGTTTGGAGGAATACTAAAAGTAGGAGAGAGATGGCAAATCGTTTCATTATCATCGGCCTCTCGTCTACGGACGTCGACGAGTACTGTCAACTGTGCATCGCCAGAGTTGGCCGAAAAGGCATTAACGTTCTCCGCCCCCCGCTATTAAGATGTGGATGTAGTTTGAGATCTACTTCAAGTTGAAATGACGATAATAGGCCCCTATCAAAAATTCCGCGTCGGTTAATCTTAACCGTTGAAACAGAATATGGTCGATACAATCGACGGTTCTCATCTGACAGAATCAAGACAGTTACGTTGGAGTAAATTTGAGTAAAAGCTTATTTGAACGTGTTTGTGTTTGGTTCAACTTCATTTAGATTGGAATAACTTGTTTTACTTAATTTTTTTTAATAAAAAACTCACTTTATTTTTAAAAATATTTCACTATATCTCAAAAATTTTAAATTTACTTTAAATAGTAAACAATAATCTGTGATTTTAAATTTAAATAAAAATTAAAAAGAATTATTATTAAAAAAAAATTTTAAAACTTTTAACTCAAACTTAGATTTGAGTTTTGGTTTTATTTATAACCAAAGATGCCTTTTTATTTTCTTTTTCTTTTTTTCAATAAATGCCAGACGGTCACAAGATACTCAAGATTTTTTTGACCAATCCGATGGTATTATATATTACATGTATTACAAATTGAGTAATGCTATATTGACTCAATAATTTTATTAAAAATATTTACACAACTGATGTGACAGTGTTGTATTAATTTCGTATCACATCATAATGTGATATAAAATTAATACAACACTGACACATCAACTGTGTAAACACTTTTGATAAAAATTTCAAGTAGGCATAACATTATTGTTATAAAGTTTTCGAAGTTTATAGTATCGAAGATTATCAATAACCAACTAACATATCACAAATTTTTTAACTATCACTACTAATTGCAAGCCTGTTGAGTAAAACTTATAACTATCACAACAAAACTTTTAAGAGGCCAGCAATTACTTGTGGGCAAGTTTAAAGAAGCTAGTGACTGCAAGCCTGTAGAGTAAAAATGCACATCTTGAATGAAAAACCAAATCCACTCTTTGACTAATCCAAAACAACTTGCACAAAACAGAGGTAAAAGAGTGACAGACAAATGGTAGAACAGTCCTGATAGGCAAGAAGTTTAGGGCAATGCTCCATATTTCTTTCTCAATAGTCTGGAATTCTACCTCAATTAAAGCTTGGATGCTACATCTATAGGTTCTCAGCATGGCTACCGAAAAGCTTACCTGCCTACTTTCTTTGTCATTTCATTGCCGTCGGGAGCATTTTTAGGTAGTAACTAACTGAAAGGAACACACCTACCATCCACTTCAATCTCAGCATCAAAGATAATTACAACTACGCACAAGCAAGCAGCACACTTCTAGAGGGACCGCCAGAGGATCTCTCAGCTTCATACCATCATGGCCTCAACTCGGTATTCAAGTACTCTCTCTCAACATCAAAGATATTTTCAACTATACACAGGCAGCAACTCACTTCCAGATAGACCACCAGAGATCTCTCAGCTATAAAACCAGCATGGCCTCAACTCATTTCTCTCTCTGATCATTTAAAGTCGCTGAAACGGCAAGAAATTAGAACCAAAACGAAGAAGTTAGGCCAAAAGATAAAATAACTTGAATCTCTTAATAGTTGGAGGAAACTCAAAAGGGGGGGGGATTGATCTTTTGGTCTGTTGCTGCAAAACCATCCCAAGTCTTCCAAAATCAGGCTCTAAGGAAAGACCCAGCATCGTCTCTCTCCCACTAACTCAACAGCATTTTGTGCAACTTTAGCACAGCCATAAACCAGGGACCCATCATCATATCTCATCACAATCTCAAGGACATTTGAACAATATAAATGGCAGTTCAATGAGAACAAAAATAATACAAATATTAATATTCTTTTCTTTTCATTCCGTGTTCCACTCTTCTTGCAGAAGAAACTTCAAAAAAGTCATTACAGAAAAGAATGCAAAACCAGCTGTGATTGGGCCATCAACAATAGTTATCACACACTGGTGGATGAGATGATCCACCCAAAACATTGTCCAAATAAGCAGGCACATGACCCAGAAAAGGTAGAATATTCACAACTGCTCAATAATGAGCGAAACAAAGAGGGGGGAAATAATAATCTGGACAAAAGAAGTTGTCAGTAACTTTCCCTTGCAAGCAGAGGGATGATGCGTTAAGAAGCTGAAACAGCATTCTTCCCTGCTGGTTCATATATAGTATCCGATACTTTGGAGGGTGGCCAATAACGAAGTACAGACCTACCAACAATGTTTTTAATAGGAAGGGGACCCCTGAAAATAAGGCAAAAGGTAACATGTCAAAATATATACTATAAATGCATAATAATAATAAACCAAATAGCAGCAAAATTTTGTTAATCTACATGACATCTAAGATATTTGACAAAAGAAGAATCAAAAGAGTAGACACGTGAAAATGGTTTCTTCCAATCTCGTGCAATGAGTTTCAACCAAATATTTATCAGCAACACAACTATTGGGGTTTCAGAATTACCAATTATGGGAGTCGAAACTGTTATTACGGTTGTCCCCCATCACAAACACATAGCCTTCAGGTACAAGCTGCAATTGATCAAAACAAAGCACAAGAATCCTCAGACCAATGTGGCCAGGCATATACTCAAATCAACTCAACTCAACAAAGCATTATCCCAATTATTTCAGGCATATAAGAACCGTAATAGGAAACAATATCAAGAAAACCAAATGAAAGCAGGAAACATTACCACTGGATCCATTTCATAAGCAAGTGGCTCCAAAATGAAATCTTCATCTTGAATTATACCGTTCACCATCAATTTACCATCATGAACCTATCACATAGAATTTACATGACAAGATGATTGAGATGGGAAGCACAGAACTTCAAACCACTTCAAACGAAGGTTTCAACTAGTGGAAAGGAGAACTTACTTCAACATAGTCACCAGCCTTTGCCACGACTCTTTTTATAAAGACATCGCCTAGATTACAACCAATTTCCTGCATGTGCATCCAGAAAACAAATAAAAATGTCAGTTCCCTAAATGAAATGGACAAACTTTGTTCCACATCTCATAATCATGCACTCCACATATTCAAAACATGCCTTGAGAAACGAAGGAGCTTTAAATATCACAATATCTGAAACTTCAGGCTTTCTGAAAATGTATGAAACCTGAACACCAAATATAACAGCAAAAGAAGATCAGCTCAGTATTTAACGTAAGTCAAGTCTGTCTCATCTCTAGTCCCACAAAAAAGTACATATCACATTCTTATACCCATGCATGAGACCAAATCCAACATCCTTTTCCATAAATTATAATTTCCCAAGACTATTCAATCAATGAAGAGGCAATCTAATTGGCAAATCTCATAGAGTCTAAAAGAATAGAAGCATCTATTAGAGTCATTAGACTTTTCTCAATTGCGGAAGAATTTCACAACACTTACAATACTAAAGGAGAATGTGAGTTTCAACATAAATACTTTCATCAGGACAGCAATATAATCCAAGAATTGTGCCATATATTGTCACAATGTATATATATATATATATGTGTGTGTGTGTGTGTGTGTGTGTGTTGATAGCCCCTGTAACAAAAAAAAAAGGTTGTCTAAATACATGCATAGTTTATCTAATCCTATATTTGATAGCCAGATTTATCAATAATTATGTCATCCTTTGCAAAACCTCAAACAGAGATTTCACGTACATAAGTACATGCATAGTTGCATATACATATGATCAAATTTCTCGTGAATTATCTAATCCTCTAAAAAAACTAAAACAGCTATGATCAAGTAATAACACGATTTACCCAACTAAAAAAAAAGAAGAAGTAATAGCATGTACATATATATATATATACATATACATATATATATATATATAGATAGTTGCACACACATATGATCAAATTTCTCGTGAATTATCTAATCCTCTAGCAATAGCCTACCACATAGTCTTACCTTACACTTATAATGGGTACTATTCAGCAAAGGTAAGCATGCTTATACCTTCTCTGCTAATATGCGGTCGCCCACGTCCAGAGTTGGGTACATGGATGACGAAGGGATGGATCTTGGTTCTGCCAAGGACGACCGGAATAATATATTAACACTCAAAGCCGTGAAAAGGGCCTTCGCATCCTCCGAACAGAAATTCAACAATCTTGAGAGCCAGTTATTCCTTTCAAATGCCTTTTGATTAAAGTTCTTTGACATATCTACGGAGATATCATTGTATTCACCTTCACTACATCGTGTTCCACCTTTATCCACCTCGTTACTACACGAACCCGGAATAGGCTCGTTGCAAGGCAGCGACTTCGATCCTTGAAAAAACGGAATGATCGAAGAAGCGTTAAAGGACGAAATTCCAAAAATCCCCATAGACGAAACCCCCGAAACACCGGCCGACGACTTTATTAACGAAATCAAACCGACAACAAGAGGAGTTTTACAACTCTCCCCAAGTATTTCACCGGTGAGAGTCGAATACATCGAAGTCGAATTCTTGACCCAGCAATTCGACTTGGGCCGCCTGAACTCAGCCTGGTGGTAGTTCCTGGCGGCGCTGGTGGGACGGACTTCGGGCGTTTTGTTGGTGCAAAATAATCGAGATCGGACAACACGTTCGTGAAACAACTTGCAGTTTCCGACTTTGTTGGTGGCTGACGAGGCTAGGTTTTGGGCAACGTAGCCGGAGAAGGTGGCGGTTAATCTGATCGCCATAGCTGCAATTATCAGAAAAACAAAAAAGATCTGGAACAGAGTGGTTTCGTCGATCAACGGTGTTGATAAGAGAAACCTTAGAAGCCAAGAGATTTCATTGCTGCTTACAGAATCAGTGAATCGGAAACGGAAAGGTTGAATTGAAGCGTTAGCCTAGCACTGATAAAGAATCGGAAGCGATTATTAATAGGGGGTAAGAATGGGTGAGCTTTTCTTGATAAGCTAGGTGAAAAAGACGATGAAATTGGGAGATTTTAGGGATCCTGAGCGTTCTCTCAGAGAGAAACTCAGGGGAGATGGTTTCAGAGCGAAAACCCAAGAGACAGTCCGGAGTTGGGACGAGGTTGGATATAATGACAGTCCTCTTGAAGAAATGTCCTTGTTTCTTTTCATAATTACGAAAACACCTATAACACCACCTGATTATGCCAAATAGTTGACACGGACCCCTTAAAGGCCTAATTCTCAGTGCCTGTTTGCATGAATGATGTAAAAGTAATCTTTAAGATAAGCACTTTTTTTGACTTAACTAATTGCAAAATAATATTGTTTGAATTAATTAATTAATTGTTTAAGTAATTTATTAAAAATATTTAATATGTATTAAATAGGATATTTATATTAAATTTGATCGTTTTAATAAAAAAAATTAAATTTATCAATTTAACTCAAATCATAATTTAATGAAAAAATTATGACAGATAAATTATGATTTAAATAACTTTTAAATTAATTAAGGTATAATTGAATTTCAAAATGTATTAAGTAATTATTAGACTGTCTCCAAATGTAAGGTAACTTATTATGTCAAGTGAGTGTAAAAAATCATACTCTCTCTGTCTTATTTTAAGAGTCCTTTATTTTATTTTGCACTGTCCCATTTTAAAAGTCATTTAAAAAGTCAATGTACTTTTAATATATGAATTTTTAAAACTACTTTTTACTACACGTAATGTGAACATGATTTACAATTAAATGAGGATAATATGAAAAATTTAAATAATTTTAAAATAATAAAATAATACTTCTTAAAAAGTTAGAATTTTCAAATGATACTTTCATTTTGGGAATGAGGGAGTAATTAATTTTTTAAAAAATAATTTTTAGTTAAAAGATAATTTTTACTTGTCATTTGTTGAAGATAATTTTGAAATAAAATTTATTTTTAAAATATTAATTCATAATCTCAACCGGATCTTATTACATTTAACTTGTGTATTTAAAGTGATAATTTTTTTATTTTTTTGATTAAAATAAACTACAAGTGAAGGTAAATTTTTATTGAGTAAATTACTAGGGGGATAAAATGTAAACAAAAAGAAAAATATATTTAATGTATCTCATCTTGTAAAAAGGGAGATTTATGTATGACAAGTGAACCACATAATGAAGTATAATTTTTTTAAAATTTATTAGTTTAATGCTCAATGTATTTAGAGTTTAGAGGCAAGGGGGGAAGCATAGTGGCATACATGGTAATTTTCTGCCAGATTGTGGGCAATTAATATAGTACTCTTTTTCAACTACTTTTGTTGACTTTTGCACTTTGACCAATAATAATGGCGTTATCCAGTTTCCCGCAACCTTCTCTCTAGTCTTTTTCTGCCTCCCCTTCATCTATCCGGAAGATGCATTTTGCATATGCGCAAAAGAAACGGATAATCCCACAATTAAAATTAGAGGATATGATTACCAATTTGAGATGCATATTTGAGAAGGATAACTCGGGTGGGTCAAATTTGAATGGATTCATGTTCAATTTTAATTTTAATTTTAAAATAATTAATTATAATTTGGTCTTAAATCCTAATAATTTAACTTAATTTTATCTTGAATTAAAATTTATTAATACCAATTTTAATTTGAGCCCAGTTTAAACCCGAATTCGATTATTAATTTTATTTTTTAAATTTTATTCACAATTTCTTTTTAAATAAATTACTTTATTTTTTTATTTTGTTTATATACTAAAAATTTTAATAATTTTTTTTCAATTTCTCTTTTAAAAAGAATAAAAAATTGTTAAAATAATTCATTTAACATAATTTAATTTTAAAAGATATTAAAAGTTAACAAGTTTTTTAAATTAAAAAAAATGTAAATAGTAATTTTTGTAAAAAATTTCTATGAATAACTAAAGTATAAAAAATATAATATATAAAATATTAAATTCGAACTCAAGTTGGGTTCAAATTTTCAAAGTCTCAAATCAAGTCCAACCTTAATTTAGATCGAGTTTGAATAATTTTGTCCAAGTCCAGTCTAAAATGTAAAAGATAAATCGAGTTGGGTTCAAGTTATTTTGCACAAGTTGCACTCGTAAGTATAACATTTTTCATGTTAATTAAATACCACACAAATAGCAGTGCAGTGACTGATAAGAAAAACCACAAATGCTTTCCGTATAAAGTTTAAACATTAGGTATGAGTCTGGAATGTATATTTAGAAAGTATAACATTTTTCATGTTAGTTAAACATCGCACAGATAGTAATACAATGGTCAAAAGGAGGAACCTTAAATGCTTTGCATACAAAGTCTAAACATTTAGTACGAGTTTGAATTAATTTTCTGTGTAACAACTTTCATTATTTAAATGACACGTATGCTTTAAAGTCGGTACACATGTTTGATATTTGCCCCTCAACCCCACTTTCATAATAGAGATTAATGGGAAACAAAGAGAATTTGAACTTTCATTGACTCAAGTTTAGAACAGCTCGGACAGTGTAGACAGTACATGTAATAGAGATTAACTCACTAATGGGTTCTTTTTATGATGACTGTGCTCACATTCTATCACATTATTTGAATATAAATTCTTCTTAATTAATGTAATTTAGCAGAAAAAATACTATATATATTTGTCATTGAATTTATGTTCGACCAAAAAAAGTTAGAAAGGTCAACTCATCGTAAAATTTATGCTTAGATTTAAGTAAGTTTATGTGAAATTCATACGAGTTTCACAAAATATTCAAATTTGAGTGTAATATTATCCGATAAAACCTTTCCCATATGATTTTTTTTTTTCCTTAGAAAGTCGGTGACTTGGTGTGAAATGAATCTTCCACAATTCAAATATGCTTCACGCCTTTACCCAATGTATTTGGAGATGGAGAGGCTCACTAGAATAATCCTCTCCAACTGTTCCTAGACCTTTCATGTTTGGATGCCAAGAAAGTGGCTGAAAAAATTAGAGAAAGTAAAGAAAATGGCAAGTAGAATGTGAGAGAGAACAATGTAATGTGATATATGAATGTGCGTGTTAAGTGTGGAGAATAAAGGCCCATATAAAAAATATATAAAAAGAGAAAGTAAGACTTTACTTACAAATTGGGCTGATTCAGCTAAAGCCCAATGAACTAATCAACTGGGATCCAACAGTGTAACGCCTATTTTAACAACGAGATGGGTCAGAAGCAAAAGAAAAAAGAAAGGCCTCGAGTAACAGTCCAATTGGAGTCTGACAGATGTTCAGTGATAGTTGGACTCGGCCCATTTGAGCTTATACCGACTGGCCCACATTAATTTACATTTCAAATATTTTTTGTTAAAATAATTAATTATCAGTTAGAAGTTATTAAAAAAATAAATAATGCATGAATAGTGAATTGAATACCATCTTCAATATTTTTCTTTCGATGGGTCGGTGTTTCTCTTATTGATTTGAACAAATATTTGTTGTAGTTTCAAAACAGATAGAGACGGACAATGATGTGGTCAACAAAGTATTATAACGTCTACTTTATTTTAAACATAAAAGTTATAAAAAAAGATGTGTTTGAGAGGGAAAATTTGTGTCTATGAATGAGGCCGATCATTATCCGTCATGTAATTGTCTTGATTATAATTAATTTGATTCATAAATTTAAGTCAATCAATTCAATTCATCTAAGAATTACTCGTTTGGAAGGGAGGATTATGAACTGTGTGACACACCAAAGAGGCAACTAGTATGGTATTAGAAACTTAAAAAGAACACTATGAAGATGGTAAAGCAACAGATAGGGGTCTCAATTTTTAACACGACACGAAGTTAACGGGTTTGGGTTTAGCATAAATGAGTTTGGGTCATAAACAGGTTGACACGTATAACACGATTAATTAACATGTCGTATTTAGGTTTTACTAGTGTCAACCCGTTTCACACGACTTAACATGTTTAATTATAAAATATATTAAGATTTAAGATAATTCGTCTCACATCAAATATTTATCAAGGTTTTGAGATTTTTTATTTATAAAAAAGGTTTCTACTTTGATTTGGTCAATATCCAAAGTTACTTAAACTTGAAAATTATCTATATATATTAAAAGATAGGTAAATTTTTTTATTTAAAAAATAAAAAAATTAAAATAAACGGGTTAAGTGTGTCGACATGTGTAACCTGTTTAATAAATGAGTTGGGTTTGAGTTTTAAAACTTGATACGATTAGTTAATAGTGTCGGATTAAGATTCACACATATTTTCAAATATATATATCTTAATACGATACAATCACAACACGATAATATAAATTTACACACCTAACAACAGACGGACTTCCATTCCCATCTCAAAGTTTAAAATTGTTTTGAAGCGTTTGGGGCCAAAGAAAGAGTTGGGAAAGGGCGCTGGGGGGGTTTCACTTTCGGCGCCAAAAATTGATGTCATGATAAATTGATAATAGACTATTATTAGTTTTCGTTCAGGCGTGACGGGGTATGCATCCACGCTTTCAAGGCTTCTCAATTCTCTCGGTCCACGCCACGCCACCCTAATGCCATGCGGGTTGTGTCCGGTACCAATTACATTTTTTTTCCCTAAGTAAAAAAAAAGTATTTAAATAATCAAATTTCGATTAATTTTATTTTTTAAGTATTTAAATAATTAGAGTTTGATTAATTTTATTTTTTATACAAAAATATTGTCTCCTAAAATTATATGACGATCGAGTTACTAGTCTTGAATAATAACTAACTCTTAAAATATAAATAGTAAGAGTCGAATTATCAAGTTTGGACCAATAATTATTATATTTTTTTATTCCCTCCGTCCTATAAAAATAGTCCTTTTTAAGGAAGACAAACGTTTACTTTCACATTCGAATAAGATCATAAATTTATAAAATTAACCCACTTTTATGTTGAGCAGTATATTCACATTAAATTAATGAGAAAGATAATTTGTGAATTTCATAATAATTTATATATTAACTTTTCAAAGAGAACTCTTCTTATAGGATATCTCAAAATAAAATAAGAGATTCTTAATTCGGGTGAAAGAAGTATTTTGGGTAAATTATATCGATATTTTTTAAAATTTTTTTGACAATTATACTAACATCTTTTAACGTTTCTAAAATTACATTAACCTCTCATTCAGTTCAATTTTTTAAAAAATGACAATATTGCCCTTGTCATATGTTTCTTTTTGTATTTTTTTTAAAATCTTAACCAATTTTTTTCTAATTGTTTTTTTAATTTTTAAATAAATATTAATTAGAATTTTTTTTGACTAAAAATATAAATTATTTATTTAAAATTTAAATTTATATAAAATGAAGAATTTTCTTTAAAAAAGTTTTAAGAAGTCAAAATTAAAAAAATACATAAAATAAATAAATGAGATGAATAATTTTGCCAGTTTTTAAAAAAATTAGATTGAAAGAGAAGTTTGTATAATTTGTTAAAAAAAATTGTATAATTTTAAAAACTTTTAAAAAAATAAATATAATTATTATAAAATTTAAAAAAATTTACAAAAATATTTTTGTCACGTGATAAGAATTCTTAAGACCATATGAACCAATGAAAGGCCGAAGCCTATTGATAAGGCACAAAATTTAAACACTTGAGTCAAGGAGATACCACTTCCCTATGCAGCAATTTTCTAATGCTTTTCGCACTTTTTCCAAAGTTAGCGCGTGGTGTGACCATCTCACTCTCACAACAAATGTATGAATCCGCCTACAACAGGTCACGAATTCACTAAATCCACTGTAAACGGGAACATCAGTTTTTACTGTGGACCCACCTGAAATTTTTGAAATAATCACTTTGTGGACTGGTCTCTGACTGATGGTGATGGACCTGTACCCCACCACGTCACCATTTCCATGATTCCATCTCTCTCTCTCTCTTTCCATCAGTAAATCATTTTTACCCACACCATAACCCATCGTATTCCCCTGCCCACAAAATCACTACCCTTCCGACACCGTTTAAATCACTCACACGCATAAAAGGGTCGTCGCATCAATCCTAATCAGAACCAAAACTAGTCTGATCTGATATGAGCTTACATCAGCAATCTGCGCCACGGTGAAACGGAGTTGCGACGTCCAGTGCCGTCCGCGGTCCTCGGTATTCGCAAAACCTACACCCACCAACGGTTAGGATCACAAATGCACAAACTTTCATAAAACTCACATGCTTTTCTGCTTCACAGTTCACACTCGAGATTAACTTACGTCTGCAGATATACATATATAGATATATATGTACACACGTACATACATTTATATACGACCATAATAGATAAATGAAAATAGCAATGGTCAGTACATATTCTTCGGTTTTCATTCAATTTTAGTCCCACCTTCTTATCTGATACATCACTGACCTTCCGACAGACTTCAAAAACAAAAAAAAGGGCAGAAACCACGAAAAAGAAAGAACACTTTTTGTCAATTATTTCTTCTCGTACTCTTTTTCCACCCTAACAAAGTGAATACTGTGAATATAGAGAGAGAGGAAGTGAGAGTTTTTTGAGAGAGAAAATAATGGACGAGAGACCGGAGACGGAGCTGATATCCATACCGGCGACGCCACGAGCGTCAACGCCGGAAATACTGACCCCGTCGGGGCAAAGGTCACCGAGGCCGCCGTCGAAGGAGGCGAAGTCGTCGACGGCGTGGACGCCGACGTCGTTCATATCGCCTCGGTTCTTGAGCCCGATAGGAACGCCGATGAAGAGGGTGCTGATAAACATGAAGGGCTACTTGGAGGAGGTGGGCCATCTCACCAAGCTCAACCCTCAGGATGCTTGGCTTCCCATAACCGAGTCTCGCAACGGCAATGCTCATTACGCTGCTTTCCATAACCTCAATGCAGGTGTTGGCTTTCAGGCTTTGGTCTTGCCCGTTGCCTTCGCTTTCCTCGGCTGGTATGTTCTGGTTCATGTTATCCTGGCTGTTTTTGTTTACAGCTTCAGATTTGCTCATTAAAATGTGTTATGCTTCCTAAAATCTCGATGACCGGTCTGAATCTTGCAGACCCTTTAGTTCCTAGTTCGTAATCGTCAATATCATTACTTGATTTTTTGGATTGGTTCTCATAATTATCGATTTCTAGATATTTCAATGTCTCTAAGCTGGGTTACAATTTTTTCCCTCCCAATTTTTAGAACATTGCAACCCCTTTCTCTCTCTAACTTTGATTAAAGCTGATGGGGTCTACCAGGTGATTTTTCTTTTTCTTCTTTTCAAATGTCATTATGGATATGGATTTGATTTTGATGCAAGAAAGAAACATCCTTGAGGCAAGTCGTTTCATTCCTTTCTATCTCTCGTCTTTTTCTCACCATTTCCATTATTCTACAGAAATGCCACTTAGACTGGGACCTCTCATAATTCTGTTTTTCTTTAGCAGAAATGAGATTGTTTGCCATTGCTACCTTTATACTTGATGGCTCTTGCCTGCTTGGGGTTGCTTTTGCATTTCACAATATCTAGTTGGCCATTGCTTTACACTTGATTGCTTCTATATTTCTTCCAATTTTCTTAACTTTTGTTAGAATTAATCCATTCTTTATGCAACATTGGGTGATCTGGTGATGTTGACACTCGGTATGTGCTCAAACTTACCAGATTAAGAGTTACAATTAGTAGTGTTATGAAACTATTTTATAGATTTGCAGACAATGAAATTAAGTTAAATAAATGTGGACAAGAATATATAATTATCCTTGCTACACAATCCACAGCTAAAGAGGGGATCTGCTTATTACTCTCGTAGAGTTTGAGCTGGTCAAGACTTTATGGCCTTTATTAGAAAATAAGTTCATGCAGATAACTATTTTAGACATGAGTGGATTTTCATCTAATTATGAGGATCTGCGGGCCCCTCTTTTTGAGAGGTTACACTAGGTTGAAGGCTTGAAGCCCCTATTCAAATCCATTATTTATTGAAAAATGTTATTCTTTGTGCATGGGAGGATAGTAACATTGATACAAATGAATAAAAATAGTTAGGAAATAGAAAGAAAAGACATGATGCAATTGCAGGTAGATTAAATTGATGTTAGACTTCTAAATTGTTCTTTTTTGTTTTAACTTTAGTTTATGTTTTGCGGACCCACCTTACATTCTATATTCTTCTTTGAAAATTTTATCATATGTTTGACTTGAATGGAAAAGGAAACATACTTGAGCGAGGCAAGTGTCATTTCAATCCCCTCTATCTTTATCTTTTCCCACGACTTCAGTCGTTCCACATTAATATCATCCCTTCCAGGGCCACCCTTTATTTTGTTTTTCTCCAGAGCACAATGAAAGAGGCCTATGCTCAATGCTTTACACTTGATTGTTCCAAGGTTGCTTTTTCCACTGATAATATCCTCTCTCATTATATCAGACAGCAACTCAAGTGCATTTTCCAAACAAATTTATACCACCTTTGATTGTGTATCTTCTGTTTTCCCTTAAATATATTTTATTCACAAGGGAATATCAATCAAGAGGATGCTTTTGTCACTTGCGAATGGTCGGATCTTGCATGAACGGTTGGACCCGACCTTCATTGGTGACTGTAGCATTACTCGTCCATCAATTTAAATTTTTCCACTAGATATATATATTTTTGGTTCTGGAAACAAGTAACAACCTTGATGCTATCTTGCTGTCTTGATATAGAGTCAATCTGGCCTGATTATATATATATATATATATATATATATATATATATACATATATTTATTTGGGAGAGTTTAATTTAGTATTACGACATCAATCATGTAGCTTTCTTACCCTCCTACCGAACTGATTCTGTGGCTGTAAAGGATTTGGATTATAGGCATGGGATGTGCATAAACGATAGCCACTAATCAATGTAAATGGACTAGCAAGGAATGCATCTGTTTGCAATTCTGTTGACAAATAAACCACTTTATTTTGGTTCTCTCGTATTGGTAAAGGGAGATGATAAAAGGGACTCCATATATAGCCTCAGAGACCACTTTGGAGTGCTAATATCGTTTAATGGGTCCATATTCATCCGAGAGTAGAGTGTTCACCATCCATGACTCCATTCCGACCCTATATTCTATTTGTAGTGATCTCTTCTACCATGTACAACTTTTGATGTGGTTGTTAAAATTTCCAGATTAAAAATATGGCTGGAGAAAAATGGTATATTTTGGCCATTTCTATGCCAGGAGAAGTTTATGTTGTTTAACACCTGCACCCTTTTCTATGCCAAAGCTTTACTGCCCAAGTAATTGCAGAGCATCACAAATGCAGTGCAAGATTGGCCCACTCAGAGATTCTGCTAGGTCTATATGTTCACTTCTACATCTAGTTGCATTATTGCACAAATGGAAATGCCAAGTGTCAGCGATAAAATTCATAACTTTTAAGGAGTAATGGTATTAGTTTGTTTCGTTCAAATGTTTAGAAAATAAATCTAATTTTGATAGTTATTTTCAAATTGAGGCCCTTGAGTGGCAATAGAGAAGTCAGTCATGGGCTAATAGGGGGATAAAGAAAAAAATTATCTTAATTAGCTTGGTTTTCCTCCTTTGATTATTCTTGTAATGTGCTGCTAGAACTGGGAATGCTTTCCTTAAGCCTACTTCTCATCTTAACCATACCGTATTTCTAATGAATTGCAGGAGTTGGGGAATCCTTTCCTTGACCATAGCCTACTTCTGGCAACTTTACACTTTGTGGATTCTAGTTCAGCTACATGAAGCAGTTCCTGGGAAGAGGTACAACAGATATGTGGAACTTGCTCAAGCAGCATTTGGTAAGATTGCATTATATGACCCAACTTTTCTATAGCAAATATTTATATACTTGCCTGCCTGATAAACTGTCATAACAATCAAGTCACTAATTGCTATGAAAACAAGAACATGCATGGGCAGGAATATAATTTTTTCAACCGACATATTTTACATTTCTTCTTGAATTGGCCTGCTAAGTTATTAAGTATTAATTATTTCATATTTACCTGGGTGATCAGAAATTAAAATGTGAGTAGACATGTTCAGCGGGTGTTATAACAACTCAGGTAAATGGTCTGTTATGTCTGTAGATAAGTATGAGGCCATATGAAAGATATTTATCCAATGTACTTGTTTCTCACGTTTTTCTTGTGGCACAATTATGCACTTGTACTAATGGATTTCTGTTCGCCGTAGCTCACAATGATACTTAGTTTATTCTGCTCTATACCCAATTAGAACCCAGCAAGCACTTGCCATTGCATTGTTGTTTGATCCCCTGAAAGTGAAATCTCAATACATTTCTTTATATAGCTAATGCTGCTAATCTAATGACAAAGAACATAAGAATGGTGACTCCTTTGGAAAGTCCTTCAATTTTTTTGATCTTTACATACTAACTATTCTTGCTAATGGTGCATTGACATTAAAAACTTTTTTTTTAAAGGGGAAAGACTAGGAGTCTGGCTCGCTCTGTTTCCTACTGTTTACTTATCAGCAGGGACTGCAACAGCTTTGATTCTTATAGGTGGGGAGACCATGAAACTGTTCTTCCAGATAGTTTGTGGGTCCCTCTGTTCATCAAATCCTCTTACAACTGTGGAGTGGTATTTGGTGTTCACGTCTCTGTGCATTGTGCTATCTCAGCTCCCGAACCTGAACTCAATTGCAGGACTCTCTCTCATAGGGGCAGTGACAGCCATTACTTACTCCACCATGGTGTGGGTACTCTCGGTGAGCCAACCAAGGCCACCCTCAATCTCTTACCAACCCCTTTCATTGCCTTCTTCTGCCTCTGTCTTCTCAGTGTTGAATGCACTTGGAATTGTAGCCTTTGCATTCAGAGGCCACAATCTAGTCCTTGAGATTCAGGTATGTGTACTTGGGGTCTAAATTGAAAAATTAACTGATCTCTGTGTGCGCACGCGAACGATGCCCTGAATTATTTAAATTAGATAGTAAGTTTTTGTTATTTAATAGACTTTCGTGTGGCATATTTCAGGCAACAATGCCATCAACCTTCAAGCACCCAGCTCATGTGCCCATGTGGAGAGGAGCCAAGGTTGCCTATTTCCTCATCGCCATGTGCCTTTTCCCTGTCGCCATTGGAGGTTTCTGGGCTTATGGGAACCTTGTAAGTGTACTAAACGTGACATTCCTTATTCTTATCAATACATGATGGGTTAAACATATAAGAAAAGGGAAATAATTAACTTCAACATGAACTTGAAATGTATTAGAACCAATGAGAAAGACTTGTACCATTTTTTTGGAAGAAAAAAAAAATATAGAATTAACCTGCAAGATTTTGAACATTGGAAGACCATATGCTTGCAAGTATGAGAAATAACCATTACTTGTCTAAGTAAAAGAAATGAAAATGTACAACCATCCAAAGGGATTTTTTTTGTTGGAGCATCTAGTGTAAACAAACTCTGGAGATATTTGGATCCAGTTTTGCTTTCACCTTCTCACGATGCGGCTGAGTTAGCTTCTATTTGGGTCTACAGCTATCCTGGGGTTTCACTTGGGTTTATTTACATGTGTACTATACTGTCTTGAGGACGGGGGATAGGGTATGCTGGAGTATCCCTGAGCTAAAACTACCAAAATCTGTTAAAGTCCTAAGCATGTCTAAAATAACTTTTTGGGCTTCCTTTTCTGTGATGGCAGCTTCTTGATTGATTTCTTGTCATAAAATGAACCACGTTTTTGTTCTGTTCTTGTGTTTCTTTTCTGTATTATCTGATCATGTACTCATGTTTCATGTTTGTGATTTTCACACCTTTTAGTCTTCCAGTCACTTGTCCTTTTTGACATTGATTTTGTAAATCTGCAACTTGTCTTGTTTTTCCATTTCTTTTGTTGTCCTTATCAAAGTCCGCTGTCTAACCGTCAGCCTATCTGTAGGTTAACTTTGAAAAAGTTTCTTGTAAGAATCACTTTATTTAAGGTAGTTTTGATATTACAATCCATAGAACATTAGAACTATGCAAAATGTAGCAGTACGTTTTTTTTTTCTTTCCATTTTTAAGATAGTATAACCATATGGATATCACTAATATTTGGTTTTTATATTGTCAAAACTATGAAAAATGCTTGGTGATGATTGAATTTTGTATTTCGTTTCTTGCAGATGCCGTCTGGAGGGATGCTCAATGCCTTGTTTGCATTTCACAGTCATGATATCCCAAGAGGACTTCTTGCAATGACATTCCTTCTAGTTGTATTCAACTGTCTGAGTAGTTTCCAAATATACTCAATGCCTGTTTTCGACAGTTTTGAAGCCGGCTACACCAGTCGTACAAACCGCCCCTGCTCCATCTGGGTTCGGTCTGGTTTCCGAGTCTTCTATGGATTCATCTCCTTCTTCATAGGCGTGGCACTCCCTTTCCTCTCCAGTATTGCAGGTCTGATGGGAGGACTCACTCTTCCAGTCACATTTGCTTACCCCTGCTTCATGTGGGTTCTCATAAAAAAGCCAACAAAGTACAGCTTCAACTGGTATTTTAATTGGGTCCTGGGGTGGTTAGGCATTGCCTTCAGCTTGGCCTTTTCAATAGGAGGTATTTGGAGTATGGTGAACAGTGGACTTAAGCTGAAATTCTTTAAGCCCAACTAATACCTTAAGTGCATTTGGTAGAATTAATATTCATGTTATTATATTGTGGTTTTTAGTATAAGTTGAACACTCTGTACTTAATGTATGCATCTTTCTCATGTAATGAATAGTAGGATGATGAGATGAGTTCACTCTCAAATGCTTATATATGGAGTTTCCCTATGTATTGAGCAATTGATTTCTCTCTGGGTTGTCTCGGAATTGACTGAAATATGACTGTGGCTGAGGTTTTATTTGGTTTGAGGATTTAGTAACTAATATAAAAATGAAAGGAAAAAGAAAATACAAAACAATTTCAATTTCACTCATTTTCTTATTCATTAAATAAATTAGAAATTTAAAATTGATCAAAAATGGTACCGAGTTAGGTAAAAAAATTCCTATTTTTTTTATGAAAATCAAATAAAAAGAAAATGATTTCTCTTGCATTGTCTTCCTCGAAAGGAAGGTTAAAGGTACAAAGTAATTCACTGTTTATACTATGTCTGCGTCCCAATCCTATGACTTCAAGGAAACCTTTGTTTTCTAATTATGCCTTATTTTGTAGGGACACGAGCACCAAAAAAAAGTGTGTTAGAATGGGATTGATTACGTCCATCTCTAAGGACAACGCATGCTTCAGAACGTCCACTCCATCTGGTAATCAATGTCACCATCACCTCACATATACGACAATATGAGCATTTTGAATTAAAGGCTAAAATCACATGCACTAATAACTGTTTCCCATTTGAGGAGACCACTTTTTAGTTTTCAAACAAATGTTGCACAACTTGAGTGTGAATATCGGAAAAATAAAATAAAAATATTCATTTATCAGATAAATTATACCTTGATGTGTTAAAATATTTATTAATTTAAATTTAATATATTCATGATCGGTAAATGAATATAAGTACTGTAAATTTATAGAAGTTTAATATCATGTTATAAATATATAATCTTTTATATATTATTATTTTTATTCTATTTTTTCGTACAAGGAGTAGGACTTTATGATCACGGGACTTCTTAACAAATTTCATCTCTTAAGATAAAGGTGTGTTAAAAGTAGTGAAACATAAAATATTACTCATCATGTTATATATTCAAAATGTCATTACAATAATTTAACATGAAGCCCATAAAATTCACTTCGAACGGCGTGTAATTTTTTTGTGCAATAATTTACTATTTTGTACATTACATGTGTATAGCTTTTTTAATTTGAATAATAGTAATGAAATGTTAGGGTAGTATGAAAAAGGATAGGAGTGTCAATTTTTAACATGACACGACAACACGACTCGAATATGATACGAAATTAATGGGTTTGGGTCATAAACGGGTTGACACGTATAACACGATTAATAAACAGGCTGAGTTTAGGTTTCACTAGTGTCAACCCGTTTAACACGACTTAACGCGTTTAATTATAAAATATATTATGAGTTAAGGTAATTCATCTCACGTCAAATATTTTTCAAGGTTTTGAGATTTTTTATTTATAAAAGAGGTTTCTACTTTGATTTGGCTTATATCAAAAGTTACTAAACTTGAAAATTATCTATACATATTAAAAGATAGGTAAACGGGTTAAGTGTGTCAACACGTGTAACCTGTTTAATAAATGAATTGGATTTGAGTTTTGAAACTTGACACGATTAGTTAATAGTGTCAGGTTTGGGTTCACACATTTTCGAATATGTATGCCTTGACACGACCCAAACACGACACGATAACATAAATTGACATAAATTTCACTATATGAGATAAATGAATCTCATTATTTTATTTTGAAATAAAAAAATTTAAATTGATAAAAAAAAAGTAATATAACAACAATTTTTTTTTCAAAATGCATTATTAGGAAAAAAAAAATGTTAAACCATTGAAATTGGTCTGAACCTAAAAATTCAGTTTCCACCAAGAAAAAATGCAGACGAGACGTAATATCCCTTCAAAGGGGTTTGTCCAACTATAAAAGAAAGAAGGAGAAAGATACGCATGGACGATGACGTAAGTTAGTGCATTCAAATCATACGTACACGTATTAAATCACATACGCGATGAGATTTAATCATCTCCGATCGACACTGGACTTTCTCTTGACACATATAATCAAACAGATGGGGTCCATCAAATAGGGTGGGCCATGGTCGGCTGGAATGTCATTGATGGACTTCCATTTTGTGGAAGACAGAGGGCATTATAATCAACTTCCGACATGGCTGGCTACCTGTAACGCTTAATGGAGGGTCGCACCATTCGAGGCTGAATTTCTAGGTCTACCCCCTAGTTTTGCGCCATTCATTACTCCTACCAGCATATAAGTCATGTTTGGTTGGTTCTTTTTTCTCTCTTTCTTCTAGAATTCCTCATTATTCCGTTTACATTCTAGCAAAAATAGAATAAACTCTCTGAATACACATTAACCACGATGGCTCTGATTGGTGATTTTGATAGAATAAGTAATAATGTGAACACTTTTTTAGTAAATGATGCAGAGAAAAGTAGTGACATTGATTTACCAGAAGCTCAAACTTTAAAAAGAAAAATAAAAAATTAATTACATTCTTTATTTTTAACAAAAATTATTTAATATTTTAATTTAATTAAAATTAATTATAAACAATCATTTCAAATTATTAACAATAATCACATGATTATATTTTAATATCTTATAATTTTATATATTTTTAAAATAATACTATATAATTTTATATTTTTAAATTAGATAACTGAATTATTTCAATTTTAAAACTGGTATCATATTACAAAATCCCAAAGTGTAATTAACACAATAACAAAAAAAAAAAAAAGTAGTCTTTTTCTTCCGCTTTGTTCAACCTGTGTGCTCAAAACAGACGCCAAAACGATTACATAAACCAGAAAAAACAAAAGATTCAATTTGTAAAGCATATGCGGTCTATAGGCTATGCCCATCAAACAAGGCCCCGGAGAACTAAAAAAACACACATTGAAACCCAGTATATTCACACACACACTTATATATGTAACATGACCAACAACAACAGACTTTTATAATTTTAACATTTTATGAAATCAATTGTTAAAATTATAAAAGTCGAGTCACAGATAAGATTCTTGAAATAACTTCTGGACTACTCCCGAACTCGACTGGACATAGCGAGGTCTGGCCAACCAAAGCAATCCCCATCGGCCAACCCGCTTTCACCACCGCTTATCAGCCACGTGTTGCAACCAGATGCATCTCCAGCAACAATTCCTCCATGATCACCGCCATTGCAATTGGCTTCACCGACTCCCTCCATGGGCCAAGCCCCCGCGCCAATACCAAACCCGATTTCATGAAAACCCGATCCGATCCCAACCCCGAACCCACCCAAAGTCAAGAACCCAGGTCCATGCGCGTTCAGCAACGATGCGAAACTCCCAGGCGCGGTCTCATTCAGATTCATATCGCCACATAACGGCGAGGCCATCTCGGATTTGATTCCGGGTATCATCGTAACCGGGTTGGCGGGTATCAGGTCATTGGGTACGGTAGAGGAGGAGGATGAAGATGAAGAAGAGGGGGTGGCGCGAGAGCGCTTGGTTGAGGTCTTGCGGGTCCCACCGCCGGCGGGGACGTTGCGGAGGGTCCCACCGCGAGTCCAGTAGCGGCGGCAAGACTTGCAGAAGTGACGAGGCTGAGAGAGATTGTAGTTGTTGTAGTAGCAGAACTTGGTGTTGGTCGAGTCGCATCGCGGGCACGGCAGGTGCTCCGGCTCAGGCGGGCAAGTGCCCGTGTGTTGGAGTCTGGTCGGTCGTCGGTCGCCGGATTCTGACTGCATTTTCTGTATTTCCCAGGTCTAATTTGTTTGGTACAGGTGAGTGAAAGTGCAGGTAAGTGTACCAGAACATAGACAGACAGAGGAAAGAGTTTTCAAAATGGGAGGCTGTTTTGAAAGTTGAGAGGGGGCTTATATAGGAGGGGAGTGCGCTTTGGAGAGAGAGAGAGAGAGAGAGAGAGAGAGAGAGAGAGATTGTCACATTATTTAATCATTTTGCAGTTAAAGTAAAAATTACAAATTTATGAAATTAAAAACCTTTCACATTAATTATATGATTTACATAAAATTAGTTACAAATAATAATCTAAAACTTTTACAATATTTTGTTTAGTCTAAAATATTTTAAAGTCTTTTTTTATTAATTTTTTTTTATCTAATTTCTAGGTTCTTTATATCAATAAAATTAGTTACTTATCTAAAATGTTATTAATTAATATCAAATTTTATACTTCTTTAATTTAAAATTTACAATAAATTCCTTGCTTCATCAGGTAATAACTTTAATATGTGTTGTGTATAATTTTTTTTTTTATTCTTATTGTTGAAGCTTGACGGTTAAAATTTTATTGGGTAAATTATATTAATTTTTTTTAAATTCCTGACAATTACTAACATTCTTTTCACTGCAAATTTTTTTAAAAATGAAAAAATTATTAATTTTAATTTTTTTTTCATTTTATATAAAATTAAATTTTAATTAAATAATTTATATTTTTTAGATAAAGAAGATTCTAATTAATATTTATTTGAAAATAAAAAAAAAGTTAGAAAAAAATTGGTCAAGTTTTTAAAAAATTGCAAAAAAAAATATAAAAGTGATAATATTGTCATTTTTTTAAAAAAAAAATTGACTGAAAAAAATTAATGTACTTGTCAAAAAATAAAAAATAAATCAATTTAATTTATCTAACTTTATATTAGATAAGTAGCCTAAAAAAGAATAATTGATATTTACATAGATGAACATTAGAATTAAGGTAAAGAATAGAAGAAATGAACCAACACAAGTTGTACATAGAAAGGGATATGGTAACCCTCATATGTAGAATTAGAACCATAAGTCTTTCACTTACAAAGGATTGGTTTTTTTTGTCAGGCTTGATGTTGTAAGATAGATGTGAGAACACTCTAAAAATGGTAATGCTTATATTTTAATAAAAAAAATAATCACACACAATGTAACATGAAATATTGAAAATATAAATTAAAAATTAATAATGTTATTATAAATTTGAGTGTATATGAAATAAGATATTTTAATTTTTAAATTATTTAATAATTTAAAATAAAATAATAAAAATAAATAAAACTAAATTTAAAAATTATCTAAAATTAAAAGATTAATTTTAGTAAGTTCAAATACCCGGTCATTTTGGATGAGGTTAAGCTTAGCTTGACCATCAAGATGGCTGAGAGTGAGAGGGTCGGATAGTATAGAGGACAGCCAATATCATTGCTGTCGGCCAAGCGTGGGGATTCAATAATTGCGTTGCCGCTTCGTCTCTCAATCTCGCTGCTGTGTATAAACGCGTCAATTTTTCAAAGCGGATGCCCTTTCTACTTCGTACGCTTTGGCTGCCAAAGTGCCGGATTTCTCGGTCGCCGTGATCTCTGTATCTCGATGTTGGTGGTGGCGCAGGAGGAGGAGCGGGTACTAGGTGATGGTGCAGAGGCGACTCGTGTCGGTGACGGAGATTGCTCTTAGCTATGCACGCGAGTGGCGTCAGGCTTCAGTCTTCTGTCCGGCCGCTGCTCAGTTTCTCTCGGGTCGCTTTCAACCTCAGTGGCAACTCCCTGACCGTTTGGCCTGTCTCAACCCTGGGATAAAAACATAGTTGTCTGACCGGATTGGATATTGAACCGGTGAAAGGGTTATTCACAGTTCGTTTAACGAGTTAAATGAATTTTATAATTAATATATCAATATATTAAAAATCAATAAAATAATAAAAAAATATATAAATTATTATTATTTAGTGATAAATAATAAAATATAAGTATAATTATTTTGATAATCTTAATGTATAATTTTTTATATATTTGTATATATAATAAAAATATATGTAATAATATCTTATTTTATACTAAATTTTATCATTTGATAATTAAATATAATTTTTTTTTATAAAAAAATTATTTATTGATGATAAAAAGATAAAAGGTAGTTCAATCGAATTTTTTTTTTTTAAAATCAGCTGTCCCGTTCAACTAATTATTTTTTATTCTTTAATAAAAATAGTATATTAATTGAACCGAACCAGTTTAATATCCGATTTAATTTAATTATAATAATCATGAAAAAGTATTGAATGTATCTTCATTTCTTCCTTTGTCTCACAAGTAAATAAAAAAAAAGTTAAAAACAAATTTTTTAAAATAAAAACAAATTTCAACATTTTTTTGGTCACAAATGGAGACCCTCCAAGTAACAATAAATGAAAAGAGTCTTAATTCAAAGAAAAAAAAAAGTCTAAGTGGAATGGTAACATTATGCTATTTTACTTAATTTGAGTATCACAATATATTTTACATAGATTCCAAAAATCACAAGTTATAATAAAAATAGTACAATACTACCGGCCCACTTAATTATTTTTTCTAACCATAATTACATGTAACCTTAGCACATTCAGTCTTTCTTCAGTCTAAGAAACCATTTTCTTTGGCAGGATTTGTATTCTAATTTCAAGCCTTTTAAACTAATTATCATTAACAGCTTATCATTTCAAGGTTTTTTCTTTATAGTTATCATAAAACCTCTATAAATTATGTTAGTATAGTTTTAAATGTAATCGAACTTGGATTTCACCAAATACAATTTAAAGGAAATTCTTTTCTTTTATTTGCTTACCAAGAAAGTACAGAGAATGACAAGTATAAGACAATTTTCATTTCATTTTTTCTTTACATGATGAGTTGAAACTTCGAAGTATGAAATTTGTAAATTCAAGCACTTCATGGCATGAGTAGTAGAGACTTGAAGAGGATTCCCATGACATTCTTCTTGAATAGGGTGAAACAAACCCCTTTTTCAATTTGGCAACATGATATACACACACACACACACACACCATGACTTATTATCTCCTGCAAGTTTTACACAGTCTATTTATTTCAACTTAATGATGTCAACTTATTATATTTGAAAAAAAAATTAAGCACTTAATTTAAAAGTATCCATTTGGATACAATTTAACTTATTTCAATAAGTTATTCCTTGATATTTATTTATTAAGTTAATTAAAAATAATATAATATTACTTAATTATCATTTCTTTTTCTTTTTTTTTTCTTTTATCTTTTATCTCTTTTTTTTTTGAATTATTTTTATCTTTTCATAATACCCTAATACTTTTTCTCATAAGTTGTTCATTCCCTCTTGACTGTTCAAATCTTAACAATTGCTTATTGCCGACATCTAATTATACCCAACAATTTTTTAAAAAACTCAAACAAACAATCACAAAATGTTCCAATCTTTTATAAAAGAATGTAATTTAACATTTTTAAATAGAATAAGGATATAAAAATTCTAATTTAAAATAGAGAGTTTCATTTGTGTAACAAGGTGTGACCCATCATATATAAACCCATATCATTACCAGTGTGGTCTCTTCCAGATGCCAAGCCTCTTTCCAAGTTTAAGTCTCTACTTTAATCACAATCAGATTTGGAAGTCTGTATGGTGCTGAATGTAACATACAAACATAGAGCTATTGCAATAACAGCCTGATATGTAAGTAAATGTAGCATATATTCAAGTGGGGCTGTTAGTTTGTTCATCTTCTTGCTATGTAGAGGACAGAGTGCTTGGCACACTAAAGCCAAAGCCAAAGCCAAGCCAAAGCCAAAGTCACTGTCTCTCATGTTAGCAGATCATAGAAATGAAAGACAGGACTAAAATGGGTTACTGCCATGACAAATTTGGAATCATTTGGCCCCAGATATGATTATATCATATATAGTTAAATAGTAAGAGAAATTCAAAAACTATTTTGAGGGAGAAAAGAAAGGAAATGCATGTTTATTATATGTCATAAACAAAGAGGCCAACATTGCACTCTCTAACAGAAAAAACTATAAAGACATGTCCCAAAAACCTTGGGAAGTCCTTTTGCAAACTAATAATATGTTGTAGCCAAAAGGACTATAGGAAAGGGCTTTCATTTTTGGGTCTTCCCAATCAGTTTCTTGGCTTTACCATTGCTTGCATAGGATGGAGTTTACGAGCGGTAAGCGCAACAGTATCAACATTATCTTCCTCCCCATCCTTCAGTCTCCACTCAAACTCTTGTACAAGTCTACCAATTGTGGTGCAAGAAAGTAAACTTGCTTGAAGAGCACCGGCACATACCCTCTTTCCCCCTCCAAATGCCATTGTCTTGTGCAAATCCATGGCATCATATTTCTCATTAAGAAATCTCTCAGGATTCCACTCTTCAGGATTCTCCCACAATTTCTTGTCCATGTTACACCCATAAATGTTTATAGCAATCTACAGCAAGCATATTTACACATTTATAAACAGTTGGCAACAGAGGTGGATCCAGAGGGGACAAAGGACATTGTTTTTTTACGACTAATTTTCTTAGAATTTAACAAAACAGGACTTGGCACCAATTTTTTTTGATTATATATTCATATGAATCTTTCTAAATTTCAATATATTCAATTTCGCCTCCTAACTAAGAACTCTGGATCCACTCCTGGTTGGCAAGAACAATAAATGAGCTAGAGGTCAGAAGAAGAGTTAACCAACCTCACTTCCAGCAGCAACATGGTATCCTCCTAGTTGGGTATTTTCATGCACATATCGCATAGGAATTATAGGGACAGGACTGTGCTTTCTCAAGGTTTCATGGAAAATAGCAGTCAAGTATGGAAGTTTTGGCAGATTTTCCTCTTTAATCTTGTCAAGCCCACAGACTTTTTTGATTTCTTGATAGAGACGATCCTGTTAGATCAAGAGGGAATCAAACTGATGCAATACTAAAACATGGTGAAAGATATAATAAATAACCTAGAAGAGAAGATTGAAGTGCTGTAATAGATGAAAATTTGTGACTGAAACAACCTGCCGCTTTGGATCTTTAGCAAGTTCATACATGGCCCATTCTGTGGTGACCAAAGTAGTGTCTGATGTTTCAATAATGACCTCCCAAAGCAACATGGCAATTTGTTTTCCCGATAGTGTTTTTGCTTCAGATAATAAGTAGTCAAGGTAACATTTCAATTCCTGTTCTTGATCACAGCCAAATTATGATAATTACTACGCGATATTACAACTTACAAATTCAGCAAGGATCTGCACTTAAAAAGGTAAGGCAAGGGTACCTCTCCCGAATCAGTTCGTTTTCTCTGCTCCTGAATCAGGGCATTCATCACTGCTTCTCTGCGGAAATCCATTTGCTGAATTTTCATTTCAAAGCCTTTATTAGGAATCCAGTGTAGATATGGGAAGAAATCTCTCCAATCCACGTCAATTGCACCCTCCATTGGGTCATTCACTAAAACCTTAAATATCTCCTCTCGTGACAAGGTGGTTCTGAGCTCTTCCACATAAATAGATTCCACATCCTTTCCTAGAGACTGCAAATCCCATTCCATTTTTCTCATATTCTTGATTTAAGAATTTTCTATTCTTTGTACAAAGTTACAAGAATACTTCAAATATAACAAAGAAACTCACTTGTTTTAACGCTAATCCAAAGAGTTCAGACTCGAAGATATGCCTGAGATTTACAGCTTGAAGAGGGCAATTCTTCACATGAGCGTGAATGTGCTGTAAAGTATTTTCTACCAAGGTGTCTCTATTGCTGCGGTGTCGCTTCTGATATATTCAAAAGAAATGTCTAAAATGTAGTGTACCAACAAATATTCACACTCTCTCTCTCTCACACACACACACACACATATATAGCAATACATGTATGCATGTTTATATATATATGCAAAGAAGCACATCCATGAGGAGAATTTGGCAGTACAAACCTGAGCGTTGGGTCCCAAAATATTTGTGAGTATATGACGTTTTACTGTCTTGTGGAACTCGCCATAATCACTTGTTGCAACCATTGATTTATCGGAAGTGAGGATCTTCAATGCTTTTGACAGCTTTCTTGTTGAGATGGCTGAGAATCTGGTAACCATGGCCTGAAACAAATCAAAAGGATTTTGAGTTGCAACCATAACATTGTAATCTCCTTGGATTAAAAGGAAGGGTAAATGACCCTTTATACTTATAAAGTTCAATTGAGTTTCACTTTAGTCCTTAATTGTTCAAAAAGTGACACATTAAACCTTGGACTTTTTGCCTTTTTTAGGCGGTTATTTGGATGAAAAACCATAAGGTGCGGCTCATGTGATTTGTACCAAGGGCATTTGGCCATGAACCAACCTTATTCTTCTCTCTCTCTCTCTACACTCTAATCTACATTCTATCTTAAGATATTCATTCGATTTAAAATATAGATTCAACAATCTCTAAACATACATGCTAATAAGGATTCCCCAAAGTATATTAGAAGTTTAAAACCTTATGTGCATTGATGGTCTAGGACTGTGAACCTATCCAATTGTGCAAATTTTTCATAAGAATGTCGTGTTGATTTTTACTCTCTTTAGGATGGGTTTTCTTTTCATGATTTTGTTGTAAGAAGTTAATTCGATACCATTATGATTTGATTGCTAATGAGTGGGGTGGCATGAATGCAAGACCTGAGAGAGCATTCTGCATTCTAGCACCTGCTGACGATGAGGGCAGGGATACCAATATGTTTCTGTTATTGTAACAGGTCAGTGGTAATTATCACGAAAACAAGATCAAATAAACTCAGTTGAGACCACAACTCTTTTGAGTCTATGGCAAGTGGGAACCCATTGCTAGAACTAAAGACCTTTGTGAGAAATGTAATTTACCTGAAAAAAAAAATGCTCATGAACAAGATAAAACAAGCCACAATTTCCAACCAAGTTGGTGCCACCAAAACTAGTTTTGAGTTTCATGGGAGGAGAAGAAGAGCACGCAAACATACAACAAAAAAAGAACACAATTATTAGTGCTGTTTAGATCTATTATTAGGATTGTGTCCATGATAGAAGATCATCACCAATTTTTATGAAAAATGTATCCTACAAATGAACACTGTGTAAATAAATAAATAAAAAAACTCATAAAAATGGATTAACAAAATGTCAAACAACAACAAGAGAGAGGTTCAGAGAATATATCAAGGAAGTAGGTAAATTGCTTATGCCTAAGAGTGGCATGATGCAGCAGGCCTATGTAAAAATATATATATATATATATATATATATTAGCAATTAAAAAGTGATAATAGATTTGAATCAAAAAGCTACTAAATGCAAGATGAGTTGAAGGTGATAAATAGAAATGTAGTATTAATTATTATTATTTTACTTACAGAAGCATGTTTTCATGTCTACTACTTGTGTAGAAATAAGATAATGCCTATTTCTTTTGGGGGTTCAAAATAAGTACAAATTATGTGAAAAAAGAAAAAAGGAAAATTTTATTTTCCGTTCATGATAGTCTGGATGTGTCACGATCAGTTGCTTTTTCTAATTTTCTTACAAAAAAAATCTATTTTTTTGGCCCCAAACTTTATATTTTCTAATATATTTCCTCACCTTTTTTATATAGATTTAGAATAAGAAACGTTAAAAAGGGGATTAGAAGATATGTTCAGGTTTGCTGAACTCTCTTATTTTCCCTCACTCTAAACCATTTTTTGGAATTAATATACACTAGTAATAATAAAGCTTGATTTTACCCCCCCCCCCCCCCCCCCCCCCAAAAAAAAAAAAAAAAAGAAAAAGAAAAAGGAAATAAAAACTTGGAAAGAAGCATGTCCATAAATATCAAAACATTCAGCTGTGTCTATTTCATTTGATTTAAAGACCCACCATTTTTCTAGATTGATGGTGAGTCGTGACCCTACAAATAGTGGGACTTATCCACTGGAAAGAAATAAAGGGGACCTCAATTAACGAGAAATGAGACACTCCCCTTTCAATGTCAAAATATTGTGCCTAGAGAATGGGGGCCTCCCCATTTCAACGACTGGGCTCCATTTTTCTTTCCCACTAAGACTCTCTATTAGTAATTTTCACAAGTGGTGGTCCAATCTTGTGAAAAAACAGTCTCGCTATTCAAATCTAAACGTAATAACTCTCTCTCAACATTTTCTCTCCTGCTCCAATCTCCAATCTTGTGAAGAAAAAAAAAAAAAAAAAGTCTCTCCCCTGTGTTCTGTGTTCGACTGAATGTTCAGTCAAATCTGAACGTGATGATGAGAATGTTTCACCCTTGTACAAGAAACAATTTTCTTTTTTTTTAATTTTATCTGAAATGAAGGTCATTTTCTACGGAAATTGTAGAATAAAAGTACAGAAGACTAGTACAGGGGTACCGAGGATTAGCAAGGACCAAAAGAAAGGGAGATGGAGAGAGAGGGTACCTCTTTGACAACATCGTTGGAGTTGAGGACAACGACAGTGCTGGCGCCAGTTCTGATGGAATAGATGGGACCATAAGTCTCAGCCCACTTTGTAAAAGTCTTGTGTGGTTTCTTCTCTTTCAGTTGCAGCAGATTCCCAATCACCGGCAGCCCTGGTATCTCTGCATCCAATTCCATACTTCCCTCATCATTATATATATATATATATATATGTGTGTGTGTGTGTGTGTGTGTGTGTGTGTGTGTGTGTAAAATCAATTTAGAACAGATTCAGTAAGCGAAAAGAATTGTATTACCAGGAAGAGGTGGGAGATTGGAAGATCCCCTCCGGTGATCGTTGACATATCCCCTAATGAACCACAACGAAAGACCACCCAGAGCAATGGCCGGACCACCCACGGCAATTGCGGTTCCGAAAGGCATTGCTTGAAAATCTAGAATTGCATCTGTTAGCGCCATTTACTGCAAGGAATGAGAAACAGAGATATAGATAAGATACTAAAAGGGTTTTTGCTGCTTTTGCTGTATGTATCAACGCAACACACACACACATATATATACACATATAGTATTATATAAAAATGGGAAAACGAGCTATGGAGATGAGACCGTGGGTTTGTTTTATATAAACTATATATATACAGAGGTATCTGTAGGGGAAAAATCGAATAGATTTGGTACCGGATTCCCAAGTAGTCAGCAGGAGAAGAAGACGAAAGGCTCCTGTCGTTTGCTAATGTGAGGATGGGGATAGAATATGCGGTTCTACTTGGAAGGACTAAATGACCCTCTAGGCTTCCAGACCGCTGACACCAGGTGGGGTGCGGTGGCTAGGCTGGTGGTGACTGACTGGGTCACCTCAGGCCCCCTTCTTTGGTTGCTTTTGTGGGTACAACTATTGCAATGATAATCAGACAGGCAGAGAAATTATCTAATGAGCACTACACACGAAACAGTATCTAGTGAATCATGATTTGAATCTTTTAGAACTTCAAAGAATTTAAAGAATTTGTGAGATACATACAGTTTAATTCTTTTATAATTAATAGACCAAGGATATTAAAAGTTTATTAATTATTAAACTTTTTTATAATTTTACTAATCAACAAGTGCTTCTGTCTTATATGCAACTTTTATTGATATTTTTATTTTTCTTAAAACATACATATAATACTTAATTTATTATACAAAAATCTTTTAATATTCATTTCAAGTAAAGAAATTATGTTTTCTGATATTATAATTTTTTTATTTTCAATATTTTTTACTTTAAGTATGTAAAATTAATAAATTAGTATATAATATAATTATTTTATCTCTCTAATAATTAATATTATAGAGATTTTTTCTGAAAAAAATAATTATTAATTATCTAGAATCAAATTAATTTTTTAAAAATTTATTTATTATTAAGAGATTATTAACTTATTAAATATTAATTATAAGAAAGTCGTATGAAAGACTGGACTATAATTATTTTCAAAATGGATTTGGGTTGAAGATATAAATGCCAATGAGGTGGTATTGACTTGATATTATAATATTAATAATATTTTAAATTAAGTAATTAATGTAGTTTTGTCAAGAGATTTGGAATGCAAGTTTAAAAATTCTATCATTATTAATAATTTATTAATAATCATTATATTTTTTAAAATTTAAATTTTTATTCCAAATAATCTGTTGACATGACATTAAATTATTGACTAATACTTAAAATCATGTAATTAATGTGATTCTGTCACGTCAGTACTATATCATTTGGGATAAAAATTTCGGAGGGATACTTATTACAAATTTATTAATAATCATTACATTTTTCAAAATTGTATCTTAAATTTTTATTCCAAATAATGTGTTGAACATGACATTAAATTATTGACAATACTTAAAATTATGTAATTAATGTGATTCTGTCACATCAGTACTATATCATTTGGGATAGAAATTTCGAAGGGATACTTATTACAAATTTATTAATAATCATTACATTTTTCAAAATTGTATCTTAAATTTTTATTCCAAATAATGTGTTGACATGACATTAAATTATTGACAATACTTAAAAACATATAGTTAATGTGATTCTATTACGTCAAGTATTATATCATTTGAGATAAAAATTTCAGAACTGATAACATTTTCCTTAACTTATTGTGTCCAATTTAAAATCATTTTCCAATTTTTTTTATTTTATTTCTTTGGGTTGACAGATAAGGCTCCTCCTCTTTAGTTTATTTTTGTCACAATTTTTCTAAATATATACCTTAAATGCATATTGTATTTATTTATTATTTATAATAGATGCATACTATGATATACATCCAAGGTTATATTAAGAGAAATTGAATATAAAATCTAATGAATAGTTAAGATCATCAATTACTTTAAAAGTTTAAGTTAATGACCATCTCTCATGATTACTCAAATTTAAGTAAAAGTTTCATTTGATGAAGCTGTTCAATGGTCACATGTAGTTTTACTCAAATATTTTTAAAAGAACTTCATTATATGCCAAAATAATTTCTATCTTATCTCAAAAATTTTAAATTTGACTTGAATAATGATTTGAGAAAATTAACAATGATTTATAAATTGAGTTTAAGTTTGACCTAAAATATAATTGATATGAATTTGAGTAAATCATTAGAAGAATCTTTCGATTATTTTTACATAAATTTAACTTTACGTCAAGGTTTGTGTAACTATTGGAGATTCTCTTAAAGAATATGGAATATATTAAGCTAATACTTTTTTTGATGTACAATTTTGTGAACCTCCGAGATGAAGGTGAATTAGGGATGTCAATTCGTGTTATCGTGTCGTATTCGGATCATGTCAGGGCATACATATTCGAAAATATGTGTGAACCCAAACCCGACACTATTAACTAATCGTTTCAAGTTTCAAAACTCAAACCCTAACCCATTTATTAAACAGGTTACACGTGTCGACACACTTGAACTCGTTTATTTTAATTTTTTTTATTTTTTAAATAAAAAAATTTACCTATCTTTTAATATGTATAAATAATTTTTAGTTTAGTAACTTTAGGATATGGGCCAAATCAAAATAAAAAACTCTTTTATAAATAAAAAATCTCAAAACCTTGATAAATATTTGATGTGAGATGAATTACCTTAACTTATAATATATTTTATAATTAAACTGTTAAGTCGTGTTAAACGGGTTGACACTATTAAAACTCAAACTCGACTTATTTTTAATCGTGTTATACGTGTCAACCCGTTTATGATCCCAAACCCATTTATGCTAAACTCAAACCCGTTAATTCGTGTCGTGTTAAAAATTGACACCCCTAGAATGAATCCTAACATAACAAGGTGAGTGCAAAATCTTGTGCTGAATGAACGGAGGAAGAGAGATTTGTATAAGGACCTCTTGTAACTAGAACTCTAACACAATAATAGATCATTAGACTCTAAAAGTTTAAACAAGAGGTGACAAATGTTATCCTAAACTCGTCAACCAGTCCTAATGCGCTCATTAATTAACGGATATAGATAACTCAGTTTGGTTAACGGGTCATAAATGGGTTGGGTAATAAAGAACTTGTCAATTTAACGGATTAATACGGGTTGAATATGGGTATTTGACAGGTTGAGAATGAAAAATAACAAAATATTATAAGAATA
Source organism: Nyssa sinensis (assembly GCA_008638375.1). Lineage (NCBI taxonomy): Eukaryota > Viridiplantae > Streptophyta > Magnoliopsida > Cornales > Nyssaceae > Nyssa > Nyssa sinensis. Next base: position 5,554,219 of record CM018038.1, on the reverse strand, counting down.
TATAAATCTCCATTTAGGAAAGAATAAAATAGTAAAACATATACAATAAATTATAAAACAAAATTAATATTTAGAGAATATAATTCAGTATCACCATATATATAAACAAAATACAAATCAGAACCTTGTGATCCAAAGTAAGTTGAATGTGTCTTTGCAAGGAGCTTTGATTACCATTTTTCTCCATAAATAATAATTGACATATACAAACCACATCAGAGAGATACATGAATTCATCTTATTAGTCTATATTAATTATTATGAAAAAAAATAAAGTTTCCTATCACTAATACATAAAAAAATAATAATTACATATATATATATATATATTATACTAGCTATCTATATAATTATAACATATTAATTATCTACAAATATATATATATATATAACTATTTATTGTATAACATAATAAATCAAAAATTAAAAAAAGAGTTATAGTATAAAAGAATTTCTATCACTAGTGGTGGAAGAGAGAAGTGTAAAAAAAAAAAATAGATAAGATAGGAATACAAATTATATACAATTATTTTTCACGAGAAACATAACTTTTCTTGTGTATTTTGGGAGAAAATAGAAGTGACATTTTCAAAAGAAAAACAGTTATATGGATCTAATTTTTAAGGAGAATTTTCTTTCTTGCTAACCAAACTCTTAATAAATTTTATATTTTTCTCTTTCTTTCTATTTCCTCTACTTTTCACCTAACCAAACGAAACCTTAGGGTGAAAAAAAAATAATGGGTTAGATTCGGGTTGATCTGACTCGTATTTGACCTGTTTAATTACGGGTCAAATATGGGTTTTTGATCCAACCCTTTTCAACCAATCCAACTTGCTCATTTTGCTAGACCTAATATATATTTAATGCCGAAATAAATTATATTACCTTGAGAAGATTGATTTTTTTTTTTCTTTATTTTTTAGGATTAGATTACTCAATTTGGATGTAGAACAAGTTGTTGAAGTCTTTTATAAGTAATGGTAATGCTACATTAGTAGACACAATTTTGTTTTTTGTTTTTTTTAACTTTTATTTCCAATAAAAGTTCAAGTTATTCATCCTAAAGAATATATAATAGGAAACAAAAGGAATTTATGTATTGATAGTGATTAGAAGTTCTTTTTTTTATTATGAGATATCAGTAAATGACTTTCATTTAGTCTTTCTTGGATGTTAATATTTTAATATTGTCACTTCTATTATTTTTTCAAAGCTTGAAGTGACAAATCTTCATCAGATAATTTCTAATGAGTGAAGTTATAAAATCCTATAGTCCTAATCAAGTTATGAATGTTTAGAGATAATTACATAAATTTATATCTTCTTACAAGTTTTGTTTAGGTCTCTAGATAATGTTATTTATCAAAACAACTATTTAAGTTGTTATTAGTTTGACAATTTAGTTTATGCTAGCAAAAAAATAAACCTGTGAAAGCAATCATCATAAATTTTGCCTAATTAGATCTAGTAACAGAGAAATAATTTTTTTTTTAATGTGTATTCACAAAAGCTTTAACAGAGAAACATAATAAATTTTGTTAGTCATATTACTTGATTGAGATGTGACAATCTTAAGTAGTGTTTTATTTTTAAAAAAAGTTAGGAACCGAGTCAAATTCGGGCTGACCCGACTCATTTATGACCCGCCCAATTCAGGTTAAACACAAGTTCAACCCGTTTATGACGTGATCCTATTTACAAACCGCTCAAACCCAACCTTTTAAACAGTTAGAAAATTGGCTCTAAAAGTTTAAAAGACTGCATCCTGATCCCTAACATGCCCACTGTTAGCTAGAAAATTAACAGAATTGGTCAAGTCTTGGGATATAGAAAACTTCTGATCTCTAAAGGGTCGACAAGAAGATAGGGACATGGTTCAATCAAACTCTCAATCTGATGGAATTTATGGTCACAATTTTGATCAGATTCACCGATCAAAAAGTGTAAACCCTTTTTACTAATTGGCTGCTTATTGGTAAATTATAGTATTTATCGGTGCTCATTTAGATGAGTTGACAAAAAATGTTATTTAAGTTAAATAATTCTGAAAAAAGTATTGTTTAAATTAAGTTATTAATTGTTTTGATTAATATTTTTTTTAATAAGTGCTTAAATAATATTTTAATGTTGTTAACAAGTGTTATTAGGCTACTTTTTAAAAAAACTCATTTTGAATTAAATGCAGATTCATCAAGTATGATGTAACCGCCGAATCAATTACCCAACAAATAAAAAAAAATTGTTTTAATTTTGAAAAATTATTAAATACAACTAATAAATCGAACCAAACGTCAATAAACCACAACTATTTTGAATACGTTTATTATGATATTAAAGGATTATAGAATTTGATCTTTGTAGTTTCTTCATGGAGGAATTTAAAAGTAAGTTTGTAACATTTGCTATCAATTCCTCACGTGTAATCCCATTTTACATGTGAAGAGTTGTTACTACTAAAGTGCGATAGCGTGTGAGTAAATACAAACTTACATCGAAAAAATAAAGACTTGAATCCAACATCTTTTAGAAACAAAATTTTTATACCATGTTCGATCAATAGTTTCTCTAAAAACGAATGGACCAACAATACATATCAAACGCCATCACTCATGGGAAAATATATTTAAGCTATGTTTGTTTGTCGGCTTGGAAAGGAGATTGGATAAATTAGTCTTTATGGTTTTGTGAAGCCGATGTTTGAAAAAAAAAGAAATGACTCACTAATAGTTTCAGGAATAAATAATGGTTCATAGCATTAATTAAATAATGGAAAGAAAGGATTGAGATTACTAATCCTATCACTATTAACTCTTATTTAATTCATGAAACAAATTGAGAAAAATTAAGGAATAAAATTTCCTCCAAATTTCTATTCATTTTTGGAAAATTTATAAATTTATTTAAATAGAAGAGAAAAGGAAAATTAATAGAAAAATTAGACTTGTGGGAACATGAGGTAAAAAGATGGTTTAAAAAAAATAGGAGAAAGGAGAAAATAGGATGGTACAGGATAAACTACTAAGATGGTGACATAGCTCCAACTCATCCCAATCCATTTTGGAGAATATATTAATTATGCCGCTATGATAAATAATTTCATGAACTATAAGATGACAGGAGAGAAATTATTAAAGAAAAAAGCAAAAAAGGGCTAAACAAAAACAAACAAAAACATGAAGAAAAAGAAACATGGTGAAGATAAGAAATGTTGTCTTGTTTCAGGCAACTCATTTGAGAAAAATGACCCAACACTGTTATAAAAATAATTCATATTATGGTGCTACAAAAAATCTTTAAAAAGTGGAGGATGTGTTATTATGGATATGATGCGCCCTGCAATGTTTTTTGTTATTGCTTTGGGATCTTTCTTTGATCACAAACCAATATTTCTAGTTTTTATGTAATTCATAAATCATATGAAATAAAATAATAAATATTTTTTTTGTTATATAGCTAATATATATATAGCAAAATATTTACACTATGCTTGAATGAGTACAAGATAAAGGAGAAAAAATAATAATATTAATTATGAGAGACAGGAGAGAAGAGAAGAGGAGATGATAATATTAATTATAAGAGAGAAGAAGAGAGAAAAGTGTAATTTTTCCTTGATGCTTGGATAATTAATAAGAAGAAAGAATGTATAATTCTCCTATTTTGCTTAGGAAAGATATGAGAGAGCAAGGAAAGGAAATAGTTTTATATTATTTTACTATTATAACCATGAGGTGTCTTTTTTTAATTTTAAGATTAATATCTATATTAAAAAATAAATCATTAAAAAACTTTCTCTTTTTTCTCTTTTTCCTCTCATTTTTGGAAAGAAAGCAAATGGATAAAATAAGATTTAAGAGACCCTTCCATTTCCCTTCAGCCCATTTCATTTCTTTTTTTAAGTTTAAACCAAATACAAAATAACCTTTCATTCCTTCTCCTTTCCACTCTTTTCTTTTCAAATCACTCAATCCAAGCGGAGTGTTAGTCTCACGTATAAAATTTAGACAAATACGATAAAGTCATATCTTTATAAAAATAAATAGCATCCTTCTAAGATTTAAGAGACCCTTCCATTTCCCTTCAGCCCCTTTCACTTCTTTTTTTAAGTTTAAACTAAATACGAAATAATCTTTCCATTCTTCTCCTTTCCACTCTTTTCTTTTCAAATTTCTCAATCGAAGCGGTGTTTGTCTCACATATAAAATTTAGACAAATATGATAAACTCATATCTTTATAAAAATAAATAGCATCCTTCTAATTCTCTATCGAGGTATATGATTTCTATTTTAATAAATGTAATGTTTTATTATGTCATTAGTTTAATAGATAAAATAAAAAAATAAAGAATAATAAATGTTATGCGATATCAGACATTCACATGTACATTTCTTGTTAGAACTGTTGGAATTAACGAAAAGTTTGGATTTATTGTTTTATCCTAAAGAATAACTAAATTAACATCTCAATTGATATTTGATAATTACAAGAATTTCTCTTTTGATTTTTGAAAAGATATGAGAGGTATGCATAATATACATGATATTTTAGTCATATAAAGTATTTTGTTGAAATTCTAACATTATTAATGACAAATTTTATATGGAGGGAATATGTATATTATCTGTATAATAAAAGGGATGTCAATGTAATTTCAAAGAACAGTCAAGTCCGTAACTCGGTAGGTCAGTTGAATTATCCAAAAAAATAATTAATATAAATAAGTACTCAACCAGATCTTTCCATTCTGTCATAGGGTATTTTTTTACAGAAGTGATGTGATGTTACAATTTATGTATTACAATCAATTTTATTACAACCAACTCAATCAATTTACAAGACTATATAATTTAACTCTAAGAGCCTCTTTAATATAGACCATGAACAAATAAACTCAACTTATAATTGAATAATAAAATTAAAACTTGAAACCATAACCTTTCTTTTAAAAGAAGCATGAATAACTAATTGAGCTAGTCTCAGTTGCTTCAGGGTATTGACAGAGTTAGAAATGATGGACTCCTAAGAGGACTAGATTTAAGTAGTTTATAATGGTGATTGAAAAATGAACACAAGATGCATCCCCACTACTCTAAAGATTAAAATAGATTGCCATGAAAAGAAGCTCAAGAAAAAGAAATCACCCAAGAACACTTGCTTGACTGTTTCATCTTGAAAATTAATGAGAGGCTGTTGAGCTTTTCTTGTCGTATTCACTTGGATCTTTATCAACTTTTTCTTAAAGAAATTGAGTGGAATTGACATCATATGAAAAGTGATTCAATAAAAAAGCAAGAGAAATTAAGCAAGCATCCAAAGCAAACCCTTTCTGTTGAAAAGAAACTCATATCAAATGTTGCCATGCAATCCATTAATATGCAAGGATATTATCATCTTAGAATTTATTAATTTTTTATAAGTTTCAAAATTTTCAGTTTTCAACACTTTTAATATATATTTTATGACACTTTTAATATAAAGTTTATTTTATATTTTATAATTTTGGATTGCTACAATTGTAAGTTCTAACAATGGTAAAAAATAATTAAATACATTAATGAAATTGTTGGAGCTACCAAAAGAGTTCCTAAGACAATTATAATTATGGAATGAAGCTTTATCATAGCCAGTATTGATGGAACATTAGATTACAGATCAAACAACCAGTATCCAGATGCTTTGTTTAATTAACATTATAATTTACAAAGTTTATTTGGAATTAATGTACAAAATTTCAAATGACTTTCTCCACTGATTGATTAAAATAGCTTTCCAATAATTTCAACTTTTTGAGAAGAAAGTCAATCCACACAAATTCCAAAGAACTATTTAGTTTTAGGTTCAAATTTCACAGAATAACTAATTTTTTGGGGCCACCTTAAGAAATAAGCCTAATTTGGGGCCACCTTAAGAACTAGGCCTAATTCATTAATCCATGCGACACGACATGTGGACTGTTGTATTTGTAAGATTTTTCTCTAACGTGAGCTCTTTTGTTGTCGGGTGTGCAATGTATCTCGGTGATTGGGTATGATCGGAGGATTCTCGCCATTACCTCGAAAAAAAAAGTTTTGAGAAAATTTTAAAATAGGTGAAAATAAATTGTTATAAAAAAGGTGGCAAGAGGGGGCACAACCTTGAACAAAAAAAATTACCTAGAGCTAGCTATACATAAATTTCCTTACAATTGAGCTCTTTCAAAAAATCAACAAAATTCAAAAGTGAAATGAGATAAATCCATACAACCCAAAAATGAAACGTGTCAAAAAAAAATATTTTTTTACTATGTGAATAGGATTTTTTTATCCCTTTAAAAGTGTGATTATTCCATTCTCTCTAAATGTGCCACAAGAGACAAGGTGAACAAGTTTCCACTCTTTCTTTGTCTCTTTGAAGGACATGTTGCGTTCCAACAGATCAAAACATCTTTAATTGAATCCGGCATAATTTATTATTATTATTATTTTACACACTTTGATGGCTGTATAAATGAAATACACAGCAAAAGGCCTTGCTTGATGGAAAAACAGGTATGTACCCTCATTGCAAAGAGGCAATACAACATTATTCTTGTTTTTTTTTCTGAGTACAAAAATGGAAAATTTTTATCTGTGCTGAGTCTGGAATTTGAGCTGCATCTAAAATAAACTAATCAATGAATCTCATATTGGAGAATGACAGAGCAGATTGTGTAAATGCCTAACAAACTGCAAAATTCAATGCCAAAGGTCATGTGGTTTCCTAAAGATGCAGAGTAGCAGTTAAACTCACTGAGGCAATGAACTTGGAAGAAAGAAAGGGCAGTTGGAATTTCAAAGTACAGAGAGAAACAGTTGCTGACAAAAGAAAAAAAGAGAGTTTTAAAGGGCGTCTTGATTCTTGATAATGAAGCATTGACCATACGAAATGAGTTTTACAAGAAAAAGAGAGTTTTACCATATAATGAAAGCATGCACTTTTAACTCCATTACTTCATTTGGCTACAATATTATCCTTGTTGCTTTTCAGATTAGATAAGAATAGCTTTTACTATAGAGAAGAATTAGTTGGGCCAAAAAAAATTATTTTAAAAGTATAATTTATCCGGTAACTCGGGTAGGCCAACCCGACCCTGATCCAAATTTAGCCTGAAAGGTTACGAGTTTGGATAATAATTTTACATTGTTGGGACGGATTTAAACAATAATTAGTGAACCCGATTTAAATTTGGGTTAGGATAGGATAAGAACCTTAGGAATCCATGTTCGACTCGAGTCCGAGTTACATATATATATATATATAATATATTTTTTTATAATATCAATTAATATACATAATTAGATTTTATATTTTCAATAAATCTTGATCATTGATTAAATGATATATAAGATATGATTTTAAGATTATTGAGCCAAGGCCAAATTAAATCCCAGCTCAATCTGAACTTAGAGTATGTGAACAACTCAAAAATTAATCAAATTTATTTTAAAAAATATTTGAGTTGAATTTATAGAATTCAGTTCGAACCAAGCTCGTAAAACTATCGGAGTCCACCCAGCCGAGTTGCAGTCCAAAGTTTAATGAAATAAACTGCATCTCCTCCTTAGATTTCAGCTTTTTACCATCAGACCATCCATTAAAGCTGCTCTGCCAAACATCGCCTTAGTTATGTTAATCAAACCTCTGTAGTCAGGCAATTTATTACAGCGCACAGGGGCTATATCTTCTTGATAATTGATGCGTATGCTAATAATTAGAATCATTTAACTATTTCAATCTTTAATGGAGTTGATTTGACCACCTTTCAACGCTGAAAGCTCAGCAAACGCATAGATGCATGCGGACAAACCAGAATGAGCACTTTCCATACTCAGTCATTGCACTTATCCATTAATATATATATATATATATATATGTTTACCTAATCTTATTTGTTTATTTCTTTATTCCTGTTTTGATACATCTCGAAGTTTTGATCTTCTTGTTTTAATATGCTCTCGCGCCTGTAAGACACGGGTTAATAATATCATGATGTTTCGATTATTGCAACTGAGGTTAAATGCCCTCAGCTCTATTTTTTAGATGCTCAAGTTAATCAAAAATTGAATTTATTGAGGAAAAATTAACTGTTTTGTTAAAATTTAAAGAAAATGTTCACTATTCATCTGAGGCATCTCCAACAGATCACTTTTGAGGCAGTTGCTTCAACTGCATCAGGGACCGTCTGTTACAATGAAGGGTTTCTCAGAACAGTCTTGAGAAAGTTCTAAAGAACATCCGGACCGTCCAAACTCTGCTTCCTAAACCTGGTGTGGGTCCCAGTTGTCGTAGACCAGAGTGCAGTGGAGCTGTAACGAAGAGGACCATTGACTATGGAGTCAAATCCCGAGTAATAATGGAAAGAGAGAGAGAGAGAGAGAGAGAGAGAGAGAGAGAGAGAGTGTCAATGTCTGTGGGAGAGCATTCAATGCAGGACATGTTTGGATTGCCAAACGCATTGAATAGAGAATTAATGGCACGAGGATTCGCTTTTATTGCACTCTGCTACCATAACCCGTCTCACGTTAAAATGTACAGAGGGTGAGAAACGAAAAAGGGTTTGGACTTGGAGCTAGTTTTCGCTGTTAGTTGCTTCCTCTGCTCTTTGTTTCCGTTGATTTTGTTGGTTAATTCTGTTTTCATCTCCTTTTTCACTTTTGAGGCTTTCCTTGGGTTTGGATACCTGTTGTTTATTGGGTCCCTTTGGATTTCTTTTGTCTCTATATTTTACCGAGTGCATTAGGGTTTTCTTGTTGGTATCTGGGTTTTCATATCTTGTAAAAAAAATTTCATTTCTTAGAAATCTTGTAGTAGTGTTGGATTTTAATAGCCCACTTTATGGCTTTGTAATGTGGTTCCATATTTCAATCTTGGTCCTGAATTTGGTGGGATTGAGATCTTGGTTCTGTTCAATTTCTTGGTGTACAATGGGTAGGTGTTGAATTTGAAATGGAACCTTCAATCATGGGGTCTTGAATGATACTAAAGCTAGGGTTTTTTCTCTCTTATAGCATTAAAGGTTCGATACAATTCAAACCTCTCTTTGGTTTTCTTTTTCTTTTCTCTTCTTTTAGACCAAGTCTTACCTGTTATCTCGCAAAAGTTCTGCAAGTCTTAATGGAAGATTCTCTGTTTTTCTTGCTTTGAATGTTTCAGGTTTTAAAGTAAAAGGCTCTTCCACAGTACAGCTAAACTTTGGAATGTCTCTGCTTTACTTTGGTCATAAATTGACATAGATAATTGATAAAGCTTTTTAAGTTTTTCATTTGAACCGGTGCTGGGTTTTGCTTTCCTGGGCCTGTCAGATTGAATTGTGGAGGGAGAGAAGAGGAATTAGTATTCATGCATGTTTCATTATGGAATCCCATATCACACTGTGCAGCCCTAAGATTCATAGACAAGAAGAGCAAGAGGAGAGATGGTTCTCGTTTGACCGAGGACGGCAAGGGAAATCCCTCCATTCAACGGCAATTGCAGGAAAACAAGCTCAGGGAAGCTCTGGAAGAGGCATCTGAAGATGGGTCCCTTGCAAAATCACAAGACATTGATTCTGAGTCCTTGAATCAGGACGGTAAAGTCGGCAGCTCAAGATCTCTTGCCAGACTCCATGCCCAGAAGGAATTCTTGTGTGCCACCGCTCTAGCGGCTGTACAAACATTTTGCACCGATGAATCCATTCCCGACCTCCACGATGCATTTTCTAAATTCCTCACAATGTACCCCAAGTTCCAGTCGTCCGAAAAGATTGATCAGCTGAGATCGGATGAATATGAGCACCTCTCAGATTCGTCTGCCAAGGTATGTCTTGATTACTGTGGCTTCGGGCTGTTTTCTTACCTTCAAAATTTTCACCATTGGGAATCATCTGCATTTAGCTTATCTGAAATAACTGCAAATTTGGGCAATCATGCCCTTTACGGGGGTGCCGAAAAAGGTACTGCAGAACACGATTTCAAAACTAGGATCATGGATTATTTGAACATTCCTGAAAATGAGTATGGCCTTGTTTTCACCGTCAGTAGAGGATCGGCATTTAAATTGCTAGCTGAATCGTACCCTTTTCAGACAAACAAGAGACTGTTGACCATGTTTGATCATGAAAGCCAGTCAGTGAATTGGATGGCTCAGAGTGCCAAAGAGAAGGGTGCAAAGGTTTATAGTGCCTGGTTTAAGTGGCCAACCCTGAAACTCTGCTCTAGGGAGCTGAGAAAAAAGATATCAAACAAGAAAAGGAGGAAAAAGGATTCCACGGCCGGGCTTTTCGTGTTCCCTGTTCAGTCTAGGGTTACTGGGGCTAAGTACTCTTACCAATGGATGGCTCTAGCTCAGCAAAACAATTGGCACGTATTGCTTGATGCTGGGTCATTAGGTCCCAAGGACATGGATTCGCTAGGCTTGTCCCTTTTCCGGCCTGATTTTATTATTACTTCATTTTACAGAGTGTTTGGTTCGGACCCAACTGGGTTTGGGTGCCTTTTGATCAAGAAATCTGTTATGGGAACCCTTCAAAACCGGTGCGGGCATGCTGGCTCTGGAATGGTAAGGATTGTCCCAGTTTTTCCCCAGTACCTCGGTGATTCTCTAGATGGTTTTGACGGACTTGTGGGAATTGAAGATGATGCAATTAGTGGGAATGAAGAATTTACGCCTGAAAATCCTGGGGAATCACAGTTACCCGCTTTTTCAGGCGTGTTCACTTCCAATCAGGTCAGGGATGTCCTTGACACCGAGATGGAGCAAGATAACAGCTCAGATAGGGCAAGCACCATATTTGAGGAAGCTGAGAACATTTCAGTTGGAGAGGTCATAAAAAGTCCAAATTTCAGTGAAGATGATTCATCAGATAACTCATACTGGATTGATTTGGGTCAGAGTCCATTTGAGACTGTTTCTGGTCAGTTAACCAAACAGAAATCTGGCTCGCCATTACGACCGTCATCATTATCTTGCAGGAGAAACAAGCAGCAATTCTCCCCAAAACTAGCATCAAATGTTTCTAAGATCCCAATATATGATGACAGGAGGGTTAATCTCAGGCTACATGAAGATCCTGTTTTATCTTTTGATGCAGCTGTATTATCAGTGTCACAGGAGCCAGACAATGTTAAGGGGATTCCTGAAGAAGAACAGTTTGCAGAAGCAAGCGCAGATGCAGCCTTCAGAAATGGTAGAAAATATGTAGATTCCTGGCATCCTGGAGAGATTCAAGAAGAACCTGAAATTAGAGGAGATTTGGTGCTTATTGGTTCCACGTTGAGTTCTACTTCAAACGGAGTTGGGCCCAAAGACCAGACTTCAAATTTTTGGCACAGTAACCTTGAGAGTGCTTCCACCTCTAAAATTTTCCAGGAAAGGAAAGAAAGTGCTATACGGAGAGAGACAGAAGGTGAATTCAGACTGTTAGGAAGGAGGGAAAGGAATAAATATTCTGGTGGTAGATTTTTTGATTTGGAAGAGAATGCTCGAACTGCAAGCATGGGTCATAGAGTTTCTTTTAGTTTGGAAAGCAACCAGAAAGAAATTTCAAGAAACTTGTTGGACCCTCGGGAGGTATCTCTGACTAGCCTTGGTGATGACGAGTACACGACTGATGGGGAATATGGTGATGGGCAAGAGTGGGGTAGGAAGGAGCCTGAAATAATATGCCAGCATCTTGATCACATTAATATGTTAGGTCTCAACAAAACTACCCTCAGACTCAGGTATTTAATCAATTGGCTTGTTACCTCATTACTTCAACTTCGGTTTGCTGGTTCAGATGACGGTGTGGGAATGCCTCTTGTACAAATATATGGCCCTAAGATCAAATATGAAAGGGGTGCATCTGTAGCTTTTAATGTGAGGATGAGCCGTGAAGGAGGGCTAATTCACCCAGAAGTGGTTCAGAAATTGGCTGAGAAACATGGTATATCTCTTGGCATTGGTATCCTTAGTCACATAAGGATAGTAGATCCAAAACAGCATCATGGGTCATTGGGTCTGGAAGATACATCCCTGTCCAAGCCAATGCCTAAAGGCTGCCAGGATGGTAAAAATGTGTTCTTCCGAGTTGAGGTCGTTACCGCATCGCTGGGTTTTCTGACCAACTTTGGAGATGTTTATAAAATGTGGGCTTTTGTAGCAAAGTTTCTAAATCCATCATTTGTCGAAGAGGACCGATTATCCACAGCCCCAGAGGATTGGGAAACATAATATTTGGAGACTTGTTTGATTGTTATTTTATCTTGTTCATTTTGAAAGAAGATGGACCCCACCAATGCCTTCTGCTATCCACAGAACACGGACATCCTCAATCTTAATCTTGGAGTTCATATTCCGGGACCCAGATTTGTGGGAAATGCTGAAGTAAACAGCATAGGGTGCAAAGGTATTGTTTCTGTTAGGTTTGTTTCTTTTGCTCTTTTTTCAGAGGCTTATCCTGGGTGCCGATGAATTTGTTAAATCTTCTTGTTGTTTCTTTTGGAAGTATTCTTTAAATCATGATTTTCAGTTTATATAGTTTGGTTTGTAAACATGTAAGAACAGAGAAAGGAAATTGCTTGAAATTAAAAGCAGAACTGAAATTTCTTAACACTTAACTACTGAAATTTATTAACACTTGCCAAGTCTTAGTATCAGACGAAGTTTCTGATTTTGCGCTCCTTTCTGTTTTCTTTTCATCCTATACCTTGCATAATACTGTTAATACACCTGAGTGTGTTAACTGGCAGAAAATCTTATATTAGTTAGTACTTGGATTTTGATGTTCTTGCTATTGTTATTATTTGGTAAATGTTGATGTTATTATGTCAACCAAGAAAGCAAATACAGTTTTGCAAGAAAGGCTTATAAAAGCCCTTCCCTCCCTTGCATTTGTAGATTCATGCAGTGGCTTGAGCCGAAGACTGTTCTGAGATTACTGTTTGATTTTCCACGCAGCAGAAGAGAGAGAGTCATAAAAAGTCCAAATAGTTTGGTTTGGCTGGTTTTGTCCCCAGAGGTAGAACTTGTTGCTAAGTATGGGTATTGACTTCATTTTTGTCTGATCATGTGGGTTAGGTTGGTGTTTTTTGACTTCGTCCATCTGTCATGGATGAGTCTCTTTCAGATGGATGACCATTCATGCATCTACCAACAAAAAATTTATAGAATCAAAATCTTTGTTTTGCTCTGCCTCTTGTCTTTATTTCCAAAGTTTGGGGTTGATCGATCCCTTGTGGTTAATTGATACTACACCACATCAGAATCTTTCTTTCTTTCTTTCTTTCTTTTTCTTTCTCATCAGCTTGTCCCTTCTCATGTGGAATCTCTTTCCACGCCCTAGTATTTTTGAAGATTACCATCTAGGATTGTGCTTCCTAGCTATGAAAATGCATGTTCAAATTCTAACTTCTGTATTGTCCAAAATTATAAAAATTTGACATGGCTTAACTGATAAATCCCCCCCCCCCCCCCCCCCCCTCTTCCCCTTCACCTTCCCCTTCCCCTTTTGTTTCTTTGGACTAAAAAATAATAATGTTTTTTTGGTCGGCTTGCTTTGTTCATTTTTCTTATAGCAATGCTCGATCAAAATGCAATTATCTTGGATAAAAAAACATTTGTTATGTTTATTGTCTTTTTGCAATTATTTCAAGGAATTCTCTAGTCAGTTAGTCTATATATATAAACATATCTCTTAATTATGTTGTTTAAATCAATTAGTGTATTATAAACATATATATGTATATATGTATGTATATAACATTTTCTTTCCCTTTCTTTCTAGTGTAGGTAATAACATGATTATTGATTTTGTATTATTTTTCATTAAAAAGATCATGTTTGAGCTATTAAGTATGATAAATCTTCTACTAAAAGTCTACTAGCACCGTTGCTTTTAAGTTCTAATCTATTGTCGTATTACAGCAGAGAGTGGGCTTTGTCAAAAAAATAAATATAAAGGAGGAAAGGTGCCCAATCAGGAAGGGACCAGCAATATACAGCTAAGATACAGAAGACTGATGAACTGCTGGTCTGGGTTATATTGAAACGATAATGGAATTAGAAATAAAGTTGCTGGGATGAAATATATTTTATCATTTATTGGGCTTTCTGATAATAAATTTGACAAAAGTGATTATGGCACAGTCCAATGTTACAATTATTATTCCATTTTTGCCACATTCATATTAACTCCTTTTGGTGTTTTGCAATCATCCTATGATGTGATTAAAAATATTTCCTTCTAAAATTAATCCTGAAATAGTGATTGAATTTTTTAAATGTTAAATATTTTATATACTCTCTAATGCATGTGTAAAAAATTAAGGTTATTGTAATAAAAATAAATATAATTGTCAAATAATTTATATAAATTTGTTTTTTTTTTTCTCTCATACTAACTGTTTAAATAATAGATAATGATTTTTTTTATCTTATATTTAAAGAGTAATATTATTCTTATTATAACATTTTACTAAAAAAATTTATTCGCTGGCGTAGTTGTTCGGGTGCTAATGAATTCAGTCTCTCAGTACTAGTTATGTCAGTTGAGTTCAAGAAACTTAATTGATTAGTACCAAAATACTTAATTACCTAACACTTACATATACAAAGAGGTTTAGATCCCACGGTAAACTTGTTTTTCTTTTATCTCCTCTTTTGTCCATATTACGGTATTATTTTCAACCAAATAATTTGCAATTTAGAATTTATTCAAAAATAAAATATTATTTATAATTTTAAAATATTAAGATATATTTTTGAGCAATTGAAGTAATTTATGTTAAAAACTCAAAAATATGAAATGTTATTATTATTATTTTTTTAAATAATTGAGGTTTAGAGAAACCATTTCGACTACAAGACCTTGGTGACTTCTCCAAATTACAAGCAGCTGTTAATGAAAAATTGTATGAATTTAAGAATACTAAACGGCTCTAATACTAAATCAAATCATTAAATCATCATTAAATTTTGGCGCCTTAACGACGTTAACCACCCTTCTCCTTCTTCTAATTTGATTAAAAAGCTGTTGACAGTGAATCTCGTCCTGCTTTGAATTTGATATCAGCTGAATTCTGATAATTCAGCCATGGAAAGGGCTTAAAGTTTTACAGTCTGTTTGCGGTGACAATGTCTTTTTCTCGGCCGGATATGGAGCTTCCGATTAATGAACATTTCATCAAGGTCATGATGCCTGGCTTTCTCACAAAACTTGTATCTTCTCTCTCTCGTCGTCAATTACAATTTTTTTTATTATCTAATATCAAGAATTTAAAAACATGCTGGAATTAGTTAATCACTGGTCTATGCTAAACCTAATATCTCTTTCTGCATTACATATTTTCACAGTGCATTCCACCGGCTTTCTATAAACAACTAGATTGAGTGAAAATGGATATTGCAATTCTAACAAGTTGTAAAGGATCATGGCATGTAAAAATTGATAAATGCAGCAAAAGATATGTTCATTTTGAAGAGGGTTGGAACAGTTTTGTGGAGCAACATGACCTTGATCTCGGAGATTTTTTTGTATTTGAGCAGAAGGAGAACATGCATTTCAATGTATATGTGTTGGATTCAAGTGCCTGTGAGAAAGAGTTTCCTCTGAATTTTGCTCATCAGATTAAGAGAGAATCCAATGTAGTGAACATCCATGAACATGTCAAGCACATTAAGAGTAAGTTCTGTCTATTCTTCTCCAATGATAAGGTAGTGAAAATGTCAGAATATGTATCCATTCTTGACTGCATATGTTCTGTTTTTCTAAATTAATGGAAAATAGAACTTACATGCTCATCATGGGATTCTTTCTGGAGAACTTCCACAATACAGTTAAGGATCATTTCCAGAATCTCATACACCCAACTAGCCCTTTTAACCCTTGCAAATTTACTCTGCATGCATCAAACCTGGGATAGTGCTATCTTCAATGTTGTTGCCTTGCATAATATATCATTAATAGAAGAAAAGAAAAGAAAACATTCATCTTTATCTAGTTTCAATGTTTAGGAGAGAGGTGATAAGAACGTTATTATATGAGTAGACAAGAAAAGGAAGTAAATATTGTTATTTGACAATTTTAATTTTTTATTATTTGACATTTGACTAATTTTTAAATCATTAATTTAAGAGTACTTTTGGTATTTTAAAAAACTTATTAAACTAACTTTCTTTTATTTCCAAATCCCCGTACTTTGGGAGAGATTTGAGAAACTACTTTAATCACTTAAATTTTCTCTCCTAATATTCTTTTTTTCCTTAATCATAAACATGCAAAAGAAATAAAGTGACATAACTCTTCCTAAACCTTTTATTTTCTCTCCAAATGAGAGATTAGAGAGCCACTTTAATTACTTAAACTTTCTCTTCTTATCTTTTTTTTTTTTTTGTTCATCATAAACATTCAAACGAGATAAAAGTGACATTACTCTTCCTAAATCTTTTCTTTTCTCTCAAAATCATCACATCAGAAATTGAAAAGGCCACCTTAATTTCTCAAATTTGATCTTCTAGTCTTATCTTTTCTGTTCATCATAAACTTCCAAACGAACCTTAAATTTGACTGTATTTATTATTCCTTTAAACAAAGAAAATAAAATTTTAATTTAATCAACCATTGAATAATATTGAGCTTATGCTTTACTGCACACTCTCCAAAAGAAAGGCAATATGAGACAGCTACATCTAATTTACTGCACACACTCCAGAAGAAAGGCAATATGAAACAACTACATCTAATTCTCTTCAACTCTCCATTTTATAACGACAATAAAAGAATGCAATGGGAGACCAAATTCCCCATATATATGGTGAGTTTTTACCTCAAGCTTGCAAAATTTTTAGGTTTTTCTTTTTTGGCTCTCTCTATTAACAGCTAACTAACTCTAAATGTATTTCTCAACTGCAATATAAACAACTTTGTATATTTGCTTTTTTATTTTTAATTTTTTGTGCATGACAGAATATACCTGCAGATTTATAAGATCAAATGACCTGAGTCAGTTAAGCAGCACAAGTCTCAGGAATCCTTCAGGAAAATTAGGGACTGTGGAACTTCGATCCCGGTATGATCATAAAGCAGTAAGATAGAGACCTACACGCATGGTAAATGGTTGGTATGAGTTCTATGATTCTAACAAGCTGAAGGAAGGAGATGTTTGCATCTTTGAGCTCAATGGTACTGTAAGAAGATCTAAAGCTGTGGTGATAGATGTTCGAATCTTTCCGAGGCCAATCTAACCAATGCTCAGCCTATTTGATATATGATTTGGTCATCCTGGGAAGAATTTCAAGTGGGTTTTGTGATTGTTTGTCCTGTTTTTAGTTTTGAAATGTGGTTTTGAAAACTGCCTTCTATGATGCCCGCTGGAAATGGATTCTCTCTCTGCTGCTTTTTTTTTCCCCCTCGTTGTTTCTTGATATGCACAGTTAACCAAATTTAAAGAAGACAAACTATTTAAAGAAAAACTACAAAGTGGTTTCCCAGAAAATGCAAACCAAGAGGGAGGAAGGAAAAACAAACCCACACACTGTTGGCACATTATATATTTAAATATATATATATATATAGCTTTACCAATACTGGGAACACTACTGAGCGCCTCTTTATAAAGCTTCAATTTTGGGTGCCATCTCTTCCAAGGCAAATGCTTATCAAGAAAATGCCATGGCTGTCTTTCAAGAACAGCATTTCTTATCGAATCCCAAGTCAATGGATGTGTTGCATGATAACATTTTGGATAAATACTAAGACTACCGCTATTTCCAAGTAGGAAGCAGCGGGAAAATTGAATCTTTACGAGATGTTTTGTTCGTGTATTTCACATACGCGTGATACCTGTATGAATCAATTGCGTTGCGAAAGTGTTACTGACCTGGCAATCCTCTACAATGGGAAAAAGGAAAAGGAATACCTAATGGGTCCTACACTCTTCCTGCGCGAGAGAGAGAGTCTTATCACTCTATCTCGTGTCATGCGTGCCTCGTCCTTTCTCAGCCAACCACAATTCATCATCCCTTATCCATAGTGATTCTCTCTCTCCATACAAAAGCGTCGCTCTATTTTCTATCCTCTTCTTTGCAAATCCTCACAATCTTGGCCAAAAAAAGGTAACCCTTAATGTTCTACTTGATTAGTTGATTGTATCAGAAAATATTCATCTCGTTTCTCTCTCAGCCTCTTCCTATTTCAATACACCCTGAAGTTTGATACATTCTTAACATGATCTTCCATATAGATTGTTTTTAGCTTACAGATTGTGGGTCAGCCAGAAATGGCAACAGCATCATCTGCCCTTTCACCAGCAACGATCATCACTGCCGGAGTCAACAGCTGCGAAGGCAAAGCCAGGAAGAAAATGAGCAAGGTGGTGTACATAGGCGGGTTGAACTCATATGGAGGCCTAAAAGCCCACAACAGTGTGGCCTCTCTAGGCCTTCCAGTGTGCACTGAGCAGTCCTTTGCAAAGGTTGTGAACTCACTGAAAATCACATCCCATGCAAAAGGAAGAAGCGGTGGTGGTGCACTCTCCTCCACATGCAATGCCGCTGATGAGATTTTCAAGATTGCAGCCATCATGAACGGCCTTGTTCTCATCGGTGTAGCCGTCGGGTTCATTCTACTCCGAATAGAAGCGTCAGTCGAAGAATCTGATGAGTGAGAATTTTCTCTAAGTTTCGCGGAGAGCAAATGCTTGTTTGATTACTGTTCTTTGTTAAAAACTGTGACTGGTTCATCTTTAGCACGGTTGTTGATATAAAAGTTATAGAAAGGCCATAAATTTCATCTTGTTCGTGTGGATTGGCCTTGCTAGAAGCAGCTGAAGTCTTTGCTTTTGAATTTTGTACTGATTGTAGCAAAATGTTAGGACCATCACTGTAATTATTCAGGGAACTTGTTGGGTATGTTAAGAGATGATGACAATTTGTCCCCCACAAGGTCCGGCGAAAGAAAATAAATAGAAAAGACAGTAAAAACCAACAGGCTTGAGGCAGAGATGGTAAAGATATCCTATTCCATTCTAATTATATATATATATATATATATATATATAATTAGAATGGAACAGCGAAAGAAAATAAATAGAAAAGATAGTAAAACCTAACACGCTTGAGGCAAAGATGGGAGAGATATCCCGTTCTATTCTAATTATATATATACCGGTTAATATTTTCATATTTTATTAAATACTTTTGCATATATAAATCACATATTATTTGTATGTATGTGTATATATATATGTGTGTGTGTGTGTGTGTATAAATATGAATTATTATTTTTAATAATATTAATTAATTAATTTTAATTTTGAAACAGAGACAAAAATGAAAAACATAATAAACGGAATGAGATGGTGGAAACGGAGATGGAAGACATTATAAATGTAACAGGCTATGGATGAAAGACAATTTTTTTAACAGAACAGGGATGGAGGGACTCCCCCACCCAAAACTCTGCCTTCTTGTCATTCTTAGGTATGTCAAACAACCTTCAAAAGAGAATTGTTTTGCATTGTGCACAGATATTGTGCAGTCCCTTATGATGGAAGGTACATGTAAATTGGGATGAATGGAAATTAAAACTGACCAAAATCTCTTTAACAGATGAATGAAATTCGGTAGCAGAGAAGACTGCATCTGACTCGGTAGATGTCAAAAGATAGTCCAACATCAAAATTAGATTTCACATTTCAGTAAATTTTACAACAGCCGCTTCAACAAGACCATGCAATTGAGACCTGATGTCCCAGGGAAAGTAAGGACATGGTAAGATCCTCTCTGCTGGATGAACTCTCCAGCAGTAGCATCTTGGGCCTCCTCAGGTGGATGGTCTCTGACATGCAGCAAATAGCTGCCAACTAATAAAAGCCATCACCAAAGATGTGAACAGTTCAAAGCCTACCACCTTCGGAAAGTGCCATCCCAATCCTCGCCTCAGGTAGCTGCAAAACCCATAATTTAGAGAGATGAAGAAGAATGACTAGAGCACTACATTTTGCCTGTGGATGCCAAATGTTAAATAAAGGCAGAACACGGTAAGCAGAAATGCTGATATTCAGTTCACATGGAAAGAAAGGAAACTAGAGATTAAAAAAGGTTCGAAAAAGTGTTCCCTTCGTTACAACATTATCGCATTTGAGATAGATGTGTGGAGATTGGTATGGCAAATTCGAATTCGATGAAGTATAGTAACAAAAAATATTCTAAATAATAGATACAATGAAGCATAGCATGATGGAAAGCATACCTTGTTATTGATGGCATTGTTGCCACTATTCCTGCACATGCATATATTATTGGAATCAAAGTCTTGGGTTTGTTTTTCCGGAGCCACATCAAGGATCCTAATGCAGCAAGGGATATACACAACACCTAAAACAAAAAAGAACCGAGAAACAATGAAAAGACAAATTTTTATTCCCCCTCTCCCAAAAAAAAAAAAAAATTTGTCACCCAAATTTCTCTGTCAATAAACCAACCTAATTATATTTCTACTAAAATCTAGATAATATAAGCATATGATATGCATTTTCAAACTTCCATGTGGAGTATTATTTGTCCAAAACATGAAAATTCTATGAATAAAAGAAAACATGAAACTCAAGCAATGACAAGAAGTAACCATACCAGGTTTGCATTTGCTTCAAGACCTTGTAGAATGTAATCCCAAGTAAATTCTAGTCCTCTAGCACCCACCCAAAGGGGTGCCAATCTATGCAGAACAGAATCAGCAAAGGCCCATCCTGCCCACAGAGAAAATGGTGCTATAGTGCCAAGGAATATGAATATAAAGAGTAACTATACCCATTGAACAGAGAGCTGTAGGAAGGATTCCAATAGAAGCTTTTCTTTTCCACTGCCTACTGAGCATAATTGTAAGAGTGAGGATTACAAATTAAATATAATTGCTTTACATAGGATTGCATATATATTTTCTTTACTTTTTTGGTTTTAGGGTAAGTATATCTATGTTGCCTATGTTGCTCATAAAAATTCAAACACTAGGACATACTACAATTTCTCAATTCATAAATAACACCCAATCAATCAATTCAATTCCAAAGAACTATTTATGATTATCAAAAGAATAAGGGGAAAATGAATGCACAGAATATTGGCTTAGAACAGAAAAATTCAGGGAAGCGGCAAAGCAGCAAACCAATGCCTCCATTTGGAATTAACTGATCTCTAAGCAAAAAAAGTTATATTTTCCCTTTAAATTTGCTTCCTCAAATAGAAATGTTTTTTTCCTTTTCCAAAGATTGCTCCCATCTCCATTACCAATGCACCACCGGTATCCCGATTAACACCACAACTCCACCATTGACTATGCTGCCACACCACCGTTACTCAGAATATTAAAACATGACTAGTAACACTGCCGCAATTGTTTTTAGAGGGGTGCGAAGAGGGGTGGAGGGAGATGCATGTGTGTTCCTCACCTCATTATATTTTTCCCTTCTACAGTCATTCCTCACTTCCTTTTTACTTATTTTTTCACTACATTTTTTTATCCAACATAACTTCTCCTAGAGTGCCAAGTGGCAGCATGAAATTCATTTTATGATCAAATAACTACTCATACCAACTTGGTGAGACAAAACTTAGTATTAGGTTAATAGGATAGAATAGATTACAAAACCATACAGTCTCCTTCCCCATTGCTGCTGCTGTTGTTGTTGCAGCCTCACCATTGTTGAGAACACCACTGACTGCCTATGCAGCTGCCACCACCACCTTTTCCACAAGCATCACCATTTATTCACCACAGCTGTCTCTTTTATGTCATCCTGCCTAAGTGCCACCATCATCACTCCAACCACCACTGCCATTGATAACACTGCCACCACACGTGGTTTCCTTGTCTATATACCGAAGTATGCAATGCATTTATGCATGTATGTATTTTGGACAAAATTTACCAAACATGCTTCCAGATTCAATCTTTGTAGCAAAAAGTAAAAAGCAAGGGAAAAAAAAAAAAGGTACCTACCTAGTTCTAAGATTTTTCATGTTGGACTTGCAGTTGGAATTCTGTTGATTAGAAAATTTAATATATATTCTGCTATATGATAATTGTATTGTGTACACTCTACACCTATTATGCTATATGATGATTGTATTGTCTACACTCTACACCACTTCTATTCTAATTAGAGGAGTTATCATGAATTTTTGTAAAAACACAGTAAGATTGCCAAACTATGGATACTTACCCAGCACACACACACGTATTATGGATAGCAAAGGTCCAACAACTATAATCAAGCATCACTACATCAAGAGGTATGGTCCTTATCACTTAAGAGCAGTCCTTGTCATTCATAAATAACCCTTAATGTCTGCCTTCCTCTATATGAAAATGAGATTACAAAAGCACAATGCAAGTTATTTGATAACAAACCATACAAACAATAAAATTAAAAAAATTAAAAAGTTCAGTATCACAAACACTAGAGTCTAAATTGGCCTAACCATGACACTAAATTTTAATCTTCATAAGCCATGGAAAGTTATAAAGTGAACATGTGCCCCAGCATTAGTTTAGAGAAGGAAATAATACAGGAGAATTGGGCAACCCCCTACCAAAAAAGAAAAACACCCACACACACACAAAAATCCCCTTCTCACTTTTTTCCTTCCTTTACCAGAAGCATGCCTTTTCCAGTTCAAAGCAGGACTTGTTTAAACTGATACTATGATATATAGTAGTTTTAAGTGCAACTAATAAACTTTCTAACAGTACAGCATAAGGATTAATGACAGTATAAAACAGATATATTGACAGCACATAAAAGAGAATAAAAGGGGTAACTAGATTAATAAAACTAATATGAGCGATCAACTTTTGACCCCAGATTCTGCAAAAATATCAGGGAAAAAATAAAAGAAAATATGAAGATCAAATTATGGTGATAGAACAGCTAAAAACTTATAGAAAAGAAACTGAATTCATATAAAATGAGGTCAAGCTTTATTCACCTAGTCCAACAGCTTGGAACTTATGATTTTGAGAGATGTTCCGGTGAGTCAATTGGGTCAAGGCAAAGTAAAGCCCCGCAACATCTATAAAACCGATCAAAGCTTTCAACAATTCCTGAAAATAAAAGGCAAATTACTCATAATTGGTATCTTACTCAGGCCAGTTTATCTTTAAAATTTAGCATTTCCAATCCATCAGCAAGGTGCTATTTATCCATAAAAGGGAAAATAATGTCATGGTTTTGGAGCAAAAGTAGTGATATTACATTTAACCGTCGCATCCATTTGCCCAAATAAATATGAACTCCTATACATTTCTAGAATACAAAAAAAAAAAGGTTATAAGTTCATTATGAGCTACCAAGTAATCTTATTTCCATTTTCCTTTCTATTTTTACCTCTCCCTTTTCAAGAAACTAATTTTGAACATGGTATAATTATGATGCAGCCCTAGCACAAAAGAAAATGTTTTCATGCCAGTATATAATGATGGTCATCAAAATTAAAAACTCAGCAAAAAATAACCCCTTTTGAAATGTACCAACTAATCTTCTTATGAAAGCAAGTGAATATTCAGCAAAATGATGAAAGTTAAAGGTGAATAAAATAAGATATAAAAGGCTAACCTGGTGTATGAGGCTCCCACTACTGCAAGTTCTAGGAAGGGTTAGATGAATGTAGCCTTACTTTTTCAAGTGGAGAGGCTATTTCCACAACTTGAAGCCATGACATACAGGTCACAATAGAACAACCTTATCATTGCATCAAGGTCCTCTCTTTGATTAAAATAATATATGTTCTATGAAATACAACATTGTTTTCATTTTCCTTTTATAAGTACAACAAACACCCACACCCGAATTGGGTCTTGAACCCTTTACTTCTCCCTTTAGGAGTAAAAGAAGATATTATATAAGCTAACAGCTGGTGGAATGAGCTATAACATGTTCACACTTAATAGTTTTACTAGTGAAGGAATTAAAAGAAAGCTTTATAAACAAAAGCATAAGGAATTCACATTTGTAATCCTCCACCACAAATTACCTGATATGGATCAAAGCTGTCATTTTCAGATACATTAAGAAAGGTTGCCAAACATACAAGCTGCCCAAATAAGTAAATAAAGACACTTGTCAATAAAAATAAAGTGAATCAAATGGAAGGTCAAGGCATAAACCACGTATACCAACCTTCACTAATGCCGTTAAAAGATAAACAAGAGCAGCTTTGACAGAAGTACCAATAGTATCATACTCCGATCTGCACAAGAGCACTTATTGATGCAAAAGCATTTGAAATATAAATATAGCAGATATATTACATAAGACAGACCCCCCGCCTCCAAAAAAAAAAACAACTAAAATAAAGTAGTGCCCACAAAATGTTTTAATTTTATGAGGAAAAATAGACAGAAAAATTTGCCAGCAAAGTTTCTATCCATAAGGTGTGCAATGTACATATTAGTTCAATTTCGTACAAGTTCTGAGAGTCACTTTTCAAAAAAAATTGTGATATAGTTAAACACATCAAAAAATCCAACATTGTAATTTTCAAGTATGTACAAGTGAAAAATGAGGACCACAATGGAAAAAATATAAAACTTCAATTAGTTCAACATGCCAGTTTCTTTGGTCTTTGTGGGAATAATAGGTCTGTGGGTGCAACTAACAATCAAAATGATGTAGGATCTTTACTCCAATAGTAAAATGAACAATGGTCACAGAACACTTTTACCTCAAGCACCTTAGCCACATGAAAAAGTTCATCTAATCATTCAATTTATCAGTAATCACTTAGAAAATATCAGTATGCATGTGTACCATTTGCTTGGTGCAATGGTAAAATGCTCATGTTGTCAAGTGAAAGAACACGAGTTCGAATGTTAGAGCAATCACTCCAATAGTAAAATGAACAATGGTCACAGAACACTTTTACCTCAAGCACCTTAGCCACATGAAAAAGTTCATCTAATCATTCAATTTATCAGTAATCACTTAGAAAATATCAGTATGCATGTGTACCATTTGCTTGGTGCAATGGTAAAATGCTCATGTTGTCAAGTGAAAGAACACGAGTTCGAATGTTAGAGCAATCACTGTGTGTAAATAATACAAAAGGTTAAGTCTATCTTCATTCTACCCCTCCCAACACCCCCACATTGGCAGGACCAACCCTTGGTAATACTGGAAATGATAATGAATGTGAGGATACACAATGATATCGAAAATAGATAATATATACAATGTGAAATATGCTCCTTTATGAATTTTCATGTATAATCAAGAACAAGGTGAATCTATCCATCAATAGAGACTTTAAATAAACAAAGTGTAGTGATTACACTCAATCATCAGTCACTCAGTAAAGAAAAAAAAAAACATCATATACCATGAGGCACTGGTCATGCAGTGTGGCACTATACAGTTTCTTTGGCTTACTGTTAACCTAATATCTCGCAACTATTCAAAAACTACTTAACAGTCACATATCCTCATTCATCATCTTATGAATCCCATCTAATTAATGGAAGATAGTAAAATTGAATACCGAGCATTATCAGCACAATTTATAATTCATAAGTTCTACTGTCTACATCAAGCATAAATATTATTTAAGATTGTTTTCAATTCTTAATAAACGAGGCAATTCAAAGCCCCAGTGATGAACAGCGCATGTATTTAAGATTGGATGCATAACCATTCGATTTGTATTGAATGGGACCGAAGTTTATCCAAGATTAGGGTTTTGCGGCAAAGATTTGTAAAATGGATTTTGAGTCTTGTGATTGATAGCAAATATGCATATAATTACAGAAAGAAAACAAAATTAGCGACATAATTAAAGAAAATGAAAGATGAAGATTTACAGGGGCGTCGCAGAGTAGTAGACAGCGTGAGGACCGAACGTTAGGATTGCGCAGTTGAAGAAGTGAAACACCGTCATCTTCTCTCTTTCTCTCTCTAAACGCGAGAGATCCAAACAGAGGTAGGCGTACGTCAGCAAGAAGAGAACGTGGCCACCAGCAGAATTGCAGAAAGTCGAGTTTCAATTATTCTAATTTCCAATATTTACAGAACAGAGAGTACATTGAGAGGCGCTCAGTTGAAAGGATGCAACTTGAGAGGACTAATCCAACCTAATGCGAGTCACCCAACTTGAAGTTCAAATTTTTGTACTTTGAAATAAATGTTTTAATACTTTTTTAAAATTAAATTATGTAGAATAAATTATTTCAACAATTTTTTATTTTTTTAAAAATAAAAAATTATGAAATTTTTAATGTATAATAATTAAAATAAAAAATAATAATACAACAATAAATTAAAGTAATTATAAAAATAATCTAAAAATTATAACTAATAATCTAATTAGGAAAGCCTTCCAGTTGAAACTCATACTAATGAATTTTAATTTTGATCGAATTAAGTCATTAGATATTAGGGTTGGGTTTAAATATAATTTTAATTATCTATTTTAAAATTTAAATTGAGTTTGAACTACCGTGCGATTTGCACCCTTAGAGCAACTCCAAAGGGAGTTTGCATTTTGGAGTGCCAAATGATCTATTTACAACTTTGAATAGTATTTTGGCACTCCTGAATTATAAATCTGCTTCAATGATAGGTGCTAAAATAGGGTACCATTTTAATATTTTAATATTTTTTATTAAAAAATATAATTAAACTTAACGGTTATATTTGAAAATTAAATTAAAAAAATTAGCTAAATAAATAAATTCACCCTAAATTAACAAAAATAAAAAAATAAACTAAAATTAAAACATTCAATTTAAATTCTAAATAACAATTAACTAAAATAGAAAAAAATTCTTCGATTATAAAAATTAGCTAAATAAATAAATTCATTCTAAATTAACAAAAATAAATAAATAAACTAAAATTAAAACATTCAATTAAAATTTTAAATAACAATTAACTAAAATAGAAAAAAATTCTTCAATTATAAAAATTAGCTAAATAAATAAATTCATCCTAAATTAACAAAAATAAATAAATAAACTAAAATTAAAAACATTCAATTTAAATTTTAAATAACAATTAACTAAAATAGAAAAAAAAATTTCAATTATAAAAATTAGCTAAGTAAATAAATTCACCTTAAATTAACAAAAATATATACATAAATAAATAAGCTAAAATTAAAATATTTAATTTAAATTACACAAATTCAATTAATTTTAAAATTCAATTTAAAATCTCAAACAATTAACTAATGTAAAACATATAAATATAAATCAGTTATATATATATATATATGTAGGCTCTCACAGAGGCCTTACAGGAACGACAAACAGAACGCATTCCCTTTCCCTTGCGCCAAACCGTTCTTATCTGTGAAAACCCTTTGCGCCTCCTCCTCCCTCCCCTTCTCCTCTGCGCCTCTTTCCTCTTTCACTCCCTCTGTGCCTCCTTCTTCATATATGTCATAACCAACCACAAGATTTGAAGAAAAATCAGGAGCAGGGAGCAGAAACTTACAATTTTCACGGCAAGCGATTTCACGGCTTTCAAATTTCTGACCTTTGGTAAGTTTTCTCTTTCAAAATCTCTGAAAATTTCTCTGTATTTATAGAATTTTGTTGGTTGAATAGAGCCGTTGTTAGTTGAATAGAGCCGTTGTTAGTTGAATAGAGCCGTTGCTAGAACAGTAAAATCTAAAAATGGCAGAACAGCTCTATGCAAAGTCTCCCTTTCTCTCTCCAGAGGTTGGAAACTTGCTACCCCAAGACCATGGCTGCCATTTTTCAACCATTGATGCCACCCTCGTTGGAGTGAAAATTTTTTAATTTGGGGTGGCATTTCAACGGTTACCAACAGTTGAGTATTTGCCACCCCTGATGCAACTCTCCGTTGGAGTTGCGCTTACTCAGTCGCACTTGAAAGTTGAAACGGGAGATTATTTTAAGAAAAATGGGGTGCCCGCACTGCATAATTGATGAATTGATTGGGCTGCAATTCTTTTGGGCAATCGACTGGGCAATTGAAAAGTTCTACAAGGGCCCATCTAGAGCCCGAATACCTGTAGAACAATGACAGTAAGCCCACCCTCTACTTCAGCGTGCAATCCACTCAAAGCATGTATAAATATTTTGGGCCCGGAGTGGATACAGTAATTTCTCGTACAAAGAAGTAGGATGTATCTCATTTCACTAATTTACTCTAACAATTAATCTCTATTTTGTATAATTTTTTTTATCGTTCAGGGTTCTTTCAGAATTCTCTAAATTGTATCAGTTCGGAATCATTTTTATTAAATTATCTAATTTTTTAAAAATTAATTATTCTCTGATCTGACTTTGTTCAAGTTTTTAATATTTTTTAAGACCAAATATGAATTAATATTCTATTAAAAATTACTTAACAAATAATAAAAAATTTAAAATCAATTCATTTATATTTTACAGAACTGATTCTAGTATTTTCTAAACACTTCAATTAATAATTTTAGTTGCTTATATTATAATTTTACCTACAAAATCCAAATCGTCCTACATCAATTGATAGAGTAAGCTTAATTTAGGACTTTAAGTCGAAGATGTGTGTGAGACTTTTAACTACTCCTAAAGAAAGAGCTTCAATAAGTATTGAGAAGAAGTAAATTGGAGTTTTTGAAACCAATGTAGGGCAAACGACCCACTATTCAAAACTCACAACTTTACTATAAAGTACTTTTTTTTTTTTTTTCCGTTTTGGTGAGATTTAAACCACTCTTTCTAAACTATAACTTCTAATATCATCAAATGCAATAGTAACAAATTTACTAAAAAAAATTATCAAATTAGCTTCGCGATATACATACTTGAAAGTGACCTCTAAACCCTTATTTCTTATAATATTAATACAATTTCTAAGAATATTTAATATCTTTCGAAAATATCTTTTGTTTTTCAACATTATATCAACAATTAGCTTTGAATCTCACTCAATGTCCAACTTTTTACCATCCTCGATATCAATCAGTGACAATCTTTCTCGAAGAGTCAAAGCTTTTCCAATTGAAGAACTAAATAATCACTATTATATCAATTAGATAGCGCCCAACAAAAAAAGTATTTTATATTTGTGCAAATTTAATATTGTTTAGCCTTCATTTTGGTGATTTTACTCTTTTAGGAAAGTCTGTAGTTTATTATAATTTGAGCTAGGGAGATTTGAATCGAATTCCATTGTAATAGTTTTAACACTTTGTATTATTTATTTTTTGGTCAAACTTGATATCATTATTTTTGGTAATTTTATATATTTTATTATAAATAAAGTTGTAAACCTTAGGGCTAATTAGTTTTGTATTAATAATACAGTTCCAAAGTTTTCTCTAAAAATCATTCCCTATTGATGAATTCAAACACTCATAACTACTACTTCCATCAAACATCACCAAAACAAAAAAATAGCGACATCTAGTTTGTGAGGATTTTTTTTTCTTTCCCTATAAGACCACTGCTATGTCTTACAAGAATTCAAATTCTACAGCTCCTTCTTTGGGACAGGAGAGAATACCACTAAAGCTGCAGCTTCTTGATCCCATGGCAGATGATGACTCATAAATGTAGGAGCTGAGGGTCACCAAACAATGAGAAATTTCGGAACCAAGTTGATCAACTTGATTCATGAACTCAACAAATGATATTTTGCCATGTAGTAGGATGTTGCTAACGACAAATTAAGATTTCTGTTAGACACTAATGCAGTATGAAAATGTAAAGGAGAATCGAACACATTAAAATTTTTAAAAACTAAGAATAAATAGAACTCATCACCTAATAAGAGAAAAACTATCCAATTTCAAAATTGAAATATTATTAATAAGTTGAATAATAAGAGGTTGAATACATTATACTACTAATCCTAATAGACGATTAATTACTTCTACTAATACAATTATGAAACTACCAATTCATTTTGCTTGCGGAATAAAAAACTATTAATACCAATTTGAATATAATTAGAAAACCGGAAAATATAAGGAAACATGTCAAAATTAGCAGGTCAAAATCTTTTTTCTTAGCCTATTTTCAGGTTGCATGCATGTTATCGTCCATCCACGTACAACCTTGCTTCAAACGAAACTTGAAACATTTTTATTAATTCATGAAATCAAATGCCATTTATCCTACATTAGACTTGGTGTCCAGATAGCGCCTATTAAACATAAATTATTCCATGCTGCCTTATAAATCCATCCTTTCTTTCTGCTTACCAATTGATGACTCCAACTTTCAGTACCATTTTAACAGAAGTTAAGATTAGCAGAAGAGGGTGCACTCAATGTAGCATTGATTGATATCTAATGACGTCTTTTGTATTTGTTTATTGATTCTTAATCAAACAGAAATTTTGAACAGAAGAGAATGGAGAAATGGACAAAAGCAAAAAAATAGACTTGGACAGGACTTGTCCAAGTCCTTGTGGTAAAAAAGTAGATAACCTTATGGTTATATGGTTTCTTTGCTTCCGAACTCCAAAGCACACAGACCCTCTTTTCACCAAACCAGCCTAATTAAAATCTGTGGGATTCATTCCCCTAAGCAAGAATTACTGGCTATTCATGAACATAACTTCTCATCTGCTTAAGACTAACGTTAATCTTTCTCTACTTCATGTTTATTTGACATGTCTATAAAGAAAATGTCCTCCCATTTATGAAGGGCTATTTTCACAGCCAAATCATTCGTGTTAAATAGCAAAACTGAGTTCATAAGAGAGAGTATTAATTGTCTACACGGCACCAGCCAAAAAACATTTATTATTGCATCAATACTTTCAACAGTAAAATCAATATTCACATGTACAGGAATAGTACATTCTTGCACATATGAACATTGCTTTTACTGTTGGGAGCACAGTACTTAAAAAATATCTAATATTTATTTGG
The DNA here is from genome assembly GCA_008638375.1 of Nyssa sinensis. Lineage (NCBI taxonomy): Eukaryota > Viridiplantae > Streptophyta > Magnoliopsida > Cornales > Nyssaceae > Nyssa > Nyssa sinensis. Next base: position 5,523,360 of record CM018038.1, on the reverse strand, counting down.
CACCAACAAAAAAATATTTATTCTCGTATCAGTACTTTCAACGGTAAGATCAATATTCACATGTACAGGAATAGTACATTCTTGCACATATGAACATTGTTTTTACTGTTGGGAGGATGATACTTAAAAAATATCTAATATTTATTCAGCACCAGCAAAAGAACATTTATTCTCGCATCAGTACTTTCAATGGTAAGATCAATATCTACATGTACAAGAATAGTATATTCTTGCACATATGAACATTGCTTTTACCGTTGGGAGCGCGGTACTTAAAAAATATCTAATATTTATTCGGCACTAAATAGTCATCTCATTAACTAACAATGGACTGACTCGTGAATTATGTCACACTAAAATAAGTGAGTCATATAATCAATAACCACGTATCATTTTACAGTTAAACAGTGGCATAACCACACTAGTTCTGAAGGGTGAGGTCAAATTGTGTATGTCATAATCTACCATTTTCTGTGAATCATACCACGCATAATAAAGTGTTAGTGAATAAACAGACAAACCATATGATGGTCCAATCCAAATACAAAATGCCTCTGCTTCAAGAGTACTGAAAATATTTACAACTAATATCATGTAACTTTCTTAGGACAGTTTTCATTGCAATAATATTTTGTCACATATAATATAATCGAAAAATATCTTGTAATGGCACTGTACTAGTCTCATTCTAGAATTTTTCAAGGAATCAATCTGACTTCGTTCGTTCGTTCGTTCACTCAAAGTTGTACTCTTCCAGGTTGCAGATGCAATGGGCCACTGTGAGTGGGGAGGGCTTTGAAAGCTCGGCCTCTACTGGGAAAATGGTTGCTGTCATCTATGTCTCCTTGATAGTGATGAGCTGCCTGTTTGAAGTTCTCAATTATTGATCATTTTCACGTTGGTTTTGGCCGTATTTGCACTCATTAACTCATTATTATCACAATAAAATTACTATTGTCCCTCCAGTTTTTCTCTCTTCCAGATGATCTCTTCTGTCATAATATAAAATAACAGGGACAAGAGAAAATTATACTGAACTAACAAAACAATGTGTGGAACTAGAGTAAATTTAGTTTATTGAAATATGATGTAATGTCGTGGCTCTCGTCATTGTAAACGGCGTTGATTCCGGAGATTCCTTTCTTTCTCTTTTGTCTTCTCTTCTGTGCATACCAAAAGTAAATACTAGCATTCAGATTTCCAAGCAACACATGTCTGTACTCTAATCACGAGTATTAATAGAGAAGAAACTATTATTCTTTCTATTATTATAGCTGTAATATATATATATTATATACACACATGACAAAACATGAGTATTAAATCAGTTAAGATCATGCACAAATCACTACTTGTAGTCGGGCACACGTATCTACGTACTATCAATAGCTTGCGTTAATTTCACATAAGATTGGATTGATTTAAGCTTGGGAGCTGATGGCAAATCTCAAGAAATGATTTAAATAAAAGTCTCACTTCTTTTTTTAATTATTTTCTTTTTTTAAAAAAAAAGCTAATATTGAGTTGGTTTTAAAAGAATTAAAATTAAGCTCTTCTGGTTATTTTCTACATAATTTTGCTAAAAACCCAATTTTACATTAAAAAAATATCACGATCCTCTTTTTTATTTTTTAATAATTCAAAAGGAAGCTAGTATTGATTGATTTTCATTTAATAAGTGGCAATGTATATATATATTACTAACACCTATCAAACACACTCTATTTAATTACATAACCCCTATGTGATTAGATGGGGTGTGCCTCATGTAACTTCGTAAATCTCACATGAATTTTACATATAACTTGGTCACAAAAACTCTTATTTGGCCTCCCAAACCGTTTCTATAAACGGGACTCTATTCAAATTTCAACATGTTTGTGTTGAAAATGTGAATAGTGTACTAATAATTAATAGGCCGATAATTTCCGAGAGACGCAAAAAAAAAAAAAAGAGAATAAAAAAAAAGTGCATAAATGGAATGAGAAAAAGAGGGTATGAAAAGACAAACACATGGAATAAGGAATATAAAGGGAGCAAATGAAAACAATGAAAGTGAGGAGGCATAGAGAGACATGTTGACCGGATATTAGCCGACTGTTAGCTACCTTATTATTCCCTAATCTTAATTCTTAATTCTAAAACACGAGAGAGCGAGCAGAAGAAGTTGAAAATGTTCATATTCCCGGAGAATCTAGAGCGCATCAAGCGCTGACCATTGGCTTCGGAAACTATTAACAAATGATTAACGTTTTCTACTCATCTTGTTCTTGCTGTTCCCTTCGATGCCTTAGGGAACAGAGCAGAGCAACATTTTTAAAAACAAATACAATGCTAAATGCTAAGACGTTAAGAATTATTTTAAGAATGAAAATAAGAACAAAGAGAAAAGAGAACAAAGAAGGAACCTAGTGCCTCGACAGGGTCACGTCCATATCACACACAGGTCACGTGATCGGAACCATGTTGACGCCGGGGAATATGGTCTTTTTGGCTGTCCATCAATTCCCACGCGCCCTGGGAGGAGAGGGAATATTGGTGTTTGATTGAAGATCTTGTTTTCCATCTGGCCATTGAATTGAACGTTTAGGTTTTGTTTGACTTCTTACAATTATTTCCACACTCTCCTGTTCACGCGCCACCTCCGGCTTCCTATATATGGAATGGGCACCACCAAAGTTGGTCAATTTCTTACCATGTACAATGTAATGGAATGCAAAGTACTAAAATAGAGCCACAGAATTGGCTTGAATGGAAAAGCAAGACTGGTTGTTATCTTGAATTGTGGTGGATTCAAAAATTATAATTAGAGAATTAAAAAATAAATTTTAAAATTTAAAGAGATATATATATATATATATAACATTGACATAACACTTTAATAATATTTAAAATTATATAATTAATATAATTTTTTAGTATTAGTATCACATTATTTAAAATATAAATTTAAAAAGTATAACATTTTTTAATTTAGCAACGATGTTAGGGTGAGAACCGGGCCCAAAGAACACTTGGCCGCTAAGTGGTGGAGCGTGGTGGGTGGCGCGTGGGCTACCAGTTTCAGGACTTACATGAAACAGGGCGACGGTCAGTTGCATGTGGGTCTGAGGCCCCAGTGTCGCCGGACACCCCAGCCACATTCTGACACCTGCTCGCTATTTATATTCCTAGCCTTCTTATAATCACTCAAGTCTTTTGGTGCCGTTCGCACATGCACCGCTAGATATTTATTGGTCCTGCAACGGACACAAAGGCTGAAGAGTAGACTAGAATTCAGGTCTAAGTCTAATGTTTGTATATAAGAGCTGGCAGTGGACGGCTTTGTGAGATTTTTTTTTTCGATTATTAAGAATTTATTATGTCTCAAAAACACACAATAATAGAACAATTATGTCTCAAAAATTTAAAAATTTATATACATATATATACATACATACCCACAATAAAACACGCAATTTAATGTTCATTTAATCATGAGTTCAACTTATTTTCATTTTCATTAAAACTAGAACTAGTTAGTGAAAAATTAGGATGCAATAATTATTTTTATATTAAAAAATAAATAAATAACAACAAAATACAAAAATCCCTCATATACGGGGTTTTTCAAATACAGTGAAACACATATTTATCGTAAGAATAGAGACGGGTTTTACATGTAGTCTAGGAACCATGATCTCTATCAAAATTTTAAAAATTAAATTTTTTATCTCCATTTTTTATGAAATTTTCTTTAAAAATTAAAAATTATCCTCCCATTTTTTTCATATTTCTATAAGAAATTTCTTAAAATTTTAACTTTTATATGATTAAGGTCATGGGAAGGATGTTGGAGTCTAATTAAACAGTCTTTCATTTCACTTGTGACAATGAAACTGTTGGAGTGTCCTACATCGTCCGTCTCTATCTCCTCTAGTCTATATATAAGGACTCTCTCTACCTCTCCTTAACACATGTGTTTTAAGGATCGAACTAATTAGGAGTTGGGCCTCCAAATTTCAATATGGTATCAGAGTCAGGCCAGAGCTCTAACTTTGGGCTAGAGGGGTCGGGGCACGCCCATCTGACTTTCGCTGCGACATGCGATGATATCCAGGAGGCGTGTTGGAGTGTCCTACGTCGTCCGTCTCTAACTCCTCTGGTCTATATATAAGGATCCTCTCTACCTCTCCTTAACACCTGAGTTTTAAGGATCAAGCTAATTGGAAATTGGGCCTCCAAATTTCAATAGAAACATTACTCTTACTTGCTTATAATTCTACCACTATTTATGGTAGGCTTTTTTCCATTATTTTCAAGTGTTTTTTTTAAAGGAATTGGCATTCTAACTTTGTTTGATTAATCCATTTCATGTTATGAGATAGTCCTAAAATTTTGTGAACCGTTAACATGTTAGATTGAACTTGAGACTTCCAAATTTTACTTATCCACCACCCGAATTTACGTTCTTTCCTAGTTAGGGAAGCAAATTTCAGAATCTTTACAAAGGCTTTTGATAGAGAAAACTAGTAAAATTTAAAGTTGTTTTTGGAAAATGCGGGGGGTAATTGTACAACAAGTGAAAGAAGTAAATAAAGATTTGGGAATGAGCAAACCATGAATAAAATGAAAGTTAGTTTTCATTTATAATTATTTTTAGAGTTAAATAAAATTTTAAAAAATAATAAATTGCGATTCAATATATTGATGTTATTCATGAATAATCTAACATATTTATATATATATATATATATAATAAATAGTACAAGCAGGAAAATTTTCTTGTCTCTTATTTATATGGCGCCTATGTGATAGTTTAGATCTCTTTAAAATTTTGAAATTTTATATCATAGGTGTGTGTTTGATTTTTCTGTAACAATCTTATTATTATTATATATACATATATTGTAGTCCCATATATCTAATAGTTTTTAAAGTTAAAGAATAAAAAAAATGTTTTCTCTTATATATTTTTCAATTTATTACTTATTTTAAAAATTAAGCTAAATAATTTCGTTACCATTAATTATCATTATATTTTTCTTCTGATGTTGGGAATTTTTTTAATTTCATGATTTAATAGAACCTCTATTATTAGGTAAAACTTCAAATGTTGAAGGAGAGAAATTATTTCATATGATTCTTTTATCTATTCAACAACTATTATAATTTGAGTATTTTTGAAATTTTTTTACAATTTCTATTTAAAATGATAAAATTCCAATGAATATGACGTGTAAAATATTTATTGGTCCGACTATTGATTCACTTTTATGGAAACAATATTTAGCGCAAAAATCCCAGTCGAATTTGAATATTTACCTAATTAGTTCTAAGTAGATTTCACTCAATACTCAAATATGAGCGATGATTTCAATTACAAGACTTATCAATAATTTTTTCTTCATTTTTATATCAAAGATTGTAAAACGAGTCAAGCTATTTGAGTTTGGCTAATGACCAGGTCGGTTTGAGACTCGTTCTAAATTAACTTGCAAATTTAACATGTCAAGTTTAAACATATTTTGAGACTTGTAAATCAATTAAACTCGACTCGAGTTCAATTCGTTAAGACAAAATTAATTTAATATTATATAAAAAAAAAATCAAACTACTTGAATTGGATTCTCTATTAAATTCATTCAAAATTAACTTAAAATATTAATAAATTAAAATTAAACAAAGTTTGAAATTCTTATTTATTTTCACAATCGAGTTTAAACAAGTCACAATTTAGCTAGATTCAGCTCAATTCAATTACAGTTGTAATAAATGCACTGAAAACATTTGGAGAGGGATATTTAGGGCTGCGACACATTCCTCTTTGATGATAAAAATATACGGGAATATTCTAATTGAGGGAAAACATAGAAAAAAAGAAATAAAAATCTGAAAAAAATAAAATAGGTAAAGAATTTAAAAGGGTCGCAATCCATCAACGTAGAGAGATAGAGTCTCAATTGCAGTGCTACTCCAATAATATTCCATTCCACTGAACAGTACCCATTTTGTTTTCTCGAATTCCAACCTTTCCCAGCAGATTCATCATTTATATCCCTGCAACCTCCTTTTTCATTTCCCTGCAACCTCCTTTTTCATTTTCTCTCATAAACTTAAAGAAAAAACTTAACCGGACCCCTCTCTCTCTCTCTCTCTCTCTCTCTCTCTGTAGAAAGGTGTCTGATCCTTCTGCTGCAACACAACTTCTCCTTTTCACTAACTTCCTTTCTTAGCTTCATTTCCCCCCATAAAAAAGTTCCGTTAACCTCCTCTTTTCTAGTAGTCTTGCAATTCCCTTCAAAACCCTCTTCATATTTTCTTTTGATTCTTTAAATTTATATCAACCCAATAGGTATCCTACCAAGAGCCTATATCTATCTGTTTCTCTCTCTAGAGTCTAGACACCCATGCAAATCATAAGGCACTCATGATATAATCACAACTCACCGCTCCTTCTTTTTCTCCTCTCCTGATCTCCCTCCCTTCAAAGTTTCAACCCATTACTCTTTTCCTTATTTGTCTATCTCTGGGTTTCTCTCATTCTCTCTCTATATTTCTTGTGATCTTTGACTGAACTGACTCTCCTGCAATCTCATGTTTCTAAGCTCAAACCCCATGAGAACCTCTTCAACTTTGCCTGATCTCTCTTTACAAATCAGCCCGCCATCTATTTCAGATTTTGAGGTTATTAAAGAGGTAGGCTATGATGGGTTGATGAGAAAATCATCTTACAGTGACCGGAGCTCGACGACCGATACCGGTAGCAGTGGAAGTGATCTAAGCCATGAAACTGGATTCCTCCCCGGAGTGAGGAGCTTCAGCCGAGGTCCTATTGAGCCGAAGTTGAGTTTAGGGTTTGAGATGGCAGCTTTGAATCCTCTACCAGATGTAAAACTACCAAGAAACCTTCATCATCATCACCATTATAATTACCAACCTCAAATTTATGGCCGTGAGTTCAAGAGAAATTCGAGAATTATCAATGGGGTTAAAAGAAGTGTTAGAGCTCCCAGAATGAGATGGACTTCAACTCTCCATGCCCATTTTGTCCATGCAGTTCAGCTTCTTGGTGGCCATGAAAGTAAGCACGCTGGCTAAACATTATGTCAAGGATGTATATTCTCACCATTATATCAATATTTCTTGCTGATTTTGATTTGATTTTGTATTCAACCATTGAAAGTTAATTACAGAGCTGAATCTGTTTCTTGACATTAATGTCACAGGAGCAACACCAAAATCTGTATTAGAGCTGATGAATGTGAAAGATCTAACCTTGGCTCATGTGAAGAGTCACTTGCAGGTGGGGTTACTGTTTTTAATCACTACACCTTTGAATTTAAGAAGGAGATTGAATTTTGTTCTGATTTTCATGGTTGTTTTTTTTGTACCTTTTTTCATGTCTTATATATTTATATTGCTATGATTCTAGTTTAGTGGGGGGTGTAGTACAAGAGGTAAGGACAAAAGGGCATCTAGAGGGCTAATCTTAGCAATGTGGACTTTTTTTTCCTAAATTTTCTGTGGATGTTCATGCAGATGTATAGAACAGTGAAGAGCACTGACAAAGGAACAGGTATTTGGATTTTCTCTCTAGGACCCCATTTTCCATTTCTCTTTCTCCATTATTCTCTTTGTTTGGGAGCTGGGTGATCTAAGGGTGACAAGATCTTCTATCAATTGATCTGCTGAAACAAAATGGCCTGCCAGCAACGATTAGACTGAGTTGTAGTCCATATGAATTATCTACTGAGGTGTCTGATAAAGCAAGTAATTGTTGCAGGTCATGAAGGGCAGACAGATAAGGATTTGAACCAGAGCCAGAGGACAGGGATAGTTGAAGTCGAGACAGGACTGTCTTGTGAAAAAGCTGAAACCAACGCTTCTTATTCTATCAACCCATTACTACAATCACCACCACCACCAACACTTCCAAATGGCCAAAGGTGAGTGCACCTGATTTTTGTTCTTCTCCATCATTACAACTTGAAAAAAATGCTCATTTGCATGAAGGCATCTAATCGATGCAGATGTACAAACACACACATGTACATACAGACAGTCAAATGCATTGGTGGTGGAATTTTTTTTGGTTCAACATGGTGTCTTTCTTTGTGAAAGGTGTAGATAATGTCATTTTATTGCTGATGAGAGTGTCAAGTACATCGATTTTGATGAACATGTCGTTGGGTTTCTAGGTGGAGTAGTGATTTTACGTGTGCCCTTCTGTAGCAAATTCTACCCCCTTGAACATACTCTAGGACAGTGATTGTATGGATCTCAACGTAGTCTAAAAAGTCAAGTATTGAACAAATCTCAATGCCCTTGTAATCTTAACCTATAATTAGAGTGCCACTAGGTATTCCTATCAAATAGGTTTGCGTTTGAAAAAATTACACTAATTCAACATTTCTACGACACGTAAAATGATGTTGTTACATTATTTAAAATAAAAATATAAAATACAAATTTAAGAGAATAAGGTTTTTTTTGGTATCATATTATTTAAAATAAGAATATAAGATACAAATTGAAAAGAATAAATTTTTTTTTCAACTCTAAGACACTCAAACTAATAAATAAATTATAAAGAAATAAAATATGTAAGATTACATTATATATTTTGCTTATATATTATCCATTCATTCATCCGGTGCATTGAAACAGGATCAATGAATGCTCTTTTTTTTTTCCTTACATATTCTGAATGCAACCCTACCATCCCATCATCTGTATAAACCAAGAGGTCTAAAAGACAAACAATGCTCATTTGAATATATGACCAGTCGGCTGCTTGTTAATTTGTTTGGCTAGTTGGCTTTTGTGTCTTGTTTATCTCCCAGTGACGGTTGGTGTTTTTTGTTTTTTGCAGGGGAATTTCCCTGGACCCTTTGCACATTTGTCTGTATCAATACAATAACCATTCAATTCTTCAAAAAAAAAAAAAGAACATTGGACTGCTTGTTAACTCTAAACTCATGCCTTAATATGGGGTTCATATATATAGTTAATGGCATGTAATTAATATTGTAATGAAGCAATGGATACCTCAAACGTACGTTATCAGCATTTTGGGTGGTGGGCTGCTGGCTTTTAATCATCTGCATTCCATCAGTGCATTTGCAGTTTTCTATAACAAATGTAGTCTGATATAAATACATGTACACACACACGCTATTATCTTTGAAAATCATTGCCAAATTTTTCTCCCCGTTTGTTTTGTATAGTCATGTTTGATTCTCTAACTTTGATCCCTCACTAAATCTGCAAACAGAGGTATGAGGTCATCATCAATGGAGACAAATGATTGGTCAAGTCAAGAAAATGTGTTAAACTATTCTCATTTTCTGACCAAATGACACCAAGGTTTGTCTGATTAATTAACTCAACAAATACAATACAAAATTTATATTTTCATGATGAATAATTTGATATATTTGGTGTTTGTAGGTGGATGGACATGAGGTGGCCCTCCATATGTCTGAAAGGGAGAAGGATAGGTTGGATAGTAGCTCATTGTCATCTTCTGATAAGCTGGTTAATCTGGAGTTCACCCTCGGAAGGCCAAGTTGGCAATTGGACTATGCTGAATCTTCAAATGAGTTAACCCTTCTCAAGTGTTAGTCACTATGAATACATTTATATTGTGTCCTTTTATGAGCATGGAGGAAATCTTTAATGGGCATTCCATGTTCCATGTTCTCCAAATTTTGTCTCCTCCTTAGCTTTCATAATTCGTATTGAATTACAAATTGAATCGCACAATCTAAAATATAAATTTTTCGTAATTTAGAATATAAGTTTTATAGCATCTCAATTTAAAATATTAAAAATTCTAAAAAAATATACAACAAACAAGAAAATACTTACATAAATTGTTAAATTTTTCATTTTCTAAAGACTTGAATTTGTTACAATTTTTTCAATTTGTGTGTGTATATATGTGTGTGTGAATATAATTATAAATATAATCAAAAAGTATATCATATTTTAAATAAATGTATTTTGTTTTAATAAAGTGATTCAAATAAACCTACTTTTAATATACAATATTTTATAATAAGTGATAATCTAATATGTAAATATTTTATGTATCATAATTATCTAAGTTACAGATAACGTTATCTCTGACCAAAAACACACACAGACACACAAAAAATACAGGAAAGGAATGGAAAGTAATGAATGGAATGATATCTATAGGATAAATCACTTGTATGGCTTTTCCCAAAAAAAAAAATTTAAAAATCACTTGTATAGTTGTAGGAATGGCAATCAATAGTTGTATGGATCCAGAAAAGTTATAGGAAATAGCTAAATGTTGTGTCTAATGATTATGCATCTATAAGTTGGTTTTTGCAACAAAAACAAAAGATTCCAAAATCAGCATGATAATTAGAAGACATGTTTCATATTATGATGGCTTCTGAGTGAACAGGTGGGTCACCAAATAATGTTAAAAGATTTTTTGGTCATTTGTGACACTCAAGAGGACATTTTTAGATCTTAAATTTTAATACACATTATCAGAAATTTTTTATACTATTTTATTGATTTTTTTCTGTGCATGAGGTGAAAATACTTGGGGCTAATTTATTAATCATATTGCATGTTTGTGCACAATTCTAGCCGGTATCATCCTACCTATTTTAGATAATATAATAATAAAGTATATCCTCTCTAGCAGCTTAAGCTTTTAGATGAGTTGGTAGTTTAATATAGTATCAGAACAGGCCAAAAGGCCCTGAGTTCAAACCTTACTGTCACCTTGAAAATTTGAATTGAAACGTGTGTTAAACCACCAACTCATCTAAAAGCTTAAGTTGTTAGAGAGGGAGTAACTTTATTATTATATTCTCTAACACGCCCCCTCACGTGTGGCCAGTTTGAGCCTACACGTGTTAATTCATATTTTTCAGGATGACGGTGAGATTTGAACTCAGGACCTTTGGCCTGCTCTGATACCATGTTAAACCACATTGAGATTGTTCGTCCCACATCGCCTGTATTCAGCCCCACTGTGCTATATATAAAGATTCACTTCCCCTTCCCTTAACACCTGGGTTTTAAGGCTAAGGGCCAGATCTTAAGATGGTATCAGAGCCAGGAGTGGGCTTGTCTCTCCAGTGTGCTGCGCTTCATCTAGCCGCTGTGTTCCAGGGGGTGTGTTGAGATTGAGATTGTTCGTCCCACATCGCCTGTATTCAGCCCCACTGTGCTATATATAAAGATTCACTTCCCCTTCCCTTAACACCTGGGTTTTAAGGCTAAGGGCCGGATCTTAAGAACGTGTAGGTTCAAATTAGTCATACGTAAAAGGACGTGTTAGAAAATATAATAATAAAGTTACACCTTCTCTAACAACTAAAACTTTTAGATAAATTAGTAGTTTAATAACTCGTTTGTCGTAAATCATCATGTGGTTGAACTCAAAAATGAATTGAGGGCCCTGGCTTGAGTTGTAGTCTTGAGGCTCTATTGCAATAGCTAACATATATATGAACAACCATCTGACCTATATATGAAATGATATTAATATAATGGAAAATGTTATGTATATTTAATTTATATATTTGATATTATAATTTTGAATTTTAAAAAATATAATTTTTAAAATAACTGTATCCTAACATTTATTATAAATACAATTTAAGATATAGAATTTATATGATGATTTTAAATTTTAAAAAATATAAATTTTAAAATAACTCTATCCTAATATTTATTAGAAATACAATTTAAGATATAGATGAAAAACACCGATTAGTATTTTTATAAATAATACTTTTAATAAACATGTGTTTATGCATATATTATGTACATATATTTAGGAGGGTGTGAACACTCATTTGAATCTTACACTTAATTTGTAAACATATATCTACAAACAACTGTGTCATGACTTAATGATTGTTGTGCAGATACATCATTTCTTTCAAAATATCCAGGATCCCCTTACTAGATCTCCATCATTTGATTCCTGTCCCATCTCTTCAACTGATGGGATGGATAGTGCAGCGAGAGTAACAAATATCAGCGTAATGAGACCTTGTAATGAATAAAAAATAATATTACTATACTTATAATATTTTTAATTAAAATTATTCATACGGATAAATTAATAATTTTGTATTGACATTATATTATGCTGTAATATAAAATTAATATAATATTATTAATTTATTTGTATAAACTTTTTAAATAAAATATGTTAGTCAACATATAAGTAACACTCAATGAAAAATGTTTTATTACAATCGCGATATTTAAAATATTATAATTTTATTAATACATGAATTACACGTGTGAGTATCTTAACATCATGAATTAATAAAATTTCAATGATCAGACCACAGTAATTATGCTTAGTAAACTCATATATATATATATATATATATATATAGTGTGTGTGTGTATTTTTGAGCTGTATACCACAGTTTTTCTTCAATTTTATTTTTATTTAATATTGGGCTATCAGTAGTACTACTTTTTCCTGTAATACGTCCTATCGTGAGTTAAGAGAAAATTTAGAAACAAAGAAATAAAAAATCCAATGGGTTCGGATGAGTTTGGGCTTATTACAATTAGGATAGGATGGGTGTGGAATTCCGTGTGATGCAAGGCGAAGCTGCGTTTGAAAAGAAAAACTTCTTAATAGGACAAGTTTAAGACAAGGCACCCTATTCGAATACCTCATTTGGAAAGTGTGTTTGATTAAAGTGCGAAGCAAATTTACAAGTAATGTTTTTTGAAACAAAAAAGGAGAAACAAAATACAAAGAGGTACACCAATTGGGTCCTACCATGCATAACACATTACCAATATGGCCCCATTTTTCAAATTCTGAAATCATTTCTTCTAAGTTCTCTTTCTAAGCAAACACATTATTGTTGGTGCTTCCAAAACTTTTCCTCACAGATTGTTATCAAGACTCAAACCCAATGCATTATACAGCATGACTTGTTACTACAGATATGTTGAGTAATGTAAATCTTGATAAGTTTTGAATATTAATTTCTCAATTATGGATTCAATTTCTTAGTAAGTTGGTCAAAGAATTAGAACCCGTTGCCCAAGGAGGTGGACTGGGGTGAAATTTTTTGAAAGTATTTTTTTATATATTACATTATTTTTCTAGTTATCCTAATATTAAGTATTTACAATTGACAGACTGTATCTCATTGTACTTGAATTTATAATTCTTTCAGATCATTATAAAACTGCAGCAGTCGTAGACGTTATCTTTGTATTATTGTGTGTGCGTGTGATTTTAAATTCGTCTTTATATTAATGGTTTTATTTCGTGTCTCATCGATTTTGGTTAAGTAATTACATTCCTAACAAGATAATAGATTGTCGAGCTCATTTGATTTAGGACGTATATTTTTCTTTTGGTATGTGTGTAGGACAAATATGATACCTATTAAATATATGTATATATATTTCTAAACTTGAGCCTATTTTAAATAAAGTTTATATTTTTCATTTTTTTTCATTCTAACTAGTATTTTTTTATTCTAATAAGATTAGAATTTTCAAGATCAATATTATAAGATTGTAACTCTGCATTCGAAACATCCTTTTATGTTTGAATTTTGATATTATTAATATTTTATAAATTTTGTTGTGATGTTACGGTTGATTGTTCTTCATTTTAAGTATTAAATTATTTATATTCATTGTTGACATTTCGTACTGTATCATTGTTTATTTTTCAATGAGAAGTACGGCACTGAAATGACCTAATTCTAATTGTGAATGCATGTCATCGAGGATGAACCTAGCTGTGTTTCCACAATGATCAAACATTCAAACATGCCCTAAGTACTTATTCATAGCATGACCTGAATCATCAATCCACTATCTTGGATGAACAGTGAAAAATGACAGTTTAAAAAAATATCTCTCAGCATTTAGAGCCATTCTTATCCCACAATGTTTTATTGGTTTCAAACTAATCTTAACATCATATCAGAAGAGGTCACAACATCTTTCAAGATCTAACTTGGTCCTGAGTCCCACACACTCTACTTACGAACCCATTCTGATTATAATTAAATAAGATATATTAATTTGTATTCAATTATATATACTAATTAGTATAGGACTTAGAGTCAGTATAATTATAAATACGTGGGTCTCTGTCATATGGAATGGTATACCACAAAAATAATAGAGTGGTGACCAAGAGAATTAGAGGATCGTGTTATGGCCGTGGGAAATTCTTTTGATGACATATTATTTAATAAATAATAATTTTGATTGTTCAAGACAATAATAGATTTGTTGAAGCTTTTGTTATTAAATTTCTCTTCTTTTATTTATTTACTCTTTTTTTTTGTTCTATATTCAATATTTGGTGAATGATTTAAAATTAATAATTAGTATCAGAGTTATTTTAAATCTTATATTTAGTATCAGAATAATTTATGGATCCTACACACTAAAATAGTACTTCTTGTAGAACTATAGAAGAATGCTCAAATTTCAAAAGTAGCGCCCTCCTTCTGTCCTCTTTTTGTTGGGTAAGCCGGTTTCGGTCTCTGGCATAAAATACTCAGGTGAAAAATAAGTCCACTGGGCTGTAGCCCTCATTTTTTTGGGCCAGTCTGTTCACCTTTTTTTATTTCAATGGGCCAAAATTGAAGCCTTTAAACCTTTTAAGCCCGTTGGGACTTGGAAGCAGCGTTTTCCCGCTGGAACAAAGAGCAAGAAGAGAGATTGACAGGGGTCGAAAAGTTATTTTGGTGGGACACTCCCTCTATAGAGACCTCCTTCCAATTTTTTTTTTTAAATGGCAAAATTATCTTTTTAATTTTATTTTATTTTTATATTTTTAAATTTTTGATCAATGTTTTCTCACATTTTTTTTGCATTTTCAAATAAATATTAATTAAAATATTCTTTAACTAAAAAATATACTTTATTTATCTTAAATTTATTTATTTATATAAAATTTAAAAATGAGTTAGAAAAAAATGGTTAAGATTAAAAAAATGTTAAAGAAACAAAAAAAACAAACATGAAAAAGATACTTTTATTATTTTGAAAAGAAAAAAAATGAACGAAAGAATCTTATAATTTCTCAGTAAAAATATGAAAAATTAGTGTAATTTTAAAATTCTTTAAAAAATTAATATAATTCATTTTAAACTTATTTATTTTATATTATAAAAAGTGTCACACCACATTAAAGAAGGCCATCCAATTCTTCCTTGAGCAGGGCTATCCAATTCAAGAAGGAAAGAGATGGTTGTTGTCATCACTATCATTACATACATCGATTTCATGGGAAAAAAATGCCACCTATTATATGAATATGAATACTTTCAGAAACTTATAAAAAATAATTTATAATATTAATTGACAATATTATAATAACTCAGTATCACCTTGAGTTATTACAATATTGTTAATTAACATTGTAAATTAAGTGATCGTTTGAATCAATAATAAAAAAAGTATAATTTAAAAAAATATAGTTTAAATTAATTTTTAAATATTTGAATGAATTTAAAATTAATTTAAATAATATTATAGTATTTAGATGAATCATTAAAAGTTTTAAATAAATTATATAAATAAATAAAAAATTTCAAAACACTTTTCTTAAAGATCATTTGAATTTGTAAGTAACTAATCCTTGTTTCAAAACATTAAAACCAGCATTCAAATTTCTATAATAAAAAAATTTAATTTAAATTTCAAAACATTCGTTTAAAAAAACACTATCACACATCCAAATGCCTTTTAGTAAACAATATAATGTTACTCATTCGGAAAAACCACTAGTTCTTATGTTGTCTTTCTTTTCTTTCATTTCTTTATTTTTATAACGTGGGATCCCTTAGAGCCAAGCCTTGGCCTTTGGGACAGCAGCTCCTAGAGGGTAAATTTTAGATGCGCAGAATCACTTACTAACCCCCCCTAAGGGCCAAGTCTTTGGCCTTTGGCACTGCAATCTTTAGAAAGTAAATTTCGGATGCGTGCAATCACTTACTAATTATATATATTAGGTAAATCAAGAACTCGCACGCTGTTCAAAAAAATCAAACACACGCCATTCAACCTCATAAACATCCTGAGGTTTGTCCTTAATCCAGTCGTGCTACGCCCTCGTGGGTTTCTTTCATTTTCTCTCGAGTATGATTGATTGTATTCCACAAGCATGTGAAGTTATAGGGCATCTGACTGTGACAGTTATTGCTCCATACGGCCATGTTCATGTGTTCTGCAAATTTATATTTTCTATTTTAGGATTAAATTAAGGGATACCAGTCAAGTCGGAGTTGAATCTATACTTTAAGTTTACTTTAAATTTTAAAATAGTCACTTTGAATTCGATTTCAAATTTAAATAATTAACTTGAATTTGATTTGATTTAAAATTTATTAATATTGAATTCAACTCGAACTCAATTGTTAATTTTAATTTTTATATTTTATTCATAATTTTTTTAATAAATTATTATCTTTTTTTCTTATTTTGATTATGTACTACAATGTTCAATAAATTCTCCTCATTTCTCATTTTAAAAGAAACAAAAAACTATTAAAATAATTCTTTTAACATAATTTTTTAAATTATAAAAATATAAATAGTAATTTTTAGATGAAATTCTTATTAATCTAATTATAGATAACCTAATTATGAAAAATATAATATATAAACTATTAAATTCGGGTTTGAATTTGACTCGAATTTTCAAAGTTTCAATCCAAACTCAACCCTAATTTAGATTGAGTTTAAAATCTTTTACTAAAACTCTATCCAAAGTGTAAAAAATAAAGCTTAAATCCTAAAAACTTAAGACCGGACTTACATTGAATTTGAATTAACCTACTCAAATTACACTCCTAAATCCAACACACGTGAGAAAAGAGAAAATATGAAAAGAATGGATCCTTGAATACTACTCATAACTTTGGAATTTATAACTATGTAATGTACCTGGTTAAATTTGCATGCAACTTGAAGATGAATTTCACCTCACCATTACAGGAATTATAAGGGCTGCACTCTAACTTGCTACGATGTCCATATTGACACACACTTGTCTATAATATTTTGTAAGGCAACTTTTGTACTTATATTTATAAAAGTTATTTCTTATTTAGTCTTTTAGTTAAATTTTTAAAGTTATATTCGTGTTAATTTTGCTTTTTCAAACAAATAAGTGTATAATATTAATTTAAATGATTCTTAGGCCTCGTTTGTCTGTGCGGATAAAAGTGCAAATCCCAGCAATTTTATATGACTTTGCTTTAGTTCCACATAGTACCTTCTTGACAATTAACTAGACTTCCATTCATATCGGTAATCATTTTATCTGGCGATGGATGGACTGAAGCAGACAGTCAGTCCCTTAGAACAATTTAACCCACCAACTCTAATTGAATAGATTTTTGGGTGAACGCATCTTGTTCTATCCTTACTCCTATTATTTTAAAAAATATAATAAGAAAGTTTTGTATTATATAATTAATATTTATAATATATATATATATATTTTATAATTCAGTATTCAATTTTTTTGAACTAATTAATTTAGGAAATCATTGTTTCCTAGCGATTGACTTCGAAAAAAATAACATATATTAAGTTTCGACATGACGATTTCTGAAAAAAGTCTATTAGTTGCTTGTTTACCGTCCTCTCAACCACCTTATTTGAAATTCATTAGAGGTGTCAAATTTTAATACTGCACAACACGACTCGAGCACGACACGAAGTTAACGGGTTTGGATTTAGCATAAATAAGTTTGGGTCATAAACGAGTTGACACTTATAACACGATTAATAAACAGGTCATATTTAAATTTTACGGGTGTTAACCTATTTAACACGACTTAACACGTTTAATTATAAAATATATTATGAGTTAAGATAATTCGTCTTACATCAAATATTTATTAAGGTTTTGAGATTTTTTATTTATAAAAGAGGTTTCTACTTTGATTTGGCTCATATTCAAAGTTAATAAACTTGAAAATTATCTATATATATATATATTAAAAGATAGATAAATTTTTTTATTTTAAAAATAAAAAAATTAAAATAAACGGGTTAAGTGTGTCGACACGTGTAATCTGTTTAATAAATGAGTTGGGTTTGAGTTTTGAAACTTGACACGATTAGTTAATAGTGTCGGGTTAGGGTTCACACATATTTTCGAATATATATGTCTTGACACGATCCGAATACGACACGATAACATGAATTGACACCCCTAAAATTCATAATAATAATATTTTTTAATCGCTTATTAAAAATTTAAATAAATTTAATAGAGTTATATATTTTAAAAATAATAATGTCATTCAAGTTATTTATTGGCATACATATTTTTTTATTTTAATACATTAAATATTTTGTTTAAAAAATATCAGTTATAACTAATTTAATAAAATAATTATATATATAAAAGTAAAAAAAAAATAATAAAGATTCCGATAAAAACAATCTTATATATCACAATTTTGAAAAATAAAAATTTGCAAGACTAAATTAGGAACGAGTATCCATTCTAAATCTTTCGTTGCTGTTCCTAGTTTTAACTATTTCAATTTCAATGTACATCACTATAAAGACATGTCATATAAATTACGGATTTCTGGATGGGGGAAGAAGCTGAACTTTCACGTGGTTGATGTGTGCAAGACCTCATTGAGAAAATCGAAGAGCTTGTGCAGATTGCCTTGCCCCTTTCGTTGATAGTGAATATGGTACTTGAATTTGAATTTGGATAATATCTTATATATTGAAAAGTTTCAAATTTTTATAGGATGACACACGTGTATAGATAGGGATGGTAATTTGTCTCATTTTACCTTTAATGAAATGGGTGCAGAGTATTTATAAATATAATTGAGATGAATTTAAAAATTCCGTTGAAGTCGGGATGGGGTTGGGAGATGATCATCCCATTCCGAACCGGCCCTGTTTATATATTAATTTTTTTTAAATATCTGTGTACAAATTTTTATTAATAAATCACACTATATAAAGTTAGTTTTAAGATTTTTCATATTACACCTATATTATTTTTCTTATAATGATTATTTTAGTAATAAAATTTTTATTTACCTACCAAAAATAATATTGTGTGACTATTTATTTTTAATTAAAAAGTAAAAAAAAATAAAAATTATATATATTATATATGTAATATGTTGGAGTTAAGACACATATTTAAATATGAGAAAATTCTTCTTAACTTGTTTGAAGTTAAATATTATTAAAAAAAAAATTTGCGTAACACTTATATTAGGTAAAATAAATAAATTATTAAGTGGATAGATTTCTTATACAAAAAAAGTTATAGATTTCTTAAGTTGTAGTAGACTGGACATGAACCCAACCGAATTGCCCAAGCATTACACAACTTATGTTTATTTAATGGTTTTTTTTTTTTTTTTATAAAAAATTAGAATCGAAATTAAGTTAATTATGTAAGAAGTAGACATTTACAACATTTAAATAAAATTTCAGTCTTTGTACAAATCATATTAATTGACAAAACTACTACAATTTATTAAAATAGAATAATTATTTATTTAATGATCCTTAGGTTATTGGTTCGATGATTCATATAAAAGTTGCATAAATAGAAAATATAATAACATGCTTACCTTAGGATCAATTATCAAGAAATCATTGAATGCTTTCTAGTCAAAATGTGGCATTAACTATATGATCAGTGCCATCACATGCCATTTGTGTGGCCTGTCGTGGGGACAACCCTGCAATAATCCACCAACGATCGGCTTTACATCTTCCCTTACCGAGTGTGGTACTGTTCTCACATGATCAATTATCAATGGTAGGCGGATCCAAGAAGACAAGCGAGAGTCATGATTTTTTAAAATTTTAGATTTTTGATTTTTAATTTTATTATAATATTTTAATGAAGTAAGATTTGATTTTTTCAAATAATTTAATATTATATTTTTATTCTTAATTTTGTTAAAATATTTAAACAAATTAAGACTTGACCCTTTTGCAAATTTTTGATATTGTTAAAATTAGAAGTTCAATTTTAAATTAGTTCCTTAAAACTTAGGTATTAAAGAGAGGGATAGAGGGTTCCTTATATATCGACCAGAGAAGTTAGAGACGAGCGATGTAAGACAATTAAACACGTTCCCCTGGACTACATTGCCCGCTGAGAGAATTCAGGTGAGCGGCCCCGACTCCTCTAGCTCAAGATTGAATCTCTGACCTGACTCTGATACCATGTTAAAAATTAGATTCAACTCTAAATTAGCTTCCTTAAAACTCAAGTATTAAGAAGAGGGAGAGAGGGTCCTTATATATAGACTAGAGGACTCAGAGACAAAAGATGTGAGACAATCCAACATATATATTTATACAAACTCATCTAATTTTTAATATATTCAAATTTGATCCTAGCTAAAATTTGATCCACCACTGATCGTCATTGTTATATATCAATCCGTCCGATTGTCACATTAAATAACTTTCATGTCGTGCACATGATCGTATATTAATGAACTGGCAAAATGGTCCATACACTGTTACTTGGCGTCCCAATCACCCTCATTGTGAAGGGTCCCTCTCAACCATTTTTCCATGCTGAATTGGCCTCACAAATGACATGGTCACATCATGCCTACAAATGATATGATCACAATTCTTCTTCTTCTTCTTTTTAATTTTTGTTTAATACTTACCAAATAAAGATGGATAAAAGCTTGAATAATGCCATATATAACATTTTTACTCTAAATTTATAGGAGTATTAGAGATGTTTGCTACTGGCAAATTAGGATTGTGGATGTTATTTGAAGAAAGTTACAAATAATTATATCTTAAAAATTTTAAATGCATAATGCGTTTTTTACTTTAAAATGTAAAATTAATCAGACTTCGTTATTTGAAAAAAGTTACAAATAATTCTATTCCTAAAAATTTCAGCCGCATGATGCATTTTTCACTTTAAAACGTGAAATTAACCAATGTTTGCTAACCAATGTTTCAAATTTCACATGGTATAATGATAATTTTTTAGTTTGCTGACCACTTCGACTGATGCTTCAAATCTCACCTGGTTTTTGTAAGTAGGGTTATTATATCAAATTTGACATTACAAAAAATAAATTGTCATTTAATTTTTTTTAGTTATTTTATTAAGTGGGAAAATGCTATGTTGACTTAAAATTTTTATCAAAAGTGTTTACACAGTTGATGTGACAGCATTGTATTAATTTTATATAAAACTAATACAATGCTGCCATATCAGTTGTGTAAATATTTTTAGTAGAATTATTAAGTCAGTATAGCATTACTGTATTAAGTGTGTCCTATTATAATAAAAGCAAAGTGTGATGTTTTTTTCTAAAAATTAAATTGCCATCACGCTTTTATGGGATTCCTTTTGACAGTTATAAATTAATAAATTTGATATATTAAACAAAGTTCATATTTCTATAGATATTCAATTTTAAAATAAATTATACTAATTTTATTTGAAATTTTTAATAATTATAAATATTTTTTTAAAATTTTTAAAATTACACTGACCTCTTATATTTTTATTGACAAATTACAAAGATTTCTCATCTACCTTTAATTTTTTTTTTCAAAATGACAACAATGACCCTTTCATTTTATTTTACTTTTGAGTTTGTTTTTCTAACTTTTTTTTAAAAAAATTATTCATTTTATATAAAAATAAATTTAAGATAAATAATTTATATTTTTTAACAAAAAAAATTTTTAATTAATATTTATTTGAAATGAAAATTAAAAAAAGTCGTTATAAAACATGAAATAGATACTTTGATCATTTTTAAAGAAAAAAAAAATTAGACTGACAGAAAAATATTTATAATTTGTCAATAAAAATAAAAGATCTCAATGTTATTTAAAAAATCACAATATAAGTTTTTTTAATTGTCAACAATTTTAAAAAATATTAATATACAGTCGACTTTGTAAGCTTTAAAAAATAAAAATAAAAAAATGAAACAATCTAACATGCTAATTAGTAATAGGTAGTTGAGAACCGACGAAGGATGACAGCGCTTTTAAGCTGGTTCTGTCCCTCCGATGTTTTGTGCATAAACATACCCTTCAAACCCCAAAAATCATGAACGGAGAGTTTTTGAAATGAGGGGCATATTAGTCAATTCGATCGTGTCGGTTAATTATAATATAACCTTAAAAGAGAGAAACAATGAGCTATTTGCGAGCACCATTCTATGAAAATGAGACAAGAGATGAACAGTTTCGAAAACAGAGATCCGAATGATATGATTTTAGATCATGCGGTCATTCTGGAAGGAGCTCTAGTCAGTTGCACACTGGATACAGGCTTCGCGTTTATAGCGTGATCATAATTAGAAGGATAATCTAGATTATTAAGGAAATAGGATCCCATCTAGCAAGTTAAACTATGGTTAACTAACTCTGGTTGCAGTTTCCATTATTGACCTTCAGTTTTGTTCGTTTGATAAAAAGAGAACGAAGTACGAAAAACACCAAAAATCCAGTCAGTGCAGTCCAGTCCAGTCCAGGCCAGACCTTCAGTTTTGCAGTTTCAACCCGCCATCTCACGAACCAATGTTCCCGCCAAAAATTGAAGTGGATATGAAGCCGCTTGCCGGCGACATGGAATCTGACAAGGTGATCGTCGCCATGAAAGCAGAGAAGGTGATTTCAAAGACGGCATTGGCATGGGCTCTGACTCACGTGGTTCGTCCCGGCGATTGTATTACGTTGCTCGCTGTCATTTCCGGCCAGAAAACGCGTGGTAATTCGATAATTTTGACCTAGCTTTAAGTCTCTCGTTTTTTCGTTACTTGTGGATTTAAGCATTGTAATGTTGGTTACAGGTCGGAGATTTTGGGCTTTTTCCCGATTGAAAGGAGATTTCAAGAACAGTGACAGGGAAAAGGCGCCGGATCGGATATATCAGATCTCGGAGTCTTGTTCTCAGATGGTTCTTCAATTTCACGATCAAATCGAGGTAACTCCATAATTACCAAATCGCGGCATCGCCACTTCCTGTCTCTCTTTTCTACGGTTCTCAATTTCTCATGGACTCGTTATAGTTGCACATCGGAAAGCTTAATTTTCCTGTGAAATATACTTCCTTTCCAGAGACAAACGACGGAGTTAGTTCATTTTCCCAAACCAAAACGACGTGGTTTTGGCTTGTGAGTGGACAACAATCCTAGGCAACATCTTTAATTCAATTTAAGAAAAGAAAGTGATTAATTTTCTTGAGTGTCTTTCTGGCAATTGATTGAGGTGTCAGGCTTTCAGAAGAATCGCAAATTAATTTAAAAGTGATTTGATGTTGAGGGTCGCATGTGCTGTGATAGATTAATAGAGACTTCAAGATTCTTATTGTCTCTTTTTGGATACATTATTGGTTTATTACCAAACACTACTCATCATGATGCTCCACATAATCATCCATGACTGCATGCACATATCATTAAAAAATGGAATTGAATGCCTAAAATCCCATGTTACAATTGATTAGTGTCTGAGTATTCTCAATTGTGATGGGTTGCACCACGATCTGCTACGGCATGACAAGAATGTTTACTAACCTCTTATGTAAGTTAATTATCCTCTTATTTTTGTTCAAATTGTATCAGTGGTCATCTCTTCTGAGTTTTCCCTTTTAGAGACTTTAGAGTTTGTCAAACTTGTCCACCATCAAGGGCATGCTGATCATGCCCAAGTATCCAAGCATTCAAATCACTTAAATTTTCTTGTTGTGGGTGAAATGGAGAATCTCCTACATGGGAATCTTTATTTTTGACTTTTACTAACATTAAGAATGCAAACTCGTGGAGACTTTCACCTGCTCCAAAATAAACATATGCACAATGGCAAATTGATTCTTGTCACTTATAATGACTTGTTGCTTGTAGGTCAAAGTGCGGATCAAGGTGGTATCAGGTGCACCTACTGGCGTAGTGGCGTCTGAAGCAAAGAGCAATGCAGCTAACTGGGTCATATTGGACAAGTAATTAAACATAAAAGTATTATTCCTTATTTCTAATCTATTATTTTAATTGGTTGGTATTTTGTATATGTTTTACTTCCCCCCATTTGGAAGCCTTCTCGTGGAGAAAGGCATCAAACTTGCTGACGTGTTAGCAATATATATGCATAATTTGTTATTTACAATATATACACACACACACACACACGAGTGTGTATTGTATATATATAACTAATCTATCTGCAAGGAGCTGCACCCTACCCCTTCCCTTAAAGAGTGGTTCAAGAGATATAACCTGAGCTAAACAGCTAGTTATTTGTTCTGCCTTCTTCAGTAATTGGTGATTGATTTAAATATTTCTTGGACATGTTTCTATAACTCACATCTGATGTGCATGTGTAAACTTTTGTTACACACACAACATGAGTGGTCAATCCAAAGTCTTGTCAATTTGGTTAAGGGACTCATATCCTCTACAATAGCTTGTTTACATTTCCTACAATAGCATTCTTAGAAAGCATTGTACTATGAGTCTTTTTTTTTTTTTCAGAAAAAACAAAGGACAATAAGTTCCACATGGTACAATGATTCAAACGCAACTGTAGGGAAGCTTTATCATACCCAGTCACATAAATATGCCTGCAATCATCCAAAATAAAAATGGTTGTAAGGTTCTCAAAACTGTATTTGAATGGCTAGCTCTTCCTAGTAGTGGTAGCTTTATCATACCCAAACACATAAATATGCCTGCAATCATCCAAAATAAATGGATATGGCTATACCATTGGACAAATTCTGGTGAACAAAATACAGTAATATTATCAAACAAATTGTGCATTTTATTTTTATCGAGATGGGGATGCTTCTATACTCAATTGAGCATAAACTAGTCCATTTTATTTTTAATATTTGATAATGATAATAATCTAGGATTTAAATAGGTTGTCAAATTGGTTACATTTGAACCCCTCTTAAATGGGTCAATTCAGGCTGTCCATTTCCAACCCAATAAATCATGCATATCCAGGTTTGTGCAATTTTGAACCTAATAGAGCTTCTTACTAGCTCTGGTTATAAATCAGTCAATGTGTTCAGCTATAAAACTAATAAAATTTCTATCTTTAATTTTCTCACATAGGGGATCAAACTAAACTTCTCATATTGATAACAATCCTGTCAACTCGTTGCTTTTTTTTGCTCAAGTTGGTTTCTGATGATTAGGTTCTTAAATGAAAATTTTCTGGTCTTTTCAACTTCACATATCTACTGTTGTTGTCGTTTCCAATGAACCATGTAATTGCTTGTGCTGGTTCATACTCCCTTTGTTTATAGATCTTGAACTCGTGTTTTCCTCTACATGATTAAAAAAGGTTTGAAATAGAACTTAACCAATACAGGTTCTGTTCTGCTGAAACAGGAAATTAAAGCAAGAGCGGAAGCATTGCATGGAGCAACTTCATTGTAACATTGTAGTGATGAAGGGTTCTCAAGCCAAAGTCCTTCGATTGAATTTAGGATGCTCAAATGAACTCCAAACCCCCTTCTTTTCTGCCGCTTCTTCTCCTGAACTAGAAGTTGAAAAGTTGCAGGGTCACAAGATGAAGCATTCTACTCCTGTAAGCAGCCCTGAAGAACCAAGTACTTCCTACACAAGAACAACGGCAGAAAATTCATTATCCAGTCCTGACACGGCGACTTCTCTTTTCCTTGTGTATGAACAAAATCCACTTTTTGAAGGACTTAATAAAGGTAAATATACGCCACTTAATAAACAAAATGACTTGGATGATCCACTTACAGCACTTGACTTGGAAGCGGAAAGGGTAATTTATCTCTCAACTGCCCCAAAATCATCTGCAACAACTAACAATAACAGTGTGTTTTGGATTCCCCAAAACCATGTTGATGAGAAGGCCCCTGCAACCATAAACTACAAGAATAGGCACAAAAACAAGTCTCCTACTACCAGAACTCTACTTGATAAGTTTGTACAATTAAGTCAAGATACAGTTATAGGGGGCCCTGGGGTCAAACAAACCCATGAAAGTGACTACATTTTTAACTCAAGCATTAGGGAAGCGGTCTCTTTGGGCAGAACTTCCTCAATACCTCCTCCTTTATGTTCACAATGTCAACACAAGGCACCTGCTTTTGGAAGACCTCCAAGACAGTTCAATTACGAAGAGCTTGAGGAAGCTACGGATGGGTTCTCAGATATGAACTTCTTGGCAGAGGGTGGGTTTGGATTGGTCCACAGAGGTGTCTTGAGGGATGGTCAGGTTGTTGCGGTGAAGCAGTTAAAGTTTTCTGGGTCTCAAGGGGATGCTGATTTCTGCAGGGAAGTGCGGGTATTGAGCTGCGCACAACATAGGAATGTTGTGTTGCTGATTGGGTTTTGTATTGAGGGAAAGAAGAGGGTATTAGTTTATGAGTACATATGCAATGGCTCCTTGGACTTTCATTTACATGGTATTCTCTGCTTTCTTTCATTTTTTCAGTTACTTTTTAATTCTCTCTCTCTCTCTCTCTCTCTCTCTCTCTCTCTGTGTTTAAATACTCGGTATGTAGATCTTCAATTTACTAGTCAATTCAATGCTTTGACTTGGCTAGGGAACCAGAGAACACCTCTAGATTGGCAGTCACGCTTAAAGATAGCTATTGGGGCAGCAAGGGGATTACGATACCTTCATGAAGATTGTAGAGTGGGTTGTATAGTTCACAGAGATATGCGGCCTAACAACATCCTTCTAACCCACGATTATGAACCTCTGGTACGACAATTCAATTGTTTTCTTTAGAAGCATGTGTTTTCCAAAATTTGGTACCAGGATTATTGTTATTTCAACTTCAAATACACTACTACATGCCCATTTGAATGAGTATGATGCTCTCTTATATGTTGTATCCCTTATAATTCTAAATATTGTTCTCCACTAGCAAGTATCGTAGTTTTTTTAACAATTTAGATCATTTGAATATGTCCCCCTTATCAAATGTTTTGTAAACTGAGATCCATTGGATTAATTATGTGGCCGATCATTTAGGTTGGTGATTTCGGGCTGGCTAGGTTGCACGCTGAATGGGATATCCCTGAGGAGGAGCAAATTATCGGAACTTCAGGGTAAAAACAACATTTTCTGGCCCTTAACATGGCTGTCATGCAAGAAGATCTCCAATTTCTTTTCTTATTATTTTATATGAACTTACCTGTGAGCCAGTAAAATTTTTCGATTGATTTTCCAGTACCGAGGTTTACTTAAAAGACCAGTCCAAAGATTTTCTCGCACCCCTTTTAACAGAAGTGTTTTGCATTCTATTTTAACTCAATAATACAACTACAATCTCAATGATTTATGCACATTGGATTAACTTGTGAATGGTGATGATTGTCTGATTGCACTTATTCTTACTCCAGGTATCTTGCACCAGAGTATTTTGATGGTGGAAAAATCACAGAGAAAGTTGATATATATGCATTTGGTTTGGTGTTATTAGAGCTAATTACTGGTCGAAAAACCAACTTGCAAGGTTTCATGGAACGACTATCTATAGCTGAAAAATTTTACCCTTTAGCAGCATTGGAACCTGGTCATCTCTTAGCAAATAAACAAACACTGCTAGACCCATGCCTGGCCCCTGACCAACTCCACAACTTGCCCCATGAACTACAGACAATGGCTCGTGCTGCCTCCTTCTGTCTGCAACAAGATCCTGAATCCAGACCCCCTATGTCTAAGGTTTTCTACCTCACTCATAATCCCAATTTATATTATATATATATATATATATATATATATATTTAGAACACGTCTTCATTTTTTCCTCTTGTTCTCTGTAGTAACTGTTTTTAATTTCTTTATTTTTGTAATGGGGAACTAAGTTCCTTAGCTTGAAAAGATTTCTTATTGCTTCTAAATTATCAGGTTCTTAGAATACTTGAAGGAGGAGATGCAATCATTCCTCTGAATTTGGACCTGAATTCAGTAGGTAGTAGAAGTGGGCATATGCGGGGTCTAAATTCAAATACACAACTTGAATCTATAAGAAGGCATTCTCGCAGACTCTCTCACTGAAAATAGTTTTCAAAATGGTATAGATCTTCCAGCTGGTGATTTGACTGGATCTACTTGCAGTTGTCTGTGAAGTTACCAATCTAAATATCCATTTTGACAATTTTCATCATCATCATTCAATGGGGACTTCGGTTTAAACCTCCTATACTATTCAGTTTCTTGTTGTGCTATTAGCTTATCTTCTATTCATAACATTTATTGCAAATATAAAATGATTTAGTAGTATCCTTTCACCCTTTTTTTTTTTTTTTTTAATCCTTGTCTTTTTTCAACTAGTTCCAGTGTTCTATTTTCTAAAACTTGTGTAACATAAATATGTAATTTGCTGTTCACGCACAAACATATGTGCTAGAACTGTTGAATCAAATTATAAGTTTACTTGTATGCATGATTCAAAAGGATTAATTTTAAGTTTGATACCATTTTTTTCTTCTGAAATTTGTAATATGGCTGAAGTCTTCTGCCCTTTCCTCTCTCTCTCTCTCTCTCTCTCTCTCTAACAATTTCTAGGGGGGACGGTGTGACTGCTGTTTAATGTAAGAACTAGGGATCATGACTTATGGGCTTGTTGATGACTACTTTACCATGACGCATCATCATCATATGATGTAAAAAAACCATTGGCCAAGGACTTGATGTTCTCATTGTAGTCATATTCCAATTTTATTCTCCAATTTACAGGAGCTTTAGCGACCAGGCTCAACCTGTGGAAATGAAAGATTGTCAAGTTTCCATTATTCTCTTTTTGTAATTATGAAGAAGAGTCCGTTAAGCACTTGCTTCTGTTATGTCCATGGACTAGGGATGTGGTTTAGTTCCTCTTTGCAGATTAGGATTGATAGATATAGACTATTACGAGATTTGAACTTTGGTTACTGCAAAAGTAGCCAAATTTCCCATGTAGTCAAGTAGATGTAAGATGATTTAAGATCCATCACTTCTTTTGGCTTTTCACTTGTTGGTTTTGTTTGGAAGGATAGGAATTTATACTATCAAAGCAGGTGCTAACGCTACAGTAACCAGCTTCAGAATTTGCCACAATTGAGTGTTATGGTAAGGGATATTTTGCGCAGCCCTCCCATGATTATAATGATCGTCCTCCTCCCTCAAGGTGGATTCCCTCCAGGACAAGGAAGTTTCAGGCTTCACTGTGATGGATTATACTCTTAATGAAAGTGGTAATGTTACTTGTGCTGTTGTAATCTGATATTATAAAGAATTCTGGTTAATAGTGTAGCTGGTAGAATTCAAGCATCTGCTGCTACATTGCTACTTTTTGTGAAGCCATTGTCCATACTCCGTTTTTTTGGGACTTGAACCGTTTTCTTTTTTTATTTAAATAAGTCCGATAGTGTCATTGTACATTGCCTGCTGCTTCAGCATAGCATGAGATAAACTTCAATGATGTGGTGATTTGAAGCAAATGGTACCATAGAATCTTGTCTGATTGCTAGCAGATTAGAGGACGAGAAAATTGTGTTACATCTGTACTGTAGATATAAAACATACATACATACATATGTGTGTGTATATATATATATATATGTCGGTAATATATATCAGTATTACTGTCAGAACAGAACTGAAATGAAGAACAGAAACTGAAACACAATAAAATTAGAACTTGTTTGCAGAATACGAAATCGTAGAAATGGAAATTTGTCCGAATACAAAAACTGATCAAGTCTTGTGTTGGACACAATTTCTTTAAGACTAATTTATTGCCTCGTAGTGGTGCTTACGAGTTTTAGGCAATTTGTCTCTCATGATAAAATGATCTCCCAACACAAAGGCAAGTACTACTAATGGTTGTCTGTCGAACCAGAACTTGTGCAGAACTCTCTCTCAAAATATGAAGGCACAAATGAATATGTTATGAATGGATTGAATGAATAATGCAGTGATCGTGTGTCCTATTTATAGTCTCGCTCATGACTGTTTGGTACAGGCATGAAGCTTGGGTCATGTCTGTTCATGGCGAACAGACACAGTTGTGTTCGTGGAGAAGACGTCCTTTCAGTCAAACGATGTTTCCAAAACGACAGCGTTTTGGACTCCCAACGGTAACCATACGCATGCCGCAAAATGACAGCGTTTTAGTATTGGAAAATTTAAATAAATTTTCTCTAAAAAAATATATACAGCCCAAGCCCGGCCCGGTGGCGACGCGCGCGCGTGTGGTGAACCAAGCATGTGCTAGGTCTTTCCCTTTCCACAAAACTGGGGTGCTCCTTGGGCCCCAAACCCCATTCCATGGTAGATGTATATATACTCTTTAAAAGCCTTGTTCCCATCTATGTGGGACACAAGCTTTCCTTCAAGCTTAAAGCTTTTGTTACCATTTTCAAGTGGTGATGTTTGGAGGCAATTTCTCATTCATTCCTTAATGGTTTTGAGTAACCCAATATATAATCTTCATCTCCTCATGAAGGAAGACACATTCCCATGTGGATCTACCAAAATTAATTTGTGGGACCCACTTGAATTTTAGCCAAAAGATAGCTAATTTATATGCTCAAACTCATTTTTCCAACAATATATATATATATATATATATATATATATATATAACACTACCTTTTCTCTCCCTTCCCCCATATAATCATCCATTCCAGTCCGGTTAGGTTAACAGATCACTATCTCAAGAACATTCCAAGGTATGTCAGATATTAATAGGAAAAAAAAATGAGTAATGACTCGTGATTTTTTATCTTTATTTATGTAATGTGTCACAAGGTGAGAAAAGAGTGAAGAAGAAAGAGGGAAAAGTGAGGATCACAAGAACTTTCTCTACGAGTGACACACCACATAAATAAAAATATATGGACGAAGATACAAGAAAATTTAATCATTTCTCAAAAGAAATTATAACAATTAGAAATTTTTGTATATATTCTTCAATTCCATTATAAAAAAAAAAAAAAAAGAGTTCTTCTTCTAACACCAGCACAAATCTTTGATCAAAGTACACGTGTCACTCACGGAGACGTTGGAGTTGATATCAGGATCATCTTGGGCCCCTGGTATTTTAATACTTTGCTGATGGAATGGAATCCCAGTTCACGTCCCCATGACCATGTTGCTGTTGAATTGCAGCCATCTGATGCATATCAAGCGACTGCTCCGAAACGCTCCACACCTTAACAGACTTATCGAGACTGCCGCTGTACACGACCCATCGTCGATCGCTAGTCGTTGATTCAAGATCCTGCTCAACCGCCAAACATTTGACCGGCCCAGCGTGACCGGTCAACACCGAGAGACACGAGTGAACCGGGCCATCCCTCCTCCACACGCAGATCGTCTTATCCGCTGATCCACTGAACAGCAGATTCCCTGCGGCCGAGAGGCAGAGAACCGCCAGCTTGTGCCCTTTGAGGACCCCACCATGGGAAAACTGCTTCTCGCGTTCCCAGAAATTCACAAGCCCGTCAGATGACCCGCAATACACCACTGAACCCGACCCGCCAACAACCAACGCCGTTACCGCGCACTCTTGTTCCAGTAGCGACTGTACGAACGAGTGCTTCGTCGCTTTCCCTTGCATTTCTCTTCGCCAGACCTTAACGCTGCCGTCAGCGGAGCCGGTGAAGACCATGTTGTCGACACTGGCAACGATAGAGTTGACGGCGTCTTCGTGTGCCTTGACCGATTCCAGACACTTAGAGTTCGAGATTCTCCACACCTTAAAGGATCTGTCCCAAGAAGCCGAGTACAAAAGGCCTTGATCTTCACTCATGGTCAGACAGGAAATGGCGTCGCAATGCTTAATCCAGAGAGCCGTACGTTTGCGTTTCACTTCGACGTAATTGCTTGGTCTAATTGAAGCTTTGAATATGTCCATGAAGGTAGGTAGAGTTCCGGAACGCCTATGAACGCTAGGGTTCTTCGAATTGACCTTCCAGACGCGAACCTTGCCGTCCTGATGACCGGTGAAAATCTTTTCTCCTGAGATTATAATCGCTTTAACCAATCCACTGTTGGATTTGAACGCGGCGAATTCTTTCATGTTCTTCCAAACGCGAATGTTCTTGCTGTCGGAGCCGGTGTACAAGATATCGCGAGTGGCGGCCAAGGAATATATATGGCCTTCTTCACGGACAAGCGATCCAATGAGACTGTTCTGTGGAGTGTTGTCTTCAAATTTGGACCACGGAGATTTGGTGAACGGAGAGGGTTGGTTCCATGGGGACATGGTCATGGGAGAGCCCTCTGTGCTCATCCGGTTGACGTCGTAGGCGGAATAACTGCTATTCCGAGCGCCGTAATCTGCATCGGTGACGGTGGATGAAATGTTAGGATCAGAATGCATCCTATTCCCGATTTTCGAAGGTAAGCTATTCGTTTCGCTAAACATCGTCGTCCCCGCTTTTTTGTCTTTCCCCGTCACCAATCCTCGCATCAACACAAAAAAATAATATTGAAATCTTTCAACCAGAAATAAAAAAAATGGAAAAAGCTTGGAGATATGAGAGATCAAAGTTAGAAAGAGAGAGATTTTGTTATTGTTAGGAGTATATATAAATAGAGCTAAAGCTAAAGGCGGGAGAGAAGGGAGGAGGAGTATATATAAATAGGATAGAGATACAGAGAGAGAGGGGAATACTAGTGGAGATATAGGTCAATTAGATGATGACACGTGTGAAGACGGATACGTAATTGTTGCGTGCAGAGAGATTTTCGGGTCCGAAGACTCCGGGTCCGACGTTAATAATAGTAATGTGTTAGTTTAGTTTAGTTTTATTATTGAAGGTACGGTTCACGGTTGTTAGATATATGTACGTACGGTTGGTTGCTGGTCGAAAGTAGTCTTATATTCGGAAATTTTGAGCTGTACAAGGAAGGAATGTTGAAGAGGCGTGTGGAATTAACGTACGGGAAACAGAGGTTACCTTTCGATTGGGTCGCCATAAGCCATACCATACCCTTCCATTGGAGGGCACCATGGACGGCTAGACCCAGTGAGCCATGTCCCTTTCTAATACATACATGCATATTGTTGTTATCAATTTATATGGAATTAAGGGTAATTATTATTACTTTTTTTTATCGCTGACTTGTATAAGTAGAATGGTTAAGGATAAACAGAAGAAGAGATCTCATGAAGAATCTTTCGATAATTAAATTAATTGTGTTTTAGAAATTGAAATCAACAGTTTTAAAACTTGTGACTTTCAGTACGAGGTCTCTATCAAAAAGTATGAAATAAAACTGTAAAACTTGTTAGTGTCACGTATCAACTTTCTATCTGACTTTAGATATTTTTTCCCCTCAAAAAATAGGAAATAGTAGGGTAAGAAATAAGAGAAACGATGAGATTCAATAAATAAAGATTGAGGTAAGCTAAAATTTTGAGATGAACTAATATAAAAAAAAGATTAAAATTTTATATGTATAATTTTTTTTCTTCTTCTAAAACTTAGGGATCGGTTGTATTGTAGGACAACCTTCTAATACTTCTGTCATTTGTGTTTAGGTAAGTACGCTTTTTCTAACCTAAGTTTATAAATTTCATTTTAGTGATGTTCAAGGACAGTACTAGTATAAGTTTAATATTATATATGATAGTATTTTAATCATCAGATGACCTAAAAATTAAAGAAAAAATAACTAAAATGAATGAAAACTCAATTTCTAAAGCATTCATTAATTAATAAAACTACATCTCATATAAACTTAGGTTTGCGGTAAGATTATGCTTTTCTTAATAGGATTTTTTCAAGTCCTAGACAAATTTTATGGAATCTACTACAATAATTAAAAGTGCGTGAGACTACTTTTCTTGTATGTAAGAACGAGAAAATTGGCTAAACATAGCATTTTCCATTTCATTTTTCCAAAGTTGAATATGATTGTCACTAGAAATGTCATGATAATATGTGTATGTATATAATGATCTTTGTTTCTTTGGTTTTACTCTATTCCCTTGTTTTTTAGCAAGCAAGCTATCAATTGTGGGGCGAAGGTCGGCGCCCTAGACGTTGGGGCAAAGGGGTGGCGGCAAATATCAGTTCTCAAACGAATTCCATGAATCCAACAGCACAGAAAAAGTGACACACACACACACACACACATATATCTATATATATATAAAAGCTGCTTAAAACTGGTTCATAAATTGTTCAGAGACACCAGAAGGCGATAAAAAAAGGGATTATTGGATGATAGGCAAAAATTCAATACCAAGAGATAAGGCTGAAGATCTATCATTCTCAAAGTGTTTATACAATTCCCACCATTTTCATGCAGTAATACAAACCATTACATTTCCTGCAGTCACATTGTGACTATTCAGTTAGTAGAGGACAATGGAGGCTGCTCCACAAACTTAAATATCCTCTTTTGTACTAAAACCTTTAAGGAACCTTTGTTTATTATATGGAAGAAAAAACATTCCAAGGACTAGTTCAAGTGACAAGAAGTCATGAGATACGTGTCTAACAAATTAAATGTTGAATTTTTTTAATTTATTTTTAAATAAATATCGATTAAAATTTTAAATTTATTTTTATATAAAATAAAACAAAGTTTAAAAAATTACTTTTAAAATGGTCTAAAAAATTGATCAAAATACAAAAAAATACATGACAGACATAGTTCTGTCATTTTGAAAGAAGAAAAATTAACTAAAATGGATATTTATAGTTTGTCAGGAAACGTATAGAAAGGCAATATAATTTTAAAAACTATAAAAAAAATTAGTGTAATTGTCAAAAAACTTAAGGGATTGAGTATTTGTAGCTTGTTGATCAAAAAAAAAGAAGGGAATGCCAATGTAGTTTTAAAAATGTTAGGAGAAATTAGAGTAATTGTTAAAAATTTTAGAAAAGATTAGTATAATTTATTCCAAAAATTTTAATATTTTCACAAAAAATCCTCCTTTTTTCTATTTTTGTACCCTAAAGTTACAATTTAGATCTGTCACTAACTATGCTTAATTATTTGATAGGATTTTTTTAATTTTCTAATTTTTATGACTATAGCTATAATTCATAATTTGATCAATAATAATTTGATATTGCAGCCATATTAAAAATTGGTTTCATAAAATATAAATGTCATTTGTTCTTAAAGACACAATGGGACTAAAACATGGATGTGATTTATGTTTTTTGAATAATATTTTGTTATATATAATATGATTTATTATTTTTAATACAACATAGCATATATATATATATAATAAAATATTATTCAAATAATACATTAACACGCGATGTACCAAATAAAAGTATTTCCACAATTTACATTTTTATTAAAAAGGGGCGAATGGGCGGCCAACACGTAAAAACTGACGGTTGTTCAAGCAATGTCGAGACAGTATAGACAGCCGCCACGTAACAACAATGTATTGGCTGTTTCCCCTGTCATATAAGCTCGAACGGTTATGACTCTGCCACGTGGGAGTCCAGAAGAGGATCTAGGCCTAGGGAGTAGGAGAAGGGGACCACCACTCAACCATGATCACGCGAAAGCATTAATATATGTATTATATTCAATGTATTTATATTGTATTGACTGGTAAAGGCCAAAACCCAAAAGAAGATATGGGGATTGGGGCCTATTGAAACCTAAATATAGAACGAAATTGTTCCATTTTCAGTGATGACGTTATAATATGGTGACCTGTTATTTTTTCTATTTTAAAGGAATTGTGGGTGTCCTTAGCCTGTGAATCTTTCTAGGATACTTTGACCAATGGGAATGAAATTATGGGACATCAGCTCTTTATTGAGAAATGTTAGTTTGTAAGTGTTATTTTCCAATCTCATTAGCACGTGATCATGCATAAAATTAGTGTGTATTAATTAAATTATGAATTTTTATACTCATGATTAATATTAGTGTGTATTCAATGTTCTTTTTAAGATAATGATGTTTTGTGCTAACAAGAATGGTTATGGAGGGATTATCATGATAATCACCTACTTATAGTGACAGAAGGTCAAGGCTGGTTGCTCTATAAGGAGCTAAACTTGAGAAAAGTTTTTGGGTGAACAGATACATTGATGAGGGCCAGTCATCCAATGTTACATGAACAAGGACTCCTCGATGAATCTGATTTGGATCTGAATTTGAATGTTTATTTGGATTTAGCTATGAATGTTTATTAGGATCTGAATTTGAATTTAGTTATGAGTTTGATTTGGATCTGAATTTGAATGTTTATTAGGATTTAGTTATGAATTTGATAATTTATTTAGACGATCGGATAAGAAAACGAAATTAAATAAGATATAATTGAATCAGATAAGATATAAAATCGCATAAGACATTAAATATTTCAATTTAGTATTTGAAACTGACTCAGATAAAAAGCCCGAATATGTTGTTATATCACATTATTATATTTGGATGCCTACCGGAAATAAGATTCAGGATATAAAGTTCGGTCTTTAAAATTTATTTTTATGAAAGTCATTTAATTTTTTTTTTCAAATATATGCATATGAGGTATTTAAAATTAAAATTTTATTCACAAATCAACTTTAAAATCTAATAATTATAATCATAATATTTTAGAACGTTGTTATAACAAACATCATTCAAAATATAATAATTTCTTACTTTGGAGATGACTAAAAAAAATAGTATTGTTAAGAATTATTCAAATTAATGATTACATGCATATATATATATATAATAGTCTATTTATTGATATTAAAAAAAAATATGATTTTTTAATTTGACTCTTTGACAGTCTTCATTCTCCTATATTGCAGCATTATATTTTTTTTTACGTGACATTGTATTTTTACTCTAGTGGGACGAGATTATTCTAATACCATCAACCCCTTAGGGATAAGTTATATCTCACCCAGATATGATATAAATGATTCACAATGATATAAATATCTAATCTAATGAAATATACCAAACATAGGATAAGATAACATTTATCCTATCCAACCATTTTATTCCGCCATCCAAACTTGATTAGTTTAATAGATTGGATATGAATTACACAAATATGATCCGATTTAATTTAATTAAATATAACATATATAATATTAAAAATGTGTCTTAAATTTGTATAATATATTGAATATTAAATTATTTTAAATAATTTATATACATAAAATATATTATCGAATTGAATTCAATTTGATTCAATAATTAATAAATCTGATTTTAAATTATGAATTTGTAGATTTATCATAAAATTCATCCAATCTGATCAAATAACTTTTTTCACAAATAAGACTTGAATTACTCATAATCCGATCTATTTATACTACTAATATAGATTAGTTGTCTTAACTTTTAGTAAACAAAATATTAAGTTTTTCATGCATGGCGTAAATCGATTGACCCAGTTGATTGAGTCGATAAACTTAGTTGGCACTGAATGTGCGAACCGGAGGTACGAGGGCCACATTCCATTTCTCACTGCACCTCCACATGGGGTTCGTCATGCATTTTTGTTTTGGGTACTACTTGGGCTAGGGCCCGTGGAGAAAGTAGACATTTGGTCCATTTCAAAATCATACGAGGTATATATATATATATATATATATACAGGCGGACACTGAATTTGGAACAGCTCAACTGGCTATATATATATATATATATATATATAAGGTAGCTCTTAATTTTTTCTTGGGGATTTGAAGAGCCAGCATCTTCAAGCTATTTTACCGTCCAATCATATGCCATTTTGCTTAATATTTGTCAAATGCTTTGCTGCTTTCCAGTGCATTTAAATGAGTATAAGATACGACATTGTCATCAGAAGCTTCTAAATTAAATAAAATTTCCTTCTATCAAATCAAAAAGATTATGCTATTAAACCCCAATAATTGGCATTCTGCACTCCAATCTCACCCTTCCCAAGTTGCCACCACCTGTTTCAAACCCCAACGCGAACAGAATCAATCCACCGACCATTCCCCCCCCCCCCCTCTCTCTCTCTCTCTATATATATATATATATTTAGACACACACAAATATAGTACACAGCTTCCCTTCAAAGTCCAGAGTCCAGTGTCCAATCTTGAAATGTCTTCTGTAATCTCCAAAAACAACCCACTTATGTCGGAAGTCGAAAACATCAACAAAAACGACTCAGAAGATAGGGAGGATATTGGGAACGGGAGCCTGGTCACGAGCTTCATTTACTTGAAGCCCACTCACTCAACCGGAACCGTAGATAAAGAAGTCGTCCTACGCCGTATTCGTCTTCGGAAGCGTATGAACAAGTTTCAAACCGCCATCCCATCTCTTCTCGGCTCACTGTTTCGTGCCAAATCCGATCAGGTCTCCGTCCAGGAGAAGAGATGGCTGGACGATGCTTTTGCTGGGCCTTAGCGGCCTCTTGATTCATCTCCACATGTATGTTTACGTTCACTCAGATTTCGGCATGGGGCATGAGAATTAAGATGCTTTTGTCTTCGTTTAGATGAACAAAAATGTTATTTGAATTAAATTATTAAATATTTTCTTGAATCTGAGACACCCATCCTTTAGCATTCCAATATCCAAGTTTTCAATGCCAGAGATGGGTGTGTATATATATATATACACACACACACACACACACACAGAGGGATCACTCGGGCAATTATAGTACTTTTCGGGAAACATACATCACCACCCTTTTTTTTCCCTTTCGGTAATTAAAACAAGACCACTTTAATTACGAAAATGGAACAATTAAAGTTGCAGACTTTGCATAATTGATCAAATGGAATCCACAACCTTTAAAGTGTCTTTTGCAGATCGATCGTGAATAATGGGAATCCACCTTTAATTCACTTATAACCTAATTTGAGATGTGCATGTCTCACGCCTTTCCAACTTCCCTATCCTTTGTTTTTGAAATACTTTGAGATGAGAACAAATTTTAGGACAAGAAATAAGAAAAATGGTAATATTTAATGGGTAATAATTGAACTAATTACTTCGAGAGTCAAGATTTTATATGTTATAACTTTACACTCACGAGGCAACTCAGATAGATTCGTAGACATACCGTAAATCCGAAGATTGCCAATTCGAGCCTCTCGTCTTATGCCTCATGGGGTTTGTGATTTGGATTTCATGAGTGTAAGGGATTAGTTTGATGACAAAGTTTATGAAATAGTCCCTACTTGAAGAAGAAGAAAAAAAGTTATAATCCTGACACTTCCATTCTTGTGCTTGACACATTGTAAATCACATGTTGAATTGATATGTCAAATATTTATTGGTTCGAATCCAACACAGCGGACCAATGAATAATTTTTTTTTACACAACACTATAATTTGTGCATATTATATTAGACAGCACAAATATACTAAAATGTGTATAGAACAAAAGAAAGTTTTATCACAAACCCACCCCAGTAGCCTGAGACGAAGCCCAAGATAAGGGCGGCCTAAGCCCATTACCAACTGAACATTGGGCTCAAATTTTAACGAAGGTTAACCCAACCCAAGTTCATATCTGTGGACCGAATGATTGAGTGAGTATAGTTCAAAGTTTCTCACAGTACAAAACCAGTGGAAATTCTAGTTAATTATTAGGGTCGATAGTTTCAATTCCTAATAAGAATTTATTTGGGGAGCTTTTGATGTCAATCAAGTGACTTTTGATTACCGAAATTCTTGATAATTCGATGTCACCCCAAAAATGAGTGATGTGTGACTATTTTTTTGTTTTATATTTGAATTAGTATTAGTATATGATTTAATAGTTTCTTATTCAAATTAGCAGTCTCTTAATTCTTTAAATATGATGTAAACATATTTCTAATTTTTATTTTTTTTGCAATAATAATATAATTTCAAATTTTAGAGAATTTACTCTCTTTTGGATTGATTGTTTTATGTTGTGGATATTATTATTGGTTGTATCTATCATTTCACGTCTTCGTGTTGCGTTTGCTACAAATTTTGAAAAACTAGATTCTAAAAAATAGATTATTGGGCCATGAATTCAAATATAATCAATTTGTTATTTAGGTATTTAGTAAAAATTAATTACAAATGATTCTAATTGTTATGTTTTATTTTACAGTTTATATTATATAAATTGAGTAATGTGTAAGGAGTGGGTTTATGGGTAAAAGTTGTAAACAGAAAGTCAAACAGATTTCCAGAAGATGATTTTTAAACTTTTTCAGACCATGTT
Source organism: Nyssa sinensis (assembly GCA_008638375.1). NCBI lineage: Eukaryota > Viridiplantae > Streptophyta > Magnoliopsida > Cornales > Nyssaceae > Nyssa > Nyssa sinensis. The sequence goes on along the minus strand of CM018038.1, from coordinate 5,483,210 downwards.
ATTACTTGTGGGTGGAATTGTAAAAGTTAATTTTGAAAAATGTAAGTCAAATATTTTAAAAACTAGTTTTACAGTTTCTCCTACACTAAAATCATGATTTGAATAGGGTAAACGTAGGAATGGTAGTGAGATAGGTTCAGGGCGGGGTGCCCATTCTTTAACCCTAACACTATTTATATTCTATGTCTTGAACTTTGATATATTTTTTTTAAAGTAAATTAAAAATTTTATTTTGGTAAGTAAATTAAAATTTTATTGCCAAAATAATTGATATAAGAAATAGTAATATGAGTGTGATATGAAAAACTTTAAAACTAATTTTATATAATGTGATTTATTGATAAATTTAATGTATAATAAAAAAAATTAATATATAAATAAGATAGGATGACCATCTCCCGAACCCTATTAGATTTTAAAAGTTCCTCCCCTCCCCTATATGAACATCTCCTAGACAAAAGCACCAAACAAACTCTGACCCTCTTCTCTTTCCCTTTGTTGGGACTTCGATGAGCAGCTTATACCTATTTCCACATCATGTTTTTGCTCCTAGTATATCTTAAGCACAAAATGAAACCATAGTTTTGCCCCATATATTTATATATATATAAGAGCTATTTTAATAAGTTGCAGAGGTTGAATTTTTACGATCTTATTGATTTGTGTAATATACACAACATCATGCCTCTACGGTTTTGCCCATCAACATATTTACTAAGGTAGAACTAAATTTCGTCTTGAAATCGTGGTGCACGACTCTTATTTTTTAAAAAATAATAATAATTTAGATAAATAAAAAACATATTATATGACAGTGACTTTTTTAAATTTAGTTAATATATTGATGATTTTTTGTTTTTTAATGAACACCATTTCATATGAAGGCTCAATAATTATACAGCATTATTCATACATGTAAAATTTATTTTATTTTATTTTTGTTTATTCCTTGGGAACAAAGGGGCCGACCCGGAGCCCCCAACTTAAAATTTTGTTTGAAAAAAATATTAAAGATTCAAAAAAGTTCATAATACATTTTTTCTATTTAAAAGATTCAAAAAATAAACTTTTAATAGAAAAAAATTCAATTGTTAACTTTTATCTTAACATCGTTAAAAAAAATTACTGATTAAAGTAAAATAATTTTCAAGATACATTTTACAAAATACAAAATAATTGATAAAATAAATTATTCAATAAAAAAAAATATTTTTACTTTATCTGAAGGGCTTAAAAAAGAAGTTTTCACTTCGTAAAATATGTATGATTCTTTTGAATTGAAAAAGTTATTTTGTATATATTTTTAGTGTTTTTTTAATGTATTTTAAAAGCTATTTTAGTCGAATTGGTAATAATTTTAAACGTTGTTAAGATGAAAGTTAACAGTTTGACCTGTTTGTATTAAAAGTTATTTTTTTTGTTCGTTTCAATAAAAAAAATATATTATAAATTTTTTGGAATAAAAATTTTATTTAAAATTTTTTTAAATATTTTTTTTTTTGTATAATGATAGACCAAATGTTTAGAGAGAGAACATCTGTACCACTGACTCCCACCTTACATTTCAAACGTAGTTTCGTCATTTGGATAAACATTGACGAATAGCATCCAAAGCTAATCAAATATTTTGCTTTTTATGTACACCATTATCTCTTTTGTCATCATCCAACTCGACTTCTGTATTAGCTTAGCTTAAATATAAACAATTGAAGATGAGATGATACAAACAAAACTTTGGCCCTCGGTTATCTGGATAGTTGGATGCCTTTTCCTCATGAAGAAGGAAAAGAAAAAGAAAACCCATTCCTGACTTATGAAATTATTTTATATGATCATGAGATCATAAAGACTAGTTTGATTTCCTGGCCGGCTTCATCTCATTTTCCTGGAATGCTAGAGTTTCTAAATATCATCTGAATTCGAGTGGTCAATTTGCATATGGTGTGCGGATGATACAGTGCCGTGTAATTGTATGGCACTGCGTGTTGGCCTGTATTCAATAATATATATATATATATAGAGAGAGAGAGAGAGAGAGAAAGAGAGAGAGAGAGAGATTCCTGATTAGGAAGTCTAACGATCACGGGGAATTTGTTATGTTTTTCAAAGGGGACAGGCCCACATTCACAACAACCATGATGACTTAACTGTTGATAACGAATGGGGGATTCAATTAGCTTGACTTATTTGTATCTTCTTGTGGATTAAAAACCCCATGGATACGATTTGTAACAAGGATTTTCCTCTTCTGTGCGTAGAAAAATGACTCAAGGAAAATCACGGTGCATTTACAGCCATTTCACACGGCTAGACGGGGGAGAGAGATGGTTGGAAATGCACGACATCGAGGTGCATTATTCTTTATATTTGTTTTTTTTATAAGGAGATATACATTGAATAAAATTTTAATAATAATAAAAAATTATAGTATCATATGAATATTATTTTATTAATAAAATTAAAATTTTTTCATAGAGTTTTTACAAGATTTTTTTTATAGAATTAAATTTTTATTAATTTTAGATTTTTAATTTAATTATATTATATATTTATAAAATTAATTGGAACATTTTCTTGCGAGGTTTAAAACTTTAATAATGGTAGACTTATTTAAAAATTTTATCAAAAATATTTATTTTTATAAGTTGGCAGTCTTGTATTGACTGAATATCACATCATAATGTGACATTATGTGATATCTAACTAATATAATATTATCAATTCATGAAAATAAATAATTTTAATAAAATATGAAAATAAGCCTAACATTGTTATTAAAACTTATGCCTACCCAACCCTCGTATTTAAAACTTTCTTTACGGTGAGCCGCCCTACCTACATTTTCTTTCATTTTCTACTCGTGCCAATCAATTTCAAGCCCTAAATTTTAGGAATTATGCTCTGTTTCTTCCTTTTAGTTTGAACTTTGAAGTCATAATTCCCTTAAATCACTCATAAGACCGAAAAAAACAAAAAACACATTGAATCATTCCAGAATTGCGGTAATATTAAACCATTTAAAACTCATAAGTAATTTCTTTGTATTCTTTCAAGCCTTCCCAGCATCATCGCAAAATCAAAGTTTTTTCTCACAATTTCATGAACACAACACTTCCATTAATTCTGCGTTTTGTTTTACAATTTGTTGAGGATGATAATAAAAGCTGAAAGTGTTGTGCTATTTGCTTTATACATTGTTCCATTGATCATCGCTCATGGATCTATCAATTGTAACCGATCATGCGGCTCCGAACACCTCCCCTTCCCGTTCGGCTTCTCGTCCGGCTGCTCAATTCGTCTGAACTGCACTTCAAATGGCACCATCTTTATCGACAACTTTCCGGTCCAAAAGGTTACCTCTGACGGCTTACTGATCAATCTTCCGGCAGAATGTGGCCGTTCGATCGACACTTTCCATCGTCTCTTCGGCAAAAACTACGCCCCGACATCACGTAACGGAATTCTGTTGCAAAATTGCAACAAATCAATCACGGAATGTTTGATACCAACACTAACTATGGTGCAAACTCGTTTTGAACTGATTGATTGTGATTCAAAGCATAACAATATCAGCTGTTACATGGAGCACAACAAAGAAAGACAGTTTATTGATTATGATAATTTGACCAGAACTGGTTGTCAGTCCATGTTATCGGCAATCTTTGCAGAGTCGTTTAGTAACAGCAGTTCGGCGGTGTCGTTGGACGTTCAGATGGTTCAGTTGGGATTTTGGCTTGAAGGGAATTGTCGGTGTTCTCCGAATGCGAATTGCACACCAATTGTGTCGCCGGGCCGGCGACGGGGATATCGGTGCCAATGCTTCGAAGAATTTGTCGGCGATGGGTACCAAGCTGGTTCGGGCTGCCGGAAAGGTAAGTTTCAGTTGCCGGAATTGATTGATTCTTTTTTATTTATGCAGCTGCTATATTAAAAAAAAAAAATTCTGTTTAATTTTGTTCTAAGCCTTCTTGTCAAAGTGTAATTCCTGCAGATAAACACACCAGATGTTTATAAATTATAGGAGGCATTTTTTGAGATAATTAAAAATCTAAAAAAAAAAAAATTAAAAAGTTAAAAGAGAAAAACAATCTCAAATTATATTTTTAAAAAAATAAATGTAGTCAATTTTTAAGGCCGGCGTATTAAAATTTTATTAATTATTTTTATTTATTTATATGAGAACTTAAATTCTACTCTAACTACTCAGACAATTTTTGAATTTAAAAAGGCTAACAAATAAAATGTAAATTATTTCCTATTGAACTTTAGCAAATTCCACTTTGAATGAGGGCATGCTTCTGTCTCTTGCTGAAACCACTATAAAATTCAAAATCCCCCCTTAGACCGTTTATGGAATGTCTCAAAAAGCCATATTCAAATGATCATGATGTCCCGTTTGTCAAGGAAAGCACTTGTCATGTGGTAGGACCAAAGAATGGTAATCCAAGATTCAAAGTGACAAAAATAAAAAATGCTACCAATTAACTTAGGGGTTTGGTCTAACATTTGGTTCAAGGCTGGTTCAACAATTTATTAGTCTAGTCGTTCAAATTTTCTTTTTTTCATCATTCAGTATGCATAAGCATTGGGCGTTACAGAAATGAGTAATAATTACTTACCCTACTCCTAAGACTGAAGTTCTATCCAAATGATATAAAAGCATAATTTTTATACAAGTTGCATGAGTTTGATTCTCTTCTTCATTTTTGTACCTTCCCACTATTATTTTTCACTTGTATAGATTTTTCAATGTGACTAGTTGCCAATATCATATACTGTACATTGGATTGTCTCTATTTCACCTTTTATTATTTTAACTGGGTCCCATATTGATTAATTTGATCCTGCTTTGAATTTGGGTCGGGTGATTGAAAATGGATGGCAAGTCTTTTGTTCTTACTCTTTCTAACAGTTGTTTTTCTGTGATTTTCTTCTTGCATAAACAGCCTCGTCAACATGCAGCCCTGCAAAGTACATGTCAGGCCAATGTGACAGTACAACTAGAATCAGTACTTTAGCTGGAGGTAATTCTTCTTTTTCCTTTCTAGCTGAAAACAGGAAATATTTCACTGTTTTGGAACTTCAAATGAACTCTTAATTAGCAAAACCAGTACTTTGGTGGGAGTTATAGCAACAGACAACTTGGGAGGGGGATAAATTATCATGAATTCTCCTAGCTTTGCCAAAATTCCGTATTCTTTGCTTAGCCACTTTCTGTGAACAAGTAATTTGTTAGTTGCATCCCTCAGCTTTGTCATTTGCATGACAACACACTTTGTCTGCCAGAGTTCTCTATCTTTGCTCATAATCTTCCATAAGAAAAAGTAATTGCATCATTTACAACCTTGTTCGTGGAGTACAAACCAAACAATAAATTTCATTTAAATCTTTCTTCCAATATTGCATATTATTGTCTCGTTAACTTATAATTTTTGAATGCAGAATTTGTTACTCCTAGCACTAGAATTATTGATCAAATATGTTAATATTCACCCGAAGGGTATTTTGAGATTTGCACATTGAACTCTAAAAACAAGAAGAAAAAAAAGTCTAATGATGTAGTAGTAGTAGTACCAATGGTACTGCCGCTTATATTTCAATATTGTGTGGGTTCCTGTACCATTCCACTTGGACGATAAATACATAGCAGAGTGGCACAACAGGTGACAGTTTAGTAGTGAACAATTTTGTTATATCTCATTCACCGTAATTTGAGAAGTAATTGGTATTTGTTCAAGTTTGAATCCTAATTTTTCCTCTTCTTTCTACCAAGAAACCGCTGGTAGAAGCGGAATTGAACCTAATTACAGCTTTCTTTGTCAAATTTGTATTCCTCAATGTGGAAATCTCCTTCATCAGGTGTCGCTGTAGGAGCTTGTTTGATGGTCAGTTTAGGACTAATGTGCTGTTTTATTCGAAGATACTACACTAAAAAAGCCAGGAACAGAGCGAAACGCCGACTATGTGAAGCCACTGGTCTCAGCATTCCTATCTATCCCTACAAAGATATTGAAAAGGCTACAAATAGCTTCTCAGACAAACAACGGCTGGGAACTGGTGCTTATGGGACAGTTTACTCAGGAAAGCTATACAGCAATGAGTGGGTTGCCATTAAAAGGATCAAGCATAGAGATACAGAAAGCACCGAGCAAGTCATGAATGAAATCAAGCTCCTCTCTTCTGTCGACCACCCAAATCTTGTACGCCTCTTGGGTTGCTCCATAGATAATGGCGAACAAATCCTTGTCTATGAATTCATGCCCAATGGAACCTTATCTCAGCATTTACAAAGAGAAAGGAGTGATGGACTTGCATGGCCAGTTCGCCTCACCATTGCCACAGAAACAGCTCAAGCCATAGCTTATCTCCACTCTGCCATGAGCCCTCCTATATATCACAGAGACATCAAGTCCAGCAACATACTTTTGGATTCCAACTTCAAATCAAAAGTTGCAGATTTTGGTCTGTCTAGACTTGGTATGACTGAATCATCCCACATCTCAACCGCCCCGCAAGGGACTCCAGGATATCTTGATCCTCAGTACCATCAAGATTTTCATCTTTCTGATAAAAGCGATGTTTATAGCTTCGGGGTTGTCCTAGTGGAGATCATAACAGCACTCAAAGTAGTGGACTTCTCTCGGCCCCAAAACGAGGTGAATTTGGCTGCTCTTGCTGCGGACAGGATTGGGAAAGGGAGTTTTGAGGATATAATAGACCCATATCTGGATCCACACGTGGATGCTTGGACAGTTTCATCAGTGCACAAGGTGGCTGAGCTAGCATTTAGATGCCTTGCATTTCACAGAGACATGAGGCCTTCAATGACGGAAGTAGCAGCTGAATTGGAGCAAATCAGGATTAGTAGATGTGCATCATCAGAAGACAATATCACAGCTTCATCAGAGGCATCTTCTTGCTCTTCATCATCAAATATAAGTGAGAAACCGCTTAGCGTGACAGTAAAGAAGCCTGAATTAGATGGTAAAAGTCTATTCGCACAGCGGATTGGTGCTGGTAGCATGAAGGATTTTTCCCCTGTTTCTGTGCAGGATCCATGGCCGAGTGATCAAAGCTCGCCGTCATCAAACAGTTTGCTTGGTCATTAAATTCAGTTATCTAAAGCTGCTCTCAAAGGTAATCTTTTGCATTCAAGAAAGCTGGATAAGTACCTAGAAATGAAGACTATACTCTCCTAAAAAAGAAATAGAATTCATTCTGAGAAGTCTCAAGAAATAGAATTCAATGTTGTAAATTAATTATAAATAATTAAAATTGAAAGAATCATATTATTAATTGAATATTTGTTAAGAGTTGTTCCAATGTCATTATGTATTATAATTTTTTTCTTTTTGACCTTATTATGTTAAATACATATAACATATATAAGTTATGATACATTAGTAAAGTAAACAACCCAAACTATAGCTTTTGCATCCAAAGCACTGAGAGGTGCTTTTGTTGCAAAGTGAAAAAACATTTTTTACAAATGCTACTTTTTAATTCTTTTGCCATAGTGCCAAACAGCCTCTTAGTAGGTGTAAAAGTTTGTAATGTCCCTCACAAATGCAAATTCGAAAATTATTTTGTAAAAGTTATAAAAATCTATTTCTACAATTTTTATTTCTTTTTACAAGTTTTATCCAAGACTCTTACGACTTTCATATTATTTACGGGTGATAGAAAAAATTCAGTACAAAATTATTTTCAAACAATATTTATCAAATACCTAAATAACAAACTGCTATTGAAATAGTCACTTCTCTATAATTCATTCTTCATTAATCAGTTATAAAAAATTAATTTGACTTATGTTAAAGTGATATTTTTATATTAGTTATTATAATAATGTTAAAATATTGTTTTTCAACACAAGTGATTCGGCAACAGAACTTTGATTCAGTTACTGTTTCATGAGGTTGTAATGCTTGATGTTTTGAGATTAGGAAGAGAAGTTGGTTTGACTAAATTCCGACATATTGGTAGAAGCCGCAACTCATGTTTTACTTATTAAATCTTATTCTTTATATGATATTTTGATTGTATCCTGACTTTTAAAATATTAAGGGGCGGTCATAGAATCAATAAAAGAATCACATTAAGTTACACTTAAAAAAAAGTTTTCAAATTTTATATATTATAATATAATTAAATTAAAAGTATAAAAATAATAAAAGTCTAACTCTACAAAATGTCTAAATTTTATGAATTTATGGTATAATCAAATTAGAAATCTAAATTTAATAAATATCGAAGACTCATAAAGACTTCATAAAAAAAAATTTATTAATAACGTTTTATTCATATTTTACTCTAATATTTTATTACTATCTATTTAGATAAAAAGAAATTATGCGAAAATTTTATTATTATAATTTGATTTAATATATACATCTAAATTTTATATAACAAAAGTAAATAATATATATATATAATAAAGTAAAAAGTTATATTAATATTTAAAAATGTCTCATTTAGACTTATTCATTTTATCAGCTTTAAACTTTCAATTGTCTTGCTGCCAATCTTGAAATGTTATAATATATTTTGTTGGTAAAAATAAAAAATGGCCACTAATTAATCGCTTTATTATGTATGCGAGACAGAGGAACCTTTTGTTATATTATATCATCAGAATAATGATCCATCAACTTGTTAGTACTTTTTACCAGGCACAAAGGGACAAATTTCTTCCAAAAGGGAATGGCTGTTAAATTAAAATTTTAGAAAATAAATAAATAAATAATTTTAGATATTTTTAATTCATATTTTTAATATAATGTATCATGATATAATAATTTAAAAAATATTTATTTTTATGTAAAAATTAAAATTATTATATTATAACACATCATGTTTGAGATATAGGACAACTGATATAATATATTATAAAGATCGAATCTCTAAGTATTATTTTAAAATATTATAAAGATAGAGTCAGCTCCAACCCATCGGTAACAAAATTTATACATATTATTTTATAAAATAAAATAAAATTGTATTTATAAAGAAAGATGATACAGGAGAACAGTTACTCCATTAGCAAATTACAGAGTGACACGTTAGTGGTATCACAACGTGGCATTTCTTTATTTGCCAAAAACTACTAGTATTACTATTAATAATGCGCCGTCATCTCACAGTGCAATATCCATTCCCCACGATTATTCATAATAATTATTATTTTCCCCTCAATTATTTAGTAATAATTATTTTTTAAGGTACGTACAATTGGCTGTGCACAGCACGACCACCTGTCACAAGTGACGACACATCAGCCCCCATAATTCAAACCTAAAAACCAGCTCATACATAACGGTAACCCTTACCCCCCCCCCCCCCCAACCTCCCACACAAACCCCAAAATCAGCTCAAAACCGATGACCTTTGATCCGGGGAAACAATGAGAAATCAACGGAAACCAACCGGCGTTACTGGTAACTGCTTCTCTTCAGAGATGTTAACGTGACGGAATTCCCCAACGCCGACGTGCCGATCGTTGCCTCCAACGAATCGTAGCGGCGGAACAATTCTACCACAAACAACCTCGAAATAAACACGATGAAATCTTTTCCGGCACACTGCTTGTTATCAACTGTTGGGCTCTCCGTCTCCGGGCCGTTCGACCACATTACGTGCTTCAACAACTTCTCTCCGTCACCCATGAATCGCTCCGGGACGAACTCTTCTGGCCTGTCGAAGATTTTCGGATCCTTTGTCGCGAACGGTTGGTATCCGAATAACATCTGGCCTTTCTTCACTTCAAACTTCGCGTCGTGAGATTCTATCGTGAAATCGCTTTTCGCCTTCCCGTACTGCAACGGCACTGGCGGTTCGATCCGCAGCGTTTCGTACACAACGGATTTCATTAACGGCATCTTTTCAATAGCCGCCATGGTCACCTTTCCGCCGTTGGCTTTGATCACTGAATTGATTTCGAAGGCTAATTTGTTCTGGCAGTTTGGTTCCGGATTCCGCGATATATTTGACAATGCTGGGAAAGAGGATTTTCATCCCGCCGAAGGAATTGAAGCAGGTGGCGAATAAGAGGTTGTGGCAAGCCTCGTCTCTGGAAATACCCATCTTCTCGGCTTCGTCGAGTACGGAGGAGGCTGACTCCTTGAAGAAGTTGTGGAGTTTCTTGTAGATTCCATAGCCGAGGATTGGAGGGAGAGGGAAGGTGTGGAGGAGGGGTTCTTCTATAATGGCCCAAAGGCCGAGGGTGAGAATGGGATGGAGTTGAAGCAAGACCCATAAGGCGATCAGAGTGGGTGCCTGGGTTCCGAGCTTCGTATCTGCCGGGTTGGTCTGGTAGAAAGCCCTAGCCAGGAAATTGAACGATGCTTGATCGTTTGGATCATTGTAGCTCACTTTTCCTTTCTTGGCTAGGTCGCTCTCAAGCGTCTCGAACATCGCCGTGAATGTGGAGTGGAACTCCGGTATGACCCTGTCGCGACTAGATTTTAACAAGTAGAACAATAGTTCCTTGAGCTTGGCGTGATTCGGCTCCGATGGATCGACATATGAGAGAACTCTGTAGCCGCCTGTGAGTTTGGTGGAGGGCATGTAAGTTCCGGTAAAGAGATTTTTCTTCTCCACCTTGGAGACGTCGAAGAGGACCGGAAAGCTCTTGCCATCGAGTAGAACGACGACGTGCGGATGGAAGGAAATGAAGGGACCAGGTGGCATGTTGACTTTGTATACAGTGGACTTGTATTTTTCCATGCGAGACTTGAAGAACTTGTCCCTCCCCTGGATATAGAAGTAGCAGAGTCGATCAAAGATGGGACCAAAAAAGGGAAGTCCGTAGTGTCCTGGGATTTCCCGAATCGGGAGATTGGTGGGCTCGGATGCCACCTCTGGCGTAAACGTCGCCGTCACCCGGGCCGGAGTAGGCACTGACCGTTCCGGCACGGACCGGTCCGGCAAGGAGGCTATAATGGGCCGGACATTAAGCCGGCGAGTGGAGGGAGCTAATGAGGGCTTTGATGATCTTTGCGATGGAAATTGTAGACTTTGTAGTTGCAGAGAAGGGAAAACCTGCAGAGAAGAGGCCGCCATTAATGCCTGTGTTGTATAAAAAGAAGTGTTACTTGATGCTGAAGCAAAGTGTTGGGAAGAAGGAGTGTATATATAGTTTTGGAGTGAGATATATGGAATAATACAGGAGCTAGAAGAGTGGAAATGGTGGAACATGTGTTTTGTATATGTTTGGCCGCAAAATAAAAGAAACATGTGATATGATAAAAGTTTAACAGAGTCGCGAAAAGTGTGAAAGGTGTGTTAACACTGGCTCATATATTTCCTATATAATATATACAACTCCTATATATCAGCAATCAGCATTTATGGCATGAATCACATAAATCATATGTATAATATATATTCTTATAGTAATGTTTTTCTTTTCTATTCAATGCATATATATTATTTTATTTTTCTATAATTTTAAGACCTTTTTTGTATTTTCTGAACACAAGTCAGTGCAATGATGATCGAGCATGAGTTTCTTAAGTTTAAATTTTTAATATTAACAAATTTTAAATTTTATTTTATTTTAAATTTTAAAAATTTTAATTGAGATGACCATGAAACTAGTTTGTAAATCTTGATTTTTTTTTTTTTTTATATATAACATTGTAGGGATGAATACAATTAACTTTCTTATAATTAATTAATTAGTTTGAGAGATTGAAAACTTATTAATTATTAAAATTATTAAATTTTCTCATATTTTATTAATATTAACAAAAAGGGCTACTTGACTTGGTAAACCCCAAATTTAGTTGTTTCAGTATAATTAGTTTCAAATTATTGTATTAGGAGAATTTTATTAATTAAAAATATTTTTATTTTATTAGTTTCTATGTAAAATACTTTTTAAACATTTTATTGTAGAAAGTGTACAAGAATTAAGACCTAGGTCCTACTTGAGTGGTGCAACCGCTCACGTTCTCTGTAATTAGCATGATTTAATTTTTCATAGTAACATATAAACAATGTAGTACTTAAGTTTTCTCTTCCTAAGCAGCATTTAAAAAAATTTGTGAAAGAATAATTATTATAAATGCTTCATTCGCACCTTATTTTATTTTTATTTTAAACTTTCCTATTTCTAAATAGAGTCAAAATTAGATTTCATTCAGAAATTGTGAATTACCTCCTTTGTTGCAACACTTCCTAAAAAAAGATTTCTCTAAAACTAAGAAGGGGAAGGATGAAAGCGAGTCAATATGCTAATTTCTCATCTTCAAATCAGTCTTTTTCATGGATTATTTTCTTAACAATAATGTTAGGCTTACTTAAAAACTCTACCAAAAATATTTATCTTCATGAGTTGACAGTGTTGTATTGACTAGATGATATAATTCGAAAAAACAAGCAACATCTAAGGAAAAAAAATTTGTGAAAGAATAATTATTATAAATGTTTCATTCTTGATTTAATTATCATGTCAAATTTTGCATCTCTCTCGAAATAGAAGTCTCTCAATTTCATTTGAAATGTATAAACCCCGTCACAAGTAACTACCACCTTGCAATGTTATTATAAGTTCAATCATGTATGATTATTTGATAGTTTAAAAATTAATTTTTCATTCGTCTTAACAATTTCAGTTTTTCAATAGTTAAAATATTTTTTTAACTTTTTTTTCTTCCTCTTTTAAACAGGCTATCTCAGTGGAGTAATGATTCATGACTCATGTATTAGGAAAATAGTATAATAGCATGGTGTTATTTTCAGTATGATTTGTTTTTTTTTGTGGATCCTACATGAGTCTCACAGTGATACTCAAATCACAGTGAAAGTATCACCGTACTACCGTCCCATTAAACTTTTTTGCCATGTATTAATGCTCATATGCTTATATGAGATAAGACTCATTACTATGAGTCCCATTAATAAAACTCATCTCATATCAGTATATGATAGGTCCCACCAACAGAACCCACCTCGGTGGTCTATTAAGACCATAGTCCCGAGAATCAAATTGAGGACCAATCTATATTAATATATAATATATGCACATATGACTTATTATCTAATTGTTTTGTTGGAATCAGAGTGTTCAATAATTTCTCTCTTATGTGAGGTTCATGAGTAGAGGTGGCAAATGTTATCCAAACCCGTCAACCCGCTCACTATTTAATAGATATGGATAACTCATTTAGTTAGCGGGTCATAAACGGGTTAGGCAATAAGGAACCCGTCAATTAAGTGGGTTAATACGAGTTGAATATGGATGTTTGGCGAGTTAAGAATAAAAAATAACAAAAGAGAATAAGAATATATATATATATATATATCTCCATTTGGGAAAGAATAAAATAGTAAAACATATACAATAGATTATAAAACAAAATTAATATTTAGAAAGTATAATTCAGCATCACCATATATATAAACAAAACACAATTCAGAAAATTGTGATCCAAAGTAAGTTGAATTGGTCTTTGCTAGGAGCTTTGAATAACATTTTTTCTCCATAAACAATAATTGACATATATAAATCACATTAGAGAGATACATGTATAAAAATATGAATGCATCTTATTAGTCTATATTAATTATCATAAAAAAATAAAATTTTCTATCACTACTTAAATACATAAAAAATTTAATTACATATATATATATATATTACATTATATATATAGCGGTATTACATATATACATTAACTATTTATGTAATATATATTAACTATATATATATATATATATATTATACTAGCTATCTACATATAACAGTCTTGTTTTTCATGAGTTCCTCCCTCCAACAAAAAAAAAATGAAAAAAAATACTATTTATTGTGGACCTTCTGGCTATCTCAAGTATTTAAGATTTCTGAAAAAGAAAAACAAGAAAACAAAAACAACAAACGAAAAAATCGGAAGAGTTGTAAGGCTTTTCGGGCGAGGAAAGGCAGTTGTATAGTTTTACACTTGGGGTGTAAGTTACAAAGTGAGGCACTCTATTAAATGGATTAACCTTGTAGTGCACGTGTTTGTGTGTATATGGATATGTACATAAATTTTTCTTATGAGGTTAAGTTTTATACTTATATAATCAATGTTTGTAATGATATTTTTTAATTATTCAATAAAATTTAATAGAATTGTATGTTTAAAAAAGAAAATATTAACATTTTAATTTTCTATTGATGTGCATCTTTCTTAGGGTGGCAAAAAATAATAACGAGTTGGATTCAGGATTGACCCTGACCCCTATTTGATCCATTTAATTACGGGTCAAATATGGGTTCAAACCGTTTTGATCCGATTCATATATATTTTTTCCTTTTGTTTCCAATAGAAGTCCAAATTATTCATTCCAAAAAATATTATGGTGGAAACAAAAAAAATTTATGTATTGATAGTGATTGGAAGTTCTTTTTTTTTATTATGAAATATCAGTAAATGACTTCCATTTAGTCTTTTTTGGATGCTAATACCTTAATATTGCCATTTGCATTATTATTTCAAAGCTTGAAGTGGCAAACTTTCATTAGATAATTTCTAATGAGTGAAGTTATAAAATCCTGTAGTCTAATCAAGTTATGAATGTTCATAAATAATAACATAAGTTTATATCCTCTTGTAAGTTTTGTTTAGATCCCCAAATAGTGTTATTTATCAAAGCAACTATTTAAGTTGTTATTAGTTCGACAATTTAGTTCATGCTAGAAAAGAAAATGAACCCGTGAAAGCAATCGCCATAAATTTTGCCTGATTAGATTTACTAATAGAGAAATTTTTTTTTTTAATGTGTATTCACAAAAGTTTTAACAGAGAAATATGATGAATTTTGTCAGTCATATTATTTGATTGAGATATGGTAATCTTAAACAGTGTTTTATTTCTAAAAAAAAAAGTTGGGTAGCGGGTTAAATTCGGGTTGACCCGATCCATTTATGATCCGACTTGTATTCAACCCGATTAATTCAAGTCAAATATGAGTTTAACCCGTTTATGACCCGACCCGTTTACAACTCGTGAAAGTAATCACCATAAATTTTGCCTGATTAAATTTACTAATAGAGAAATAATTTTTTTTAATGTGTATTCACAAAAGCTTTAAAAGAGAAATGATAAATTTTGTTAGTTATATTACTTGATTGAGATATGATAATATTAAACAGTGTTTTATTTCTAAAAAAAAAGTTGAATAACAGGTCAAATTCGGGTTTATCCGATCTATTTATAATCTAACCTATATTCAACCCGATTAATTCAGGTCAAACATAAGTTCAATCCGCTTATAACCCAACTAATTTACAACTCGCCCAAATCCGTTTAATCCCACCCATTTTGCCCTTCCAAACCCGTATAACCCACCCATTTTGCCAGGCATTCAAATATTACTATGGTGTTGGGACCAAAATCTGCCTGGATGCGCCCCGTTTACTAGACTGTAATATGGCCAATCAGCACAGAACATGTAAGTAGCCGCTAGCATAGTCCCCAATTTAACTCATACGTGTTCAACAACTATTGGCCACCGTTTTTGATCCTACAAATTGGTACAATGCTAGCAAGGATTTAGGGTTTAAGCGGTGGAAAAGATTACAGAATATCAGAAACTCAGCTAAAAACCCCAAAAACGAAAGGGCGCAAAGATAATGGAGTTGCAGTCAGCTTGTGGTTGGCTTCACAATCACGCCCCAAAGACTAGATTGTTTCCAAATCAACCTTTCTTCTCGCATCATACTGTAAATTATTTCTTCAAATCTACTGTTTCAAGCGACTCTCTTTCTCTTATTCTCACTCATATATTCACTCTCTTGCCTCAAATTTTTCTGTTTAAATTCCTTTTTCAGGTTTCTCCTCCATATTCGGTACGGAACAAGACATCAGGATTGAGAGATGGAAGACTTGGGTTCCAAAATGCAATCAAACGTATGTCCTCTTTTGCACCTCAATCCCAAACCCACCATTTGTTTTTATTGCATTTATTTTGGTTGTTGAGACAGAAGCTGAGCGCGATGCTGCTATTTAGCTTGGGAAGGTGTGAGTGTTTTTCATTATTCAAAAACCAAATCTCAGACCTATCAAAAAAAGTCTCAGATTCTCACCTTAGGCATCTCCAGTGGTGATTCAAACCCATACCAAATTTAAATTTGAGTCAAAATACACAAAAATAGCCCTCCAACCCTAGACTCAAAGCCATACCAATTCAGTTTTAACCCATATCCAAACCCAAATCAGTGCACTACTGTTTACAGCACCAAATTTGTAACGGCTATTTTTTTTCCGTACCTAGTCTCACCTCAGATGGAAAGTGAAAGGAAAAGGCAATGAAAAGAAATGGAAAGAAAATCAGGAACATGAAAACAGACCTGGCGGAACGATCGTTGATGGCCACTTCCCCCTCTGAGTCAATAAATATGGGGGAAATGCATGCTCTTGCAACCATTAGGGTTTCTGTTCGCTAGCCCTGCAACCATTAGGGTTTCTCTGCAAAGTGGGAGTCGTGAGAGAGAGAGGGATGGAGTGAAGTGGGAGTCGTGAGAGAGGGAGGGATGGAGGGAAGTGGGAGTCGTGAGACCTGGCTTTGTTTCTCTGCGTGAATGTTGTGAGAGATGGAGGGATGGATTGATGGAGAAGCAGAGAAGGTATTTGCGTGAGAGAGGGAGGGATGTTGGTTGTGGCGTGATGGAATGGAGAAAGGGGCGGCTGATGGATTGAATAGGTTCAGAATGGTGGGAATGAAAATTTGGGAGGGAATGAAAATTAAGAGTGAAAGAGGTTTGGAAGGAAAAAGGAAGAGAAAAAATAATTTTTGAAGGAAAATGACATCAAGTAGCTTTTGGGATAAGGTTAGAATTTTTAAAAAGATTTTGAGTAAAAGCTTAAGTGACCATTGAATAACATCAAACTCAAATTTACCTTTTACTCAAATGTGAAATTTGGGTTTGAGTTTGAGTCACTACTGGAGATGGCCTTAGTTTTTATAAATTTTTCTCAGTTCTATTTGAAACCAGAGGCAGATGCAGACTATTGACTTTGGGGGAAAAACGGAGGCATTTCAATTTAAGGGAGGCTCATGTGAAAATATGAAAATTTGGGGGCAACTACTATTTTTTTTCCATAGAAAATAGTAGTTAAAAAAAATCCAATTTTCATAATTTTGGGGTAGCCTGCATGTGTGTCCACCCCTGACTAGGCGTTTTCTTTGTTTTAGCTTTCTCTAATCTAACTAGAACATTTGTTCAGCTAAATTAGTACCTGATTTGAAGAGGACAATGAAGGATTATTCGCTCCCTAGCTTGAAAAGAGGAGCTACTTTATGTGCCTCTAATTCTAATCCAGAGGCAAAGCTGAATTTCTATGGAAACGGAGTAACTGATGTGCATTTAAATGGACTTGGCGGATTGGAGCCATTTCGTGGTAAATCTGGTTCTGTCTCATTTCATGGATTGACTCACCAGTTGGTTGAAGAAGGCAAACTGATGTCGGCCCCTTTCAATGAAAGTACTGGCTCATTTCTCTGGGTTTTGGCTCCTGTTGCATTAATTTCGTCTTTGGTGCTTCCACAGTTCTTCCTCTTCATTGTGATTGATACCTTCATCAACGATGAGATTCTCTCAGGTTCTTGATGTCTTGATGTTTTCTAAATATGAATTAGTAGTCTTGTCTTTTGTGCAAAATAGTGTGATTGTTGATTATGATATGCAAAATCAATTACAGAGGAACCTTAAAATAACTCTGTAATACAGTCTGTTCTGGTCTTATTGCTTGTGTCATTTAGTCAAATTGTACTAAATCTTTGGTAGTAAATTCCTCTTAAATAATTTGATATGAATAGTGATAAAGTTTTTTTTATATGAATAGTGATATAGAAATACTATATCTCATTTTGAAATAGATTGTTTTGCATAGGATATTTGCAAGGATGGTGATAAATTTGCATTATGAAGATTCATGAACCACTCTAGGCCCTCTAGGGAACAGTATATGAACTCTGGTGTACGTGTGTACCTGTCATTATCACCTGAACTTTAACAATATCAGCCCAAACTAAATTGCGCTTCAATAATAATTCTTGGCTTTCTTTTATTGGGAGATGGAAAATTAGAAGTATCTACATGTTCACATCCACAATAGAAATAGAGGTATTGCTTGGTGCAATGGTGCAAGTTTAGGCTGGCTCAATTTCAATTCTAAGTAGCCAATTTGTGTTAAATAATGCCAAAAGTTAGGTTTATATCCAATTTACCCCTCCCAACACCCCGTAGGGACCAATAATGGTAATGGGTTTATTTACATCCAAAATAGACATACCTTTGGTTTGTTCTTTCTTTATATTTCTTTATCTTAACCAAGTACAAAGGTCAATATCAACTCTTTATGTCTAGCCTTAACTAGTGTGCACAAATAACACAAGAACTGTGGACTCCAACTAACCCGACCTCAATGGATTTGCTTGGTTTGGTTCTAGAGAAGGTTCGGGTTTCAATATTTATAGAACTGACCAAGTTGGTTCGTTTTGGTTCAGGAATTCCAGTACCCCAAACAAACCTAAGAACCAAAAATATGTTAATAATTTTTTTTAGAAATAGCACGTGTCAATATAAAACTTGATATATATTGATATATCTGTCTCTCTCATCTCTCAGTATCTCCCTCTATATTTCTGTTTGAGCATCCTCTGTTCTTCAGATGTTTTGAGTTGCTAAGCTTGAGGCCATTACTTTCTAAATTGGACAGGTTTCAGCAGTTTCCACAAGTTCTGTTCCGAACTCTTACAACTAAAAAACATGCGTACTCTCAAATATTTGCCCCAAAATTTCCCCATTCTTTATTTTTGGCAAAAATTGAAGTTTGGAAGTCCGAAGAATGACATATCATGGTGCTAGTTGGGCATTATTTCACTCATCAAATGATGCTTGGATGGAAACAATTTAATTAGAATTCTCTCTTTTCAGACCAATTATTTTACTGCATAAATACAGGTCCATTGTGCAGAAAATTCTTCATCGAGCTAATTAGCCAACATATAAAAAGTTCTGGAATGAAGTGCAAGATTCTAATAGTCATGAGATTCGTTCGTGGCGGATAAAATTGGGATTGGCAACAAGTCAAGCATGAGATGAAAAGAAGCAAACTAGAGCAACTCAGCAATGGAGCATCAGATGAAAAGATAATCAATGGATTCCAGTTGGAATTTGCATAAAGGCAAATCAAGTCAACCTTAAATTTTCTCTTTGCTCCATCTATCCTGAAGCATCTTTGCCCAACAAATGGTTTAATTTTAGGAACTAGTTTAGCTTTCAGAAGCCTTTTCCAGAATGCCACCTGAACTAGACTACTTTTTTTGTCCTTTTTGGTCTGTATATCTTCTTTTTGGGAAAAAAACCAAACCAACCTTAGCTTTTTCGGGTTGGTTCAATTAGACATTCAGTTTGGTTGGGTTCTGTTTTTTTAGAACTGAACTAAGCCGGTTTAGTTTTGGGTTTGCATCCAACGCGACCCATGTGCACCCTACCCTTAACTATCTTAGCGAACAGATTACAGTCGTTCTTGTGTGTGTTGAACATAAAATTAAATCGTTTAGTTTATGAACAATATTCTAAAATTAATATTTTGGTGATTAGCATGAGCTCTCCTGTTTTGCTATGACCTTAGACCTCCAAAGTTAAGTATTATTAATAATCATTATGTGGTTCAATTGATGAAACGTTCTCAGACAGACTGGCATGTTGGAATGGGAAGTTTGATACGTACCCAAATTAATGGGATGGTGCAATGCTGCAACGATAAAGCAGTTATTTAATGGATTGTTGTTGCAAAAATTAGTAGTTCAAAGTCTATGGTGAATGGAATAGGAAAAAGTTCTTTGGTTTAATCCTTAAAATTTTGCCCACGATCTTAGAAAGGAGACACTGCAAGGACAAAACAAAAGGCCAAAATGACATGGTTTGAGCTGCTTTGGTGGCAAGATTAGATATGATGCCATATGATATGATAGAATATATGGATCTAGATAGAGCACTGTGGGTAGAGTAACTGCCGGAGGTATGATATTGATAAATGTCATGTTTGAACCACCTGAGTCACAGACCAACTGAATTTTGGAGGAAGAGCAAAACTACTTTTAGTAGGGTTACCGCATAGAAAGAAAAGAACAGGAAGAACAAAATAGAGAGATGGGGCTGCTAATTGCGGTGTGTGTGTGGAGAGAGAGAAAACACATGATTGTCCAACATGGTACCATGATCACATTCAGTTTTTGTCATTTCTAGGCCTCATATGGTGTAGAACTACCTGCTTGAATGGATTTTTTATCTTAGTGAAACAGCAGATATTAGATCAGGTGATTTGGGGTACTCTTCCTGATTAAATTTCATAAATAAAATCTTATCTTTGTAATAACATGATATCTTTCATATCTGTCCTGCCCTTGTTACATTAATGTTTATGCGTGCGTGAGCATTTGTTCTCTTTTCCTTTTGATCAAAAAATTTATTATTGTCCATGGCTATTGTTATGCAGAAATTGTGGCATCATTCTCTTCTGAGGTTATGTTCTATATTGGTCTTGCAATATTTCTTGTTGTAACTGACCGTGTTCAGAAGCCCTATTTGCAATTCAGCGCAAAAAGGTGGGGTCTCATCACTGGCCTTAGAGGATACTTGACGTCTGCCTTCTTCACAACAGGCTTTAAGGTTGTTGCCCCTCTCTTTGCTGTGTATGTGACCTGGCCAATGCTTGGCTTGCCAGCCTTGGTTTCAGTGGCTCCTTTTTTACTTGGCTGTTTGGCTCAATTTGCATTTGAATCGCGTCTTGACAAGCGTGGGTCATCTTGTTGGCCTCTTGTACCCATAATTTTTGAGGTATGTCTCTAATCTCTATCATAATTAATTCCAGACCTTCCCTCTAAAGCAATGGCCAAAGGGTTAAGGGATTTTGAATTGATTTGGCAGGTGTATAGACTATATCAGTTGAGCAAAGCTGCTCATTTCATGGAGAGACTGATGTTTGCAATGAAGGGGGTTCCTGTAACCCAAGAAGTGCTGGAAAAAAGTGGCGCCTTGTTCGCCATGGTCGTGACTTTCCAAGTCATCGGTCTGATTTGTCTCTGGTCATTGGTGACATTTCTTCTGAGGCTCTTTCCTTCCAGACCTGTTACAGAAAATTACTGATGTTTGTAATGGATACTGTATATCCTATTTCTACGTTTTTGTTCACTCCACCCTCTCTAACCCCCTTAGATCACCCTAAACCAATTTGGCAAAGCTTGAACTTCTTAGCTCATATGTAGGGTACTTTCTGATTCACCTTGAAATTAACTTATAAATTTAGATGATAAGGTCAATTTTATTTTAATTCAAAAAAAATTGGTTAAATTTCAATCAAATTCAAATTTATGTAAATTCAATTTGATAAAAATCCAACATTAATTAAAATTTAGTGATATAATTATTTTATATGCTTTTTAATCAGAATAAATAAATAAATAACTTTTTTTTTGTCTTGCCACTGAGGCAAATTATAACTTAAAATAGCGTAAGTAATGAAAGATATAAATTTGTACATTAAAACATTTTAAATGTTTTTTAAAATATTTTAAATCCAATTTAATTTTGTATATTACATTAACTCAAACTTGATAGAATTATAGTAGATCTTTCTAGTCTCAAAGAATAATGTAATTGTTTGATATGATTTTAAGATTGACGTTCACAAAAATTTAAAGAAATTTTACGTTAATTATCCGTTATCTTATGTAATTTTTCTTTTATTTGAAACTTAAAATTAATTATGTAATGATACAACATTATAAACAATACAATAGAGACAGTTAAGTTAAATTATGTACTGATAGAGTAGAAAGGTTTGACATAAACATATAATTAATGGCAAATAATTTCAAATAAAATTTTGTTAAGTTGTGTCATTGTAACCATGGTCGATTATAACAACTGGCAGGGTGGAAATAAGCCAATTCAAACACTGTCCCTCTTTCGGAAAAGAGTGTCACTCTTTGTCGATGCTTACGTTTCTACTTACGAAAGCCCATTACTACATTCCTACGACGTTCGAATACAAGTAGAATAGGAAAGGAATCAAAATAACATTCTCTCCGCGACCAAACCCTACGGTGGAAATTGTTTTATTAGTCCGCGCACGGGTTCGGACCAAGCAACGGTGGAAAACCATCCACTGGTCAAAGTCCGCGTAGAGATACCGACTGACAGGTGTTCGGTTCACAATTCGAGAGGACCCACATTTTGCCGGCGACGCAAAACTGCACGTGAATTTGCCATGAGTTTGGAACCTTCAAAACTCAAGACTCCAAACCCACCTCTACAAGAAAAGTGTAAAAAGGGCGACAGCCTACCCCCGGAAGACGACAAGCTCCGCTAATATGCTGCGAATCTTCTCGCTGTTCCTTGGCCCATTATATATAGCCCCGCACCACCAAACCATTCAAACTATCCTCAGACCTCCGAAAAGCTAAACACCGTTAACAATGGCAGCCGCCAGATTGCTACGTACTTCTAGGCCTTTGGATCTTCATCTTCCTCCTCCTCCTCCTCCCAGATCTTCTGGTTCGAATGGTTCGGCATTGCCGATAATTAGGTGTGGGTGTCTAACCAAAGTGGGGATGAGCGGCGAGGAGAAACGTAACCGGGACGGCGAGAGGAAACCGGTGGTATCAATGAAGGCGTCTGTGGCGGCTTCAGAGAGCGTGATTACTTCAAAACTGCTAAAAAAATGGAGTAGTAGATCTGGCTTATTTACTGGCAAATGTTACGAATTTGGCGCGAATGATCTTAAAGGCGGCTACCAAACGGCGGCCATGGAAAGTAAACGCCCAGATGTTCATCGAAACGGTGCGTCATTTTTTACTTTTTAATACTCTCTTTTAGTGCTTTTACATGTTTTTGGCTTTGGACAATCACTTTTTAATTAGTTTTCAGCTATGAAGATATTTATTGTTTGATTATTTTCCTTAATTAAGACACAGGAATTTTCTAAACACAAACCAAAAAAAGTGGGAGGAGGCTTAATTAATTACTTGTGAGTCAAGATCAGTAATAATAATAATAAAATGTATAATTGAGTAAATCTTATAATATAATAAAATAAAATAAAATAAAAAGATAATATTTATGTAATTAACTCAATAATTAATACAAGATGGTGTTAAGGTGAGCTGACTCAAATTTTAAGATTATTGATGATAATAGAGGAATAAGCTTTGAATATGAAAACGATGGAAAGAGAATGTGTAAATTTTATTAATATATCAACGGCTTTTTGGAAGCAAAATATCTTTGTATACACAAGCATATATATATATATATATATATATTGACTAGGAATGATAATCGACTCTTAGACCTTGCATCATTAAAACATAAATGAAGGGCAAGAGCAATACATGGGAGAATATCTTAACTGGCCATCTAAACTCATGACTTTTAATTGCGCATGCAGATAATAATTGACTGCCGGTTCTTTACATTGTTTGCTGTTGCGGGATCCTTGCTTGGTTCAGTATTGTGTTTTGTTGAGGTAACGTATACTTAATTTTGAAAAAGCTCGATGATTTGACTTCAATTGAATTATGAAGGCAGCCTTGCGCTTTCTTTTGCTTTCCACTTGCTTTAACACAAACACATTCCACATTGATTTTGCAGGGTTGTTTCATTATTCTAGAGTCATATTTCCAGTATTTTCATGCATTATCTCAGAAGTCAGGCCAAGGTCATGTGGTGCAGTTACTGATTGAAGCCATAGGTATCGTCTCTCTCTCTCTCTCTCTCTCATCACACACACACACACACCACACACACAAAATTTCACACGTTTTTCTCTCTTTTGTATGGTTGTAATGGATAAATACTGAATTTAAATTTAAATTTTTTGCAGATATGTTCCTTATAGGAACTGCAATGCTTATTTTTGGTATGGGATTGCATGTCATGTTTGTGGGATCAAAGCATCTCAAAGGAAATGGATCACAGCTTCCTGGATCAAACTTCTTTGGGCTTTTCAATCTCAAGGTATATATATACAGTTGTTTACCTATATATGTCGACAACTAAAGGCGCATACGGTCCATGCATGTTGATAAATTTAAGATGGAAGTGAATTACAAATTAAATTTTCTGTAATGGTAAGAGTCACAAATGTTATTAATGTTGATTATATAAAAAATATAATTTGTGATAATTAAAATGGAGTTTCCCAACAAACAGTAAGAGACCATTCCAATATATATAACTGCATGATTCGTAACATTGACATCTTCTTTATACCCTTAGGCATTGTGCTTTTGCTGGGTTTCAGTTAAAGCATCATTAGTCAGTATTTAAGAGTTTCTAATTAAGCGATTCCTAAATCTTTTACAGACACTTCCAACATGGGTTGGAATGAATTCAGTTACACAAGCAAAATCAAAAATCGGCCATGCTATGATGATGATACTTCAAGTGGGAGTGTTGGAGAAGTTCAAGAGTGTTCCTCTCGTTACCGGGCTCGATCTTGCCTGTTTTGCTGGTGCTGTATTTGTTTCCTCATCTTGTATATTCCTTCTCTCTAGACTCTCTCTTGGTGGAACTATAGGCAGATAGGTAGCCAAGGAAATATGAAGATTTTGCATCTACTATTGACCAACGAGGAAACACACCTAGTTTGAATTGATCATATATTCTTTCGTAGCTTGAACATGTTACTTACATACATACATATATATATATATATATGTATACGTATACAAAGCAAAGAAATCACACATGTATCAGGAGGAGGAGGAGGAAGAAGAAGAAGAAGAAGAAGAAGACGCCCTCTATGGGTTATGTAATTTTCCATTGTAACAGATCTGCCACAAAGAAGGATTGATGGAAAGCATGATAGTAAATCAGCAATCACCTCTTTCGAAGGAGAATTCTTTTTTGTTTTATTTTTTATTTTTATCTCCTCCATGTAAGGATCTATTTTTTTTTTTTTTGGTGTAATTAATATGTTAAGAAGATTGATGCTCATATCAGTTTATGTACAACTTTCTTATTCCAAATATATAAGAATTAATTATTATAATATTTTATGGTATGAAAATAAAGATTAAGGATTTTTTTTTTTCTTTTAATTGTGGAATTCTGTCCAAGTTGCTCGGCATTATATGCTTCACTGCGGCAAGTCAATTTAGTAGACAATATCCAAATGACTATATGGACGAATTAAGCGTTTGGTGGTTCTCTTAAATTTATTGGGATTCTTATGATTTATTTGTAACTTGAGACAACTCGAAAAATAGAAGTAAAAATTTAGACCCATTTTATCACTTATGTTGTAACTCACTTATATAATGTTATTATCTTTTAAGATTTTGATTTATAAAAAAGTAATCGTTATTAAGAAGAAAAAAAAAAGGTTTCGGGTTTAAGGAATTTTTTGCTTTTTTAATTTCTTTAATATATAATAGATTGATCAAGGTTACTTGTGAACGTTGACATTTTGCCGTCTTTTTATGTTTTGTTTATTTCACTTTTTAATATTGATTTATTATTTATTTGATCACTTCTGCACAACATTAATTAAGCATTTGCATTTCAAAATGTTAGGGGATGGAGATAAATGCATCTATGAAGATTACATACATCTAAATAATACGAAAAGTTGGAAGAAGCCATGAAGTGCTTGTGAAGAATTTCAAGGACGTTCTTAAGTTATGTTTGTTTGTCGACTTGAAAAGAGGGTCGGATATAGTTTTGTGAAATCGGTGTTTGAAAAAAAGGAAAGAGTTCGTCAATAGTATCAGGAAGTAAATAATAACCCATAACATAAATAAAATAATAAGAAGTGAGGGGTGTGATTCCTAGTTTTATCACTATGAGTGAAAAGGGATAGTTAATTCACCCTTATCTAAACCATAAAAGTAATGTTAAAACCTTTAACACTGTGACAATTGCATGCTCATGACTTATGAGCAGAAGACCTATTAATTGAAGAATCAACAATGTAATTTTTTTCTGTTTGGTAATTAAGCCGAACTAAACACGGCCTTAGCTTCTGATGGATTTTATTTGGTTTCGAGCCCCTCTTCCTCATCTCAGTGAGTTCACAGAGCTCCAATGGATACATCCGCATTTGCATGCACAATCTCTCTCCTTTGCACTCTTTAATCATGGGAAAAAATCTTGCGGTAAGAATGTAAGGATTTTTTTCTCTTCTCATCTAAGTTGTGATATGTGTCTTATCTTTTAAAATAGAGTATCGTCAGTGACATCATTTATAATACATTTCAAACTAATTTGCACATATTAACTATGAACACTGGCCCGATGCTAATGTGGTGGTCTAGGCTAATAAATAAGAGCTGTGTGTATAGAAAGTACACAAAAAATAACTTCATTATGTAAGATTTTTAAATGAGATTGACACATCATTGCTGGCAGTGTGCCTTTTGATCAATATCCCTCATCGGATTGTATGTTATAATTCATTTTTTCTAGTGGGCTATAACAAGCATGATAAAGTGTTGTTAAAAAGATACACTAACATGTGATACTCTGAACCCATAAAAGGATCCCCCTTTTTGAATTATACTTTCGTACACATGTAAGACATTCATGATTCCACTAGCCACAATATTCCTGTCTTGGTTGCTCCTTTTTCGACTAAAAAGAGGGTTGTAAAACCTAACCCCCAAATTCCTTATTTATACATATTTAGAAGTGATTGCAGTAGCAAATCTATTTTGCTGACTATAATTTGTTCTTTAAAGGAAAACTAATAGTTTTCTTTAAAGATAAATTATTGCAAATTTTTAATGTATGATTAAAATAAGAAAAAGAAAATAATTTATTGAAAAAATTATGAATAAAACTTGAAAATTAAAATTAATAATCTTAAATTAGTTAAAAATTCGTCTTATTCAGATTCGACTTGAATTAAATACTAATGAATTTTAATTCGATTGGACTTGAGTTGGGTTACTGGGCTCAAAGTTGGGTCCATATTTAGGTTGAGTTAACTATTTTAAAATTTAAACTAAATTTAGACATAATTCAATTTAAGTGTGATCTATCCGAGTTACATCCCCTGTTTTAAAAAGACTTTCGCAAAGCTCGTTTCAAGTGGTTCATGCACGGCACATGGACAGGAAAGTCAACTTGACATAACCATGTTTTGGGCCAAAACGTGGATTTGTCTTTAGGGCCTGTTTGGGAATCTTAAAGTCTAGTTTAGTTCAATGCAAAACCAACTATCCTTAACTAATTTATATGAATATAGATTTTAAGTTGAACTAGTTTTAATTTAAAAGTTGTCTGTCAAATTTTGGAATTATAATTTTATATTTTCACTTATTGTTTCCAATGATACACCTATACATATATATTTCTTCATTTTTATATCATACAAACTCAGTACACAAAGAAAGAGAAACTTGATGAGATGTAGTCTTGATGAATAAAAGTTTTGTTTCAACTTCTATTAATTTTGGTCGTGGGTTCCAACTTCGATAATGTTTGGCTTCCTTCTTAGCATTTCTCAATTTCTCCCTAAAAATTCACATTTAATTAATTATTAACACACAGAAACCCTCAAACCCCTTTGAAGCACCAAATATCTTGGAAAAATTTTAATCCCTTCATTGTTTTTTCGGTATAGATTTTTTTTTTCTTCCTTTCAATTTCAAAATCATAACAAAAGATACATTTTCTTTTAAAAAAATCATAGATCTTCTAACTGTTTATACAAACCTAAATCTTAAAAGTCCTAAATCCCATTAAAAAAAAGACAGATTTCCATGATAAAATTGTTGCTGCAGCTTTTTGACTCGTCAAGACCCTGCTCTTCGATGGTATCAAGTCTGAAAAAGAAAAGCGTCAATATGCTACCGGGGGAGGCTCCTGGTGGTAGCCTCTCCGATGGTTAAGTTAGATAGATTATCAGGATAGTGCTTTCAATAATAATCTTTAGAAAAAAGGATCATCGTCCCCTTTATGTACCTTAAAGGTTAGCTTTTATAGGATGATTATTTGCCAAAGTTGGTAGGAGCTGGTACTGTCAAGGCATGGGTCAACTGCTGTCGGCCAACTTCTTCCCTGTCACCAACTGCTTTACTGTTATCAACTGCATTTTTACCTGTCACACGTCACCGTTTGTACTGTTTTTCCAAGGTCGGTAGGGCAAGACGACGGCGACGACCTGTCCGGTAATCTGATGCATTTCGGTAAGTGATATCGGTACCTAGGCATATAATGCTTCCGAGGTCGGTGACCGACTTCATGTCGGCGTACCTTGATGGTGTATGACTTGCACAGGATATAACTTAGACACATGTCGGCTTTTGATTTGTTATCCTGATTTCGGCGTATCAAAAATAATACTTGTGTTGAACAAGAAGAAGAAGAAGAAGAAAAGAATGTTGAGCAAACATAAAGATGAACAACACTTTCTTGATTTTGTAAATTATTGAAGTCTTTTGAGTGTGGATGAGACTTGGGAGGAATAACTGGAATTTTTTTTTTTTTTTGGAAAGGAAATCTTTTGATAAAAGAGCAATCGGTCCAACAAAAATCACCATTCCTTTGTTTTACATGCGGACTTGTTTTTTTCAAAATGGGGTAAGAAAAAAACTGGTTTATTAGGTTTTTAAAGTTATCAAACTAGGAGCGAACTTTTATCGGATTGTTGTTATATACACTAAATCCAATTTATGATTTTTTCAAACAATTTTTTAAAAATAATAATTTATCCCGTCCCACATTAAACAAATTTGAGGGAAGTTTAAACGACGACCGGATGAATTTGCGGAGAAATTTATAAATCGTCACGGGTTTGCAATCGGGGGGAAGGGGAAGGGGAAGGGGAAGGGGAAAGGTCGCCATATAGCTCATTTACTTAAATAGCCCTCCTTATTTATATAATAACTAAAGTACCCTCCTATATATAAGTGCTTATATCATTAGGGTTTCCAAAAAAGCATTGCACCCCTACATCTCTGTCTGCTTCTCTCCCTCTCCAACTCCACAGTCGCTGCCGACTCACTGCATCTCTCGCCGTCGTCGCCATTCCATCATCGGAAACTACTTCATAGATGTTCCGTCTTTGAGATCTCGAGATCTCACCGTATAGATTCGTCGCCACCTCGATGGTTCGTCGCTGCCTCGCTGGTTCGTCGCGGTCCCTTCGTCATCGTTCTTTCATCGTCGATCTTATGGGTGTTCCCTAACTGGTTTGTATTCTTTTCTTCTCTTTTCCTTTCAACCGATTGCATATGGCTCCTCCTATATCTTTCATTTTCTTTTCTGATTGCTTATATGTTTCATTAAACCTGAATATTGGCAATGTTTTTTTGTTGGAATTTTTTTTTGTTGAGAAAATTTTGGCAAAGACGTGCATCTATTTTACTTTTCTTAATTGTGTTTCTTTGAGAAACTTTGTTCTTGATTTATGATTTTTTTTTTTTTTTGAATTTGATTGATGCTTTAAAGACTTGAGCAGTGTCGATCACTTTTTCCCTGAAAATGTTGATATGTGTTAGGGGGGTGGGGGATCGGGAGGTTTAGTGGCGGGTCAGGGTGGGGCACCATTTACGCTGGCGGGGTTGGGGGGTCCCGCCCCGTTGCCATTCCTATTTGTCTTGCACCAAACGGCCTCTTAATTCCCCCTCCTTTTTTTCGCTCCGGTCCCGACAAAGATGATGGGAGCTTCCTCTGCTGCAACATCTATAACTTAGATTCCCCAGTAAGATTTTATTCCTCCTTAAAATGTGTACAATTCGCTCTCCGTCAGTCGGTCTCTCCTTTTCGTTCTCTTGTTAGGGTTTGTTTCTTCTTAGTATTTTATATAATTGGACTGATGATGTGCTTCTGCAACGATTCTAGAGTTTTGTTTTGTTTTGTTTTATAATTTTCATCTTTTTTTCATCTTTCTATGTTTCACATTAATGTTGAATCACTACAATTATTCATATTGTTTGAATTTTATTTATATGGTTGAGTTGATTTTTATATTCTTTTTGTGTTTTTGGTGGTTCTGAGCTTCGTTACCACAAGAAGCATCTTAAACAATTATCAGATTTATAAGATTCCCAAACTAGACTAGAATTTGTTGAACCCTAGAAAATGGAATAGATTATAAAAAAGTGTTATTGAGAACAAACTTCTAATTTTTTTCATTTCATTAATTGTGTTGCCCGAACAAATTGAATTAATTCTGACCTCCAATTGGTATTCTAACCTCCAGTTCTAATGACATGTACCATTCAGACCCTAAGTTTTCTTTATTATTATTATTATTATTTGTTTGTAATCCCCATTAAGTTTTTCCCTTTTTGATAGACACTAAAGTTTTTTCTTTTTATTTTGATTAGTCTTCCAGGTTTAGCCATATGCTGGTGTTAAATCAAATCAAAATTTGATGGAGTGCGTTGTTCAGGGAATTATAGAGACACAAGTAAGTTTAAATATTACTATATTATTATTTCTATAGTCCTCTATTATTTACAATCCATGTAGTTCATGCTGGATATTTAATAAGCTTGGAAACTCTAGTCTATACCATGGTGCTGTATTTTGTCCTTTTCAGTTTTAATAATAAAGGGTTTGAAAAAAAATGTCCAGGTTTAATATTAAGTTTTGCAGAAGAGTTTTATCATCTTCCCGTTAATTTTCATAGATCTACATGTTGCATGTACATTAACTTATCAAAAAATATATTGATACAGATGCTATAAGAACTTCATTGACACACTTCCCAGGGGTTTTTTGGTCACGACTCATGAATGTTAGAGGAGAATTAATACCCTGTAGTCATAATTTTCAAAACGTGTATCAATTTTCAAAAAATGTGTATTGTATCGTGTGTCGTATACGTGTAATTTTTAAAATATATATATATATATATATGTACACATGGTTAAAAATAATTGAAATAGCATTTCAATTCACTTATAATGCCAAAAATTCATATTAAATTCTACAATCTATAGTCCATATTATACAAAAAATAATGTCTTCTAAATATTCTTTAGTTGTATTGTTTACTAAGTATAGTCCATACCATATTAGAAATAATGTCCCAAGCATAATTAGCTCGTTTTTCAAATATATTGTATCGTGTTATATATGCATAGTGTATAAAATGCGTATAAAATGATACAAATAACACTTCAACTTGTTTATAAAAAAAATCAACTCAAATTTCAACAATAAAAGAATCAAGATTTATAAATATTACAAATTTCAAACAAAAATTTAATAATCTAAGTTTCCAAGATAGTTCATCAATATCAAAATTTAAAAACAAAATCCAAAATCTTTTATTTTTATAATACATCATATTTTTATCTTAATATCAATTTCAATGGCATTGATATTACCGTCTTCATCATTATTATTAGAAGATGCCAACAATTTTTTTTCTTCTTCAATCTTCTTCAACATCTTATATGAGCTTATTTCTCATCATCATTTTCTTAAATTATTTACTTTCTTCTTCTTGTTTGAGAAAAGATCTTTGAGGATTACAAAAAGGGAATATAAAACTAAACAAAATAAAAAATGTTTTCATGTATATAACAAAATAATAAAAAAGGGGTTGAAATGATGTTGTTCAACTTGATTACCCGTATCGGATGTATCGTGCGTATCAAAATATATCGTAAGATACATATTGCGTATCGTAAGATACGGTGCAAAAAGATACAACTATAAGATACGTATCGTTTTCTGTTCACATCGAAGCGTATTGTAAGATACCAACAACTTTGCTTGGAGTTGCTTTCAATAAGCTTAAATGAACAAACTTACATCACTGTTTCAAGAGTTATATAAAGAGAACTCTCCCCTTTTGGTGTTCTGTAATTTCTTCCAAAAATAACACTTTGAATAACTCCCTTTCCATTACTCCACATCTACTTTAATATTTCCCATTCCCGTACACACATCGCTTGTGGCCCTCCCTCACTATTAACAAATTAGAACTTGGCAGTAAAAAAGAGTGTAAAGTTGTTGATTTAGTGGAAGATGGAATAGGTATTAATATTCTAAATTTGGGCAATCATTAGTAATTGAAATGGTAAGGCCATGACTGATTGTAGTATTAGATGACATAATCAACTCTTGGGTCAGATTTGCTACATAGGAAAGTCTTTTGTCATCTTCAAAATTCTCTAGTTTAAAAAGATGTGTCAAGCTTTAACCTGCCTGCCACTGGCCACTTTAACCCTGAAAACTCCTGTTTTGTAGTTATATAGGATATTCTAAGATCAAATTTTGTCTAGGATGCTTGACTTGGTGGTTGGAAATAAATCATAATACCCTGTAAAGAACTTATTGCTAATGATACACACGGGTTGCCTGTTGGCTACATATTGTGGTCTCTTTGCTCTTCCATAGATAACCAACAAGTTCATAAAGAAGTAACTTAGATTTAAGTCACAAAGGTTCAGCAGTTCCCTACAATAAGCAAAATATTCAACCTGAGTAGGAAGATACAATGGATTCTGTAGCATCAATCTTCCCTTGTTTGGAATACTCAAAACACATCAAAATGGTACCAGCTGTATTTTAGCAGCAGGCAGTTTTGAAATATTTATGGCACTTCTGTGATAAGCAGTGGTGAAATTTGGAGTGAGCCACTCACATGGGATTTGAACTTTTGCATTTTTTATTATGTAAATGTGAATTTGAAACTGGACGTTGTTTGCTCACAAACCTTTGCACTGGCTTACAATTTTTCCCAAATTTGCATTGCCTTTTACAATATACACTTTTAGTGTATTGATATGTATTTTTAGCTGGGGGATTGCATTTGCTATCTTATGCATGTTTCAAAGGGCACTTCTACTCTAGATCATCTATATTAATATCCATACTAATGGAAAAAATGAATTTAAAATATAGATGCAACCTTTGCTTATGTACACTTTTATCAAGTTTCAATTTTATGCTTTAGTATTTAAATCATCAACTCCCTTATTTTCCTTATTAGCGTAAAGTGGTCTTCGATGAAATACTCTCTCTCATGCATGTGCTTGTTTTGTGGGGTGTTTCTTTTAACATATTTTCTTTCATTGTCTTGCAGCATGTTGAGGCGCTTGAGATCCTTCTTCAAGGTCTTTGTGGTGTTCATAGAGAACGATTAAGGATCCATGAATTGTGCCTAAAAAGTGGCCCAAACTTGGGTTAGTGATTTTTTACCTTAATGTTGACCGGCGTACAACGATAAACCCTTTGAAGCATGCATGTGCGTGGAGTGAATGGTTCAGCCTCTTCTGTTCACCCATAGTGAACTTTGTAATACCCTCCATAGTGTTTGATGTGATTCTTTGCCCATTTTGATTAGCTTCTTGATTTCATTCATTGGTTTGTAACCGTAGATTGCGAGAGTTATTTAAGATTAATTCAAAGACTAAATACACATGGATATGCATGACAAAATTATTTACTGAATTTGAACTATTTACATTAAAAATCATCTCAGCGTGTCATGTGTTGGCATCCCTAATGTGTTCATATTGCTATTCAAAACACATTGATGAATTTATTTGTTTATTTGGTGGTTATCTGGTTAACAATAGATTCATGCTCTCCTATTTCCAGGGCTTGTAGCTTCAGAAGTTCGACTTGTATGCGATCTTGAGCAGCCCGAGCCCACTTGGTAAAGAATGGGGTTTTACCTTGCCACATGCATTATTTTTATTTGCATGTGCTCCTTTATTTATGAACTTTTAATGTTTAGGACTGTTCGACATGTTGGGGGTGCAATGAGAGGTGCTGGTGCTGAACAAATTTCAGTCTTGGTGAGGACCATGGTTGAGAGCAAAGTAAGCAAGAATGTGCTCCGTTTATTTTATGCACTTGGCTACAAGTTAGACCATGAGCTTCTGAGAGTGGGATTTGCCTTCCAATTCCAAAGAGGTGCTCAGATAACTGTTACCGTCTCTTCAGTTAATAAGATGCTAAAACTGCATGCAACTGATGAGGCCGTGCCTGTGACACCAGGCATGCAGCTGGTTGAAGTGACAGCCCCTGCATCATCAGAAAACTACACCTGAGGTTGTTGCTGCAGTGTCATCTTTCT